>OZ026598.1:25947596-26045096 GCA_964020085.1 Micromussa lordhowensis
AGATATCCGAATTCAGTCTCAGGTCAAAAGCTAGATGATCAAGCATGTGAGAATCTACCGAAAAAAGAAACAAGCAACCTGGCTTAACACGTTACAGCTTTGGATACTCCAAAGTGGCAAACCTACCCAGAACTTATCCCATTTTCCAGAGCATGAAGCAACCAAATGTATCGCTATCGCGCCTGAATTAGAAACTTGTCCACTGCAGGGTACTCCCAACATGTGTGAAATTACCCTAGCTAACCTGTTTGCCAATACCTATTTAAACACCTGAGAGAAGAACTGTGAGGGCTTGGTGTCTACCAAAAACACAAGAGAATTACCCCAGAAGGAACTCAAACGTGGACCAATTGATCTAGAGTAAAATGCACTAAGCATTGGGCCATTTTAGATGAATGACGAGCATCCCAGTTTCTAATTTTAGTGCACTTAACTTAATATTCAGAACTTGTGACTTACAACACCTTTTCTGTTTACTGTGGGTCAACATTGTAGTATTATCATACTAATTTACAAGCCCCGTGCTGCGTCTTACCAAATAGTGTGGATTTTACGTCTTTGAACTCTTTTCGCAGGTTATCCATGAGGTGACTGCTGAACAATATTTCAAAACTCTGTAGAAACGACTTCACGTGCGTGGCTGCATCTTCCTGACCCTGGAAAAATGATCCGTTTGCGCAAATCGCATTCACCACAGACTGGAGGTAATTCAACCTCAACTTCCAATCATAACACGACGATGCTTCAAGGAATAACAGCAAGACAGACTCCAGCTGTAAAACAGATGTGCCATCCTTGAGAATGTGTATCAATGGCAAGGATTGTAGTCTGATCATTGACACGACAGAGTTCGCATGGTAAGCTGCAGCTGATGGAAAGTACTCTGGGATAGGATCAGCATGGACCGCTGTGTCCAGACTCATCAATGTACTGATGTGTTTACTGATCAGGTCTTCAGTAATCTGAAAAATAACAAATCATAAAAAGAATCACTGGCTTACAAGGGGGTAAATCGAAGTTAGGTAGGGTTAGATTCAAGCTAGTTTTGTTTAACAATGACAACTTAAATATGGAGGTTTCCAGAGGCACTACCAAGTGCTTTGTGCTGTGCTATTAACCCTAATGTTTGCATTCATGATCTTTTTCCTTTCTCGCAACATCGAGATTTTCATTGGTAAATAATCACTGGCATATCTGGTATCAGTGCTGCATTAACAGGTGCTTCAACAGCCTTGCCTGTTTTCCTTATGGATGTCTGGACATCTGTAAAAATGACGATACCTGTTTGTTTTGCTCCGACACTTGATTTCGAAGATAAACTTGTTTAAGAGAAGTTGTAATTGCAGACAGTGAATCACTTCCTCGTTCAAGGAGTTGCCTTGTTAGTGATGCTGCATGAAGCATATCTAGTACAGAACCTAAGGAAAACAACACAACACAAAACTGTAACTTTGTTTCTAGGCATAACAATGTATTGGGTCCCTCTAATGCTTTAACGAGAACCAAAGAAAGTATTGCATTCTACCAATGCTAAGGAATTCCTACCTCCAACGAGTTTCTTGAAGTCTTTTTGAAAGGTGACAAGAAAGTCACACGTTGACTTATCTTCAAGTCCTAAACCATGAAGCATCATATGGCGATCACAGGCATCAAACATGTCACCATCCTCCTGTTACACAAACAAAAGAACGTTTAGTTTACATAACAAAATTACAAGCAATAGGAACACAGCTTGTGAGAAAACGTGTTTCATCATAGTTTTAAAGGGCTGTTGTTGATTAAATTTCTTATTTATTAATGACCTACAGGAAGAAACATTTTCACAACACTAGGAGCCCTGAAAGGAATACTAGAACTGTTTTCACAAGAATGCTCAAAGAAAAAACACTTTCTTTCAATGTAAAAAGCATCTTTTCCATCGTTTGGAGAAGATTTGCATGGCTGCAAAAGGTTGGAAACACATCGCTGTCATTTTTTTCTGAATCAATTCATCGTCAGCAGCAAGTCTTCCTGTTTTCAGCTCCGTGACTCATAATTCGTGTAATTCGTGACAGACAAAACATGACCTTTTGCACTCGTTGCTTTTCACTTCATTGTCAACGTACCTCTCCTAACATGAAAATCTCTACTCCTCTATTACGCATTGCTCGTGATATTTCCCCATACCTTGGATCCATAGCTAGAATCAACCTAAAGAAAAATTGAAACCAAACAAGATGACAAACGTGAGAACTTTCTTATTTTTACTTCGTTTCTGCAAGATTAGTTTGGAAGCTACATAGTATAAACAAAACTATTATGTATAACTAAAAAAAACCACATATGTTTACTGTCACCACACGTGCTGTAATGCCCGTAAAATTCCGGTTGTAAGCTCCCCTGGATATAGGCCCATCTACTTGAAAACAAAGATGTTCATCAGGTAATAAGCCCCCCGAATATTAGCTCCCCCCGGATATTAGGCCATATCTAGTTTTCCTTGCTTTCTTAATATTAAGTACTCTTGCAGAACCCTGTGCTGCTTCAAAAAAAAAAAAAAGTAGGAAAGATTGCGGAACAATAACTTGATTGCTGTATTGTCTATCTTTACATTAAAATCTTGCCAAAAGTCATTACAGGAAATTTTCAATGTTTTACTGTAGCAATGCAGGATTAAAAAGCTCTGTTTGTGTGTACATGGTTTATAGAGATGGTCCGTACAATGCAATCTGTGCCTCGCGAATTTGCTTCCTTACTCGTGCTTTGTGCTTCTAGAATGTTTAACAATGACAGTGAAGATGAACTCTGAACTTCCGGTTTGTTGCGTTCTGGTTACGTTCATGTTGTTAAGTTTTCATTTCCTTCTCAAAATTGAAATGCATTCGATTTATAATGAGACTTGGAAGTTTAATGAAAAATTACTAAATTAAAAACGCATTTCCATCAACACTGCTGTGGCTCATTTCGAAACGTTTTTTTTTTTCATCACGATTATAAGCCCCCGGATATAAGCCCCCCCCCCCCCGGATCTAATCTCTCCATTTATAAGCTACGAAGTTGTATAAGCCCAGGGCTTATAACCGGAATTTTGCGGTATATGGTTGAAAAGGATTTTAAGGACACAGAAGCATGATTAAAATAACTTAACCTGAAGTTAGGGTGTGGTTTGATGGAGGGGATTTGCCCGTCAATGACACCCCTTTCATCAATGGTCAGGACTCCACCAGGCTCTAACAAAGCATTCAGCCTGTCTAGAACAGATGGACTGAAACAAAACATACAAAGGTTCTAGTATAAGTAACGCAAATCAGTGCCACATCGGTTAATAAGAACCTTTAAGATAAGAACCTTGAACTAAGTATTTAGCATTAGCATACTAACTGGGGACACTAAACAAGAATAAGCCTACAGTACTAAATTGCACTACTAAAATAATTAGAATTATTATATCTCCCAGTTAGTACGCACGCTGTGATTGGTCAATTTAGAGGGCCGTATTCTACTGTACGGCCCGCTAAAATTTGAAGCTGCTTTTGTTGCCAAAATGTTTCTTGATTTACCGCCAAGCGTTCTTAACTCTTCCACCAAGTAAAAGTTTATAACTTTCTTTTACTTCTGAAATTGTGTATTAAAACCTGTTAACGACTTAAGAGTCAATTAACGATTTTTTAAATTGACTCGTTTTGCTTTCGAGGTGCGTCCTAAATAGAAATCGTTTCCGAACCCGTCATACACACAGTAGAGATATAATAAATATCTTACTTACCTCGTTTTCTCGGTCCCGTACTGTAAGTTACGGATCCTCGTTTTTCCCCGTCGATTTATGGCCCACACGCTTCGCGTATGGGCCTTAAATCGATGGGGAAAAAACTTGGTCTGTAACTTACAGTACGGCCCTCGAACTCGGTTTGTAAGAGGTATTTAATTCCAACGTAATCTATTCACTGCAAAGTTTACAGCAAGTGCTGTTAATGGTGACATACTCTGATAAGTTAAGTTTTCTAATTTTGGTTCTAACAGTAGTTAGAGTAGGGCCATCTCAACATTACAGATCTTTGGTAGGTCCACAAATTCTGATCATGGAATGACACAAATCAGACATGCTCTTGAAGCTTGCAACATTCAGTTCAACTGCCAATGGTTCATATGACTTGTCCTAACTCGAGTCCAAAAAGGAATCACGTAAAATATATTTCCAAGGACCATTGGCCATACCATTTGACTTATAATTATATAATTTGGTTTTATCAACTGGGTTGATAATGTGAATTAGTATCACCCAACTAGTGGACTAATGCAAATCCTGCATTTTAATTGGCTACGCTACTCGAGGACTATTAGCAATATTGTTAATTAGCCACCGTAAAGAGATTCGAAAGCTCACGTTTCGAGCGTTAGCCCTTCGTCGTAGCGAATCTTGTTACACTTTCCACCGACGCAGCACCACAGTTTCTTTAGAAACTCACCCCCTTAATACACTAATTAACCTGCTAAGTATTTCATAAACTGACCAATCATTATCCACAGGCCATATGCATAATAACATGTACAATTCCGTCCACTGACAACTCTTTTCACTTGACTCTGAATATAACTTCCGCTGAGGTTGTCGAAACGTCAGTCACAAACAAAAATTCCTGTCAGAACTACAGTACTCTCACCCGGACGATCATACTATACGAACTACATATACTCCTGGATTCAAACCATAACTATGTTGAGCCACTTGGTCATTGATTTAGTTGACAGGAAATGAAAAATGATTTACCTGCAGAAGTTAACATTGTCAATCAAAAGCCAGTAACCAGACTTGAGTGCCTCCACCAGCTGTCCGTCCACCCACTCAAACTGTCCACCACAGTGAGAGCTGTCTCCATTGGCTTTAAGTTTACTTCTTAAGGACTGTACCTTTTCCATTATGGTATCTAAGCAAAGACAGATAGATAGTGTATTGAGTTTCAGCCCTTGCAGTACAAGACTGATGTGAAAACTTTATAAAACATAATCAAACTAAAACTGAAACGACCGATTAATAGAAAATCACACAAAAATCAAATTGACTATCGTCCTACATACAATGGCTATAAATGAAACAGGGAAAGGAAGAAGCAATACATCCACTTGCTTATCATTGACCTTAAAATGTGAGGTCATCTGCAGTAGTTGAGTACCCTGTGTCTATTCTGTACTGAAAAGAAAGCCAGCAGTCATGGTGGTTTAACAATGTTAATAAAACATAATTTTGCCGAAGGTCATGACATGAGACAAGTGGCTTAAGTTCTCGACCTTACATATTACAATCTAAGACAATTTTTAAATTATGCGTTTATGAGGCATAGCAGGGCCTTTCTAGGATAGATTCTGACTTTAATCAGTAATCAGACTTTCATCATATGAACACACCCCATCTCTATACCGTTCAAGGCAAACAAGTACCTGCATTTGAAGATGCAATGCTATATCTGCTACATATTTCCTGGACTGACGTCATGAGATGTTGAAGATCATCCAGCTTCTCATGAGATAAACTGTCAAGGTTGTCTTTGTCACTAGCTGTGATTAGAACAAACCATCAATAACTTTAGTTACATTTAGTCAGTCCATCTAAGTTGAGCGATGAAAAGTGAGCAAAACATTTCCTGGAACTTGATTCCTATCTGTATCTATTACCTTCAATATCAATATTACTACAATAAATCACCTGTTGGGAATTAATTGATTATGCTTCCAGAAGAGAACCATAAATTAAAAATACAGGTTAGTATCATCTGACTCTAGCTACCTTTAAAATCCTGATTTAAGCAGGTAGTCCACAACTTATACAACATGGCTGTTTCTTGCAAGCACAGTGCCATCTGATCACTTTTGTTCAAAATCTGTCTGATTGTGGCGAGAACAAGGTGTTTCGTCTCTGCTGTGATGTCTCCAAATTGTCTTTTAAGGTCAGCCTTAGAACAACGAACAACAAGCTAACATCAAAGGTAGAAATTAAACCTAGGTTTGGAAAATACTGCAGTGTTTTCGGGGTGGCATATCGGCAAACAGCCTCAAAATTTCCCTCTACTGCTTAGATGTCCATCTTCTGCCCAACACTGGTTGCAACAGTGTCTAGGCATACATGTAGCTACTTCAGGGCGCAGCAATGAATAACTTCTGCTTCATAACTAGTGTCAAGAAATATGTAAGCAGTCTTACTCAGTTACAAACAACATATATGGCCCATATATGTTGACCTCACACTTTTGACCAAGTGTGAGGTCAGGGTGACTGGACTCGATGGCTCCACTCTGTCTCTTTATCATGAACACGCAAAAAAAAAAACAGAACGAGGCCAAAACATGTATCTAGTCATCCTGACCAAACAATCTTGGTCAATAAAGAACACTACTTTCTTCTGGGACACAGCAAGTAATCCCAAACAGATCATCCTGCCCGCTCGGGTAGCCAATCACAGCGCAGAATTTGGTTCATCTTGCCCACCCAGGGAGCTAGCCAAATAATTAAGACAATTATTGCTGTTGTCGAAAAGACTGCCCTACTTGTTCAAATCCTCCTAGTAGTTCTGTAGTATCCATGGCACTGTTCATAGCCATTACTTCGAGCCTGTTTCCAGTCAGTTGAGCACCAAGATGGACAAGAGATGTCTTTCCACAGGACCTTGGACCAACCTGGAGAGCCAAAAAAAAAGGCATTAGACACAATCCTCAACAAACACTAACTTGTTTACATGTATGATTCACTTTTACTCTCAAGCTTGCAGATGGAGAAAATGCTAGTTGGGGTCAGCATTCTATGTTGCAAAATCCCATGAGGAAAGGTAGTAACTTATCAGGACAAATGCATAAATGAGCGTCAAAAGCGTCAACACAATTCCCAGCAAAATTGGAAGCATTTCCCCACTTCTCCCCACATACTCCCCCCCCCTCCTCCACCAAACAAAGTTGATTTTTCTACTTCTACGAAACAGTACCTACATCACATCGAATTGTGGGGCCAGGGATATCAGAGAATTAATGCTAGATGCAAATGAAATAGAATAACAAGTTTAATATCGAAAAGCGTCATTTTCTTAAAGTGCTTTTGTTGCTCATTCTAGCCACACATAAGACTTGTTCCCGAAATTAAGGTGTAACTCATTAAATGAACGCCTCTCCTTTTAATCTATTGATTATCCTCTCTTTTTTATGTCGTTACTCACTAATATGGCCATCCAGTTCATGTCAAGACACGTCATCAGTGACTCCATGGCTGGCAGACAATGGTGAAGGACTTGCAAAGGCCTTCCAGAAATACTGGACTGATCCACTGAGGTACACCTCGGAAGCCATGAATGACCAACCTTGAAATAAAGCAAACAACCAACATTAAAACAAAAATGGTCATAGTTTTCATATTATTGTCAAAAATTCCACAGCTCATCTATCACTTCCACGACACTGTTAGCTAAAATTCATAACGTTGAAATATGGAAACACTATCAAGCCCTTTTATACAACAAACTTTAAATCAGACTCACCCAAACAGCACTCAAGTTGACATCAATCACTGTTTCTCCACAAGATTCTTTATTGGGCTTTTCAAATCAATTTTTAATCGATTTGTTGACAGACTCACCTGAACATGAGTTGGTGTGATGTAAAATGATTTCCGGGCCTGGAAGATGTGGCTGATCCGCTCTGAATTCTCAAAAGTGGACTTGAACAACTTGAGCACCTTTTACATACAACAAAATACAAAACAATTGGACAGAACAAATTAAAAACGAGAGTACAAAATGCTCTATCCAGGAATCTGGTTTTGGAGATCTCACAGACTTATGCAATATCATTCAGATTATCTGTTAAAACAGATGAGTCCGCGGTCGAATATTCTTTGATACAAAGGCATATAAACAAAGCTAAAGAGCCAATACAATGTAGAATTGAAACTTTCTCATTTGTATGTCAAACTGCTGATAACTGCGAGAACATGTCTTGACCGAGCAAAGACAGTAGGACTGCTGTATGTAGCTTGGATTATTGTGGCCTTGCACTAAACCCTCGTCGGCTCAATACCAAGGTTGCACTTATTTGTCTCTATATAGATATAGTAGCGACAATGTCCTTCTCACTGACAGACATGGCATTCAGGAGAGTCTTACCATCTGTTTGTCTTGCAGTGTCCTCATTCTGTCACAGTAAATAAGATGCACAAACTGACTGGGGTCCCAGAAACCAGGAGACTGAAAAGAAAATATCCATAGAGCTTTCTCGATAAGAAGCCTAAATATAAACCCAAAGTTCAGATAAATAATACCTTGCAAAAATTTCAACACAAAAGAAAAACATCCCTCGGAAATGCAAACATCACTATTCTCTTCATACCTGGTGTTTGATAAGTAGATTGCACCACCTGAACACATCTCTTAAGTTTAATTCCCAGGGGCTTCCTTTCCTTCCCCATCTCCCCTCCACAACTGTCTCCTGGTGAATCTGTAAGACAAAAAAGTCCACCAGATTAGTTGTCAACCAAACAACATGTAGTATGTTACTGTAGCTATAGACTAGTAGTACGACCAGTACCCATGAATGGGATGTTAGTCTCTCACATATTTGCTACAATGCCTTACGAATTGGCCAGTACCCGTTTATCCATTTTCGAGAAGAGAGGCACATTAGAGTTATGCCTGCAAATACTGATCACAGTGAACATTATGTTATTGCGATGAACTTCCAGAAAACACCTTGTAAGAAAGCAACTGCTAAAGCTCTACTGCTATAGCTCGATAAAACAAAGAATTAGTAGGAGCTGTACGCGTAATGATGGCACGAACAAAGTGATAATTGAAATAAACAACTGATGTTCCTTTCTTTTATCAATCTCGCGCAGGTTTCTAAAAGAAGAACACATTCAACCTGTGTTTCTAGTGAGATATATATATATAAACATTCGTGTTTAGGAGAACCTAAAGACGTTGGGGAAACACTCGCCTACGGCTCGTGTTCCTACCGCATTTCTCATTCTCCCAAACATCCAGTCGTGTTTCTAGAACTCGATAGGAACGCAGAACGTGTTTTCTATTTCTTTAATAAATAAAAAAACAGAACATACAATGGTACCTTTTGATTTAACGTAACCATGTTTTCTAAGATGTTACGGTCTATCTGTGGGTAAAGGGCTTCTGTGATGAACAGCAAGTCTGGTTTGGAAAGAGGCTCAACATATACCTTAACCAAAAGAGACAATAAGTTAACAGATGTGCAAAAGTCTGCCAAGGCAAAGGAGAGGTAATTCCTCGAGATGTTTCTCAAACATCCTGAAAAGTGGTTAAGTAAACAAGTTTCTTTAGACTCCCTTAGAAAACAAATTGATTATTGTTACATGTCAGATGAAACTCTGTGACTGTGTGACAGATATGGCCTACAGGCTCTAAATAAAATTGAGGGCAATGGAGTTTCACATTCTTAGACACACTCCAAACAATGTCTGGATACATAGGTAGTAAGGCTAAGAAAAATCTTCCCTGTGCGTTCTGTCAGAATTAAAACATTGAGGTTCCCAAAATAAAGACTGTCATCACTATACCTGTGTAAATCTGTTAAGAAAAGACTTTGGCAAGCCTTTCCTTCCACCTCCTTGGTTCAATGGATTCTGACAGGCAAATAATCTCGTCCTCTCATGCTGAACTTTGAACGTCATTCCCAGCTCAGGAATATATACCTACAATAAAATCGACACCAGATGATATAATTCCCCAAAGCCACCAACAAATCAGCATGTTATAAAGAAAGAACGACTTACTTCAGCCCTGTGGTCCAGACAGGCATTGAGTCCTTCAAGAACAGACTGTGAGGCTAAATTCAGCTGGGAAAAAAGCATCAAGGACATCAACAGTACATAGCGATTTGTCCTTTTGACAAACGTAAATAAACAAAGCTGGGCAAGGAGGGAAAAAGTTTAATCAATAGTATGTCAAGCATCTAAGACTACAGGAATTGTTGAGATCATTTTGTACAGCTCGCTGTCTGGCATTTTTCACCCATGTCATAACTTCTGTCAGCCAATACTTGATAAACACTGTAAACGAGAGACTTTGAAACGTTAAGTGAACCAGAAAACCTTATTGTTGCTGTTTGCTCCAAATTTTTGCACTTGATATGAACTTGGCATACACTACAATGCGCAAGTTTCAGTTTCGTAGGTAATGTTCCTCAAAACAGTAAAATTACCTCATCCAAGACAATCCAATGTCCTGCTTTAAGTGCCTTCAACAGTGGTCCATCCCTCCAAACAAACTGCCCAGCCTCACCTCCCTCAACAGGTAGGTCAGCACCAAACAGGTCTGTCACATCCTTAAAGTTAACAAACAGGACTATCACAACAGGCCTTTCTTGAGCTTGTTGCTTTGCAAATAAACGAAACCGTGCAGTTACTTAACTAGCTAGCCAATCACAGTTTGTCATAACTTTATAGAAGGTATTTTGAAACTACTTCATTCACATGATGAGCTATTATGACAGCTTTATCTTAGAAGCTATATACTGGAGAGTCACAACAGGGTAATTCACTTATGAGCATGCATAAAGCTTGTTACAAGAGAAAAACAATTTGATTGGCAGTTTAGAGAGGATAATGGATTTCACTTCTAAATTAGGGCCAAAGATAAATAACTATCTTAATTTTGCAAAGTAAACATATCCCACGATTTTATGACTTTGTGATGTCAGCTTAGTACAAACTGTCCTGCATGCTTCATGTCTTGAAAGTCTACTCTACTCTCAAAAAAGTAAGGCATGACCCTTTTTCCTGTAGCTTATGGCACTTAACATGGCAAAGACTCAGTGGAACTTTCCGGTCACTTCTATAAATAAAGTTTACCCAAAGTAAATATCTACTTACAGTCTGCTCAGAGAGGTTAATCCTAATTAATTCATGACCAGAAGCCTTAGCTATAGCCCCAACAAGACTGGTTTTCCCAACTCCAGGAGAACCCTCCAGCAGAATAGGGCGTGGTAGCTGAAGAGCACGGAGGACACGCTGTGCATTTTGTGATGTTGTCGGTGAGCTGAGGGTATAAGTGCTTCCAAAATTCTCGGGTGGGAGCAGTGGCCCTAGAAAAAAATGATTATGGGGTAATAATGCAAACAAAGGCTTCGGACTTAGAACTCAGACTGTTCTCATTACTCGAACATCATTAGGCAGATGCTTACTTTGCAGCAATCATTACAAAACAAAACAGTGTTTCTAGCTACTGTTTGTCCTTACATATCTACTTATAGTAATAGAGAACAACTACTTTGCTGGCTGACAATTTCTCTGACCACTTTTTGCAACAAGACAGCATAGTTTCTATATGGATTCAAGTCACAATAAATTTTTCTGATAATGTTCTCTAATAGACCTCTCTAGCTTGGGCAGTTTGTTTTCCCATTTCAGACCATGTGATATTCTCCAGAGAATAGTTCTTTTATCCATCTAAAAGTTATTCATTGATATGCACATGACTATTTAAAAATTTGAAAGCAAGAATTCTCAAGAGTATCATCACATGGTCTGAAATGGGAAAACAAACTGCCCAAGCTAAAGAGGTCTATTCATTCTTGTTCTACCTATTTTCCTGGTCTTAGATGTGAAATGGCCAATTCTAATGACATTATCTCGCATACCTCTTGGAATGAAAAATGGGCTTATACCAAACACATCTGTTCTGTCACTGGAGATACCAACTTGTTCTCTAAAACATCCCTCTCCTTCTTGGCTTTGTCCCACCTGACTACTTAGGAATTCAAAGCATGTTTGGTAAGCATCTTTCACAGCACCACTTGATGATGATGATGACACTGACGATGATACACCTGAACCTAAAGCATCTAGAAACACAAGGCAGGCACCATGGACATATGCCAAGGCTGGAGGGAGCAATACTTTGTCCTCCATGTCATCATGGGTCGCTGAGAAGCTACACGTGTTGATAAAGTTCACCCACGACAAAAGATCTCGGATGCTCACTACAAACCTGGGAAATTAAAGATTGATATTAGCAAATTTACCATTGTAAAGAACAGTTTAATTACATATCGTGAGCTGGTTTTCACTAGCAATGAAAGCTACAGATGAGGAGTCAGAAGAACAGTTGGAATCAGAAGGAAGACAGACAAAAAACAATACTGACACAAGTTTTGTTGATATCAATAATCAAGTGTTGAGTTAACCATGACGTCTGAATAAATAGATATACCTATATAGTGTTAGTCTCAATCTGAAATACATTATTCACATAATAGCGACACGAAAGTGACAAAGGGTAATTGAAACGATACACAGAGTTCATACTCTCATTGATATTTTCAGGTAGAGACTAATTTTCTACATATATGTCTGAAGTTTTTGTATCCAGTGGTCTTGGTTAGCTCGAAACTGGACCATTGAAGATGATGGAGGCATAATGGTTTCTTTGCTGGCTTGTTTCTTCAAGCTTTATTTTTGATCCCGTTCACCTTAAATGCACCGATCAGAGAATCCATTATTATTTAGTACTTTCAAAATGCAACACTAAGTGGATTGGGTTACAAAGGATAGTCTAAGAACTTACTTCTTTCCAAAGTCTTTGGAATGGAACCACTCTATGAAGTCCATCATGGCCTCGCCTATTCCAGATGTCCCTGCATGGAGATCATTGTTACAAATCTGTTTCTTGGTTTTTCTAAAACGATACCTTCAAAGAGCATTTTGGTGCCTGTTTCCTATAACAATAGCATGATTAAGGATACCCAGACCAAGGAACACAGTTTCACACAAACCGAATCACAGAAGACCATCTTCGATGTCTCAGTGTTTAACCTGACTCTGAGACTAGCAAAATGAACTTCCATATTCTGCCAGAATCAGTGCCAGGTTATTAGAATGACTGATTTTAACATTCCCCATTACATACATGTACATGTAACACAGGCTCTAATTTCTTTTTATGGCAGTTCACTCCTTGCGGCTTTATGTTTCTTAACTTTTTTACTATTTTCATCACTTTACCTACCAAATGTATCTAAATGCTCTATTATATATAGTGTAAATAAAGAATTGAATTGAATTGAATGATCTATCACATTTTCGAGTGTAGACTGATGTAATTTCGCACCTTCGCAGGTTGACTTCAGTGCAATTCCACGCTTAATGTTGTGTTCTATAATCTTTATGAGGTCTTCCCTAACATTTGAAGGAGGGCACCAAATCTCTGTAAATCTGTTTCTCAAGGCAGGTGACAGCTGCAACAACAACAAGAGAAAAAATAAGTTTATTGTGTCAGGCAAATGAATATATGAAAAATCATATAATGTGAACTGTGGAGAAAGATATGAAAACATAATTGACCATCGCCGTTATACACACAACTTAAGCAGTTGTGAAATTAAAGCCTGAAAAAAACTCAGGCCTGAACGGGATTTGAACCCATGACCTCTGCGATACCGGTGCAGTGCTCTGGTCACACTGTGGGCTCATAAATATACATGATCTTTCATATATTCATTTGTATTCTTCATCATCTACGAGTATATTACTTAGCTCTTATTAACCGACCGGGAGGTCTGTATGGGAGAATCTTGACCGAGGTCGTGAGTACAGACCGAACGCAGTGAGGTCTGTACACACGACCGAGGTCAAGATTCTCCCATACAGACTGACTAAGCTTGGTTAATAAGATGTTTATTATATGGCAAGCAAGAACAATTTGATTCGTTTGATATAACTGGTTTGTAATAACTGACATGTGGCTTGCGAACAGCAATGACCTGAACTTAATTCTGCTAAAGTTTGCTCGCCCTCTTTATTTTTTTTTTTTCTCATCAGGCTCTTTGGCACTTCCGTAAATAAATATTGTCAGAAGAAAATAGTCAACAGTTTTGAATTTCAGTCTGCATCTTTTTCACCACAACTTTTTTTACCGGTCTAGATGCCGGTCTAGATGGGAAAATCTAGACCGCTTCCAATATCGATTTCAGCCAATCAAATTCGTGAATTCGGTAGTTCCCAGTCCTTGTGAGACACAGCCATATAATAAGAGCCTTTCTCTCACCCTGAATTCTACAAAACCAACTTGAACATTGATCCCATTAGCGTATTTGAGGATTTCTTCAATCCAAATTTTATCCTTTTGAGAAGATGCGAATTTTGGTACTAAATACAGCAAAAAAAGTTGTATGACACATAAAGAAGACTATTAGTCTATGATTGTTTCATGAATTAGCTGCGTAATCCTTCCAGAAGCTCTTTCCTCAAAGTTGTCCTTAGCTCAAGTTAGCAGGTGAGCATAGATGTAGCGCATTGTAAACAGAGCCCTTCAAAATTACAATTTATACTATTTAAACAAAATTGGTCATACAGGTCATACCTCTTTCTTGCCAAAGTCTCCACCAGGATTCATGGTTCCTATAATTTTGAAGTCTTTGTGTGCAACCAACACATCAATATCTTCTTTCGCAGAATGTCCACCACCACCTTTTTCAGCAAGCACTAATGTTCTCTCAGGCTCCAGAACACTGTTCAGTCTCTCTAATACCGAGTCATCAGCCAGAGAAATCTCATCTACCAAGAACATGGCTCCCTCTTTCATGGCTTGTACAAGTGGTCCATCACACCATTCAAACAGTTTGCAAACTTGCTCATGCTTCACAAAAAGAAAGCCCAAAGTGTTAAATAAATAAAATACAATGAATAAGTTACAACATTAAGTGAGGCAGCCACATCACCCTTAACTGGTTTTCATGTATGTCCTCTCTCTCCTAGCCACGGAATTGGAATTTAGGGATGTTGAGTTTTGTGCAGGAAGAAAAATAGAGTGTAGCTTAAAATTTTGCAGCTTAAACCTTTGACTCCCAAGCACGCATATCTATATACTGGGTTGTCATACTCTTTGTACCACTTGTGACATCATCAATTTAACTGTCACCAGATATTCTTGATAAGCAGATAGCAGAGGTAAGATAGATCTATCTCAACAATGGTCAGTTTTGGATATCAATGGCATTCTGCCATACCAAATTGAAAAACAACATTATCAGTTTTGGTACAAAAATGGTGGTAAAATGGCCCATTATACAGTGCACCTATAATTGATCAAGGTTCCATTTCCAGGCTTTACCCATAATTAACATCCAACTTTTTACAGTAGCCAGAAAGAATATGAAATGCAAAAAGTAGCAAGAGTAAAAGGGCCAGGAAAAAGGAAAGGGGCAATAAAACAAATTTGGAATGGGCAATTGCAAACAAAGTCCAAATTTTGGCTTACGTGCATGTGTCAAATTAAAACATTGTACATTTTTGTTCCTAATCTTTGGAAAATCTATCTTTTAGGTTTTTCAGCAAAACTAAGACCCACATGGCATCATGGCAGCCAAAAAACTGTTTTAACAGTTGACAGCATTTTTTGTCTCTTGAGATGCATTTAGATGCGGGCTACTTCATACATGTACATGCAGTTACTGTGTTTACTACATATGTTCAATAGGAAAACTGTTCAATAATACCACTGAAAATAATGACTGTATTAATAACCACACAACAACATGTCGCAATATGAGTGACATACCAAACAAACGTGCCAACCCTGCTCCCGGCTTTGTTCATGGCAACCACATGTTTTTATTCACAAGTGTTTTCAAATGTTGTCACATATCTTACCTGTTCCTCTTGTCCTCTGTTTCTCACAGGTCTCAGTCCTCCAAGGAAATCAGCAGACTCAGAATGCATGTGACAGTTGACAGCAAAAAGCTTTTGATTCCACAGTGACGCAAACAACTGACAAATGGTTGTCTTGCCACAACTGCAAAGAAAACAAAACATTAATGCACCAGCACATTCTAAATATCAAAGGTAATCCTATGGTAAAATACAGTAGCATTGTATTATTGCAATGATATGTCTTGGACCTCGAATTTGTAAAGCTATTTAAGACCCAAAAACATCATGATCAGACAAGGCTTCCTTGACTTCTGTGTTTCAAGCCTACAGGAGTGTAATTTTGAAATTTGCTGTAAATTATCATTACTTTTTTCCTTTCTTTTTGATGTAAATTCTTGCCCCTGCCTCAATTAGTTCTGGGTCTAGTTGCAAGGGAAAGCAATTGTAACTGCTGTAAATTATCATTACTTTTTTCCTTTCTTTTTGATGTAAATTCTTGCCCCTGCCTCAATTAGTTCTGGGTCTAGTTGCAAGGGAAAGCAATTGTAACTGTATGCCAAAAAAAACAAAATAAAATTAAGGCTCGAAGTTCAAGTTTGTTGGGTCTTTGACATGATAACCTCTGGTTCTCTGCCAGTCTTCTCCAGCTGACCCATCCAATGTGCTCCTGCATCATCTCTCCATATTATAAACGGCTGGCACCTACTACTTTATCTTAAGCTATTCATTGTTTTAACATTTAACTGTGCAATACATTTTATTCTCCAATAGAACATTCATTGAAATATCTTAAAGAAAACTTCACATACAGTAATTGAAACACAAAGCTACTAAAGCAACATTGCAGTACCCTGTTTCTCCGACAAGTAAAACTGGTTCTCCAAACTGAAGTGCCCTCCCAGCTAGGACAGCAAGTCGCCGCATGCTGTAAGTCCAGACAATATGCTTGAATCCCTCCAGCGAGGCTGTGGTGACTTCTGTCATGAGACCAGAAAGGCCAGCGGAGTGCCTTTGAACTGTTGCATCACCAAACAACATATCAGCGTCAAGTTTTCTTTTCATGTGGAGCTCAATCACTTCCTGGATGACTTTGCATTCCGAAGGATTTCGGCACCGGCCAGCAAGCAGCATGTAACCTGTAAAAAATAACACACACTTTTGGTCTCTGCTTAAATAATGCTAGCTCTGGAAATATAGGTGTACATAAAAAAAATGATATTGTCTCATTCAGAGGTTTCTTTAACCTTGTTGTAGTTTAGTGATGTTCTTTTTATTAAAACGTCGACTTGTATTTACCCTCCTCTGCAAGATGCTGATCCCAATCATGAAAGCTACCATCTTCAACATCAGGTGTCTTGCTATACCTCTCTGCCCAGCGAAACAAATCACGGAGAGTAATAAAGCCTTGCTTCCCAGCAAACACGTTGGTGCTTCTTCGGCGTGCCTGCAATGAGGGAACAACATAATTTCCTCTGCCTTTGTGGATAGCCCACTCAACAAGCAAATGTGCCTCGCTTTGCTGTTGGCCAACAAAATGGAAGACTTACCTGCAAGTCTAGCATGATGGAAACAAGTTTCTTGGCATATGAGGGTGGCAAACTACCACGTTTGTGAAGTATAATCTCCAGTTCCTTGCTGGGAAGTTCGTCAAAATGAAGTTCGACAAAGCGGTTCCGAAAGGCTCGTGATAGTACCTATAGAAATACATTACATTATAATTCACAATATAAATATGAACTGAACAATGCATGGATCAATTAATACAGTAGAAAATCAAATGAAAAACTGACCCGCGCCGCTGATCACAAGTTCGACATTCTCAAAGTTGTAAAGTGACTTCAGTCATGTCTTCCTGAATCTAAGTGGCAACTCATACCAGACCAAGGAAAGATTGGTGTGGATGGTAGACCAAAATGGCGGTAACAAAGATTGCCCCAATGTGAGACCCTCTTTGTGGTCTAAAGAACTAGTGAATACTTTTAAACTCCTTTAATATTAGTGCTAAGAAATTGGTGGTACATGTACTTCTCATCACCTGTCTCTGTTGACAATGAATTTTTTGTAAAATGAGAAACAAATTATGCTGACTCTTGGGGATCTCAGCTCCATAAAGGCCGGCACAAAGGAAACAAACTACAAACCTTTCTTCCACCATAATGTCCAGGTGGATTTTGTGTAGCAAACAGCATAAACATGGGATGAGCTATAACTGTCTCTTGTGTTTCAGGAATAAACAGCTCTCTGTTGTCATCCAACAACTACAGACAACAAGCAAGACTGATAAGTAAAACAATAACAAAACTGGGCAACTTGGCAAGTGTAAATACTATAAATAATACCTGGCAACAACAACATTTATTTGCACTGCACTATAAGTTAATACAATTATGAATGTAATAAAGGTGACTGTATTAAAGATCACAACCAATTTGTACGATGTTATTTGAAAATTAATGATCATGTTTATTAAGCATTAAGAGATGCTTTGGAATATAATAGTAAGTTGACTCTGGAATGTTCCAGGATTGCCACAGTGAGATCTTGACACTCTCTAGTAAGAATAGAAAAATCACATTTCCCACAATTTCAGAGGAAACATCTCTCCCACATGTATCTCCAGCTAAAGCTTTCAACTCTTTGCAAAAATGAACAAGAGTCCCAATTTTCCCTTAAATTCAGGCACATAAAAGTTGAGCAACACTAGAAAGCAAGCTGTTGGAGAACATTCCAGGATAATAACGTCACGCCTGATAACAAAATGTGAGAAAAGTTATCAGGCATCTGTGACCACCTCCCAAAGTCACACTCAACCGTTCATTAAGCCCTCAAATATTATTCTGAAAAAAAAAATATAAATGGACTGATGTGTGGCTACAACTAAAATACTGTTTACTTAGTACCCTATTAAGGGCCTCCAACACATCTGAGGGGGCTAAATTGAGTTCATCTAAAATGATCCAGTGACCCTTTCTCATTGCATCAACTAAAACGCCTACAAAAGGAAAAAAAAAACAATTTAATAACATCTTGAATCAAAATAATCAATTTCCAGATTCTCTTGTCATTTCAATTGATCAATCTCCACAACTTATGGTGTCAGGCCAGCTTGACATTTAACATAAAAATTATTGTTTTCCTCAGAGCATAATGTCAGTGTTTAACACCAGAAAGAAAAGCTTCTTTGCACATTGGGACTTCATCTGTATGTATTTTTTCTGTTTTTCTTCTTTTACCATAACTTGCAGCTTTATAATAATAATATTAATGATAATAAATAAATAATAATAATTAAAATATTTAAATGGAGAGCCCACTTCACTATAAAGTGCTCTTCAGTGGGGCTAATTACAATTCTAGCTTAGGTTTGCTTTAAATAACCTAGTGAAGAGGAGTCACAGGTCTCTTGAGATAAAACGTTCCAATCAGTGATACCGTGATAAAATACACGTTGCCTCCCCCAGTTTTTTCCCCCAGCTTTAAAATCCCTTCACCTCCCTGGTTTCTCTCAGCTGATGTGCCTTACATTATGGCATTGTTTGATATCTGAAGTCAGGAATTTGCTGTCTTCATTTAAACCTCATCAACTGAATTTTGGGGGATTATTGACACTACTTGTTACTGACCTCATAAAAATAAATAGATCAGAAATTCACTAACCTTCTTTAAACACTAGTTTCCCATTCTCATCTGAAGTGTAACAGCCCAAGTACTCTTGAATATCACTGTGTTCATGATTGTTTATTCTAACACAGTGGTTACCAGATGCCTTTGCAAGCCACTGAATCAGACTGGTTTTACCCACTGAAGTCTCACCCTGAATCAAAACAGGTAGTTTCCTGAAAACAGAATAGCAACAAAAAACTAATAATATATCACACTGCATTTTTATCTTCTTCAACCTTTTCCTGTAGGTTTAAAAACTGCTGATGATTCATTATTCAGGTAAGATTTGTACATCACCCATCTGCTCTAAACTTACATGTACTGCAAACCCTGAATACCCATGAGCTAATTTATTATTATTATTATTATTATTATTATTATTATTATTATTATTATTATTATTATTATTATTATTACAAAAACACATGAATACTTGCATTATACTTAATCTGCTTACAAAAAGGCACAATACTTACTCCACTAGCAATACAACACAATACAATAAAATACAAGATTTCAGTTGAATAGTTACACTATTTACCATGCATTTCTTACATAATTTTACAAGGAAAAGGTTACGCTTACACCATAAAACAATACAACAGCTTGCACTGCTACAAATTCTTACTGATGCATACACTTATACTAATACCTAAACTAGCAACATTTCTTACCGCTTACTTCTTGAAATTTAATTTTGTATTATCATTAATTATTTAATAATTTAACACTTTAATGCTGGAGTGCGTCCTTCAATGGGTTCCACTTCCTTTTAAAAGAATTAAGGGTGCTGTTATCTAGGGCTATCTTCTTTTCAATTTTTATGGACTTTAACAGAAGTTGTATATATACTGGCAGCTTACAGGTGAGTATGGAGTTCTTTAATTTACGGGTATTTATGTAATGTCAAGCAATAAGGAGCAGGTGGTGTAGAAGTACATTTGATACCTTTTCAACTAAACCTAGGCAGAAAGAGGGAGAGAGAAAAGTCTTAAAGATTTACAAATTTAAGGGACATCCATTCAAGAATTTTTTCCAAATGGTTGGGTATGAGAGAAAAGAACATGCACTATTTGAGATACTGCTTAAGTTCTTATGATCATGATTTTACCTAGAAGAGTGAATCTTCTAGCAGACCTGTTTAGGATGTTTTTATTCTCTTGATTTTTTTGGAAAAATCAACGTAAAAAGTGTTTTCTTCTAAAGTTTAAAACCAGACTCCCAAGGTGTATACATTTCCTTTAACACGTGTTATATGTTAAGAAAATAATATAGTGTTTGAGTTTTTGAATGAGCCGATCCAGAGGGCTTCTGTTCTATCGTAATAAACTTTCAAGCCGGACACAGAGCCAAATGCATCAAACAAGCATAGAGTTCTTGAAAATGAGGATTGTGAGCCATCTAAGATCACTGTCGTACTGTGCTACCCAAAATGTCTGTGCATAGAATGAACAAATGTGGGTAAAGGGGACAGCCCTGTCTCACATCACGACTTAGTGAAGAACTCTGAGTGAAGAACTCCGAAGAAATATGGGGAAAGGGGACAGCCCAGTCTCATATCACGATTTAGTGAAGAACTCCAAGTGAAGAACTCCAAAGAAATATGAGGAAAGGGGACAGCCCTGTCTCACAACGCGACTTAGTGAAGAACTCCAAGGCCCAGCTGTTGTTTTGGATACAGCTGCAAATATCAGTGTAGAGTAATTTCATCCATGCAACAACGGATCGGTCCAAAGTTCTAATATTTCAGGGTTTTCTCGATAAAACTCCACTGTACACTATCAAAGGCTTTCTCAAAGTCAACAAAAAATAAAAGGCCAGGAATTCGTTCAGTATTTGTGTAATTTATAATACTATCCAAAAGCCTAATGTTCTCTCCAATAAATTGTTTTTTTAGAAAGCCGGTTTGGTCGTAGTTAATAGCTTTTGCTAGAACTTTACGCATTCGACTAACAATAGATTTAGTCGCAATTTTGTTATGACAGTTAAGAACGCTTAAGAGATTTTAAAATGCACCGATACTTGACTTAAAGTCAGATCTGGCAGAAAGTAACAATACCTTGCAGACACAACTCTGCTGAGATCCTTCAAATTAGCCTTTACTGAAGCTGTTAAGATATATTCAGTTGACACAACAGGTTCTTTGTTGCCCATTGCAATCCAGAAACCTTCAAAATTACAGAACTGTCCAGAGTCTTGTGGCATGGGTAGAGGCTGCTTCAACATGCTGGCAGCATTCACATGTCCCAAGAGGTGTTGTTTAATGAGGGACTGTACAGCAGGGTGAGATGAGCGGTCCAACTGCGTCAGAAAACTCAAACAAAAACCCTGCAAAGAAACATAAAAATGGGAAGGGTAGACTTTAAACAAAGCAACTATTTAGTTGGAGATATTGATCTTGCAGACTGATAAGATAAATTCTGCACTCAAGCTATGCTTGATTACTGGCCAATGTTTAGTAATAGAGCCCCTGTCCACCACCCGACAGAGTGGCAGAAATCAAGCCAACACTCAAGCATATGGGGTGCCAAACTTTACATGCTGGTCCATACATCTTATCAGGCTGCACTAGCTATTACCATTACCTACTTAGAGTCTTGGGGAGAGAGAGGGAGTGCTTGGACCCTAACCACTTGATCAGGAGTGTAAGGTGTTAACCAATAAGCTGGTAACCTTCCAGTCTGCATCTGACGGACTACATTTTTACAATGCTAAGGGCCAAAGGGCCAAACCTATTCATTTATAAAAATATATGCACTCATCTGATACAGTTAAGAAACCCAACATAATGCAAACTGTGCAAAATATCAGACATGTTTCCATCTTCCAGCATATGATCAGAATAGCTAATAACCAGGAATGTGAGCACATATCGCATGCATCATAATACTCACCTCATAAATAGACCTCAAAGCATTCTGATGAGGGTTTGCTGCTGCATATTTTAAAGCTCGGCACAATGTCCGCAAACTAGGGAATGTAGAAAGATTCAAAATCAAGTACAGGCTGATAATCATCATCATCATCATCTTCATTTAAAAACACAGTACCGGCGAAATACATCAGGCATTAACAGTGTAATATAAAAGCTACAACTTATTACCAAAAACTATGTATGTACAGATTTGCATATGAGTTAAAAACACCATTCCAATAAGGAAATAAGGAAGTTGCCAATGGAAAAATATTCAGGGCACTAAACTCTGGATCAAGGTATCTTGCCATCATGTCTGGCAAGTCTCACTTTGT
This sequence comes from Micromussa lordhowensis, assembly GCA_964020085.1. Taxonomy (NCBI): domain Eukaryota; kingdom Metazoa; phylum Cnidaria; class Anthozoa; order Scleractinia; family Lobophylliidae; genus Micromussa; species Micromussa lordhowensis. Next base: position 25,970,142 of record OZ026598.1, read on the forward strand.
TGCGTTCAATGGTGACATACATGTACAATAACATGTACCCTACTTTCACAGGAATATATTTTTACCTGATAGTAATAATCAATGCAAGTTGTAACCTTGAATGTAAAATGTTACAATTTCTGCACTCAGAATGTGACATCGAAAATGTTGCGAGCTTTTTGCTAGGTCATAACTGATAAAGCTCAAGTCACACTACTGTCCTTGCATTAATGGTTGACCACCTAGGTCACAAGAACTTGCCTCCGATAGTCTAAACCTTGACGCTAAGTGCTACCGATGTACATGTACTTGGAGTAATGCAGTGCGACTTACAACCTCATTCTTCAACTGTGACTGATTGGTGTAATCAATAATTTGCTTCCCAGACCATATTGTGCAAGTTCTGTGTTGTTTATGTACATGTATCATAAAGAAGATATTAAAACTTTTAAAAAGTTTGCTGTGGTGGATCATGGACGGACAGGGACTTAACAAATACAAAGCTGTAAAGCTGTATGAGGCAATATAACAGCAAAACCTTTTCGTTAAACAATAAAACCTTTTGATCTTTTCATTTGAACAGAAGCCTGCATATATTGGCTGAATGGGGGTGTTTAGTTTGAGAAGAGAGCTTATGTGTTCAAGCTTCCTTCTTAATCTATGATGACCAGATTTGTATATTTTGCTCTGTTACCTTTTCCCTCAAAGAGGTTGTTACATTTGGCATTCAAGTTTGTACATTTTGCATTAAAGAATTGTTGCAATATGTGACAAAACGTTGTAACAACTTTTGTCACAAAATGTACCAATTTCTTTGTATTAATGTTACGTTTGCATCAATCAGTTATTAAATTTGTGGCATGACAGGTATGAAACCCAAATCAACTGCTCAAGACTAAACACAGCTAAAGACTGTTTTGATATTGTGACCTGTAATGAGGTTTGTGTCCTGTACCATCAGTCAGCTTATCATTTGCTTCATGTTTAACTGTGAGGTAAAACCTAGTAAGAAAATGAAGGAGTGCACTGTATTAAAATGGTTTCAAATAACCATTTAAAATAACCAACTACGACCACACAAAATCTTTTAAAAATCCTAGTCCCATGTTATCCACATGCTTAAATAATAGCCACCAATCCATCCAAAACTGAAACATCACAAACCTGACAATACCATCCACAATAGCAGCATTAGGTGACAATCCTTGAAGGTAATCCACCACAAGGGTTTTCAGATCTGCAGTACTCTCCAACTCACTGACAAAGATTTCTGTGAACCTTGAATAGCCAAACATAAATAAAATTATACATAACTGTACTTGATAAATAAATTAAGTCAACCAACGACAAGATTCAGGCAATACAATAAACACAACCTGTTTCGAATTCCAGGCGGTAAGTCCTTTTTTCCCACATCAGTAGCTGGATTCATGCAAGCAAACAGACGGAAATCTTCATGCCTTAGAGTTGGTGTGACATCCCTAGATAACATAAGACAACACCCAATCATTTTACATAATCATTGATTGATTAATTAATCGTTGGATCAGTTGGTTGATTGGATGATCAGTCTGTTAGATGGATCAGTTTGTTGACTGGATTCAATAGTTGGTTAGATGGATCAGTTACTTGATTGGATTCATCAGTCTCTTAGATGGATCATTTGGTTGATCAGATGGACCAGTTTGGTCCCTGTTAAATGGATCAGTAGAGGTTGATGAGATTGACAAGTCTGTCAGATGGATCACTTACTTGATTGGATTGATCACTGAGTTAGATGGATCAGTTTGCTGACTAGCTTCATACCCATAAGGTAGATCAATTACAGTTGGACCAAACGAATTAGAACTTGGTTATTTTGTAATCCTCATTATTTTGAATTGCAAACCATTTCCCTTGGATTTCCCCTTCAGTCATTTATAATTGACTGTTTTGAACTCTCACTATCTCAGACTATTTTTCATTTCCCCTGAAATTTTGAATGAATTCTTAAATGTGGTTGGTTAGATCACTCTGTTAGACAGATCAGTTGAATGGTCAGATTGATCAGTCTGTTAGATGTATCTGTTTGCCAATTAGATTGAACAATCTGTTAGGTGGATATGACCTCTTTGCTAATTGGGATTGATCAGTCTGTTAGATGGATAAGTTGGTTGATTGGATTGAGCCATCTGTTAGATGGATCAGTTGTTTAATTGGATTCGATAGTCTCTTAGATGGATCTGCTTGCTTCATTGATGGGATTGATCAGTCAGTTAGATGGATCAGTTGGCTGATACAATTGATCTGTCTACGAGATGAATCAGTTGATTGGATCAATCAGTCTGTTTGATGTATGTTTGCTGATCAGATTGAACAATCTGTTAGATGGATCTTATCTCTTTGCTAATTTGGATTGATCAGTTAGTAAGATGGATAATTCAGTTAGTTAACTGGATTAAATAGTCTATTAGATTGATCTACTTGCTTCTCAGATGGGTTTAATCAGTCAGTTAGATAGATCAGTTGGCTAATACAATTCATCTATCTATGAGATAAATCAGTTGATTGGATCCATCAGTTTGTTACATGGATTAGTAAGTTGATTGGATTGATCATTCTGTTAGATGGATCAGTGGGTTAATTCAATCAATCAATCTGTTAGATGAACCAGTGGGTGGATTGCACTGATCAGTCTGTTAGATGGATCAGTGGGTCGATTGGACTGATCAGTCTGTTAGATGGACCAGTGTTGATTGGATTGATCAGTATGTTAGATGGATTAGTGGGTTAATTCAATCAATCAATCTGTTAGATGGATCAGTGGGTTGATTGGATTGATCAGTCTGTTAGATGAACCAGTGGGTTGATTGGATTGATCAGTCTGTTAGATGGATCAGTGGGTTGATTGGACTGATCAGTCTGTTAGATGGATCAGTGGGTTGATTGGACTGATATGTCTGTTAGATGGATCAGTGGGTTGATTGGACTGATCAGCCTGTTAGATAGATCAGTGGGTTGATTGGATTGATCAGTCTGTTAGATGGGCCAGTGGGTTGATTGGATTGATCAGTCTGTTAGATGGACCAGTGGGTTGATTGGATTGATCAGTCTGTTAGATGGATCAGTGGGTTGATTGGATTGATCAGTCTGTTAGATGGATCAGTGGGTTGATTGGATTGATCAGTCTGTTAGATGGACCAGTGGGTTGATTGGATTGATCAGTCTGTTAGATGGATCAGTGGGTTGATTGGATTGATCAGTCTGTTAGATGGATCAGTGGGTTGATTGGATTGATCAGTCTGTTAGATGGGCCAGTGGGTTGATTGGATTGATCAGTCTGTTAGATGGACCAGTGGGTTGATTGGATTGATCAGTCTGTTAGATGGATCAGTGGGTTGATTGGATTGATCAGTCTGTTAGATGGATCAGTGGGTTGATTGGATTGATCAGTCTGTTAGATGGACCAGTGGGTTGATTGGATTGATCAGTCTGTTAGATGGATCAGTGGGTTGATTGGATTGATCAGTCTGTTAGATGGATCAGTGGGTTGATTGGATTGATCAGTCTGTTAGATGGATCAGTGGGTTGATTGGATTGATCAGTCTGTTAGATAGATCAGTGGGTTGATTGGACTGATCAGTCTGTTAGATGGATCAGTGGGTTGATTGGACTGATCAGTCTGTTAGATGAACCACTGGGTTGATTGGATTGACCGCTGTTTTAGATGGACCAGTGGGTTTACTGCACTGAGCAGTCTGTTAGATGGACCAGCGGATTGCTTGGACTGATCAGTCTGTTAGATAGACCAGTTGGTTGATTAGATTGATCAGTCTATTAGATGAATCTGCTTGCTTCGCTGATGGGATTAATCAGTCAGGTAGACAGATCAGTTGGCTAATACAATTGATCTCTCTATGAGATGAATCAGTTGATTGGATCGATCAGTCTGTTAGATGGACCAGTGGGTTGATTGGATTGATCAGTGCTTTAGATGGACCAGTGGGTTGATTGGACTGATCAGTCTGTTAGATGGACTAGGGGACTGATTAGAAAGATCAGTCTGTTAGATGGACCAGGGGAGTGATTAGATGGATCAGTCTTTTAGATGGAACAGTGAGTTGATTGGGGTTATCAGTCTGCTAAATGGATCAGTCGGTTGATTGGATTGATCAGTCTGTTGGATGGATTAGCTGGGTCATTAGATTGATTAGTTGCTTGAATAGATTGATCAGTTTGTCAAAAGGACCAGTTGTTTGATTTATTTCATTGACCAGTCCATCAAATTAATTAGTTGGTTGACTGGATTACACAGTTTGGTATGTAAAATTAGTAGGCTTATCAGATTGAGCAGTCTGCTAAATAAGTCAGTGGTGATTAGATTTACATTGTGACTTACCCTCTTTCCATGAGAACTACTGAGCCAGATGAATTCTCTAGCAAACCACATAGACACTCCAATGTCTCAGGTGTGGCCAAATTGATTTCATCCAGTAACACCCAGTCACCCTTTTGCACAGCTTGTACCAGGGTGCCTTCAACAAATCGGAATGCCAATGTTCTTTCTGTATTTTTCTGCTGCTTGTGCAGTTGTTGAATGTCTTGGTTTACATTTTGCCATTCCAAGAGAAGATGACTCATTTGGTGATCTGTAATGTTTTGGGAATGCAGAGGAAGAATGCATGTACTTGTAATTGTAGCAGATGCACACTGATCTACACTCCTTAGGGGAGCACTATTTGGCACACGTTTCTTGGCCTCTGGCCATGGCAGGCTCTTCAATTTCTTCCATTGTAATAGATGGAGAAGACTGCTTAGAGCAACATCCAGTTGATTAACAAATTATTTAAATTCTAAGAACTTATGAATCAAAACTTACCTTTCTTCACCCTTTCAACAGCATTCCTTTGGCAATGCATCATTAGCTTGAACAGCATCTCCCACTGTCCTTGGGCAAAGCATTTCTGTACATGACTCAAGAACTTCACATTTTGCTTTCTTGAAAATGTCTTACAAAAAAGCACCTCAAACTTTTCCCTCATAGGAGCAACAATCTGTTTCATCTCCACAGGCTTGTAACCACCAAGTAGATCTGAACTGTCACTCTGTTGGCTCATGTTGACAACTTTCAAACTGACTGAGCACTGTGCCGCCAGGTATTGGACTGTGGATGTTTTGCCTGTTCCTGTCTCGCCAACAAGTAAAACAGGTTCATTGTTTCTGATGCAAGCTGCAACTTTTTCTAGTAATACCAATGAATGTCTTGTGTGTGCAAATTTTAGGAGGTTTTTTGGACCAAAGTGAACTGGCACATTATCAAAATGTTTTCTTTTCACAGTGATTCTACCAACTGTCAAAGACAATGGTGAGGTGTGGACTTTTGGTTTGTAGTTTCTGATGAAGAATTCAATCTTCTCTTTTGTCAAGCCTAGTTTGGCACCCACTGCCATGTCTACCAAACTCCTTTCTTCTGTTTTTGCCAAAGCAGCACTGAAACAGTCTTGAGCTTCAAGAAAAACATCTTTGGAGTCAAGCAAAGTGGGTGCACCACAAGCAGTTACGGCAACCCTGCTGCACCACTTCATGAAATCTCTTGTTGAGCTCAGCCGCTTGTCATGAGGAAGGGAACAGTTTGTTATATCTTGACTGGAAATAAGTCGAGGATCAGTTGATAGGAGGCAAAAAATATCCACCAGTTTGGTTGCCACTGCTTCAAGGTCTGCATATTTCTGATGTACCACCTGAAATAATTTCAGTAAAATCATGCGATCAAAAACATTGGCTGCTTTCCAAAACGTGATTTTCAATACTGCTCACGTCTATGACACCAAGACAACAGACCAACCAACCAACCGATTGATTTTTTTATAATTTATTTCAATCAAGAAACAACAAATGATTTTATCATTCTGTGGGTGAAAAATATGAACCAGGGCAACAATCACTGACACCTTTAAAAGTTAAACATTCATCATACTCACATGTATAAGTTCTTCCTTAGAAAGTGGTTCAATTCGGACTCTGGTCCACAGTTTGTCCACAATAGCAGAATTAGCACTAGTAGCTTGAGAGTTTGACCCACCAAGACTGCTGTACAATCTAAAGAACAACACCGCTAACTTAGAATACTGAAAACAAGTAACATTGTTATACCTTCAAGTCAAAAAGGCTTACCAGGCTGCCAGCTACATGTAAATCTACTTTCAATGGCACTGAGTGACTATGAGTATTTCTAATACCCTCTGGATGATGGGGAGGTTAGTTAGCTTAATGATTAGTGAGCTAAACCCCAGATCAAGCCCAGGTCTTTAAAAGGCTGCATGCCAGACGATTTAGTGCTGGGGCTAACTCTGTAATTGCCCATTTATATACCTGGGTGGAGAGAGACACTCTGAGAGTAATGACTGAAATTCAGTGGGACTGATGAGGACCAGCAGGACAGTCTTCTCCATCTTAAGCAGATGCCTGCCTTACACAGCATTTGTTTTGAAAGAGTTGACTCTAACATCAGTGTACACGTACATACCTCTGTGTAGCAAATAGCTGAAATCCTGGTGATGCCTTCACTGCATTTCCATGTGCAGGTACAGAAAGCATTCGCGATTCAAGCAATGGAATCAGTACAGAGATAACATCCATGGGGGCCAGGTCAATATCCTCCAGGAGAATCCAGTGCCCTGCTCGAACTGCTTGCAACAGAGGTCCAGGCTGCCAAGCAAACTCACCTGGGGTGTCTGTGCACACATACGTTCCTAACAAGGACTTGAAGGCAAAGGAAATGTTATTTTATTTGATTTATTTTTGTGCATTTTCAAGTTTATTTGCTACTTACGAATAAAGGGGGCAAGTTTCTAAAGAAACTGTGGTGCTGCGTCGGTGGGAGTATTACAAGATAATTTGGTTTTATCAACTGGGTTGATAATGTGAATAGGCCACCGTAAAAATCGCTCCAACAAAGGGCTAACGCTCGAAACGTCAGCTTCCAAATCTCTTTACAGTGGCCAATTCACATTATCAACCCAGTTGATAAAACCAAATTATTTACTACTTACATTGGTTCTTATGTGTCTATTTATTTACACAAATCAAACAGAAGAATTTTTTCATATATTAGTTGTGGTGCAAATCCAAGCAATAGCAATAAACATTATTTAATTTCATTTGCATTTATGTTATAACTTGTTTACATAATCATTTATTCACTTGCTTGTTTGTTTGGTTTGGGTAGTTTGTCCGTTTATGAGGCCTTCCAAGGGGTTTTGGCGACAGGCGACATTGCTCGAAAATGTGGCGACAATCTTTTTCTGATTCAGCGACAGCCGACAAAAACTGACAGAAAAAGCGCAACAATTTGCGACAGCGACAATCCATTTTTACTTTCGACAAAGCGACATGTTCTCGCTTTGCTTTTTTCGACAGCGACGTTGTTACCAAGCAGTGTGATTCCTTTGTGACCACGCCAATAAATCATTACAAAGTCAATAAACCATTCAACTGTTGTCACGCAGTCGGTGTCTTGTTTCCTGTTGTCATGTCATGGTACAAAGGTCGGCTCATGTGTTGGCGTCACTGCTCTTTCAGTTATCTTGCGCCAAATGCGAAAGTTCATCACTGTCATCCCTCGTGTATAGGTGCTTAAGTCGGGCGATATTCCCGGGTCGGCGGATCTTTCTACTTTTTTTTTATGGGAAAACATAAGAAGAATCCCACAGCATTGTGAGAAAGAATAAAAAAAAGACAAAAAGCGTCACAAGAGGGAAGAGAAGAAAGGTAAGCTTGTTTTAAGTCAATAATGACAATAATTGCAGTTAATTATCTGCATGGCCACTATTGACTTTAATAAAAGCACGGTCAGTGCACGGTCATGGCATTAAGGATCATTGATATTAAGCTGTATTAAGTAGTGTTTGCCAATTAATAATGACCAGTAATCCTATTCATGTTTATAATATGGAGATTAAACATTAAGTTCTTGGTGAACCACGAGCTAACCAGCTCACGTACAGAATGCCCGAAGTGTTTTGCGGTGAACACAAATGACGGCTTCTTCCTCACATTTTCGCTTCATTTCTCAGTGCTTGAACACTTACGTTTAATTGACACTTATATACTAAATTAAAGAACCCCTGTCTTGAAAGGCTTTAAAGCAGCGTTTAAAGATCATTAAAATTGAGATGAGTTCAGTAGAAACATTGCCCAAGATTCGCTCACAGCATGATGGTAAACGTGACAAAAATCCAGATCTCATGGTAGCAATAGATGACCGATCGTAAATAGTATGATTATGATGGTAATGCTTTGTAGTACAGTATCTGGCGTGTGCCTATGAAACCGGCTTGTTAACAGGAAAGGTCAGAAAATATTTGATTTTGCTTCGTCAACAAAATACGTCGAAAAACGAAGGTGTCTGATGATACATCAAGAATTTGTGTGGCTCTCACGCGAATGCGCGCAATAGGCTTGATTACCAGCCGCTGTTCGGGAAATGAGCCAGCACTCCTCCCTCTCAGGGAGGTAGGCCAGATGCGAGCGCTACAGGAGAAACCAATTTTTGGTGCAAGGAATTTCTAGAGATTAAGCGACATAAGATCACGTAACCTTTTTTGCTGTACAGTGTAGATAATTCTGACAATTCTAATACATGATAAATGTTAGGCGAGGCCTGGCCGAAGAGGTCTGTTTTCTCCTTTGCCAGAAAGTGACGTTTGCTGTATATACCGTCATCGTAGTTATCTCTACCACAATAAAAGGCATACTGAAAAATGTCAAACTGTCTTTTTAAATTACTTTAGGGTAATTTTCTGGAAAGAAAAGGATAATGTACTCCTACATCAGACCAGAGCCCCCACCGCAGCCCCTCTCATTTTCTATCTCCCGTGATATTTCTGCTCCAAGACAACACGGCTTAAACTCCAATGCCAATGTGCTGCTTTCCTCCCAAACTGTTTTGGCCATAAAACCAAGCATCGCTGGTATTACAGGAAGATCGGTGATTTCGACGCCTTTTTATCTTGGAGTTGCAACTGAGGATATTTTTCATGATCAACACATAGAAATTTTGTCAAAAATCAATATCTATCTTCCCTCCCTTGAAATAGCGCATCAAGTTGACATACCCGAAGAGACTGTCGGATTGGTCCTTGAATCCTTAGAAGTAGCGTCTAGTGAAGCAATACTGCTAACCGAGGAAGTGTATGAAGGATCATGAAGGGGTGGTGAATGTTTTCAGGGAGGCAAGGGATCTTTGCATTGAAGGTGATGACAACGGTGTAGATCTCGTCACAGAGGAAACAGACTGCTTCGACGATGATATAAACAGTGTTGTCTGTGCTGACTCTATCGCGCTGTCTAGTACATATGCACTTCCCAAGGAAGTAGTATCCGTCCACCGACGAGGCTGGAATTGTAACTGACTCAACACCTTTGGTTTGTTCTTGCGTTGCGCTTTTTTTTCCTACCAAACTCACTTGATTAACTACTACCATTCTGCTTCCATCCCTGAGGCGTGGTGACTTTAGCGCAGAGTTCTACTTTTGAAACGTTAACGCTTTCAGTTTGTCTGGTTACGTGTCACTTTTGATACATCAATGAAACATTTAAAATATGCGACGGCCTCCGTCAAGCCTGGTGCCTCTGTGCGCTATGGTGTTGCTTCCGCAATCGAAATTCATTTGCACTGATGCTTATTTGATCAGCTGAGTTCCACGCGACGATAGCGCGACGTTTGAATCGTTGAGCTGAGCTCTTTATTCAAACGATCAACAGTATGTTAATTTATCAACCAAAAAACTTCCAAGAACTGTGTTCCTGTATGACTGTAAATTTAAGTCAGTACGAGACTGAGGAGAGGAACAAAAGCTAGGCCACCGATCGACAATGAAACACGACAGGCAGAAAACAAAGTATGGGCGAGTTTTTGTCACTATAGTGATCTTTGTGACTTATATTTCTAATGAAGCTATTACAAAATTATACATAAAGTTATATGACGTAGACTTATGTGTCGTTGATCTTCATTTTAATACGGGCACTAACAATAGCAGACAATAGTAAATTATAGAAACTACTGACTGCATCGCACAAATTTCGTACGACAGCGACATTTGTATTATGACCTATTATGGCGAAAAAGCGACAGCGACATTTGTCCCTTACCAAACAAGCGGCAGGTGGGTTGGCAAACGAGCGACAAAGCGACATCAAAAACCCCCTTGGAAGGCCTCGTTTATGGAATTAAGGTAAGGTCTTTAAACTGAACATTGGAAGCACAAACAATAAAACTGGCATTACCTTGCTATCAGTTTGATCTCCCAGTTGAACCTTGATAAAATCAGGTGGACTAGTTCTCCCTGCTGCCCTGGCTAGATACTCAACTAGACTTGTTTTTCCAGAGCCAATAGGTCCCTCGAGCAATACCCCATGGCCTGATGCCACTGATAGAACAAGTGAATGAAGATTGCTTACTGTCGATGGTACCATAACAAGAGATTTGTCCACAAGACCTGAAGTTCCAGGTAGCCTTGGTAACAAAACACCACAAATGGTTGCACACTCGCCAATTAAATCTTTATCACTAAAGCATGATTCATTAGTATTGCTGTCTACATCCATAGTATCAGAAGCCACTGGACAGAATTCATTCCTTATCACACATTCTTCTCTTAAATTCCATGCCTCTCCAGTTAAGCATTCACAAATTACAAGTGAATTTTTTTCTTCAGTGTTAAGGAGTTTATCCAGGAGATTACACTTCACTTGGTCTGACATCTCTGTTACAATTGCTACAATATGAAGAGCATACCATCTCACTTCAGGATGTCTGTGTTGCAGAAGTTTAAAAACAGGACTCCAGTCCCATACTCTGTAAAATGTTTCAAAATCATAGCACAAAAGATTGTAGCCAGTTTTCAAAACACGCAAATTCCTTTCAATTGATTGCTCATTATTCTGCTCCTCTTGTGAAAAAATCCTGAACAAACAAGAAGCCATCATAAATCTGTAGATAAAGTTTTTCAAGTGAGACAGAGGCAACAGACAACTGAGAATGTAGCACAATCCTTCATTCTCCAGAGTGGATCTATGGTGCAGGATCTGAGCTCCACGTTCGAGAATTTCAAGTAGTATTGGTCTGCAATGTTTTACTAGATAAGGAGCCAAATCCTGAATCAAAACAAGCTCCGCCAACTTCTGCAGTAGATTTTGCTTCTCCTGGAAAGACCAGCTCTAAAAAAAAACAAGAAAAATCCAGACTAAATTCATTATAAATGGTAACATTAAAATTAGACAAATATCCCAAAGCTGGGTGAATCGTTCTCCGTAAACAAAATATCAGCTAAAAACTAAAAAGCTGAGCATGAGATGAAGCTTGAATTGTACAAACCTTCACTTCTACAAATTGTGCAAGTTCATTCCTCAAGCGATCGTCACAATCACACAGACATTTTAAAGCACCCAGGAAGTCAAAGCGAAAATCCTTGGTATAGTTCATGTCTTTAAATAAATAAAACAGATAGAAGAGTATAAAACAGAACGTAATTTGAAATTGAAACCATGTTTTCAAATAAAAACAAATCTTGTTGAAATTTGCACGTGTAGAGAGCTGAGCCTACATTGTAGAAAACTACCCATTACAGCGTTCTTCTCTATTAGTGCCAGTCCTTCACGTGTTTCGACCCCAGTCCCTTTAGTTTATGGCGTTTCCACGACAACCAATTTTCTTGCTGAGCGCCATATTTTCGCAATACCCTTCGCAGTTGTGACGATGGGGCAAGATTATTACGCTGTTTTAGGCCTTACAAGAAAAGCCAATGATGCAGACATCAAAAAGTCGTATGTTGAGTCGTTAAAGCATCTTGACGATGCTTCTTTTTCATCAAAAAGCTTACAATTTGTCTACACTTTGGTCCGCAGCTATCGCAAGTTGTCGCTGAAATTGCACCCTGACAAGAACCAAGAGCCAGGAGCGGATCTAAAGTTTAAGCAAGTTGCTGAGGCCTACGATGTATTGAGCGATCGTAAGTATGACTAGAAGATACTAGTGTAAATTTACTCGGTGTGGAATATAAAAATAACAACAAACCTACATTGTATGTGAGTTTGAGCTTATAATGTAAGCTAGGTAACAAGCTTAATTGATATTCAAATCAGTCTTGTAAGTTTACAATTCTCTGTTTTTTTCTTCAGCTAAGAAGAGAGCCATTTACGATCAGTTTGGAGAAGAAGGTCTAAAAGGAGGAGTTCCTGAAAAAGGTAGTTTATATATGATGAACATAATTTGTACCGAGCATTTATGAGGGTTACTGGTGACATTGCAAACTGAATAAGGTTTTTATAGGTACGTGTAGTTATTACTGGGTAAGGTACATTTCCTAACATGTACCTTGCAGTATATTTAATGAGAGTGTTGTTGGAATTACCCATTCACTATTAAAGTGCCCATAACCCCAAATTCTTTTTTTGGCTAAGATAAACTTAGACACACACACACAAAAAGAATTTGCCATGTGACTTTTTAAGGGCTTTCAAAATTAACAGAAAGTAGTTGAAATTTGATATCTTTTGTGTTATGACCAAGCTGGTGAGGGGTCTGGGTATATTCCTGGGTTGACGTCACATATATTCATTTACATAGCATTAACTCTTTATAAACATGCATGCAAAACAGTCTGTGACGTCAACCCAGTAATAGACCCAGGCTCCTCGCCAGCTCAGTCATGTATCAAATTTCAGCTACTTTATGTTAATTTTTAAAGCCCTTAAAAATATCACAAACCGAAAATTTTGGCAAATTCTTTTTGTGTGTTTATCTAAGTTTCATCTTAGCCCAAAAAAAATTCTGGGGTTATAGGAACTTTAATTATACAGCTAGGAGGGGCAGGTTTAAAATAAACTTGGTAAAGAACATGATGGCCAGGCTTAAACTTGCTGATCACTGGGTTATGACACATTTTTCTTGAACTTGCTGATCTCACTGACAAGGATTCCCAGGGGGTGTACTCAGGTGCTTTTCTGACTGGGAGGTGTGAAATTAATCACTGTAAGGAACATTGTAGTCAGGAAAAGAACGCGGGCCAGTCCCCAGTGTTGTTGCTTCTTAAGACCAGAAGATTAAGATGGTTTGGCCACATCTGTTTTATGAGTCATGAAAGGCTTCCTAAAGCTTTGCTGGAATGGAAACCTGAGAATGCGTGTAAAGCAACAGAGGGGAAGGTGGGCTATGCTGCAATCAATGGAGAGACACTTTGGTGCACAATGCAAATTGATCAAGATCTGGAGTCCATGGCAGCAGACAGGGTACAATGGGGTAGGAGATGATTGCACTATTGGACAGGTGTCCTAACACCATGTTGTTTGATGTAGATGATGATGATGATGATGATGATGATAACCAAGATGATCATGATAGTGTGGAATTAATCAGAGCAAATTATTGGATCCTAAGAGTCCTTTACATGTAGCTAAAACCAGATTCTAGAAATTCCAGTGGCCCAGAGGGAAATAAGATAATGCCTTTTGTTAACTTCCCGAAGAGTCCCGAAGAGTCGGTGTCAGTTCCATGAGCCATTCATTTCCTTCAATTACATTGAATTTAAAACTAAACTAACTACTTACCCTGTACACCCCCCAAAAATCAAACATCTCAACAACATTTTACATCTTCAAAACATCGTAGTGACAGGCCTGTTTTAATACAGAATTAACAAATTCTGGTATCTTTATTCTGTGGTAGATGGATGGACATCAGGATACACATTTCATGGAGATGCAGGAAGGGTGTTCAAAGAATTTTTTGGAGGAGATAATCCATTTGCTGGTAGGTAAACTTTACAACATGCAAAAGTTTTAAATAAATGTCCAGACTTTATTACACAGACAGTATGGTACTGTTAGGGTGTAGATCCTGGGTTAAGGTCCTGGAAAGTGACAATGCCAAAGGTGCTGAAAAAAGAAATTCCTTCTTAATTAACTAAAGGTACTTTTTCAAACCAGGCTCCACTTTTCAACTTTTTTTTATAGCCGTTGGAATGTCATGACCTATGCTATACCAGTAGAAGTTAGCTAAAGCCAGGAGATACATGTACCTGGCCACAGCATGGGTAACTTGACATGTCTACCTGCTTGATGAAATTATATTTATCAAGGAGCTACCAGTAAACAAATATTCAGACCCGTTTTTTTTTTTTTTTTTTCTAAGGGTGGATGACCTTATCCATCTAATAAATCCCTATTCAATGCCATGCTACATTTTTCTTCTGGTTAGTGATTTTGAATTCAGTGGTGAGCATTATCCACTTTTTTAACAAAAAGAGGGCAATAAAAGAAATCGGGTATTCAGAAGACCATGAACTCTAATTTAAATATTCTAATTTTTGTTTTAGAATTATTTGATTCCTATGATCCAGAGGTTGGGTTTGGTGGAATTCATGGCCGTGGTCGTCGTAAACAGGATCCACCCATTGAGAGGGAACTGTACCTTACTCTAGAAGAAGTATTTAAAGGATGCGTTAAGAAGATGAAAATTTCAAGGAGGGTAAGAACTAAAAACGTCCTTCAGTATGCATGTTATACAAACTGTATGGTTGTACATGTACAAGCTGTAAGTTGTTATTGTACTTGCACAAACATGAAATGGGGTGGGCGAGTCACAGTGGTCTAATTTATTCTTAGTGCACTGGACTGTGGTAGTCACTTATAATATATGCAGCAGGTAAGAGATAAGACTGATAACCCACAAGACATAACATGGCTCTCTGTCCTGTTTGGCATCTGCCAAAGGATTAATAATTTTTTTCAGATGTCTGTTTACTCACTACAGGCTTGGTCTGCTCCTCGAACCCAGAAAAGTTCACATCAACTCATTTATTGCCTTAAGATAAATTTATGTTACTGACAGATATTGAATATTGATTTGTAAGTAACTTAAATATTATAATCAAATGACTTATTGGGCCCAAATTTTCATCAACAGGTGATGAATGAGGATGGTCACACATCCAATATTCGGGACAAGATTTTAACAATCAATGTGAAACCAGGTTGGAGGGCAGGAACGAAAATCACATTTCCCAAGGAGGGTGACCAGGGTCCTAACAATATACCAGGTAACAACCATCTGCAAATGTGTGGCGCTAGAAAATATATTCATACAGTACTTAACCTTCCACCCCCCCCCCCCCCCCAAAAGTAGGGTTTTGGAAAATTCCAAGGGGTACCAAACAAAATAACCAGTTTCATATCCATATACATGTATTCTTCACAAAACAACTCCCCTTCAGTGGTAATTTTTAAGCTGACATTGTGATGGATCCATGATTAACTTTATTATCCAACTGCAGGGAATATCATCCAAATAACATATGAAACAAGTACTGTACAAATATACAAAGATGTTGGCACATACACGCAAAATGGTCAACTCTCCCTCTTTCACTGATAAATGTATTGACTACAGCAGTTGGATAATAAATCACTATGGGCTCATCAAAATACACACAAGTCATATAAAATATACAGCGATACTTCACATCAAAACATCTACTAAGGTATATGTATTTTTTTCACCTCAGCTGACATTGTGTTTATTGTTAAAGACAAGCCTCATACAATCTTCAAACGCGATGATGACAACATTATTTATACTGCAACTGTTCCTCTTGGAAAGGTGAGTGTATAGTAATATAGCTTTAAATCGGAGACAACTCACTCTTACTCCCAGTAAACCATAGCGTTACAAAACTTCCCCCATCAGCCAAAAGTTGGTTTGAACATAAAATAAAGAAATCAAATGATAGAAATTTGCAGTGGCACATCCCACAGAGAGGCTCTACGTCCAATGTTTCCAGATCGATTGGAATTTAGAAGTGTTAGTTTTTGTGGAGGAAGGGAAAACAGAGAATGCAGAAAGCCCCTCAGAGCAAGGTAAAAACCAACAACAAACTCAACCCACTTATGACACCACATCCAGGATTTGAACCTGGGCCACATTGGTGGTAGGTGAGGACTCTCACCACTGCACCATCCCTACTCCCCTCATGTACACCATACCATGTTATGTGTATTCACAGCCTTACCTGGCAGGAAACCTCTACTGTGAAGAGAAGAGTTTCTCTGCTTCTGAGAAGAAGACTTCCTCGGTCATGTCCTGGGGGCAGTTGTTCAAATAGTGGGCAATGCTATCTACTGGGTAGTTATTTACCTGGGGCCCATTTTGCGAAAGCCCTGGAAACTTTTCGGGCCCGCAAAGCCACTTTTAGTTCATCTGTATCTGAAAATGGAGAACTGTATAGGCCTGAAACTTCTTGTGTGAAGACGACCTCTGTTTATATTAAGAATACATGAATAAAACAGCTGTGTAATCATAAGCTTCGAGATTTTGCTATGGCTTTCCGGGTGCGAAAACTTTTCGGGACCTTCGAGAAACGGGCCCCTGGGCCTGGTTGTTCAAAGTCCAGGTAAGCTAAACTAGGGTTAGCAAGAATTTTTAAATTTGCAATTGTTTGGTGAGTTTTTTTGTTTGTATTGATGATCCTTCAGTTTTGAGTTTGAATAACCTCAAGCTACCCAAAACATTAGCAGTGAAAAACATTTTTAAACAAAAAAAATTAATACTTTGGTTAACTTTTAATCCTGGGTTAGCATTAACCGGCTTTCAAACAACCCGGCCCTGGTGGATATCACTGTCCATCATTAGGTCAACTGGGGCCTGTTAGACAATTTTGACACACATTTCCTGTTTCTTACAAAGGCACTCACAGGGTGTGTAGTGGATGTTCCCACACTAGATGGACGACTCATAAGCATACCAATCAATGACATTGTCAAGTAAGTGATTGGAGATTTTTGAAGATTTATTTAAGTGTACATGTATGTTGGACAAAAAGAATTGAAACTGTGTAAACTGGAAACAATGAAGATATATGGGGCTAGTAGGTAGACCTGGGTAGAAAAGGAAAGAAAAAAATGGCCACTTAATATTTTACCAGAGAAAAAACATGTGGAACCACTAAGGAGATGGAAGGAGCTTAGGGTACAGTGGACATAAGAAAGTGGACCCCTTCTGCCCTTATTTCTCCCTCCTCCTCCCCCCCCCCCCCACCCCTTCCCTAGACAGACTTAAAACACTTTGTAAGTATGACATCATGCATTGATGTTTAGAAGCCTCCTACAGTCACATTTAAATTTTCTCACAACTTTTTCTGTACCTTTCTTTTTTTGTTTTAATTTGAGTTTGGATTGCATTTTTATTGTATTTGAGGCTACTGCCATAGGCTCTGTAACAGCTCAAAGGTTTTACGTTTAGTTAGAAATGTTCCATAATTACTGGAGGCAGCATGGCTGAGTGGTCAGCATGTCGGACTCGCAATCCAGCGGTCCCAGGTTCGAATCCCACTCTGGCCACTAGCTAGATTTGTTTCATGGTACGCCCGAGTTCAAATCCTCGGCCACACTTGTAAATAGCCAACTGGTCTGCCTCCGGCCAGTTGGGATTCTTAACAATGTTATGTTTAATTTGAATTAGTTGTTTCAGCTGTTTGAGTGGCATGCCTGTGAACTAGCTTGGTGTAGCTAAGTGCATGTTCCAATATAAACAAACATTTGACATTTTTGACATTTGACATTTTGACAGGTGCTCTAATGTACTATTTATCTCCCTTTTTCAGACCAGGCTATCAGAAGGTGGTACCAAGTGAGGGAATGCCCATCTCTAAGGATCCAGCTACAAAGGGAGATCTTATAATAGAGTTCAACATAGAATTCCCAAACCAACTCAACCCTGAACAGAAGAGAATGCTCAAGGAAGCACTATTGTTCCCTTCATGAGCTACATTTGTATCGTCAGCATAAGTTGTATCATACTTGAACAATATTTATAAGAAGATCCTGTAGTACACCATCCCATGATCAATTCATCAGTTTGTCAAATTTTGTTTCGAAACTGATGCATCTTGTGTTCCACCATTTTGACGTGGAATAATTCAACTACGTAGAATTTTATATTTGTACATAAATGAACATGTAATTAAAGTGTGCCACAAACAGGTAGTTTTGGTTGATTCTTCTAAGTTTATTAACAACTTGGACGTTAATACTTCAGATTAACTGCTATTAAATCTATTCATTTTCCTGCTGATGCATTACAACAGTTTCTTCAAAGAATCTTTGCAATCCATATAGTTCTTTTTCTTATTTGTCTGGTTAGAAGATCTATGTTTTCAAAAATTAAACAGTTCTCAAAACTTTCTTTATCGATCTGGAATGAACTTCCCTTCATATTTGTACAACTCTCTTTTACTCAATAAACTCATCGATAACAGAGTCTAAATCCGCTTTTCAAACAAGAAATTACAACCCCAGGTTTCAAACATTGGACTTCCTGTTTTGTTCTGTGTGCAAATTGGAAAGTGAAACCACCAAGTAAGGTGTTTTTTACAGCTAACAGCATAGTGTTCTGTAACCAGGTGATGGCCGTGCATGTGCCTGCAGAGAAAAAATATAATCAATCAATCACAGATTGTCATGAGTTACAGCATGATCACCTGCGCTTTATGTACCGATGGGTGTTGCAGAAAGATATTGATGGTGCAATAACTAATCACAAGACAAGAGATTTATCTACACTGTTAACTCCCTACTTCAACAATATGAAAAAGGTTTGTTCCCACTTCCATAAGAAACACGAACACGACCACTTATACCTGTAACACAAAACTTTAAAGTGATACTAATTTTATGTGCAGTGACAAATTCACATATAAAGCAGACACTAACTTCTCAGAGACATACACCTTATTCCAAAATGGCCACTATTTTAGTGGTCTTTTGTTTGCTTTCAAATTAGCCCTTGTTGCCTCGTTCTTAAACTCAAAATACAAAAGAATATTTTCCCTTGAACGAGGCAACAAGGGCTAATTTGCAAGCAAACAAAAGAACACTAAAATGGCGGCCATTTTGGAATAAGGTGTATGATTTCACACTCGACTGGTGTTTGTTTCCATGATTCCTCCATCTTAGTAAGAGATTTTAAACTACGGGCAAGGCTCATTAGCTCACTTGTGAATATGACACAAAACTGGGATGGTGTGTCTAATTGGTTTGCTTTTCTAAGAGAACATGCAAACATTATCAGAGATGTAGCTAAGAAAAACCTTGGAAGGCTTGTTTTAAAACAACCTTAGCCAGCTTTTCTTGCCTGTGCACCTTCAGAATTAACCCAAATCTCTACTGTGTTCATAGGAAGGGGGATTCCCCCGTTTGAACAATAAGGAGACTCAAAACAAACTTAACTTACAGAGAATGGAGCCATGGGTCCTATGAAGTGATTATATCTCCTAATGGCTTCTCGGATGTGTTGAGGTTGAATACAGTCACCACTACTGTACGACAGGCTTGCAGCTGATCCCTGTAAAAGCCGACAGCAACTACTCCTGTCAAATCTGTGCAAGCATCATATCAGAGACCATGAAAATACCTTGGCACAAGACCAACAAGCTACATGTAAAATATCTGAAATGTTACACACTATCATAGTAATCATAGTTGGTATATAGTTGCTGACTATAGGTTTTCCTCTACAAAACAACAAACAAATGTCATAATGATGTAAGTATATATGAAATAATTCATATATTTGAACTGCGGTCATAGATGAAAGTGACGAATGATCCTCGCAGTGAATTTTCCAATTTAAGCAACTGGAAAGAAGAAGCCTGAAAAAAATCAGGGCTTCAATGGGATTCGAACCCGTGACCTCCGCGATACCGGTGCGATGCTCTACCAACTGAGCTATGAAGCCACACATTGGGAGCAAGGTCAATTTGTTGAGTTCATATCTTCCCGTGAGGAGTGAAATGATGTAAGTATATATGAAATAATTCATATATTTGAACTGCGGTCATAGATGAAAGTGAAGAATGATCCTCGCAGTGAATTTTCCAATTTAAGCAACTGGAAAGAAGAAGCCTGAAAAAACCAGGGCTTCAACGGGATTCGCTCCCAATGTGTGGCTTCATAGCTCAGTTGGTAGAGCATCGCACCGGTATCACGGAGGTCACAGGTTCGAATCCCATTGAAGCCCTGATTTTTTCAGGCTTCTTCTTTCCAGTTGCTTAAATTGGAAAATTCACTGCGAGGATCATTCTTCACTTTCAAATTTCATAATGATTAGAAATATCAGCACAGTACATACTTGTAATTTGGCAGGAGAGCAATAGGCCATTTCCGAGTCTTTGTGGCTCTGTTTCAAAACAAGTCTTCATGCAAAACCTTTGTTATGAAACTGAGTTTGATTTGCATGAAAATGAATGTGTAGGGGAACACATTTTTATATGAATGGTTTTGCATGAAGACTCACTTTGACACAGGCAAGAGGCAACTCAGAAATGGCCTATTCAAAGTATTTTATCAAAAAGTTATTTAATAAAGTTCTCTCACAGTCTCAATGACTTACCTTAAGTTTTCTTTTTTTGCTCTTTGGTTTTGATGCTAAAGATGAACTCTGTGTATTGGATGAAATCCCAGTAGTACTGGATACACTTGGGGTAGGACTTGGCAGGAAAGGGGTAGTGGGCGTGGTGGGGGTACTGGGTGGGGTGTGGTTAGGGGTAGAAGGGGTGGACGTTGCACTTCCTGGTGTGATAACTGATGATTGACTTTCTGATAGAATAGAAACGGGTGGCATGACTTGAGTCAACACATCACCTTCCTCCAAATCTTTCTTCACCAGTAATGCTAGGTCCACTATCTGTCAAAATGATGACAGAATAGATTATATACTATAAGCCACCCTACATTGATACTTTAAGCTACCCTACATTAGTGCTTTAAGCTGCCGTACATAGGCCATTTTTCTATTATCACTCAGAAAACGATTCGCCATTGCATTAAGTGCTATTGTAGTGATTTAGATTTCAAACTAGTTTTTTTCTTTTCTGGCAGGCTCGGTTCACACATGGCTTATAAGTTTGCATGTGCGGGCTGTAATGATACAACAGTGAAACATCCCGGCATTTTGCCATGCATATGAGGGAGCATTTATCCAGCGATAAATCACATTTGTCTCACATTTTCAAACATCATCAAACAATTCTCAACACTGTCGCAACTTATGATCAGCAGATTGTTTTCATGTTTTGGATCATGCCTTCAGTAGTTTACAACGTAACATCAAAGAGGCTATTCATATTCAGAGAACAACCTTCTTTGAATCAACAATTACAATCCTTATAATTCTCACACTTTCATGCTTTGCGTCATTTTGTTGTCACAATTAGCATTTTTCTACTTATTATAAATTACACTTCCAATGCTTTGTAAATCAGTGAACTGACGTTGACAGGCGCATCTCTCGAAACATGTCCTTGAAACTTAAAAGTTTTGTCATTTAAATTCTTGACTTGCCTGCTATTATCAAGATTGAAGTTGAGATTTAAAACCACGGTTTATTTTTGTCTAGCATCAATATTACAGAATAAGAGATTAATGTTGTTTCATTGTGAAATGGTATTAACCTTGGAAATGGAAACTTGCGCAATGGAACCTCTTAAATATGGACATTAAAGGGTCGGAACCAAGTGTCTGTATTATGTCTAAGTGTCCTTATGATTGAGGTGTCCATAGAGAGAAGTTCAACTGTATTATTTTCCTCACCTGTCCAACTGTCTCGTAAGCAAGGTAGCTGAAGACATCCATCACAGGTGTGTTTGGTTTCATGTCAATAAGCGACGCACAATCTAGCCACTCTTTGAACTTTCCAGCTTTCTTATCTACAAGATAACAAAAAGAATCACATGGCTTAAATTTTTGAAAATTTAAAGTGGCCCTGAACCCTATGTAGACTTTGCCAAAAGTTGCATCTTATCATGCTTATCAAAATTTGATAATATAAAAACATTTCACCATGTCTTTTTTGACTTATAAGCCCCTAAAGCTGTAATTATGAGTGTTCTTCTAAAGCAGGTAACACTGTTGCTATAGAAAGCTTTTGTGTCATGAAAATGATAACAACGTGTTCACCAATGATTGGGCAGTTTTTTTGATACCATGATTGTAGCATTAAGTGATAACGAGTTGCTATAACAACCCATCAAAATCTAAGTGCTTGAAACTGTTTTGAGTCACCTTAAAGTAGTATTCATCTTGCTTTCATTCAGGATTTGTAAAGACTCATGTCTGCCGAGTCTGACATTTTTCAATAAGAAAGAAAGACTTCATTCACTCATTCATTTTTCATTAGTCTCATTTCCAGACAGTTGGGCAACACGTGTTAGGCTGCTTATAGATACGTCCATAGCAGCCACCATAAAGGCCAGAGCATCTCCAATCCATCAAAAAGGAAACGCAATCATCACAGTTTATCCAAGTTTGAGTTTTCAAGAATTCCAGTGGTCTAACTGGTAGAGATAATCCGGTAAGATGGATCTGAGGTGAGGGACATCTGTTCACCGATTTGCAACAGTCTGATCTGCATCTCGGTTGGCAATCAGTTAACAGTGCAACTACTTCAACCAAGGCCACCCAAACAAATTCTTTACAAATTGAGCAATAGCATTTGTCATGAGCATTTAAACAACAGAAATTGTCACAAATTTATTGTTTCTGTAGTGCTTGCATAGATTGATAAATTGGCAGAAATCTGTTGTTAATATCTAAGGTTTTCCTTCATTAAATTTGCACAGAATTTTGTCAGATGGCCGTGATTGGAGTAGGCACATGGTTGTAAAACATTTTACTCACTGAAGTTGACCTGACGACACTCAGTAAATTCCAGGTACTGTTGAGGATCAAGAGTTCGTGAGAAACGGTCTGCTCTCTGAAAGTAGAAAAAAATTGTATTTTTATATTATTTTATACCAATAAGTACACCTTAGTTAACAAAATTAATAAGGAAGCCTAAACCATGTAATTGCAGTGCAACTGAGCAGTCTTTCCATGTTCACATACATTGTAGCCTCATCTAAATATGAGGAGGGTTGGGAGAATTCAAGACAGTTATGCAAACCTCAACTACGTCTCAGGTTTGCTTAACTTTCAAGAACTTTCCCAACCCTCCGAGTGTTTAGATGAGGCTATGTAAACACAGAAAAAGTGCTCTATTGCTTTTATAAAATTATTCTCAAAAATATGTGCGAATCTAATACATCACAACAGTGTTTCCATACTCTCATCTAAATACACCTATCGACATATGAGAGTGTGCATAGTGGGTCAGTTATTTTATAAAATATCTGGATCATGTTTACTGTAGGTAGTGTCGACCGCTATGTCGGTCGATATATTGGTCGATTGTCGGTTGACACTCGACCAATATATCGACTGAGAGTCGGTCGATAGTCAGTGGACACTCGGTCGACACCTGGTTGATAGTTGGTCGGTGTTCGGTTGATATAGCGACCGACTATCAGTCGATATTGCGCAGACGCATCTCGATTGAGTATCGGTAAAATTTCGGTGGGATATCGGTCAAGTGTCGGTGACATATCGGTGAACTGTCGCGCAAATATCAGGCATGTGTCAGCCGAGATCTCTCGATCGACAGTCGGTTGAGAGTCGCTCGAACTCAGTCACTAGCTGGTTGATAGTCGGTGGGTGGTAGGTTGATATAGTGGATCAGTGTTTTGTGTGTGCGTGAGCTCACACACTAAGCTGCCGGCCACGAACTTTGCAACAGTAATGTGATCGACTATCGGTTGACTATCGACCGATATATCGACCAACATGTTGGAAGCTTTTCGTTTGACCAGTAGTCGACCGATACTCAGTGACGTGTCGGTGAAGTATCAGCAAAGTATTGCCGAAGTGTCAGCAAAGTATCGGAGGGGTATCGGTGAACTAAAAACTATAGCTGCCGACGCACATCTCGACCAATATATCGACCGACTATCGCCCGAGTGTCGACCCGTTATCGACCGACTCTCAACCAGCTATTGACCGACTCTCGGTCGATATATCAGTCGAGTGTCTGCCGACAGTCGACCGATATATCGACCGACATACATGTAGCGATCGAGACTACGGTCCACAGTAAACATGATCCAAATATCTTATGTACAAACCTGGTATGATGATTTTCACATTTCAACCTAGGAAATGTCTACCTTACCTCATTTCTTTCTTGTTTCACTTCATCAACATCATCGTCATCAAACAAAGCCACAAGATCCCCTGTAAAGAAACAAATCATCAAACAATAAAAGCCTGTCAGTATTCTTCAATTTACCAAGTTTTAGGTTGTAAATGAAGGGGAGAGTTTAAGTCTGACACACCCATAGCTGTTATTGCAGTTATCAGAAAGGTCAATTCTGCTTTGTATTGACCAGTTCACCTCTTTTGTATGCCTTTTTAAAAAAAGGTAGAGTGCATTGCAGACTCATTTTCAATAACAGCTATTATTATACATCCAGTGCTACCCACAGAAATAATTATTGGTCAGGGATAGTTTGGTTATTTTCACGTTTAAACTGGCAAAACAAACAAATGTGGTAAAATGGTGCGTTTAAGTGTTTACCACTGTCCTATTTTAGATCCTTCTGATGATACCGGGCAGAAAAATCAGTGATCACCTGTACTTGCCCAAAGACAGCGACAATCATTTGGGTTATGAATTGGTAGGTCACTCACCCAAACAATGGGCACTGTCAAAATCCCTGCCAGATCAATACTTTCTGCTACATCTTTTTTGCCTGATCTACTTTGGTGCCATATCTCAAGGGAATTGCACATGGCCCCTTGAAAAGGATTTTAGTTAAGTTTCTTTCATTTTTGAATGGTGCAGTTTAATTTCCAGTCAATGTAAAACCAAATAGTTCAAAAATGTACATTGTGTAATTGTAAGATTCAGGGCTGTCATTAAGTTTCGAACTCACTTGTTGCCTCAATTTTCAAAAGTTTAACAACAGGCAAGTTCACCTATAACAACAGGAGCCCATCAAGTATACTCAGCCATAACAGGTTTCATGGGTTATGGCCCTTTTTTAAAGCTCTGGAATCTTACTTAGAACAATAATTTTTTTATTGAGATCGGCAGTGGCCATTGTTAACAAGATAAAAAGATGTGACCCAGAGTTCTCCTGTGTAGAAAAATTATTCTTAATTCTCAATTTGTCTTAAGTTATTAACCTACCTGTCTGGTCTATTGTGCTGACAAAGTCATAGGAAATCTTTCGTCTCTTGTTACCTTTAACATCACTCACTACAACAAAATAGAGTCAAGAGATGTTTTGTAAACCAGACTTTTAGCCAGGATTTGAAAACTGGGCATCCAAAATTTGCTATCAGTTCTATAAGCAAGATACGAAACAAATCATTAAATAACTTTCTCTTGAAGATGGTCATCCACGAATACCTCTAAAAAGGACCCAAAGACCCTAAGACCCCAAAAACTCTAAAATGAAGACCCCCCTAACTGCTAAGGCACTTTTACCCTTAATGAAGTTTTGAGCTGAACAACCAAGCTCTCACACTTAGCCAGAAGTGGGGTGAACTACCAATTTGTTTCCTCAGTTTGTGGTTGTCCTCATTTTAAATGAAGTCTACTTTGTATTGTACCAAAGAAATCGAAAACTTTTCAAAGGTCGCCGGCATGCCGTGAAATTTCAAAGAGCTTTCTCAATTGTCTTGCCAGCGCGTGCAGAGGGCATGCAAACTTTTCCCTGTCAAAAATTAAATGAATGTTTACGGCGCATCGTAAGACTTCGATAAAACACCTTTTCTGTAAATTTGGACTATTTCAGCGTTTGAATCATCTAATTGTGCCAAATAGAACCGGAGAAATCGAATACTTTTCGAAGCTCGCCAGCATCATTGCCGTGAAATTTCAGAGCTTTCTCAATTGTCTTGCAGCTCGCGCCGAGAGCAAACTTTTCCCTGTCAAAAATTAAATGAATGTTAACGGCGCATCGTAAGACTTCGATAAAACACTTTTTTCTGTAAATTTGGACTATTTCAGCGTCTGAATCATTCAATTGTGCCAAATAGAACCAGAGATATCGAATACTTTTCGAAGCTCGCCGGCATGCCGTGAAATTTCAAAGAGCTTTCTCGATGTTGTCTTGCGAGCTTCAGCTTGGGCCGAGAGCAAACTTTTTCCTGTCAAAAATTAAATGAATGTTAACGGCACATCGTAAGAACTTCGATAAAACACTCTTTCTGTAAATTTGGACAGCGTTTGAATCATCCCATTGTGCCAAATAAAACCGGACATATCGAAATAATTTTCAAGCTCGCCAATGATTGTCGTGAAGTGCCTTTTTTTTAATCGTCTCGTCGGTCGATTCCATCACTTTGGTAGCGACCTCTTTTACGTGGGAACCGGCTTCTTACGAGTAATATATTCCATACCGTGCTAACAATGCATAAGAACACAATGTATGATATTTTATCTTTAAACGTCAGGGGAATTAGAGACCAACTAAAAAGGAGGAGCATTTTTGCATATCTTAAAGATCATTCACCAAAAATTATCTTTCTGCAAGAAACGTATTCCGAACCAAGCGATGAAATGATATGGAAGAGCAAATGGGGAGGCGAGATGTTTTTTTCTCATGGAACTAAACACAGTAAAGGGGTATGCATTCTTATTCACCCTTCGATCCGGAGTAAAATTGATTGTATTTTTAACAGCAAGACGGGACGAATGGTGTTAATTACAATGGAATTCAACTCGCTAAAGCTGTCACTCTGTAACGTTTATGCACCCAACAATCAGTCAGACCAACTGACTTTTCTACAAGAGCTAAACAATGTGCTCATTGATAAATCAGAACTTTCCACACTTATAGTAGGTGGCGATTGGAACTGCACTCTCACAAAAAAAGATAAATTGGGCGGCACCGCTTGGAAACCGTCAAACTATAGGAATTTGCTGTTGACAACAATGGAGGCTTTTGACTTAATAGATATTCAAAGAGTACGCCACCCGCAACTACGAAGATACTCTTATGTATCTAAAGCCTTAAAACTTAAATCAAGAATTGACTTTTTCCTGGTTGCCCAGAATTTGACACGGTTTGTTAAAAAGAGTGATATTCACCCGTCTGTGGCACCGGATCATCAAGCAATTTACATGTCTTTGTCGTGGCGTAATGAAACACCTCGCGGACCAGGGCTTTGGAAATTTAATAATACCTTATTGGACGATGAACAATACCTGGCTAATATTCGTAAAACGTATTTTTCTGCAAGCGAAATGCACTCAGCCGTAAAAGACAAACGTTTGTTTTGGGAAATGTTAAAAATGGAGTTTAGATCAACAACCATCTCCATTAGTAAAAATAAAAGCAAATTAGTACATGTTAGAGAAGAAGAAGTTAAGAGTCGACTCGAAGAACTGGATCATATCATCTGCAATAATTTTAACTCCCCCGGTATAGATCCCGTTCTAAATGAATATGATGATCTTAAAGCAGAGTTACAATCAATTTATGAAAAGAAAGCAAGATCTGCTATATTTAGATCGAAATGCCGCTGGGTAGAACAAGGCGAACGCCCAACAAGATATTTTTTTTAATTTAGAAAAGAAGAACTACAATAAGAAAACTATCACTGAACTTCATGCAGAAGATGGAACAACAATTAAAAATGAGAGACAGATATTAGATAGTATCGAAAAATATTATAGCCAATTATATAAAACAGCAACCAATTTTGAACAAAAGGATTTTGATAGTTTCATTGAACCACTAACAATCTCAAAACTCACGATTGAAGACAGAGAGAAAATGGAAGGTCCTCTCTCCTTTGAAGAATGTAGAAAGGTCTTGGACACATTCGAGAGCGATAAAACGCCAGGAGAAGACGGTTTTACGGTTGAATTTTACAAAACTTTCTTCGATTTGATAGGAAAGGATCTGGTTGCGAGCTTCAATGTTGCTTACGAGCTAAATGAACTTTCCATATCACAAAGGAGAGGAATTGTCACTCTTATACCAAAGGAAGATGGTTCATTACTAGAATTACAAAATTGGAGACCAATAACCTTACTTAACGTTGATTGTAAAATTGCAACTAAAGCAATAGCCAAAAGAATAGAACCATATCTACCAACCTTAATACATAGTGATCAAACTGGTTTTATCAAAGGGAGATATATTGGTGAAAATATTCGTCTAATTGAGGATGTGATGGAACACACAAAGCTGCATAACATACCTGGAATTTTAGTATCGCTGGATTTCAAAAAAGCTTTTGATTCATTAGAATGGGGATATATATTGAATACACTACGCGTTTTTAATTTTGGGACCAGTATTATGCGTTGGATTAGCACTTTTTATACCAATATTGAAAGTGCAGTTATAAATAACGGTTTTTTAACAAACTGGTTTAAGCCATCGAGAGGTGTAAGGCAAGGATGTCCGCTTTCTCCTTTTTTATTCATTCTATCAGCTGAACTGTTAGCAATCAAGATAAGACAAGACACAAAGATAGTAGGTATTAAAATTCTGGAAAATACAATTAAATTAAGTCAATTTGCAGATGACACAAACTTGTTTTGTGCCGATTTGGAAGCAGTTAAAGAAGCCTTGAAATTAGTTGATGAATTTGGAAGGTTGTCAGGGCTAACTTTAAACGTTAAGAAATCTAAAGATGTGGCTGGGGAAATGGGAAAAAAATAAAAACAATCCTTTAAATCTAAAATGGATGCACAGTCCGGTGCGTATATTAGGGGTTCATGTTTCGTATAATGATAAGGAAAACAACGAATTAAACTTTCATCTTAAAATACGCAAGATGCAAACAAATTTGGATATATGGAGAGCAAGAAATCTCACATTGTTTGGAAAAGTTATGATAATCAAGTCTCTAGGACTGTCACAGCTAGTTTATTCAGCCTCGACATTAAATGTTCCTGAGGAAATCACACCAATTCTAAAAACAAAACTATTTAACTTCCTGTGGAACAACAAAAAAGACAAAATTAAAAGGGAGGGGCTTTACCAAGACATCAATAAAGGCGGACTGCGTATGGTAGACACAGAAATAATGTTCAAGGCTCTAAAACTGGCTTGGATTCCTAGACTTTTGTTGCCAGGAAATCCAAAATGGAAAACAGTTCCAGATTACTATCTAAAAGGAGTAGGGGGTCTCAACTTTTTATTAAGATGCAATTATGACGAAAAATACCTAACCTCACTGCCGGTGTTCTATAGAAATATTCTAAAGTACTTTAGAGAATTAAAAACTTTATATAATCATAGTCAAGACCAAAAGATAATTCTACACAATAACAAAGATATACTCGTTGGAGATAGACCCTTTTTTATTAGGGAATGGTATCAAAATGGCATCCTTTCAATCCAAGATCTTTTAACATCGACCGGTCAACTAATGTCGTATCAAGATTTTCTGGACAATTACCACTGTAAAAAGACTAATTTTCTTCACTATTATCAGGTCATTAGTGCCATCCCGAAACACCTGCTAACTTTGGCAAGAAATGAGGCTCCAATCAAAAAAGAACCTTACCTTAGCAACACCTTTAATTTTCAGCTTGACGAAACCACACAAATTGACATGATTAAAATTCGAACTAGTGAATTTTACAAACTACTTAACACCAGGACACACACAGTAGAACATAAGGGTCCCCAAAAATGGGACAATCACTATGTAACAAAAACAGATGTGTGGAAAAAACGTTTCGCCTCCCTTAAAACTCTATGTAAAGAGCCCAAGCTTAAGGAATTTCAATTTAAATTTATGCACCGAATTGTTGTTACAAAAAGAGAACTTTTTCGTTATGGTATCCAGCCAGACGATGACTGTGTATATTGTGGCGAAAGGGACTCCATTGATCATACTTTTAGTGACTGTGCTTTTGTTAAAAAATTTTCACACCAGGTCATCAATTGGTTCAATTTAACGAACAAAACTCACTTTAACCCGTCCATACAAGAGAAACTATTCGGCGTTACATCCGAACAATTTGGAAAAAATGCAACGAAGAAATTTAATTACACACTTCTTTTTATGAAATACTACATTTACACTAACAAACTGCATACTAGTTCAATCTTACTTGCTGATTTTGTAAACAAAATCTCACTTAGATACAGAATTGAACATTTCGAAGTATAAGTAATTTGAGAAACCAAAGATGTCTCCTCCGCTTTCTTTTTCTGTTTCACAACTTGCATTATAATTAAAGTAATTCCTAGTCATCAAATGTATGGTACATAATGTTACTACTTCTATTCAATGACTATGTAAGTATAAGAAATTAAGGCAATTAGAATCTACCCTAAGAGTTCTTTGTACTGTGGAAATGTTAAGACTGTAATTTATTGTAAGTAGATAAATTTTAATTATGTAATTGCTGGCTTGTAAATAATGGAACTGAGAGAAATATTTAAAAAAATATATATATATATAAAATAAAAAATAAAAAAAATAAAAAATAAATATTCCATACTAAACGCCTCAGTGATTCTCGAGAGAAACGAGAACCTTCTCGCGAGAAACGAGACTCGTCTCGCAGGAAACGAGACTCGTCTCGCGAGAAACGAGACTCGTCTCGCGAGAAACGAGACGAGAGGTGGTAACTTACATTTGAGCGGTACTGTAGCTTTTAGTTCATAAAAGAGTAGAAAATATGTATACTTGGGAAATTGGAAGAGATCACAAACTAATGTCACATCCAATTATGTTAATGAGGTTTCGGCTGTTTCAGCTCTGTCAATAAAAAGCCATGTAAGTACAAGATTGAAAAATTTGTGAAGTCGGACTAGTTCAAACACGTTACTCTGAGTTTCATGCTTCTCGCAAAGCAATCGTCACAATATTTATGGTCCATGTAAAAGTGGTCACCAAAGGACAAGCTCCCTGGGATACAATGTCTTGCAAAGCAATCATCGTATAATTATATTGTCAGAGTAAAGGTAGTTTACCAAAGTGTCGACGTAAATCTAAATAGACAGGTGTAAATGATGGGACAAAGAGACAAACTGTTGACTATTCCTGTGAATTTAATACTTAACAATGTTTTGGCATTGGGATTTCTTCAACGACAGAAACATAAAAAAATATATTTAACTATTTACAATAAAAAAAGGTTGGAAAAATTAAAAAGCCCACTGAAAATTTATAATCCATCAAATATTTTTCAATTTCAGCAGACTATTTTGAATGCTGACTGAATTATTTTACTGCTTAAAAGCTTTGAGAAAAAGTTCTCACAGAATGTGTGGCCTTGAACATAAACAAAAACGTTCATGGACAAATATCTGTACAAATTTTCGAGCCAAGTGGAGGATAAGCAGGCAACATCACCTCCAGCCAAGTATGAGAGCTTGGTTGCTCAGCTCAAGATAGAGGTTAAAATCTTAACACTGTGTATCACAAAATTGGCTGGATATAAAAGAAGGAGCAAAACTTCGTAAAAGGTAAAAATGCCTTAGAAAATTACGGAGGTCTTCGTTTTGGAGTTTTTGGGGTCTTAGGGTCTTGGGTTCTTCATTTTAAAGATCTTAGTTTGTTTTCGCGACACCCACCTGAACGCCCATCTCGCTAAAAGCCTACTGCAAACACAATCTTACAATGTAAAATTCTCAAATTTTCATCAAACCTTTGTTTAAGAGGACACATCAGTTTACTCAAAATTTCAAACAAAAATTTGCAACAACAAAGGCCATAGTTCAACAAATTTCACTCTTAATATTTTTGCACAGTACTGCAATAAATCTCAGACATCCAAAAAAGGTGCAAATGAAGAGCCATTATAAACACCCTTTTTCCAAGATTAACTCAAATTGATACTGTAACAGTATTTACCAGTAACTTCTAAGACTTCATCATCTTCTTGCGAAGTTTGTTTCTGGGTTTTATTCTTGATTTCCTTGAAGTTGAGATATTTGATCAGCCTCTTGAGTTTTTCCTGTAAAAGATATGTTGGTTAGTGGTCTTGTTCTAAGATTTTGGTCACTTGTTTTCTTCAAGGCATAATACACCATCATAATCTAAAAATTTATACAAATCCTGATTGTGTGTAGCAGCAACAGAGTGTCAGTTTTAAGAACATCACAGCAATTGTTATTAAACCTACTTTGTCTTTTCTCATTAAAAAGATGATATCCTCAACACTCATGAACCGTCCACCTCTCATATTTGTTACCTCTGCGGCTCGTATAACCTGTCAATGTTAACAAAACTTGGAATTAAAAGTAACCCACATAGTACCCCCTGAGACGTTTCCTGACTGAATGAGTTAGGTAGCTCATATTCTGGGATTTTTGCAACTTCAGAAGACTTGTGAGAACTTCTGACAATGATTCAAAGATTTCCATTGTTTGGAAATCAACCAATACATTTGGAAATGGAGAATTTGGGACAACTTAGCTTGACTTATGTGTATATGGAATATCCTTTCCTACAAGTATTATTTTAAAAGTACTATCTGGCAAACAATTTGTACAAAACATTATGGCTAACTACTTTGTCAAAGAGATAAGGAACAGGGACAGCCCCACAGGGGTTACTCAAGTATACTGAGAGTAGTCAGGGAGGGAGGGGGGGAGGTGTGAGAGAAAACTGTCAGACCCCCAAAAAAGTTGAACTGCCCGGAACATGAGCCAAGAAAATTCTTTCCTCCTACCTATATAAATCAATCAAAAAATTTATAAAACAACATCATAAGAGTACGAGACAATTTTTCATCCCCTTTACTTTATGTACTTATCATTCATCTGCCGAAAACTTTAAGCAGTTCCCCGTCAATTGTATTTCTCAGCACCCCACCCCCTCAGGTGAAGCAGACGTTATACAGTAAACTATGTTTCCTGCCTCCAATGTTTTCCACAGACCCCTTTATTCAATTACTGTTTCCCTTTAATCAAGCATTCGCAAAAAGTTGCCCAAATAAAAACAATTACCATGCTGGCCATCTGTGAGTGGACAATTTCTTCAATTAGGGAGGCTGAATCTGTTGAAGGTTTTCTTGAGTCACCAAAGGCATACCTAGCAAAATTACATAATTATCCTTATTATTGCTTTAACTACTTTCCAGCTAAAGAACTCTCAACAACACAAACTATGTCAACAGGCACAAGGTAAGGTAGGTAAAGTCTGCATAAGAACCAAGTGGCTCATCAGACCAGAGCTTATCTTGCTTTCAACAAGCACAACTGATAAATAATTATTACTACAAGAAAGTTTCCATATGATTGATGTTAAACAATTGATGTTCAACGGTTCACCTTATATGTAATTTATGAATAATATATTTCTTAATTTTATTACTGTTGGGATACCATTCGTATTAATGATAACACAATTTTTCCTTATCTTCAATGATGTGACAATGATCAAGAATGAATGTAAAAATTCACTTTTCCATAATTTAACTAGACCATATGTGGAATGGAATACAATTTTACAAGCATTGAAAATCACTTTCAGTCATCAGGAAGCAATTCAGTATTCAGTATAACGTATGCAGGAAATCAGTTTTAAACGAGTCTGATATCAATAATACCCCCTCTACTTCCCCTTATAGATATTGCAACAATTGCCCAAGGCAAATCAATACCCATTTGAAATGATAAAAGACTTAAGCAAATTCAAATAAAATTTAATAAATATCCTTTTCCTCCAGCCCTGCCTAGGCAATACCTGCTGCACAAAGATATCTATCAGCAATACTAGTCTTGCATTGTCTGTAAAAAGTGCCCCTCCCTCTCCTCACACTAAATCTTTATTACTGCTGCTACTTAGTGAAACTACCACCGACATATTCTTTTTTGTACCTCTCAAGCTAAATGCAGTCCATTTAGGAGTGTGAATGCAGTACCCCCTTGACGTTTTCACTAAATGCAGCTTCAAGTGCCTTGAAGGATCATGAGCCACTTACTGAGTGTCATATTGATCTATACTGAAGTTTTCCTGCAGCATTGTAAAAGTGTGCAGTACTTGCACAATTTCAAACAACGTGGATTGAAGTAAGTCCAATAACAGGGGAGTTACTAGCGACCATGCACATTAACCAGCTGTGCATGAGTTTGATTTTGCCCACCTGGTTTGACCATCTAGAGGAAAGTTTTTGTGATAAAGAAGTTCATTCAAAAAGTTTTTCCCGCCTGTGAAAACCAGTTGCTCTCCTACTGGAAGCATTAATGATACCCTGCAACAGCAAAATTAAGCTGCAAAAAACTCGGCTAAGAACAAACAATATTCAAATAAGGAAAGTAACAAAGTAAAATGCTAACTTAAAAATACATGTGGTATTTGGTTCATATTTGATTTCAATCTGATATTTGCAACCTTGTTGATCAATATCCAGTCATGAAGAGAGCCGTTAATACCACATAAGTATCTCAAAAGCATGAATAAGTTTAGTATTGAAAAAAATTGTACAAAATTCTAAGAGGAATCCATCATCTTAAAAGCTCAATGGCAGAGATTTTAAGACTCATTGACCCAAGCAAATATTTTCCATTCTTCTACAATACTTTAGATCATTTGTCTTAATATTAAATCTCCTTTGTGAGCAGGAGCACATGTCTGAAATGCTTTCAGTTAACCTTATTTCACAGCAAGTAGGCATACATGATTCATGGCATTACATTGTATTGTAGTCACAACATACTGTGGCGTCCCAAGACTGTTGTGTGACATTAGTTATGTGACATTAGTTCCAAGACCCCCTTAGAGGGGGCTTCCTTTATTACATGTATTGCATGATTTCTGAGAAC
Source organism: Micromussa lordhowensis (assembly GCA_964020085.1). Lineage (NCBI taxonomy): Eukaryota > Metazoa > Cnidaria > Anthozoa > Scleractinia > Lobophylliidae > Micromussa > Micromussa lordhowensis. The sequence continues at coordinate 26,004,779 of OZ026598.1, forward strand.
ACACGTGTACTGCTCTACGCGAGCGAGAAAGAGTTCGAAGTAAAGTCTATGTTGTTGCGTTATATTAGTGTACTCTTTTTGGCACTAAATTGGTGACCCCGACGTGAAAGAATGCCCGACGAAGCGATCACCACAAATGCAGTTTCTCTCAAGTTACCGGACTTCTGGCCGTCCGACCCAGAGCTTTGGTTTGCTCAAGCCGAAGCTCTGTTCACAGCACAAAACATCACACAAGAAAAGACGAAATTTGCCCATGTCGTTCGCGTCCTTCCAGCACAATACGCTTCTGAAGTGCGTGACATAATTCTGCGGCCGCCAGAAGAACCGTACACAGCGATTAAAGAGGAATTGCAAAAGCGTGTTTGCCCGACAAAACGTCAACAGTTACATCAACTTCTGCATGTTGAAGATCTCGGCGACAGAAAACCCTCGCAGCTGTTACGACACATGTTGAAACTCCGAGGTGGTACTGCCGCTGAATCCGACAAAGATGAAATTTTCCGCGAGCTCTTCCTTCAGAAGCTTCCCGTCACCGTTCGCACCGCTCTAGCGATTCACAAAACTACCAGCCTCAGTGATATAGCCGAAATCGCCGACAACATGGTCGAAGTCCAGGGTCCACAAGGGCAAATTAGCGCCTCGGAGATCCAGCAACGAGAAAATTCAGAAATTGCAGCGGTTCACACCGAGCTACAGAAAATTTGGCGGGTACTACAGTCTCAGCAGAAACCATCACTTGACGAACGACAACGTGGCTCGACGCCTGATGTTTGTTGGTACCACGAGCGATTCGGCTCGAAAGCTACAAAATGTCGCGAACCTTGTAAGTTTCTACAGCAGTCGGGAAACTCCAAGGCCAGTCGATGAACGTAGCCCACTCGACTGGCACTTCTCGTCTCCTCCGACTTCTTGATAAAAACTCTAAGCAACAATTCCTTATTGATACCGGAGCTGAAGTTAGTGTTGTTCCTGCCGGGAGATCAGACCGGTGGATCAAAGGTGACGTCACATTACGGGCTGCGAATAATTCTTTCATAAACACTTATGGCTATAAACAATTTACTCTCGACTTCGGGCTCCCACGCCCTCTCACCTGGCGATTCCTAGTAGCTGATGTGACTCAACCAATCATTGGGGCTGATTTCCTTCTACAACACAAACTGTTAGTAGACCTGGACCAGAAACGCCTAATCGACACGATGAATGGGACACGCATTATAGCTGAGCCTTCAACAAACCAATCCCCATGTCTTAACAATATCTCCACTCCACCTTCAAGTGCAGATCCATTCGCACACCTTCTGGAGGAATTTCCGTCTCTGACAACCCCATGTACAAGCGACACTCCAGTTAAGCATGGTGTTTCGCATCACATCGTCACAGAAGGTCGCCCTGTTTTTGCCCGGCCGCGCCGCATGTCACCTGAAAAGCTAACCGTTGCAAAAACAGAGTTCAATAAGCTCCTGGACATGGGAATCATACGACCATCTGCAAGCACATGGGCCTCACCACTCCATATGGTACCTAAAGGAAATGGCGAATGGCGCCCGTGTGGAGACTACAGGAGGCTCAACGACATCACGACCGCTGACCGTTACCCCATCCCGCATATTCAAGACTTCGCATCCCATTTGGCAGGTTCAACCATTTTCTCGAAAATCGACCTGGTGCGCGCCTACCACCAAATTCCCATGCACGAGGCCGACATTGCAAAGACCGCCATAATTACACCTTTTGGCCTCTACGAGTTCTGCCGTATGCCCTTTGGTTTGCGAAACGCCGCCCAGACCTTCCAGCGCTTCATTGACGACGTTTGCCGGGGCCTAGACTTCGTCTTTGTCTATCTTGACGACATCTTAGTGGCCAGTCGCTCTCTGGAGGAACATCTTCAGCACCTCAGAGCACTCTTCCAGCGCTTAACAGACCGTGGACTTGTAATTAATCCGGCGAAATGCTTATTTGGCAAGGCTGAGGTGAACTTCCTGAGCCATACCATTAGTGCAGCTGGTATCCGTCCACACCTCACACGCGTCGATGCAGTTCGTACCTTTCCCGTTCCTCGTGACAAGAAGTCCTTACACCAGTTTGTTGGCCTCATCAATTACTACCACCGCTTTGTACCCAGGTGTGCTGAGATCTTGCAGCCACTGCATCAGGCCTTAGCAGCAGAGTGTTTCACATGGACTGTTTCTTGTCAGAAAGCATTTGAAGAAGCCAAACAGACCTTGTCGGAGGCGGTTATGCTGGTTCACCCTCAACCCCACGCACCTACGTGCATTACGACTGACGCGTCAAACCTGGCAGTTGGGGCTGTACTTGAACAGTTCATTGATGGACAATGGATGCCCATATCCTTCTTTTCAAAGAAGCTAAATCACGCGGAACTCAATTACAGCGCTTTCGATCGTGAGTTGTTGGCTATTTACCTCTCTGTCCGCCACTTTCAATACTTTGTTGAAGGTCGCACCTTTCACATCAATACCGACCACAAGCCTCTGACCTTCGCACTTCAATCCAGCACTGAGCGGCGTTCCCCACGACAGGCTCGACATCTGGCATTTATTTCCGAGTTCACGACTGACATCCGTCATATCGAGGGACAAGCTAACTGCGCTGCGGACGCACTCTCGCGCACCGTTTATGTCCTTGAAGACCAATCATCGCTCGAACTCGAAGCTTTTGCTGCAGCTCAAATCCACGATGAGGAGCTTCAACAGCTATCTACCTCTACCACTTCATTACGCCTGGAACACGTTCCCCTCCTGAACTCAAACAATACCATCCTTTGTGACGTTTCTCAAGGCCATCCCCGACCTCTGGTTCCCTCGACGATGCGCCGTGACATTTTCAACAACCTACATTCATTGTCCCACCCTGGCATTAAAGCTTCGCGTCACCTGGTAGCTCAACGGTATGTCTGGCCGAACATGAAACGAGACATCGCCAACTGGACCCGAACTTGTCACGACTGCCAACAATCCAAGATTCAGCGACACATCAAGTCCCCGATCCAGAGTTTTCCCGCACCTGATTCTCGCTTTGACAGCATCCATATTGATATCGTTGGTCCTTTGCCCCCTTCAAAGGGCTACACATACCTGTTCACATGCATCGATCGGTATACGCGTTGGCCCGAAGCGATACCAATGACTGACGCTACTGCTGAATCCTGTGCCTCCGCCTTGTTGTCGGGTTGGATTTCCCGCTTTGGTGTTCCGGCCACAATCACCTCGGATCGAGGACGGCAGTTCGAGTCTGCGCTTTGGAATTCACTCATGAATCTCCTTGGTACAACACGCAATCGCACAACTTCGTACCACCCCCAGGCAAATGGGATGGTCGAACGGTTCCACAGGCACTTGAAAGGTGGACTAAAAGCGAGGCTGGTTGGAAGTAACTGGGTCGATGAGCTACCTATTGTACTTCTTGGTATCAGAGCGACTCTCAAGGAAGGCCTGTCGTGCTCTTCGGCTGAATTGGTCTATGGAACAACACTCCGTCTACCAGGAGACTTCTTCTCCGACCCGGTCTTCGTGGACCCTTCCTCGTTCATATCAAGATTGCGTCAATCAATGCAGAGTCAACAGTTCGTCCCTACACAGTGGCACGGTTCACCTAATACTTACCTTCCCCCTGACCTCCACTCTGCCAGTCATGTCTACGTCCGACGCGATGCCCACAAGCCACCACTCACCCGACCCTACACTGGCCCATTCCGGGTGCTCCGCAGATCAGACAAACATTTCACCTTGGAAGTCAATGGGAAACCGGAAGAAATCACTGTTGACCGCTTGAAACCTGCTAAATTGGAGAGCGATCAAATTCCTCTGACCAGCAACTCGCCGACGCCACCCCCACATCAATCTCAAATCAATCACCCCACTTCAACCCACGCAGGCCGTACCATCCGTCGACCTGCTTACCTCGACGATTACGTCACCGACTGGTAGGGGGGTACTGTGGCGTCCCAAGACTGTTGTGTGACATTAGTTATGTGACATTAGTTCCAAGACCCCCTTAGAGGGGGCTTCCTTTATTACATGTATTGCATGATTTCTGAGAACACACGTGTACTGCTCTACGCGAGCGAGAAAGAGTTCGAAGTAAAGTCTATGTTGTTGCGTTATATTAGTGTACTCTTTTTGGCACTAAAATACCTTTGTTAACACGCTTTAGTCACAGATTTCTTACAAGAGCTATTCTTTTAAAAGAAATTTGTTACAAATGTTGTGCCAGTGGTAAAATGGTAAACACTGACAGTATCAATCCAGGGGATTAAAACAGTGAGATGGCTCATTAGTGCCAATACCAGAACTCCATTTTCTGCAGTAATGTGTACCTAGGAGCACTGCTTCTCCCCCTGGCCCGGGTTGTTTGAAATCTGGATAACGGTATCTACCAGATAAATCACTATCCAGCAGATAGCGATTTATCCAGTGGATAACGTTGTCCAGCCTTCGAACAGACGAGGCCTGGACGGGATCCAGGTCAATATCTAAGGTTACCTCTTGCATTTTCTCAGGTTTTCCAATCATCCTGATAGCCATTATACTACAGACCCTGGTTGTAATTAGTTAAGGTACAGTGACTAACAATAATCCAGGATTGGGCACGGTAAGTGGTCCATCAAAAACCACGGGTCTGAATTTTTCTGGAATGCATAGATCTAAGTCTCCTGTTATTAGATGTTATGTGCATCTCATGGTCTTGATTTTTTCACACAGCTGTCTCAGAGTCTCTATAGATGTCCCAATTTGTTTGTTTGGTTTTATAAGTGACCTCTGAACATCTTAGAGGCTGAACGTCTTGTGCTTGCATTTTTAATATACACTTTAAAGTCTCAGGCTTGCAAGTAAAACAGTCAAGATGTCTTACGCTCACAAAGAAAAACATTAAGTCTTGTTTCTCCTTTACAGAAAGTCTTGAATTAACCATTCACTACCCCCTTAGATTACTAAAACCTCAATGAGGACTCTTTTAATATCCTTGAGTACTCTTCAATGCCATTGAAGTGTTTTAATAGGACTTTTAATTGACATTAATTTTGTCAAAGTCAAAAAAGTGAGAGACAAAATATATAAAGAGAAAATATTGCCAAGAAGTTAAAAAACTGACACTCGTGTTAATCCGGCATCGGCTTAGTCCAGCTTTGAACAACTGGGTTCTGGGTGGAGAGTGACTTTAAGGGTGAGGATTCTTGAACAAAAAATAAAACCTATTGATGACGCCAGTCACAGCATGAGCTTAGACTTCTTGATCCAGTACCTAATCCACTTACGTTATACACCACACCTCATGGATTAAACCAGATGTAACTAAGAAACAAAAACAAAGCAGGCTCATTAGCAAGCTCAGCTCGCTTTTCTCTCCCGAACATCTTAAAAATTACGGCAAGTATTTGTTTTCTAGATGTGAAACTTCAGCTGGTCATTAGATCTCTTTTCAGCTGAATTTTAATTAGCATGCAGCAGGCTATTCGTTTAGTACTAGTTCAGCAATTTAAAAGCACTTTAAACTCATTGGTAAGGTAAGTATATATTAATCCCAGAATAAATAAGAAGCTCTAGAGCTTAGAACTGAGCCTGAAAGGTTCAATGTGATAAAAAACTTGTCAGAATACTTGAATGAGAACACTTGAGTGTTCTTTGGGGTAACCAGAGAGCAATTCAGGCTCAACCCTTATCTTTTGCCCCTTCAACCCTGATTAAGACCTGCCTGAAGAAAGTAACTGGAAAGTTAAACGAGCTTCAAAACAAGGTTTTAAAATTTGACTGCTATTTTCCTCAAAAAAAGAAAATTTTGTCAGTCTCAGTGGCAAGTAGTCAATGTGTTATAAAACCAGTTGCATGTCTACAGCCAGAATGATGTCTTGTCTTTCAGATCTCAACTCAGTTTTTACTGCAAACATTTACCATCATTTTGGATTTCAATGAAACAATTCCAAAAGCACACACAGTATAAGAACTACATTACTTAGCATACAGTACCAGCTGAAGGAAACTTAGAACTGAGGAAGTGGTTGTTACCTTGGGGAGGGGCATATTCTACATGGTTTTTGGTGGTGGCGTGTGGTGCCTTGAAACTGTTAATGTATCCTATTTCAGACCAAAATCTGTGATTTTCCATACCCTATCTCAGAACTGAGAGAAAATTGATACCTCATTTCAGACCTCTAAAATAAGCACACAACTCATGATCGCAGCTAACCAGAAACTACACCGTTTACATTGAATGTAAACATTTGAGAAGGGCTACAAATTTGTCAATGTTGACGCAGAATACATGTAAATAGTTCCCAATTGAAAACAAAATACCCAGTGCCAAGCCAGAGTGAAAAACAAAGTTACTCAATTTTCAGACCAAAATGGTCACGATATATACCCTTTTTCAGACCAAAACCACTTAAAAACAGATCCTTTATAGCCTATTTAAGGGAGTACCCCCTATTTTCCTAAGTCTCAAAAATTATCTGCTACTGATATCCTCAAACTAACATAACATGTTTAATACATTTTCAAAATGCAATGTACAATGTATCACACAGCATAAGCATTACATGTATTTTGCACTGAAAACAATCAAGGCTTTCTGAATATATAACTTAGGAAGCTTAAAGTGAGTTTAATCATATCTTTTGTATCATTTGGTGATGCTTGATTAAAAGTGTACCAAAACAAATTTAATTTATTGACAAAAACTTAGAACCTGGAGAAAAAGTGCTATCAATGCTAAAACTAGCCTTTAAGCTTGACCCCTAGGGATTTCAATATTAGTTTACTTCATAAGTCACACATGTTTTAAGGTTTTCAATCTCCTCTCTCCGATTATCAAATCAAAATTTAAGTTTACACTCTCACCTGGTAAAAACATTTTTTTAGAATAAGTCCCCCCTCATTCTCTCACCCCTTGCAATCCCTGCCATCTGGAACTCAAATTAAATTTCTCTTGGATGTATTTTTAAGTTATTTACTAATAGCTATCTCAAACCCTCGCCATCATAACCTTTAGAGTTCATTGTAGGGTTCAACTGCAGAATGATCTCTTAGATAGATCTAGCATAAAATTAAAAATATTGATCTTTACAAGAAAGTAATTTGATGACAACAGACCATTACAGAATAACAACTGACACTTCTAATCACATCTTTGAGGGTTCAAATAAAGCTTTTACCACACTCAAAGGGTTAAATTCCAATAATTTCTCCCACAAGGATTTTCCCAAGGGATAATTTTATGCTTTGAGATACGAGAATTCCTCCTTTGGATTTACCTCTGTTTTTCAAGTACTATTTACATGTAGATTGGAGATGTCACCCCTCCCTCATTCAGGGATAGGAAGGATTGGATGAATCCAACTGAAGCCGAAACATTGGAGATTAACAGATTTGGACAAAATTTGAAGCAGATCGGCAGATTCAACCCCTCCCCTTGACAAACACACAAGAATCTGTAAGAGAAATCCCAGTGCATGAGAATATTAAAATTAAAACTATTGGACAAAAATGGACCAAGTTGTGGAATTTCTTTGAGCCCATAGAAAATAAACTGTTTTTTAGAACAAATGACACTATGCATAAGATTAGCCATTGATAGCATGCACAAAAATAACCTTAAAAAAATGTAAGTTCATGTTTATTTAGCAGTAGAGCTGCATAATAATTGAGATTATGTTATGTCGCCCGGCAAAACAGTCCAAGCATTAAATAATACTTTAAGCTATTATCCCTAACCAATACAGGTTCTAAAAATTCACACAATTTTACTTAAAAACTCCCTACAAACACCTACCAAGGTCAACCCGGCTATTTGGGCAACAGTCTAATTGGTTAACAATGACCTCACCGCAAATTTGCTTTTGCTCATCCGCGAACACTGTATTTAAGGGCCCTAAAAATATACTGAGACTAAAATTACTCCATAATAGAGTTCAATTTACATGCTTTTGCGATTATGCACGATTTGTCAACAAATAGTTTGGTCCTGTATCCAACCGTGTAATGATCACGAAGAAGCCCGCTGCTTGCTTCAAGAGAGATATTAGCGATAACATATGAATTCGGAAACCCAACAATGGCTCGCAATGACATTTCAACTTGAGACTTCTTTTCAATCGTTCGTTTCGTTCTCTCCACGTGGCTCTAATTGCTTCCACCGGCTCAACGTTTAGTAGACCGTTCTCACGCAATTGAGTTGTCACACAAAAATGTGCTTCGCCTGATAACCCCTATTCTCGACAAAACCGCGATAGCATTATTGTGGTGTTAATCACACTTGTCACAAACGCTTTGCGGCTTCATCGTGGGAAAATATTTAGTCAATTGTATAACCCTCTCGAGTCCACTCACACTTCCTGGCCTCGGGGCAACTCATTATACTGGAGCTGTCAAAACGCGTCGCGGAGTATTGTCAAAGCAAAGAGCCATTATTCTACTGCACAATTGCCCTCAGGAAATCGCGACAAAACCGCCGTGTAATGAGAGAGAATCAAACAATTCGGCACTTTTCGGCAAGCCCTTTTGCACACGATTCAAAAACGTGCGACAAACGGACCGCAACACAGGCACAACGCTGAGACTGCTTGAGACAGAGGTGGATACATTTTATCAACCTCTTAATACGAACGTAAACACCTCCAAACTCCGACCTCCAACGTTGATGTGTTTGTAAACCGAGAGTATTGTTACCAACGTGTGGTTGTATAGAGAGCTTATTATGGCATCCACGGCGGTTAAAACTTCAACAAAAACACGTTTTCTGAGCAATTATCTTCGACCGCGAAGCATTGTCGCTTGCACAGACTGAGCAAACCTGAGCCGTGAATTCTTTCGTGTTAGCGCAAACAAGATTAAAAACACCAATCTGTTTTTCTGTTTACTTACATCATATTTAGAATTTCGCCCTGAAACCATGGCTTTGGAAGTCTGGAACTCGGGGTCACAGGACTTTGAATAATAGCAGGAGTTGGTGGACGAGTGTCACAAGAACTTGGGGGCTGCGGACCGGAAATCAATCAGTTAGTTCTTTGAATTAACCGTTGTATTCATCTAGTTCAAAATTCAATTAAACCTTACGATGCGTTATGGGGTCACATAATTTGTTTTCGATGTCACGAATTGTTTAGAAATCTGACCGCCAACAAGAAAACAACCATATTCACTTAGAAATGTGAAATCACTTCCAAAATGGCGGCTTTCAAAAACACGATTTCGCTGTCTTTCTAATTGAAATGACTGCGAGCTACTTACTCTGTTGTCGCTAGCGTTGGTTGAATTGTTGCTCTCCTTCCCTTTTTCGCTTTTCTTGCTTTTAGATTTAGATTTAGTCATTGTGTTCGAAGTGTTCGACGAAAATAACACTGACTACACGCAGGAAAATACTCAAACCGGAAATGGCCTATTTTCCCACAATGCCTCGACGAAAAGCGCGCGAAACTTGACAGCGAATCAACAAACGGGCGGCGCGGCATGTAAATTTCACTGCTGACACAAGCATCAACATGTCGCTTACAAAAATATAGCTCGCAAGTCTCTCGGATTTCGACCGAAATCGATCCTTTCTCGGGTAAACATCGAGTACCCTAGGCGATTAGGAAATTTTTAGGCTTACATGACTGGAAACTTCCTTCTCTGAATGACGCACTGCAATAAGTATTCTCAAGATTTGCTTTTTTATTTTTCGATATTAGTCATCGCCTGTCTTTCCGTCGAGTGGGAGCATATTTTTTAATTTCTGCCTAAGGGAAGCGTGTGATTACGTATAAACGACTCATTGACATTGAGTAATTTTACACACCTAAGCATGAATGAACTTTCACTGACTGTTCGTTCGCGATCGTTTGTTGTTACAATATAACGTCGACTATTTCCCCATTTGTAGTTCCCACGTGTTTCAACGAGTCCGCTAATTGGCGAAATTCGCCGCAGTTGAGATCTTCAATGTCATCAAACAATGATTCTCGTGAAGGCACTAAACCACAGGAACGCTCGAGAAAGTCCAAAGAGAATACATCGGAATGCGGAGTACGTGAGCTCATTGGACAAATGCCAGCGGTGGGCGGGTGACAAGGTTAAGTTGCCATTCGCTATTGGCTAATAACTTGTACATCATATAGAACGCAAAACAAGTAGGCACAACAGATGTCAAAATTGCAGGGGAGTGGTTGGCCAAAAGCATTTCAGTTGATTTCACCGTCCGGTAGTGTGCCAAACTCGCCACACATATTCTGGTGGCTCAAGTCTTGTGGTTTACACATTGGAGAACCATGACCACTGCCACAGAAAACGCGGGACCACGAAAAATTAGAGGCGAACGATCGCTCATTGAAGCACTGGCTGAGTACCCAGGAGAGCTCGTGAAAACTGATTCTCCGAACTTTGTTTGTAGTGTGTTACCATCGCATTGGAGATGTAACAAGACGCTACCGGTTGCATTTAAAGTTGTTGCACTCGGCGATATTCCCGATGGAGTTCTCGTCTCGATCGCTGCAGGCAATGACGAGAACTTCGCCGCCGAACTCCGCAACGCGACCGCCGTAATGAAAAATCAAGTAGCGCGCTTCAATGATTTGAGATTCGTAGGCCGTAGCGGAAGAGGTGAGAATACGTGCTGTAGTTCGCTTATGACGCGCAGCGTAAAGACTCGCTCACTTACTGCATTCAGTATGGAACCAGCCATCTGGAAAACGACATGCACTCGTGAAAACATGTCATATATTATATGGGCCTTAAACATAAGTTGTCAATTTCAACTGTCTGTCTGAGAATAGCTTGATGGAGTTTTACCTGTGTTAAATTGAATTTTTTTTGTTCCGATTGTTTACATCGAGTTTATTTTATTTTATTTTTTTTCTTCTTCTTTTGTTCACCTGTGCTTTAGGGAAAACGTTCACATTGACTATAACGGTGAAGACAGATCCACCTCAAGTCGCCACATATTGCAGAGCTATTAAAGTGACTGTAGATGGACCGCGCGAACCACGCAGTAAGTTCTTACAAATTCTTTTTCTCATTTTTGGGTTGTTTGACAAATGTATTTGTGGTTCACCTGAGCCCATCGAAGAACAGGGACGTTCAGAAATTTTTAATAAGCCTTGATGTCTCGAGATTTAATAAATTGCCTCAGTGATTTAATTTGTTTCCTTGTTTCAGTGGATAAAAAAATCCCTCAAGTTTGCGAAAAAAAATTTCCCTGTCTGTTCAAAGAATTTAAAACTCTGATTCCGACGTTGATTTGATTTTGAAAATTAATGTACAATCAGAGATAAGTATCTCCTCCGATGAGGAAATTCATAATTCTATTTAGCTTTTAATATCTCGAGGTATTCGCGGCAACAACAAGTCCATTCCGAAACATCTAAGTCTGTAGTGTTTTTGCCGCAGTGGCCTGACTTTCACGATACTGTCGAAACCTAAAAACAGATAAAAAATTTGCGGGTTTATTCTGAAACGGGTGCTGCTACGTTGTTTAGATTCATGAATACAGGCCGACTCACCACAAATAAACATACGCGGTGTTTAGATAAATACAGCCATCCCGTTGTCTCATTCTATGGCAAAGCCACGCGTAGCGGGTACAAGTGATTTAGAAGATACACGGCTCCATGATTAATGTTTAATTTGCAATTAATGATTCATAAAACGGGCGCAAACCATTGGTTGTTGCGTTAATTGAATTTATTATCGTATGTTTTGAAGAATCCATACAATACAGATGCAGGTGGCCGGACAGGTGCTGTATTCGGAACGCCATAATTTCACCTGTCATAGGAGGCTTTTAGAAATGCATTTGTTAATTTAATAGCATTTCTCTTTCTTCTTAATCAGGCTTATAAATCAGATAAAAAATACTCTGAAATTAGATGTCTTTGAGACAAAGAGAAAGACAAGACTGGAAATTGAAAGCAAATATTAAAGTGTGCTTTTGATGTAGTTCTGCTAAGTTTTTTCGCAAACAGAAAAATCCAGTTGAATGTGTTGAGTTTATTTTCAATTTGAGAAAGAAACATGCCTTGAGTGAAATTGAGTAATTAGTTTTTAGTTTTAGCCTTTATCTGATCTTGCCCTATGAAGAAAGTTCAATTTTACTTTTTGGTTACCCTTTCAAATTGAATTAGTGCAGTAATTGATTTGCTTCTTGTGTGTTTTCATTTCTTATTTCTGACTGGACAATGGGCAATATGGCTACATTTGTCGGGTTGGCCTCGAAATAGGATTTTTTTAGTTGATCTGGTTTTAATTGCCATAAGTGCACAGAATCAAAAATGGTTTGCAATTTCATAGAAAACCCGAAAAGTTCCTTACAATCAGCTCTTCTTGAGCCAATTAAAAATTTGTCTTTTGAAAAGTCATCAGGAATTTTGCATAATTTTTCCGAAACCCCACCAACATCAACAAAATCTAGATTTGATGGTGGCAAGGTCAAAATGAAACTTCTAACTTGAAACCACCAAATCATATAGATGTCCAAAAATCAAAATTCATGGTTTTGTGTCCTGATAAACAAAAGAAGTAATTTGAAGCTAGACCATAGCTATGTATGTAAGCAGAGGAGAAAATGACAGATTGATTATTGATAATGAAGAATTCTGTCACTGTTGGGGTATTGTGTCGTTTAATATTTTATGACATACACTGAAGAACTGTGTACAAAAAAATTTCAATTAAAAGCCAGATGTTCAGGAAATTCAATATTTCTTTTGAAAAAAAAATAATATTCAGGTAAAGATATGAGAATTCTTTGGTTGCAACAACATTAAATCCTCTTTAAAATCAATCAAGTTATTTTATAGGTTATAATTTACAAATTCTTTACTGTCAATTTTTTTCCCAACTTATTGGTGTTCTCTATATAAAATCATGACTCGATGTGGTTTACTCTGGTAAGGTTTAAGTGAAATATAAGGAGTTTGTTTGGTAAAAACCACATATATATTCATTGAATTGATCCTTTTGGAGTCCCCATTTTTACTTTGCCATCTAGAACTTTACCCCAAACCACAAAATAGTGGTTCTATCAAAGAGATCAAGCCTTGGGAATTACTTGTATTTAAACTGTTCAGTCAAAGCTTGAGCCTGTCTTGTCACCCAGTGGGTTTTGTTTCAGCAGGTTTTAGCACATCTCCAGAGTGAAACCTCAACCCCCATATTAAATTCAATACTATTAAAATAGAACCACTAAATTTTATAGAGAATGCTGACTTCAAGAAACTCTTACTCAAGATTTCTTTATCTCTGCTCACAAGTATTCTGCCTCAGAAATAAACACATTTTCACTCGGTCGATTCGACCTACGCAGAATTTATTATTAAGCTTTAATATCATGCAAGCATCAGTATATGTTTACAACGGATTTGCCTCAAAGCTTCATTTTTTCCCTTCTTTTTTTTGGTCTTATCTTTGAGTGTAATATTAATGGTGCAGCTCTGGATCCAAATAATGTGGAAAACTTGTTAAATGGACGGCAATAAAATAATTGGCCATATGTTTTCAGTTTCTGCGTTTTTTTGAAAACAAAATTTCTCGTCGGAAATCCTCGTTTCTTTTTCTGTTTTTAAGGATATTAAAATTACCTACTTACTTGTAAGCTTTTCTTAAAATGCTGTGTGTCAAAATTCGTTTCCTCTAAATTTACCAGGTAAATCGTTGAAAAGAATCTAAATTGAGAAGAAAGAACTTTGTAATTGGAAAACTAAAAGTTTGCAAATTGAGAACCAAATATTTAAGAGAAAATGATTTTTTTTATTTTTATTATTTTCCTGTTTATTCAAAATGAAAAGCTACGCAGAAATCCTCTCAAACGAGTTAGAACCGAATAGTAATAAGATGGAGCATATAAACCTGTCTCAAAAGACGATTATGGATTGACCTAGATTTTGCCGCCGTTTGCCTCATGCGATCAGATGTTCTTACTCTAAGCTATAGCCGTTGATTCTCAGCTAAATTTAGGTCGACTACACCACAGCTTTAATAAAATTATTACTCCTACAAAGATTCCCTGTGTTCGCGTAACTGATAAGTCATTTAGCGTCCAACTGTTCACACTTGGGGAGAACGACGTTGCGGATTTTCCGAGGGAAATCCATGCTGCTTTCTTCATTTTATCCAAAATAGAAATCTTGTTAAAAGTCTGCCCGCAACGCGAGGTGTCTGTACTTGTGTGAAAGTGAAACAGTTTCTTGCTTCGCTATGTCTTCTTACCCGTTTACTCGAATTCAGATCGTATGGCCGTTTCAGTGTTTTATCTTTGTATATATTCACAACAACCAAGTATCGGCCAATAGCTTGACTTGGCTGATTTGAGATCTTAATTTACCGAGAGATTGTTGCCCTTAGCCGATCTCAATTTCCTTTTAAATTTCAGTCGAAAATTGTAGCAGCTCTCCAACTTGCTAAGCAATGACGATTTTGGCCGTATCCCTTATTTCCGTGTAAGTCATTGTGATAAAGAAGCTATAAATAACTTTTCTTCGAAACCCCGTCTTGTTTGTTCGGCCATTAATTTACCAAAGACTTCGTAATCTCCTCAAGTCTCTACAAGAGGAAGAAATGTTACGAATGTTGTTGGGGTGTGCCGGTTGAGAATCGAGATTCTGTAGCTTTGCAGTGAGTTTCAAGCTTTCACTAATCAAATGAACGCTGATATCATTTCCTCCAACCGAAGTTTCCTCAGATGCGGAAAAATGTAAACGAAATATCCGCGAACGAGTGCCAGCTCTTACTTGAAGAGTTGAAATTCCAGAATACTTCGAATACAATGCGTTCTTCCAACTGAGGAAGGTCCGGTACTGAACCCGTTAGCGCGTACATTAATGCGCGCAAAGCAAACATTGATTTCTTTATTTTATATCATTGATTTCTTTATTTTATAACTTCAAAACCAACCTAAAGAATGAAAGAAACTTCAAAGTCAGGGCCGACTAAGACTGGTCGTGCAAACCTCTGTTACTAAGATTTTTAGCGTTTTTTTAACTCTGGACACATGCCTGTGCCGTTTGGCATATTTCCCAAGTCAAGGCTCTATTTAAAATGCGTGGAAAGAAAGAACTATAGACCGGCGTCAAGTCGCCCACATAACAGGAAATTCGTTTTCTTTGACAGGGCACAGAACGCGTTCAGATGAGAGAGACCAAGCAAATGCCTACGAACAGTTTCACTTTTCGGATCGTCTCTCAGAGCTCGGCTTCGAGGGTCTTCGGCGCTCCATTAGGGACAACAGCTTTGCCCCGTTCACAGAGCTTCACCCAGGTCCTCTGCAGCCTGTGAAACTGCCTCCAGATGCAACGTCTGCCTTCAGCGCCCTCGCTGCCGGTAAGTTTCGTTTTCGGCAAACCCTCTTTACCCTTATCTTGTTTTTCGAGCCGAACGACAAGCCATTATTTGAGTTTTATTATTTCCTCCGGCTGTTATCAAGTTGGAGGGAATGTCGTTGAAGAGTGAAGAAGATAGCCAGACCCGAGGAAACCGGCTATGGACTCCGCATTCAAAGTCGGTTTCCGGAAGTGTTTCGTCGACAAAACAGCACTGTTTTCAATTAATTTAGTTAATCGCAACACAAAAGTCGACTCTGTGTTTTGGTTTCTTTGTTAACTTTTGCGCAACTGAAAGAAGATCGAGTGGTTTACCTAACGGATTCATTGTTGCTAGCCGGTAGAAAATGGCCGAGTGAATTGTTTGTTGTCGAAGATGCCACATGTTGGAAGCGGAAACATTTTACCCATTTACCTGTCTAGACAACAAAAACACTTCTCTCAGAAAAACACACCTTTCAATTGTGTGAGAAATTTCTTTTATTTCCTATTAGGAAACTAATGATTGCTTTGTCCAATGCACAAGAAGCGAAGGATTATTTTGGCTGGTTACCTAGAAGTCACTGATTCGAAGGTTTCGTTTTCTAAATCGGTCGTTGAGGGTTTTGCAGTCTACGTTGTTTGGTGAATACATGAACTATTCATGAGCTAGAAACTCGGGTGCTATTTGTCGGACACCCAGTGCAAACAAGATTGCTCTCGTTGAAGACTGATCTTTCCGCTTTCAGAATAATAGTACTTCCATCTCTCTCGTCTCAAATCAAGATTTAGTACTCTAGTCTATTTTTTTTATTGGCAGATTCGTTTCACTTTTGACAGTTTTCAGTTCTATATGGGTCGTTTTGAGTCGGTAACGATATGAAATTTGACTTCCCAGGTTTTGATGATGCAAGCAAGTTGAGGTGACGTTAATAAAAAAACAAATCTGCTCTGTTGTAATTCTGAATACTTCAAAATTGAAAGAGCGCCACAATTAATCGGAAGCGAGTTAGGGCGCTGTCCGGTAGTTCGTCGTAATATGAATTCTAAAGACAAGACAAGCTTTTAATTTTCGTTGTCACAATTTCTTTCTGCTTCAAATATAGCCCCAAAAGTTAAGTGCGAACTGTATAACATCGATAGCATGCGGTCAACCAGTTTTGTGTTTTTTTTTAATTACAGTTGACTTTGGCAACTAATTGTTTTAGATGCACTCTAATTGTGTGGTTGATGGTGTGTCCGCTGTATTCACTATCAGTGATTCTAGTTAAGCTCGACAACGATGGATTTTACAACACCGAATACTCTTATCTAAAGCTTCTACTCAGAACAGTTATTGTAACTCTTTTCATTAAAACCGGAAAAAAAAGTTGCGTATAATCGACCTCGTCTTTGAGCGCGCGTGTTCATTTGCCCTTGGCGATGACCGTGCGATAAATGGAGAAAGGAAATGAGCGGCCTCGTCTAAATCTACTGTAGGAAGCTGCGGGGAGTTTTCTTTTAAGAGTATCCAAAACAAGTGAGATGTTTGCTTTCTTTTTATTTACAGACAACAATCAAATTCGTTCACCATCGACATGGGGGTTCCACAGCTTTCCAAGTTTCTTACCGCCCCATCCACCGCCTGAAGCTCCAGTGAACTTGTCCGCGTTGAGTGCTCTGCAACCAAACGGGCTTCCACCTCCAAGACCGCAGGTGAACTTGCCGAACACAAATGGGAACGTACCGATGCTACCTCACTACTCGGAGCCGAGATTTCAGGGCATTGCGCAGTTTCCTTTTCGTTCATCGCCGCAAGCGACAACGAACACGACTCTGACAACAGTCGCAGACGGTATAGCAGGAGGGATGAATCAAGTTTGTGCGGCCCCGCCCCTTGATGCCGCTCACAGCATGTTCTCTTCACAATGCCAGCAGTTGAACGCGGCGCCCGGACCGAATTCTGTTATGAACAATTCGATGTTGAACAACAACAGCTTGCCCAATGGTATGATGAATAACGGCTATACTTTTCGCCCTCAACCGTTCATGCAACAGACGGCAATGACTAAAGGAAACTTAGCTATCACACAAACTACCTCCACCTCTATGGTTGGACCCATGTCTCAGGTGAACACGACCAGTGGGGTGTCTTTCCCCCTGTCAAGACCCGGTGTGGTCCCCTTAGTGGGACAGCCCATGGGGGTTGGAAGCCCCGCCGTTTCACAGAGGATACCTCTGCCTCTCGGCAATGTAGATTTGAACAGTGTGGGTGGGTTTAATACTCTGTCCAGGAGTGAAGGACACGGAATGATCACACTAAAGCAGGAACCCATTGACAACATGTCCAACCACATTGTTAATCACCACACGGGACTTGAGGTGTCGCACTCGGACACAGTGCTACACGAACGGAACGGTACGACAACTCCCAAGGGAGTATGGAGACCGTACTAGTGGCAAAAATCTCGTAGAATCGTGTAGATGTGTACACAGGTCGAGTACCTTGTTGGCTATTTAAATTTAAATTTAAAAACCTGCTCTTAGATGCGGGCAGAATTCTCGAAATTACAGCTTAGTGGCTGTTTGTTTTAGAACATACATTTCAATATCAGTAGCTCTTGAACTTAACACTGACTAGAGCCATGTTAAAGTTTGCAATCGCTTTTAGAACTCGATTAGACCAAGTCTCAAAATTCACGCGTAAGTGCATCATTATTCAGATCGTTGAAAAGTATTGACAACGCACCCAATGTCATTCAAAATTGGGCTGTGGATTTTTTTTATTCGCAAATTCGGTTTCGCTTCTTATTTATTTATTGCTCGTGTGTCTCGCGAGGCTCTAGTGTTAGGCGCCACAAGAAGAGGCAAAATCACACATTGAAATAAAAATTATAATAAACTAAGCATGGAAAAGTACCATAATATGGAAAGAGAGCTAAAGAATATAGTATTGATATTTATATACATGTATTATTTGAAACCCTCGGAAAATATGTTTGAAGTGAAATGAAATTTCAAGTCTTATTGACATGCTGCGCGTGAGATGATGATTAAATTCTTAAACGCTACAACATATTTCTGTATCGTCATTGTTGTTATTATCACATTCTATTTATATGTGAAATTCATATATTTCTTCACTGAATTTCTTGTTGATCGTAAGTTGGCGTTATTTTTGTCCCCCAACTTTATTTTTGCAAGATTGGCCCGGTTTTCCCTCTGTTTTTTTTTTTTTTTTTGTTGTTTTTTGTTTTTTTCACTGAGTAGCTGAGTGGAAACGATCGAAATTCAGAAATTGAGACCGTTATCTAACTGACTTATTAAACGACTCGGTATAACCGTGCAACCGGACGAACAAAATTTATCATTATTAGGGACTTAATCAGTGCATTTCTTATTTTAGCGTTAAATAAATGATAAAATTAAGATCCAATAAACTTTTTACCTAAGAGATAAACTCATTTTAGTAGCACGTATTATAAGAATTGAAAAGGAGGTCTGTAATTATATTCTGATTTTGTACAATGCACGTTTTATTGTTAGTGATTTTACTTGATTATTGTAATTAAAAATAAAAACAGAAATTAATGAACAGTTAAAATGCAGGTTCATAATAGCAATAACAATTTAGCCTTAGTTACCGCAGACGCCGCAACAACGGCGAATCAGTGGTTTTGCATTTAATAAACGACTGTAACACAATTTTAGATCCTTATTGTAAAATACATGAATAAACACTAATTTGTAAACTTAGTGGATCGAAATAAAACTATTTAAAAGAGTTCAAAGAGACGGTATGTTATATAAAAACAACCCAAGTGGTTAAGTAAGTAAAAGCATGAGTGATATTGATGGTGTGATCTTTAAACGGAAGTTGTTTTCGACCGAAATGACTTATCACGCGATAGTTTCATTCAAGTGGAACTCTAAAGTCACGAACGTTTAATTATCAGCTTTAATAACTGGGAAAACGTTCAAACCGTTGTCATTAATTCTAGTAAGTCTTAGATTACTACTTAAAAGACTAAAAGCTTCATTCTCGATTTTATTCGTGAGTTCATTTAAGCTGTATTTACAGACGAAGCGACAAAGTTGCACTTGTGCCGTTAACAACACCAGTAAAGTTATGCAGTAAAATGTTTACTCTCCGATTAGATGAGAATTCTATAGCTATCTCTCGGTGTATAAGAAGATTTAAAGCTTGTTTAAGACGTGCGTGATCTTTGGTGTTAAATCTTAATCTCTCCGAGCAGGCAACACCGATCAAAACAAAGAAAGCTATTATTATGCGCTCTCAGCTGGGCGTCAAGCCATGTTAAATTGTTCGTTACGGGAGCACGGAAGTGTTGTTATCTCTGACCTTGAAATTCGCGTGATTTAATATAAAACACACCGCCATTTCGACAAAAAGAACGCA
Source organism: Micromussa lordhowensis (assembly GCA_964020085.1). Lineage (NCBI taxonomy): Eukaryota > Metazoa > Cnidaria > Anthozoa > Scleractinia > Lobophylliidae > Micromussa > Micromussa lordhowensis. The sequence continues at coordinate 26,024,461 of OZ026598.1, forward strand.
ATGTCGAAAATGCCAACTACATTCTAACATTGACCTTCTCCGGGTGGTATTAAAATAAGACGCTTATAAGTTACATGCGACTATTTTCGGGGTCTTCATTGTTGTCATTCCAAACGAAAGAGGAAAACAACTATTTCAACGCGACAAGAAAACGTGAGTTGGGTCTTAAAAGTTCGTGAACTTTCAAGAGTGTTGTGGTATGTTTGGAAGTGTTGAACAAGGACTTAACAGGATTCTGCATCTAAATTAACTTGCTTACGTAATAGTGACTTAACTCGAACTGGGAGATCACTTGTTATTCCTTTTTTTATTATTATTATCATATTTGTTATTTAATATTATTCTTTTTTCGACAAATCTTTTCCGGAAATATATAACGTGTGTTAGCGTATTAAAGCGAGTTTCTGCCGGGACATGTCCAAACCCTCGCTGTCGGCAGTTTTTAATACTGGAGAATCGAGCGACGTAATAATGTTAGTGCGTGTTCCACCACGTGCCCTCCTTTTCAACACCAATCAAACCTTTTACAGACGGTCAATGAGCTTCGTTGTTTTGGTTGAAAACAAATCTGCTAAATTGCATTATGTATAGACTGGACAAGGGACAAATCAGCTTATGATTTTGTGGAAGATTTTAAGTACAAACCTAACCGCCAATTAAAAGATATAGGCAAATATAAATACTGAATGGTAACGGGGGGAGGGGCAGAATGCGAACAGGAGAGAGACAGAGGGAAGTTTTTGTCCCCTGTAGGTTTCTAAACTTAAAACCTCCAAAAACAAGAAGACTCTAAAGTCACGGATAGAATGCGTTACTTCAATAAATGAAAGTCTGACAGGACGGCACAGGGGGAAATTTATCATCTAACAGTAGGGGGGATTTTATTCTCTACTTTCGCTGCAAGTATATCAAAGCTCACTCCCCCGGAGTAGAAGAAAAGTGGAACAAAATCGTGTTTGTTCAAAATCGGCGTACGTGCCTATAAACTTTCGTAAACAACCCCGCACTTGACACGAGAGACCAAGTGTCGCTTACCGACCTGGCAAAACTCGCCTCACCCCCTAGAGAAATGCCAATTACGCTATGTTTTCGAATAAAAGGCGTCGAATTAAGTTGTTTATAACTTTGCTAAGGATTCCGGTCGTATTTCGACAAATTGCTCGCATTCTTTGCTAAAAGAAGCGCGGCACGCTTGGGCAACTTATCGAGGGTTGTTTTTTTAGTCCTGTAAAAAATATCTCCTTAATTCATTTCTGGTTGCAGAAATATCGCTAAAACAGCTTAAAACGTTAAAATAAATAGCGGAGTTTTTTATATAAGTGGCAAAAAACCAAATAGCTTATAAGCCGTTCATTAAAAAGGTTTCGTCTTAATATTGTTCGTCCAAATTGTTCAGAGCTGAAAGGTCATTTCTTTATTTTTGACAAGTTCCGTTTCAGCACTGAAGCTCTAAGAACATAATTGGCATGGGACCAAGAGGAAAAATAAAGCACAATGTTTTGGCAATGATTTTCCTTCTGAACAAAAACATGCACTCTTTCACGCTAACTGCGATAAAATCTTACAAATTCGGTGTAATAAAATTTGAGTGGCGATAGATGTGTATTACCTCCTCGCAGCAGACGTGAAAAAAAAAGTTTAAAACACGAGAGTAACTTCTTCCTGTTTTGCCAATTTCATCACCAAACGAAGTTTATTTTAGCGGCTGTTGAAAGTATTTTTAGGGTGCAATTTAAACTTGTGACTTTCAAGAACTAATTGCACGTATTGTCGTCTAAATCCACCCTGCTGTTTTGGACAGGAGGATCTTAAGTTTCAACTCCAAACGAGATTTAATACGAGAGATACTATAGGAAAATCCATTACCTGACGAGGGAATTCTATACTATATACACCAATGAAAATACTAAGATTACGTAATGATGTTTATGAGTTATTGGCCGCAAAGTTCTTCGCAAATTGCTTTATATCTTTGGAAAATCTTTCATGGAATTTTGAATTACCGTAGACACAACTTGGTCAAACTTCAGTTCTGTCTGCGGTCCTGAACGAATCACTCACTGACTCATCGACAAAGAGGACACATCAAGTGTACTTTGTTGATTTAACTTTGACCAGCTTTCATTTATATTCATCCTACGGAAGGACGGAATTATCACGATTAAAAATCAAAGTTCTAGCTGTTTTATGATAATAACGTTCGCATGCAGGCATGACTAGTATTTGAAGGGTTAAGAAGTGTCACACGTAATCAGGACTGAATACTGGCGTCGATTAAATTTTGCTCTTGGTACGCGATCTCTAGAACGACGAATTTTTTCGTTTAGCAGAATCAGGCATACAAAAAAAACGGTCATCAAGACCGAAAATGGTTCAAAAAGTTCTTATTTTAGCAAGTTTTTTTTTAGGTTCAGTCTTGTTCCTACATGCCATTAAATCTAAGCGTTTCCTGATCCTTGCAACGCAATGGTTGCGATTTCGCAGCAATTGAAACTCATTAAGGGTGTTCAAACTAAGTTTTACTAATTCCTACCGGCGTGCGTTGTTCGGCAACGATGTTTAGTTCACATTGGCGATAACTAGAAGCCGTTGTGGATATATGTTATAACTGACGCCGAACTTCAACCCTCGACTGAGCAGAGTCAAACTTTGCTTTAATTTGTTTGGTCGTTCAGCTTTCGTGGCGAAACCCTAGTGTGTTGTCACTCTAATAAAAGCTACATGGTAGCGATTTCATGTATTGCTGTTTCTGTTTCCATATTTCCCAAAATCTGCAAAAATGAACATTGTTTTCGCATTTTCCATTGGTTTGTTAGAAGTTAAGTTGGGAAGGTCTTAGCTCGAAGTTGAATCATGGAAATCCTTCTGTGCTCAACAATATATGTTTGCGCAAGTTAATAGTTCTAAGAAAAGAAAATGTTCCACGGAAATTCTCAACCTATTCAATTTTTAATGACTTTCAAAACACACTAGATGATTAACAGTCAATCGTGTTGCTACACCATTGCTTTCCAGCAACAACCTTCAAGCGGCTCACTCAAGTCGGACCAAATAAACTCCCACGCAGGCAGTCCCGCCCGCTATAATAATACTGCGATAAGATGGCTAAAAAGAGTAAATTAGTGTAATGACAGCTAACATACATATCAAACCCCTTCCTTTTATTGTGTGTGTGGTGGTATACATAAACACCCTTTCACAACTGGGGTTTTAAAAATATCTTACGCACTGTTACATATGAAATATGTCAATGCGTGGTCCGCCATGTTTAGTTGAGGGCTGCATGATCACCAGTGTTTGTGATCTAATAAACAAGGCAAATCTGATACTTAAGGAATCCCTATTTTTTGAACCACCAAGGGAAACGAAAATTGGTTTGAAAAACCGGGTAGTTTAGAAAAATCCATGGTCAAATTACAGTGTCCAATTGAGGGAAGGGAAACGACTTTTGCTTCGAGTCAGTTGGGAGGTTCGAAAAATCGATGGATTTTTACCGACTGTGTTGCTTTGACCATGCAGTGCCATTAACGAGTCTAGGAACCCAACTTCCCACATACACGATGAAAATCAGGGCGGATTTGGGAAACTTCATACGCTTCAAGCGTAACTTTACTTTTGCTAAAACCATATCGAAGTCACGTCCTTCTTCAACCTAAAACGGCGGAACTTTTGGAACGCCTGTCAGTATAACATGAATTGATACACTCTTGTCTTCGACATCCCAGATCCCACGTTCCAAAAAAACTCCAGCTAGACTGCCCGCGGCAGAAATCCTGTAAAAAAGAAAACAAACGATGAAGATAGATTGAACCCCTTTACACACCAATGTGGCAGTAAATTATAACCCACACAGCCGAACGCGATACATCTTTCGCAAAATTACCATGAAAGCATCACATGCAAATGAAACAAGCTGAAATGGCAAACAACTGAGTGCGGGAGGAGATCACAACATAACCTTCCGTTCCACGTACGAGCAGAGAGATGGAAATCGCAGCCCACTCAAACTAAAACATAATACCGATAATATGAAAGTGTCGACATCTTACGTTTTCTTGCATGGGAAGCTATTTTCAAGCTAATACTTTTCTGGGGGCGAGAAAACGGATAGTCGTCTAAATCAACAGGTTATAGAAAGCAGAATTCGCACTCCGTACGCCTCTATTTTCGTTGTGAAACAGAACTTTTGCAAGGATCTCTTAAGCCACCCGATTGCGAACTTCGCTCATTTAGTAGGGTTTACTATCAAACATATCAGGCTGTATGTTGTGAAATTATGGCATAATTTTCTGACTTTTCCGGCTCAATCTCACGAGTACTTCGGAAGCTGACTTTTCAAAACACAAGTACCTACCATCCGCAACGTGATGTCTTCGAGCAGGTTCACTCCGCGGATGTGCGGCGTGGGTGTTTTATCAGTTTATATCGCTGTTGGTCTTCCCAAATATCCCGCCTACGCGAGAATTTTGCTGTCTTTTGTTTCTCACTGCATGAAACATCGTTCTAGTTTTATAGGAAGTCTTGTCAGGAATTCTGAACATAAACCTTAAACTGCGTTTACGCTCTCTAATCTGCATTTTGCTCTTTTAACGAGAACAAAAGTAGTCTTAAGTATAGCTTGACGTACAATGTTCATTGGAGTGGCTTTTGTTTCTATGAATCTGCGATGAAAAGTAATGAGACCGGAGTCTCGAACGAGCCAGACTGTAAGTTTCAGCGGAGATAATGACAGAATATAATTTACATTTCTACTGCCATGTTAAATGTATGAAGGGGACATTTTTGCACTACCGTCTCTGTGTGAAACATCCGACAAAAGGCATTTACTGGCTGCCTGAGGAAAAAGAGATCTTTAAGATATAGACTGAATTTTCAATGCTTAAGTTGTCTAGCTAAGATATATTGGGGCTACATAATATAGTTTATAGGAAAGCTTGTCGACTTTGTCGAAGAAACATGGATTTAGAAAACGCTACTCAGCTACCAGAAAACAACTTGAGCCGGCGTGGCCAACGCTTCAACTACGATTCTTTCTTTAGGAAATATATATGTGTAATACATGATTATCGGTCGTATAGTCGATGTTAAAAGAGGAAAGTCTGTCTGGTTGGCAATGACTAAGCATTTGGAATCCTTTAGTTAGTTACAGTTGTTTCACTTATACCTACTTCAAAGCAGGTGAAAAGCACCCTTCAGACCCACTTGGAAATACGAACATAATAAGTTATGTGACCGCCGTTTTTTTTTCTTGTTTAAGTTTCTAAACACTACATTTTCACTTACAATTGAGTGTATTACCCAACCAATGGATTTTCCACGCCGAAAAACTGGCTGCTTTCACGAACTATCCCATTCTCTTACCTGTACGCCATTTCATCAGTGTTTCATCAGATAGACTGGAGTTCTTAAACTACACCGTAAACATGCTGGAAATGACGAAACCCCAGAATTGACTTTCAAAAAACCACTGAGTTTCCGAGGCCCTTTGCCAAAGTGACCGCCCTCGAACCTCCTTCTTTAGTGTCCGCAAACAAGAGCGATTGATGCCCAATTTAAAATGGCCTCATACATTTACCAAACATACCCACACCTTTTCTGGCTACGAAACCAGCATTTTATTTCTCATTTTCCCTGAAGCGCTTATCCTTGACAATTCAACTATTTCATTTTCTGTGCGTTTCGGAAACCCGTGAAAAACCCCTTTGTGATACATATTTTATTCGCTGATATTTCAATACATAGATAAAACAGCTTGCGGTTGCTTCGGCAATATCGGTCAACATATCAACCGTGGTCATACATTGCTTGTTATAATGGGTCATAAATTAGCTAAATGACGTATTTTGAGGTTTGATATAAAGAATCATGTCTTCGGTGCGGTGGTTTTTGAGTAGTTAGCGTGGCAGAAAAGAAATTGAATGACGTTAATTGCAAGCGAAACTTGTAAAAAAAAAAGTGTAAATATGCCTGTTAACTGGGAAGGTATAACGAAAGGACACGTACGGCTTTCTGAAATCACGAACTTTCTAAATTTAAAAATAATTGCAATTTTTGTCATTCGAGAGAGGAAACATGGCTGAACAAACTCGATCGTTCTGAAATCATCAAGATTGTGAAAATTAAAGAAGTCTGCAAATCAGACTTATAATAATAAGTTCACAAAAGGTGAAGACAGTCTGACAAATGAAACAAACAAGCGCGTGTATACGTTTGAGTTGGTTCAAGGTAAAAATTATTTTATTTTTCTTTGATTTCAGCTCGCGTGATCAAATCGAAACGAAACATTCCACTGCACGATCACAAAGCTAAACAAAAAAAAAAGAAACTTGACAGGATGTTTTCTTTCCGGCATCTTCTGAAAACAAAGGCTTTATTAAAAAAAAAAAAGGAAAAATTAGCAAATTTCATCATGTCAGTCGCCGATACCGGAGGTTCTTTTTGTCATAGAACACGCTAAAGCGCCAAACCGGAATCATAGCTTCAGTTCTGTTTTTACTCCCAGGAAATGATCCTAAATAAAAACATTTGCGAAAAGTTGAAGAACACTGATCATTGTCTTAACATGTGTCTCTTGAATATCATTGGTTAATACAACACCTAAACCTCTAATACTTTCGATATCGTTGAAATGTTTTGAAATATTATTTTAGAATAAACCCAGTTGAATGCAAGCTACCTGTCAGTTTTGTCATTTCGTCGAATTTGTTTTATATTTGGAAGGGTTTATCGGTCAATGCATCAGCTTTTCCGGAACGAATATTATATTTGAACAAGGAGGCGCTTCCGAACAAAAAAGACAGAATGTCTTTACCGAAAAACAAAAGGTCAAAAAATCCCTGAAGCGCACTGTGAAAGACAAATATCTTTGCTGAGCTGATAATGAGCTTTAAATGATTCGGCTGATAAACGGTATCATCTGAATCGGCAAAAATCTAACGGAACATTTAACAAAAACAAAGAAAAAGAAACCGAAAAAATACCTTCACGAGAGTTGAGAGAAAACGTTTGCCCAATTATATTCAAAGTTAAAAAAAAGAAAACACCAAAAAAATCTTTATGTTCTAATCTTAATATGACTAGAATAGGAATATCGTAAAGTGCTATCTTTGATTCTTGGGAGAACCCGACATATTTTCAATGATCACATGCTTACCAGTTGTGGTTTTCCAAACGATATTTTGCTTCCTAAGATCAAAAACAAGAGCCTACAGGAAACAGCTCTTCGTAATTAAAATCACAAACGAACTCAGGAAATAATTTTCGGCTAAATATATCATTTACGCTCTGCGCGCCGATGCGACAGCTCATGCAAGTAAGGAATTTACCGCAACTTAATAACAGCTTTAATGGAGTGCAAACCTTCAAACGCAACTACGTGACTACTAAGATCTCGCTATACTGTAGACCGCAAGTAATTAAATTGACGCTTATTAGCAGCGGTTTTGTCGGAAATGACACGTTTACACAAATCATACATTCCAATTGAGAGGGGGAGGGGAGAGCAGAGGTTAAATTGTGGGATAATACGAACAGGGGCTCCCAGTGGGTGGTGTTAAGTGGTTAGTTGTTCAGGGCCCTATCCTTGCGGTGCACCACAACAACCTCACTTCAGATTGACGTGTAACATGGCGCTGTTTTTCACGTACAACGTAAGCATAACAAAGTTCCTGGGACGAGATCCACGCGTTCGATATGCGCTCGAGTAGGGGGAAGGAAGAACGTAGTTAGTAATAAAACCAATCACCTAAAAATTGTCGAAGACGCACTATATCAAAACTCTAAACCCAACCCAAAATTACTCTCTGAAAAATTATTTTATACCCAGTTGTGTGAGCGTTCGACTCTAGGCGTTGTAACCTAGAGCCACTTTAGTTTCCTGTCACTAACTAAATTTGTCCTCGGTGGTCCCGGATGAAATTCCTCCACGCTGAAAACAATCAACTGGTCAAGCCCCTTCCCGCTGGAAGTTCTACAGACTACACTTATATATTCATCCTTCCTCGTTGCGCCACGGGACGCATAAGGCTTAATGCAGATTATGTCAGTTTAAATTTAACAAATGGTAAACGCCATAGCGTGTACTATTGAGTTATGAATGCACGCGGGAGGTTGCTAAGCACGAAAGAAGCGTAAGAGTCGCACGAGGCGATAGCCGAGTGCGACTCTAGCTTCTTGAGTGCTTAGCAAACCTCCCAAGTGCATCCATAACTCAATAGTACACGCTATGGCGTTTACCATTTGTTTTATAACATAAACATTGTATTGTTTCTGCATATTAAGCGAGTTTGTAAAAGTTTTTGAAAGGAAAGTCTGACGCGTACAAACAGCTCATTTGCATAATGCAGCGCGTGCACTTTCAAGTCCGAGTCGGTGTTTTCAGTTGTCGAGACAAATATTTATTTCGTTAGATTTGATATTGTGGTAAAAAACAAATCAAATGTGGTTTAGCGTAGTCAGTACTCTTATCGAAAACGATACCCGTAATCACAGTGGTCAAAATGCTGTGGACTCACGAAGTGTAGCCAAGTAAGTCCGCAACAAATTGAGCTACATCACAAAGCGCGCGCTTTGCTTTAGTGAGTACGTCAGCAGAATACACCCATGGGCAAATAGTAGATGCCGAATTAGCCAATCAGAGCGCGCGCTTTGCTTTAGTTATGTTATAAACACAGATCTACAATCATCTCGCCTTAAACACTTGTGGATAAAGTTGCTCTTCCTTAATTTTCCGTTATTTCATACTTGGCATTGAGAAAGATTTTTTGGCTTAAAACAATCTGTGACTCTGTTCTACCGTTCATCTTACAGCAACCCTTTTTCTTGCGCAGTTAATGTTAAGGTTAGTTTACGCATATAGAATGCCAGTGTAAGTGCAAAGCATAGACAGAGGAGTGTTCTCACGTGATACCTATAAGCACTTGGCGACATACTCTGGCGCAGTGCGTCAAATTTTTATCAACTTTGCGGTTATGCTTACCCTTGTCGTATGCGAAAACCAGAAGTTCAGTAGAGGCTCTGAAAGGCTTAACAAAAGAAAAAAATGAATTAGATCTTAAGGAAAACCAATCTGGGCGTGGCTCGAGTTTTATTTGACCCCGAAAAGATACCACTTAAAATATCCTAAAGATACTTTGCCGTTCAAAATATGGGAAACCAAAATCCTTTATTTACGACGAGTGTTCCCGATCTTTTCATATGGGACACTTCCCTGAGGTTTTACTCAGGCGAAGCAACGACGAAAGTAATAGCGAAGGAACAAGCAACAGAGCAAGATTTCTGTTTTGTTTTCCGCGTACTGCACGTTTGTCTGCTTACGGTTCTTTCATTTATACTTCATCTTCTGGCGAACGCGAAAACCAGATGTTTTTATCTGTGCTGTGCATCATTTTGCCGCCTCTGACGGAGAGCTGACGCTCAAAATGTCAGCTTCACAAACTGGCTACAGCAGTTAATTTACCAATATTAACTTCAAGTTGATGAATAGTCAAGTGTTTCACTTGTTCACCAACGCAGCCCAACAGTTTCTTGCAAACTAACAACTCTTTTTTTCTGACAAATTTCCTGTTACTGCGTTAGGCAGGTTTGTAACTCCGAGGAACTTGTCTTACGCAAGAAAGCTTGCGTCGTGTGTATGAATAAAACCGCATTTTTTATTTCTCTCATAGTTTTACTTTAGTCTTTTTCATTTGTCCCTTTTTGAACCTCCTAGAGAGCAGAATACTGTAACAGATCCAGTCAACTGTTTTTGATTTCTCGCCTAATTAAACTTAAGACTTCCTGTTTTACAGAAGATAACACGAACAACTGTCAAGATGCAGCTGGAGCTGTGGCATTCAAAACGTTTTCAAAGAAATGCTTTCAGTAAAACACTGTTTACGGTGTTACAAAAACATCCTACACGACTTTTATGGTCATCACCTTTTGCAAAAAAATTCGCATTAATGTGTTTCCTTTTTTGAATTCTATTTCAGCCCCAATTTGAACTGACAAAACCTCTTACATGAGCCGTTTAGGGCCCAAGAAGGGCACAATTTTATCCTGAAAAATACATGTATCACATCAATACACCGATATTTTTAAAGTAGATATGAAACTATTTCAAAAAATTAAGATATCCTTCATTTCTTCGTCATCAATATGCTCTGTTGATCCAAAAATAGCCAAAGCTTTCAACATGACTCGCATTCCTGGCTGTGACTGATATCACTGACATCGCCCAAAGAAATTAACAAGTAATGTAAATTAAAACTCGTTTACATTTTTGTTTATTTGGAGGACTGTTATGTCACAGATTTATTAAACACCCAGAATATTTCATCATGGACGCATGGGTGTGGTCATTCCTTATGGTCATATCTAAAAGTACAAGGTATCGTGTTACATGAGGTATGGAAGACGTTACTCGCGTTCTAACCACCTGGGCCGGGTTGTTCAAAGCCTGATTAAGCTAACCCAGTGTTAGCGAGAATTTTGATTTCAGTTTTGCAACTTTTCGAAGAGGGGTTTTGGTTATATTGTTTGGCCTTCTCTTTTGAATTTGAATAATCTCAAACTAAACAAAAAATAGAAAGCGAAAAACATTTTTATACAAGAAAAATTAATACTTCGGTTAACTTTTAATCCTGGGTTAGCGTTAACCGGCTTTCGAACAACCCGGCCCTGCAGACCAAAATATTAGCATTTTTTAAAAGCTGGATCATTGGATAATGCAATTCAAGAGTTTTCATTCGCGTACTGATCATGGTAAATGAGCCATTATAATCCATCAGATATTTTCGCTCGCACGCGATTGTCCTAAACGCGTCACATGACTGAATATTAAAAGTAGGGAATATCCGAGTGGTATTGCCCAAGTTTCGAGTTGCGATAAATATTTCAAGGATAATGACCACCATAGCCTCCATCTGACTTTGAAATATGCTCCGATATTTGTCGTCGGACATGATCCGCTGTTTCTCAAGGCATACAGCTTTTCTTCAGCTACGCTCTCGGAAAACTGTTCGCTTCTCGGAACAGATAATGTCCGCAGACAAATATCAGAGCATTTTTTCGCGCCAAATGGAAGCTATTGTTTATTTATTAAAATACTTTAGGCACAGTAAGCAATACCATATGAAGAAATAACAATACAAAAACTGGAGGAGGTATATTTTCGAAATTTCCAGGACTCTGAAAGTCTCATGTCTCAGTCAAGACAAGTTCTCGACATAATGATGCCCAGCCCTCCTACGATAATGAGTACCTCCCCCCCCCCCCCCCCCCCCCGTGGCCACTTCCCATACAATTCTGGACGAGAAGTAGGCGATCTTTATTTTGCAGAACAACAAATGAAACACCTGTAAGAGTTTGTGCGCAGCATTGGAATTTCGCCCAGACACTCCTTTTCACTCCAGGCAAGCACTGCAAATAAGTGTGGATCAACCACTAAATGACTTGTGATTTAAATGTTTTGTATGCCTGTTACTTTCGTGTATTATATTTCGAAGGAATTTTTTTTCCAGTGGGAATTAGAGAGCCGTGATAGAATCAAGCCGGCTTTCTTTCACATGAAGGCACAGATCATCACAGGCAATTTGTAAAAATTGAAACAATTTCGCTACACTTATACTATAAGAAATGAGTCGAGAACAGTAGGCTGAATTCGTCTGCAATGCTTTGACGATGCCTGACTCAGATCGTGGTTTTTCCATGATCCCCAGCCCATTGATCCCGAGGGTTTCACCTGTATAATCCCTTGCTGATAAAAAGGTAAAGAAATAAAGCTAACGCAAGGGGCGAGTGATTGGTGAACAAGGGTTAATAAGTTTGGATGTTGAGTACATGAACAAACAAACAGGATAAAATATACATCCAACTTTAAGCCAAAAACACTCTGCTGGTTTTCAATAACGTTGTTTATTTTGTTTTCTTCAGGGAACTTTATTATATCAGAAGAATAAAGTGTTCAGTTCGAATGCGCCGTGACGGCTACCAGCCATTCTTGTTCTTTCTTCGTTTCTTCTTGGGCTTTGGTCGCCATACTGGTTTCTTTGGAGCAGGGGGTAAATTGGTCGCAGTTATCCTGTCTTTTCGAGCTTGCCTGCCAGAAGAAAGCCAGTAAATGAGTTAGTTTTCATAAGGTGGGTAACTTTTAATAACTGTGGGTCTGCAATTGACAATTTCAATCCGACCCAACAACTGATCGAAGCAAACAACATGTGTTTAAGTGCAGCTACGGTGTCCGAGGTCACTTAAGCAAAACTGATCAATCAGATTACAGCACATGAACGATTACATCAATCCATCAAGATCTTGTCAAAGTCAAACCCTGCTGGCCTCGACGTGTTTTTCCCACGCATAGGTTCGGCTACATTTTTCTTTTGTTTCAATCTTTGTTTGGTCAATTGCATCGTTTGTGTTTGCTGTGATTAGTGGGATATGTTTTTGTTGGTGTTAAACTCCGCTGTGGCACGTTTTCCCGTCTTATCGATGTGAAGGGGTACCTTTTTTCACTGAAAGGTATACGAACGGGGCACATTTTCTGTCAAAATGGTATACAAACGGGTAACGACTTGGATCTCGAAGCGGAGCCTTCCCATACGAACCTTTGTAGAGTACCTTCCCCCCTCCCCCGGGAAAATGAGTGCTACACGACTAAACGGGACTTCGAATTCTGTCACACAACTCACCATAGTCGTCGAAGGAAGTTCACTGTACATGTAACCGACAAGTAAGTGACAAGGAGAGCAACATTCACGACAAAGACAGCGGACATTATGTTGAAGACATCTTGCCAAGTGGAGGCAGCAATGCGAACTTTAATGTGATTGACATGGCCTGTCAGAAAAAAAGTATAAACCAGATAACTAAACAGTGCAAGCCAGAAGAAACCGAATCAAACTAATTTTACGTTCCTACTAATTAACCATACTTCATTGTTAAGGATTGAATAAGCCAAGTACCAACACAACTGCATGGCGACTTTTAGTAGCGAAAACATCTACATACATCTCATACTTTCTATACTTTTCAGGCTGTCTTCTTTTTCTTACTAATATAGAAAATAAACGACCTGATCTTGAGTGATGCTACACTACTCGTTCACGAATCAGCCGGATTTATTTATTATAGTGATCTGGGTTCTTCGTCACTTACTGTCGAAATATCCATAATAGAACTTGACAACACAGTCAGTTACATAGTTGCCAGGAAGAAACAGTCTTCCAGTCCATGTAAGTCCATTCCAGATGCACTCGTCCAGCCATGTAAGTCCATTCCAGGTCCACTCGGTCAACCATGTAACTCCATTCCAGATCCATTTTGCCAGCCATGTAACTCCTTTCCAGACCCCATCAGCCAGCCATGTAACTCCATTCCAGACGCCATCAGCCAACCATTTACCTCCATTCCAGATCCCATCAGCCAACCAGGTAACTCCATTCCAGACCCTGTTGGCCAGCAATGTAACCCCATTCCAGATCCCATCAGCCAACCATGTAACTCCATTGCAGATCCCATCAGCCAGCAATGTAACTCCATTCAAGACCCCATCAGCCAACCAGGTAACTCCATACCAGACCCTGTTGGCCAGCCATGTAACTCCATTCCAGATCCCATCAGCCAACCATGTAACTCCATTCCAGATCCCATCAGCCAGCAATGTAACTCCATTCCAGACTCTGTTGGCCTGCCATGTAACTCCACTCCAGATCCCATCAGCTAACCATGTAACTCCATTCCAAATCCCACCAACCAACCTTCTACCTCCATTCCAGATCCCATCAGCCAACCATGTAACTCCATTCCAGACGCTATTAGCCAGCCATGTAACTCCATTCCAGACCCCATCAACCAGCCATGTACCTCCATTCCAGATCCCATCAGCCAACCATGTAACTCCATTCCAGATCCCATCAGCCAGCCATGTAACTCCATTCCAGATCCCATCAGCCAACCATGTAACTCCATTCCAGATCCCATCAGCCAACCATGTAACTCCATTCCAGATCCCATCAGCCAACCATGTAACTCCGTTCCAGATCCCATCAGCCAGCCATGTAACTCCATTCCAGATCCCATTAGCCAGCCATGTAACTCCATTCCAGACCTCGTCAGCCAGCCATGTACCCCCATTCCAGACCCCATCAGCCAGCCATGTAACTCTATTCCAAGGCCCATCAGCCATCATTGTCCACGAAAAGTCCCATACCCTTGCCATCAATCCAGGAGTCCTGGGTCTGGATGTTTCGAAGTCCTGACATGTGGCATTTCGGGGATATTTATGACATTCTTTGTGGATCTGGCAATAGATTAGATACAAACCAATATAGTTTGCTAGGTGTGAAAGTTATTTTAAGAGCTCTCATAATTTAAGAGCTTAATGACACAGCTTGTCAACAAATATAAGACTTGCTTCATTTTCACGACAGAGAAATATATCAACCTTCCAACCAACGTTCAGTACCTTGCCATGTTTGGGTGTCCTGTGACCATCGGGTGAGCTGTTGATATCTGCTGAGCTCGTGTTCTTAGTGAATTCAAAAACCAATTTCGTGTCCAGTCGGATGGAGTTGATTTCCATCTCAACGATGAAATCCTGTGACAAGAAAATAGCAATATTAACAAATTATTGGGGAGGAGGAGGGACTTCCTGGTTCCACGTTTGACATTTGTCTTTTCAATTCAGTCTCCAATCTCACCGCTGTACAGTAAATTGGAGGAACGTATGCGGAAAAGGTTACTTCTTTGTCGGGTCAAAGTGTCCCATCTTGTGACGTTTATCCCGCGTTCTGTAGCAATAAAAGCGTCTAGGAATATTTCTACTCCTATAAGGATGGGATAATAGTCTGTCACAGAGTTACCCCTCAGAATTAAATTCCCCGGCACCGATTTATACACCTGGAGGGAGAGAGGCACCGTGACAGTAAATTGTCTTGCCCTTGGGGTAGGGTATCGGACCAATCAATGCGGAGTCCGGTGTTATAAAAATTACGTGCACAACATATAACGACTATAACGCGGCGCACAACAACAACAACAACAACAGCAAATAAATAGACTAAACAAACAACACAAACAAACACAGAACAATGCCATATTGCCTTGCGCCTGCATTTTACAAATTCACCCACCTCATCAATCCAGCTTCCAGTGATGGTCGTACCATGGATAAAATCCTTGAAGACGAAGTCCTGTTTCTCAACAAATTGTGAAGTTTCTGCGAATTAATTTATATCAATGGTCACATAATGTATTCTGCTTAACATAAAGTTACTTTTTAAATAGATGGAGCCGTTTAAAATCCAGACTAAAGACAAAAACGAAATATAAGTATGTTTTAGACAATTATTTGTCCATTAGCAAATAAATGGAAAGGTCAGAGCAACGGTTGCATTAAAACAACAATGGCCGTTGAGCCGGGAGCGAACTTAAATGTAACCGCTTAAGCGCGCGCTTCACAGGAAAAAAAATGAGGAACGCTCGCGCGCAAGTTCCCATGTGAAGATTTCCATGACGACCATAGTTGTTTATCCTTTCAGAAAAGTGAAACAACTTTTTGTCTGTCAACTTTCCCCATGATGAGGACCAAACTTTTTGTTCTTAAAAACTGTCGTGAATTTCTTCTTTTCCTTCAGCGAATAAAAACTACATGACTTGTTTAGAAAGACGAGTATCATGCCATAATCAAAAAACGCATTTTGTTAAAGTGTAGGGTCTAAACTTTCAAAGAAAACATGAATAGAGATGAAACACAAGAAAAGACTTACCGTCGCGTTTTCCAGGGTGCGTAAAATACGCTAAAACCAAGACAAAATGTCAGCGCCGAAAGCAGAAATATTACCTTCATGTTTGCCAACAAAACTTTTTTCTTCTCACGACGAACGCACAACTCGTTCGTTCAGCGAAAAAGAGCGAAGTAAAAGGTGACGTCACAGTGAGCGTTTAACGACGCAGTGAGCGCGGAACATTTAGGCTCGTTCCCAGCTTTTTTCAACGAGTCCATTCAGTGTGCACCATTTTGTTTGTTTGACTCATTGGCTCCTTAAGCTGTTTGCACAAAACTCATTTTTTGTACAGTTTTGAGATTCTCAGCCTGGATATGGGCCAGATTATCTTCAATCTACTCATAAAGGCATTTGCAACATGACAGCATGCGTTTCTTTACGACATTTTTGTTCGGGCATGCGCAGAAGTTCAAATTTCGAGATTTTGGACGAGAAAGTGACCTACGTCTTTAGGCTTCTCGGTTTTTTTTAATTTTTTTCTCGCCTATCTTTCTCTCCTTTTCTTATCTTTTTGCGGCAGTGATTGACCTTCTACTGGGCTTGTCTCCAGCTCAAAAATTTCTGAGAAAGCATCATCGAGACGAGCAATTTTTACCATGGAGTAGCTAGGTGTAATTGCAGGAAATATTTCTGCGAGTATTTCACTCAAACTTCTGAGCACAATCGTGCATATCTCAGGCTCCATTGAGCCGATCACTCCGATCTTGGTCTTGATCTTTTCCTCCTACAAAACTTGAGTATAGATGATGCCAATGTCGGTAAAAGGTGATGACGTCAGAAGTGGAACAAAGATCAACGCTCCTCACGGCCGGTTGCGGCCGGCACAGGAGTCAAAAATGAGTTAAACAGAACATGTTCTTACATGTAATGAAAGGTACTTTGCTCATTTGGTCGAAAGTCGAGATGAAAGAATCACATCGCCTTTTTTTACTTCTTTCTAGACAAGTTTATTAGCTACACATCAAAGATAAAGGTCAGCAAAGACATAAACTGCGATCAGGCGTACTAAACTTAGCGCCTTGTGTTCAGCAGAATATAAATAGTATGTTTCGACAGATGCCTCTGCCATCTTCAGTGTGAATTGAACTTAGTGACCTTAGTGTTCGGTATAGAATGTAGTGCACTGTTGTTGACTGAATTAGTCAGGTTAAGGTGTTTTCAAGATGGGACCAATATTTAAACTGAATCGATTTTACAGCAATTCTTTCTGAAACTCCTTGAACGAACGGGAAAGTAAATATTGAACTGATTTACAGGAGCTGTGATTCTTTGGCAGCTACAGTGTTTTCGGGTAACATTGAATTTTTCCATGTATGGCCATGTTTTACTAAAAGTATTTCTTGAGTTTTCTGTCTTTAAGCAAATCCATTTTAAAAAAGACCGCATTTAGCAGGTATTAACTAAGCTGCTAATAATGTCACATCCGGTCGGATATCCCATCATACACTGAACAATTTAAGATCACGTGTTCAAAAGCATGACTTCTTCGAAAAGTTAAGGTAAGATATTTTGGCGTTTTCTGCTTTTATATGCTGTTCTGTGGCTTGTTCTGATATTCTCATAAGTAAGATTTATTCCTTCAAATGGAAAAGTAACTTGCAGAAGTTAATGCAAGTGGAAAGAAACGGGCGTGTTTAAGGTGTCAAACGTTAATTTTTGTAAGGACCACCGTGACAAAACAGAAGTACCGGATCCTCTCGCTGTAGAGAATCTAATCAGCTATAAGTTGAATAATACACGAGAATAAGCAAGGCTGATTACACAGTATAGGGATATATTTTCCAATATTTCGGAAGGCACGGCCTTCCTCCCTCAGGGTGTAACAGAGAATTCTCTGTTACACCCTGAGGAAGGAAGGCCGTGCCTTCCGAAATATTGGAAAATATATCCCTATACTGTGTAATCAGCCTTGCTTATTCTCGTGTTTAAGGTGGCTCAAAACAGTTTCCAGCACTTATATTTGGATAGGTCGTTATAACCACTGTTTATCATTTGATGCTACAATCATGGTATCAAAAAACTGCCCAATCATTGGTGAACATGTTGTCATCATTTTCTTGACACAATAGGTTACCATAGCAACAGTATGACCTCTGAAAAACACCCTTAATTACACCTTTAGGGGCTTATAATTCAAAAACGGCGCAGTAAAATTTTTTTATATTATCAACTTTTGATAAGCATTATAAGACGCAACTTTTGGCAAAGTTTAAAAACATTCTGTATATGGGGTTCAGAGCCACCTTAAATATTCGAAAATTAAAGGTGGCTCTGAACCCCATGTACAGAATTTTTTTAAACTTTGCCAAAAGTTGCGTCTTATCATGATTATCAAAAGTTGAAAATATAAAAAAATTTTACCGTGCCGTTTTTGAATAACAAGCCCCTAAAGGTGTAATTAAGGGTGTTTTTCAGAGGTCATACTGTTGCTATGGTAACCTATTGTGTCAAGAAAATGATGACAACGTGTTCACCAATGATTGGGCAGTTTTTCGATACCATGATTGTAGCATCAAATGATAAATAGTGGTTATAACGACCTATCCAAATATAAGTGCTGGAAACTGTTTTGAGCCACCTTAAAACACCAAATGGCGAGACGATGGAACAGCACTTAACAATGTGGGATACTGTTAAACTATGCCATGCTAACCATCTTCAAGTCAGTGATATTTAGGCTAACCAAAGCGCTATTTAGGCTAACCGAAGCGCTGTTTAGGCTAACTGGAGTGCCATTCCGTCATTTCGCCATTTCGTGTTTTAAACACGCCCGTAGGAAACGTTTCAATAAGAAGGTGAATTTGGGTTCTGTCCTTGTGTACCGGTTCACAAGAGCCGATACAAAAGACCAAACAATACACAACAGCTAACCAATTACTCCTAAACAAAGAAAGAACAATGGTTATTCCCTTGTGAACCGGTACACCAGGACTGAACCTGAATTTGGCATTAACAAACACTTTATTAGGGCTTCATTGTACCACAGTCAGTTCGTTAAATCACTAGGTTGCTCATCATAACAAATAGTGTCCAAAAGCAAATAACTGCGTATATTTTTTAACCAAGTTGAAAGCTTTATTGTAGGATTTTCATTAACATTTTCAGCTGGAGGGCAATTGGTTCTCACAGTTTGGCGTTTTTGAACTGAACTTTTTTATAAAAAACTTTCCTCTTAGGTAGTCAAACCAGATGGGTAAAATCATCCTCACAGCCGATGCCTGACACTTAATGATAGTCTCTGTGATGTTATCCTTCTAATCACTGAATGCAGGCCCAGTTTTAGCCCTCCATTATATTAATAATATAATTATATGGCTTGCTCCCTGAGCAGGCAAGATGGTGCTATCCTGTTACTTGGGGTTTCATGATGTGCCCCACCAGAAAGAAATTATTCTTTATCCCATATAATAATAATTTCCTATACAGTGCTTTCAATAACATTTGAAGTAGGTGGCCACCTCGGAACAGCACCTGCCAGAGTAATATGAGAAGTCCAGGAAATTTTCTCTCTGGAGAATTTTTAAAAGTTAAATATACAGAATACCCGCTGGAGCTCTGGTAGGTGCTAGGTCCTATTGAAAGCACTGCTATATTGACCAAGTTTGTTCGCTCAAGATCGCTGAATATTGGCCCTGTTCTTTTTTTGGCTGTTTATAAACTCTGTTTTGGTCTAAAATATGCCAAAATAATTGGCCAATATCCGCCCATCTTTACCTCGTGCTTGGTTGATAGCCCATGTGTAATAAGTTGGACTGAGTGGAGCACAATCCAGGGTGTAAAAGTGTGAGTAATTTCAGATCAACCGAGCATGTTCCGACAGAATGAAATACATCAAAATGAAAGGAGCCTAGATTTTCAAGACAGGACATGATGATATCAACATGGAAACTATGATTGGTAGGTAAGTGATTATAACAGTAGCTATTAAAGCAACATTTTAAACTATAATGAGTTTTATCTTCAAATTAAATTAACCAAAACGTAATAGCTTGCGTTAAATAATGTAGGATAATAATTATATATAAAAATATTGAAGGGCCGTAGCCAGGATGAGACATAATTAAAATCTAAAAACGATCTCTGGCTAAAATGCTTAAAAACTACGAGCTTTCGACTGCCCGGGCAGTCGAAAGCTCGTAGTTTTTAAGCATTTTAGCCAGAGATCGTTTTTAGATTTTGATAATAATGAAGATAAAGGGGCCCAATGGACACATAAGTATGTAAGGGATGGATTAATTATATTTTCCGAGTAACAGGCTCTCTGTAGGTTTGGGAACTGCAATGCAGTGGTCTGGATAAAGATGGGGTGCATGTTTCTGGACGGGGCTGTCATTAAGTTTTGAGTTACCTGTAAGCTTAAATTTTCCACACTTGTAGCAAACTTATTACCTCATGGGTGAACTCTATCAACAACAGGCAACTTTACCCATAGTATCAAGGGAAAATCAAACATACACAGTTTTTGTATTAATCACTGGATGCCTTTTTGTTGTCATTTTTGTGAATATGTGTACCCACCTACAGTAAATGAAACAAAGAACTCTATTATGCTTTGTATCAGGTAATATTTCTGCTAACCTGTTAAAAAAAGCTTTAATTCTAGTCAAGGTGTCAAAGTGTGTAGATCAGCGTCTTAGGTCAACTCAGTGCATGTGAATTCCCTCGTGCAGACAGAATTTTCAAAACCATTTCTCAATCTTGTCTCAGCAACACTTCTTTACAATGCTTCAGTATATTCATTGCTTTAGTTAAAGTCCTCTAATGTTTCAGTATGCACCAGTCAATGTAAGCAGTGATATACCAAAATGCTTGGTTTATCTGAATTTTTGAGGAAAACGAATGTGCTATGGAAGCAAACAAATGCAGGTGCTC
>OZ026598.1:26047596-26050096 GCA_964020085.1 Micromussa lordhowensis
AGCCTAATCCCCAGGCAAGAGATGCCTGAATGCTGTAAAAGAGATCAGGACTGTTGGATTACTTGTGGGTGTCGCCGGTAAAGGTGTAATGTGTCACGAGTTAATTACAAATCTTCTCAGGTATTACATTTAACTTCTCTATCTGAAATGCTCTTAAATAATTTTTGTCTGCTTTTCCTGACCTGATTCCTTAGGTTAACATTTCAAGTTCAGGAAAATGTTGCATAGACATATCTGAGCTGAATGATTTTCTTTTTAGCAAGTCATAATTAAAATTCAGCAAGATAATTTAAATAGATACTACACTGTTCTATTGGTTTATTAGAACTAGTAGTTGAGGTGTAGTACTTTGCCGCAATAAGTTTCCAGTGTGTTTTTTTTTTACATATTTTCCTTAATGGATTTCTTGAAATTGTTAGTGCGATATGTTATCTGACAGCTGACAAAAGGTAATACTCCTACATAAAATGGAACGAAGAACTATGCTGTGCTGCATTGCAGGACAAAATAAAAAAGAAAAATTTCCCCCCGCATACTAGTACTGTTGAGTAGAAACTCTGCTACATCCAGTTCCAGTAGTGCAGGGATTGAAGTTCAATTGAAAATAAAATGATTTTACTGCAATTCCTTAATTTCAGCTTGTATTAGCTTCAATTAGGAATCGAGAGCAACAACATAAAATTATCTTAACGGAGGACATTCCCACGCTGAACTGCTACTTTGATAACCCGCATTAACGTGAGCTTGGAAGGTATAAGTTAGGAGAATACTTGATCGACATCTCGGTTGACACTCAGTCTACACTCCATCAGCATCTCAATCAATCAATGCATGTGAGTCAGTCGACAGATTCAACTTTGAGAATTGTTCATCACCTTCATATAAATTCATTTTTGACTAGGCGTCGTCCTCGTCGTCGCCGTGGTCGTTGCTTAAGCTACTTGTAACTTTGTTCGTCCGTTACGTCGTGATCTCCCTGCGTTACATGCTTCACGTGCATTGTCGTAGGTTTTCAGCGTTCGGCTATGGCCTTCCTTCAGATTTCTTTGAGCTATACATTATCACGTGCATCACTTGAAGAGTTCCTTGTTAGGTCTTGCTACGTCACCCATACTTCTGCTGTGGTTTTCCCAATGCCTTGGCTATTTATTACACCGTAGGTTTCGCCTCGCATTTCGTCATCTGTTCGCCTATGGTTATTTCGCGTGCAGTCACTTTGCGTCCCTTCTATTTCTCGTGCGTTTCGGTATACGTTTTTTCAAGCATTTCTCCAAGCACAATCTCATGCGTCCCACTCGGTTATTTGGTGATGTCTCTCATACGGTCCCTGGGCATTCATCGTGAGTCCCCCATGTGATTTCTTGTTCGTTACACCGTGCGTTCCCTGTGAGTTCCCCTTACATTCCCGTGCATTTACTGTGGGTTCTCGCGCAATAAATCTTTTTCCCCATGCGTTCCCCGTTCGTTCGGGGACTTTTCCATAAATTTTTGTTTCATGTTTTCATATGAATCCCTTAATGGTTCCCCGGAGCCTCCCTGCAATGTTTGCCGTGCCTTCCTTGTTTCCTGTGCGCTCGATGGTTCCTTGTACATTACTCTACAAGTTTCCTGTTCATTTCGTTTTTCATTTTGCGTTTTATGTTTTTCCTGGCCCTCCACAGTACATGTTGGCATAAGTAACCCGCGTGTTCGTTCTCCCTCCGACGTTAGCCGTGAGTCCCACATGCTATTAATAGTTTGTGTAGTGTGCGATCCCCTACCTCCATATAGTTGCCTTGTAATTCCCGTGCATCCCGTCAGATGTGCAGGTGTTCCGTTGTGTTTTCCTAGGGGTTTTTGCCACCCGACGTTCTCCGTGGGTTATCTTTGTCTGTCTATTACAACGTACGTTCCATCGTGTATTGCCTTGTAAATTCCCCGTGCCCTCCCTCCTGTTTCGCGTGCTTTCCCTGGTGCCTTGCACTATGCGTAGCATCGTGTGTTCTATGATTGGTCTCCCCAATCTAATCGCTATAGTTCTAGAGACAGCGTAATCTCGAAGCCACTTGTGAAACGTTCACTAGGACCAATATTATTTCCCCTCTTTTGTTTTGCCGCTAGTAATGGTCCAACCATTTTCGTCCCTTGAGCCGCCTGTCCCATCTCTCCTCCACAGGGGCTCGAGACGTACCTTATAGAATCCTTGCGCCTGCATTCGTATCGCTCAGCGCATTCTCGCTTCCCGAAGATTATCACTAATTCAACACCGATTTCCTTTCGGAAGCGTTAGATTTTTTTTTATTCAAACACTTTTTTTCAATTACGAACTACTTACGAAACAAAAAGCTTGCAGTACTTATTTACAATGTGCGGTCCTTACACTACATATACAAACACTACTTTACTCTACCTATAACACAGTTTATTATATGGCTAGCTCCGCGAGCGGGCAAGATGAATCAAATCCTGCGCTGTGATTGGCTACCCGAGCGGGCAAGATGGAGCCATCTTGCCCGCTCGG
>OZ026598.1:26055096-26056096 GCA_964020085.1 Micromussa lordhowensis
TAAACTTACTCTTTCATTCCAGGGGGCTCAAATTTGGCCAACTTAGTATTTTCGATGCACTCTTTCCATTTCTGGCATTCTTAAAGTTATAGCTCATAATACAAAAATTTTCTAGGAAAAATTTGGTCACGTGACCCCAGCTGCAAAGGGCCTATTAGTCTATATCTAGGCTAAACACATAGACACTCAAATGAAGGTTTTACTATTACTTACTTACAGAAGGAAATAACAGCTACTCTTATAAAGTGTTTTAATGTTGAATCACTTTCTGCTCGTAATTCAAAAACACCTGTATTGTAAAATCAACGAGTAAAAGCAACTTGCATACGAATTTCCAGCAACTACTGCGCTGATCTCTTTATTTTGTATATCACTCAAATCCATTTAGATTTTAATGATAAGCATTAAAATGATCCAACACGATAAAAATGCAGGTAAAAATGCATTTTCAATCATCAAGGTAATGATGACCATCTCAATGATCAAGAACGGTTAAAATTTTTTTTATCCATCATTTTCACCTGGATTTTTAGCACTTTATGATTCAGCTAATAAGTTTGTTTCAACAGAAGACCTCCACGCAAATTGGTAAATACACAACAGCGCTAAGTTATCCACTCTTGTTCTTCTTCTTTTTGCCCTTCTTTTTCTTCTTTTTTTTCTCTTTCTTCCCTCCTCCGAAGACAATCGACTTAATGGCTGATCTGTTATCCCACACTGCTTTTGAACCTTTCTTTCTACACCTGTGGAAAAGAAAAATTAAAGATTGTAAGACCAGTGGTTGTCAATCTCAACGCAATATCAAAGCAATCTAATTGGCTGCGCATGCAATTTTTGTAGATCATTTTGTATCAAGTGTTTGTGAGTCTGTCAACTAACTCGGTTGATTTCGTCGTAACATCGGCCCAAGGTCTTGACAGTAGGGAGCGGCATCGGTACAAAACGACTAAGGGCCATATTCTCCCAGTACGGCCCTCGCACTTGGTTAATACGATATATA
>OZ026598.1:26056296-26089296 GCA_964020085.1 Micromussa lordhowensis
TATGGCCCTCTCCCAACTATAGTTAATAGATCGAATGGTTATGAAACCTAGCGAAGTTCATTGTTGTACGTTGTTGACCCTGCACAAAACCTGACAAAATACAAAAGAGATCACGAATAGAAGCATTTCGATTATGTAATTCACGAACAGTAGTCAATGAGTATAAAACAAAGAATGTGCAGGGTCAAGGACCTTTCAACATGTAGCTCTTAGGTCCGCGTCAAACGCTGTACTTCACATGAGCCGAACCTAATGACCCAAACTGTCTTCGGCTGAAGAACGCCTGTTTGAGTCAAACGTCCAGCTTAATTCAGTCGAACCGAACTGCTACACCAAACAAAAAACAAAAGCAATCTTGTTGGTCAGTGGTTTTTCGAGGTAAAGCCAAAATGGCGCCTTTAGACCGTTTGGTTCGACTCGGATGAAGATCGGCGTTTGACCGAATGCCAATAATTAACCTAGTTAACCTGACGTGCCTATCAATAAAAAAAAAATTGAAAATCAGATCTTACTATAAAATAGAGAGCCTTCCCAGCTGTTTTAGTGACAAGGTCATTTATTCTAAGAGAGCAAGTGATATTGCTGAATTATTTTGAGGTAACAAGGAAACTTTTTAGGATAACGGAAACAATTTCCGGAACCGTCAAATCATCAATATATCTATCGAGGAAGCCTTCATCGTTAGAAAGCCAAGGAATGTAAAACACAGATAAACTTCTTAAGTTGTCTTCGAAATGCACGACACTTGGGGTTTAGTACCGAATTGATTAGGCGCTAAATCGTTTTCGAGACTTCTGTCCCCAAAGAAGACAAGTTCTTCTGCCTTAAATGTTGACTAATAAAAAGCAATTTACCCTTTTGCCTTTGTGCCGCCAGCCTTGCAACGAACATTTTCTATTCGGAAATTCCGTTTGGAAATTTTGGTCTGCCTTTCAAGAAATTTCGTTTTGCCGAGAAAATGTCCGTTCGGGGAGACAAACTCAATCTTTCCATTTACATTTCATCCGAAATTTCAGGATTCTTTGGGTAAATGGTAAACAACCTAAGAAAACCACGACTGCAATGGCAACGTCGCTAAACAAAAGGTTTAACAAGGAGAACAATGGCTGGACACGTGCTTATAATTGTTGGTAAATTTCTTTGCCGTCCTCTGCAAAACAACAACGTGAAATGACATACTTCTGCGATGTCTGGAGAACGTGAACCACGATGGCTAATTTTCTAAATTTATATTTTCAGTTAAATCTTTCGGTACGCAATGGCGTAAAGATTATTTATGCGAGAGGAGGAAACTTACACTACGGAAAATCATACCGGATATTGCAAGTTTAAGCGGCCAATCAGAGTGCACTGTTCACTTGATTTGTCATTGACTAATACAGATCAAATTACATTGCATACATTAAAATAAACATAACTGCAAATTGTAAATAGAGGAAATGTGAAACATTCCCCGCATTCTTCAATGTTGTGGATACATGAGTCGTCTGGGAGAACAAGAAATGCCATTAGTGAATTTTTTCGGACCATAGTTAGTAGAGGAGACTACCTATGCGCAGACTTTCAGAGCAGCTGTTCTCAAGGACAAAACGTCTGTCAATCACAAAGAGGATTTCGTTGCATAAAATGTAAACATCAATGATTAACATGAACAAAAAGAAACAGAACTGTCATAGAGAATACTGTAAAAGTTGACACAAATGGAAAACCTCTTCACAGCAAAAAGAAACCAAAGTGTATGTGACTTCACTTCAATGTGTGTTTTATTTCCTGTTTTCCTCTTTTGAAAAGGTTTTGCAAATATATTGGAACAAAGTTTAAGACATAACATACTACAGTTAAACTTAACTCGATCAGGTTTAAAAAAAAATAACATGAATTCTTAAAAATGATTTAAAATGCTTCTTTCCAGTCCAAATAATAGGGAAAAATTGAAACTTTCTTTATCTAAAATTCTTTTCTTCATAAGCGCGGCGTAAAAGTCCATCTGACATATTCCATCAAAACCATTCATTGAAGAACAGATTACATAACCTCAATTTACAATAACAATGATTTCTTCCGCTGCGGTGAAAAAGTAATTAAATATTCACAACAGGAAAAATACTTAATTATTCGATTCAGAAATTTTTTTTGGAAAGCAATACAGAACTCGTTTTGAATATGTACGGTTGTCGCCCCTTGGAAATAATAAACGAATGAAAGATTTTGGATGATTTCTACGTGTACCTTACTAAACACGCTACGATCAGGTCGATCAGTTCCCGATATCAAAACAACTGTGTCAAAAACTTCCGGAAGCGTTTGCCTGGTTCGTATTAACACGCAAAATCAGTAGATATTTTCTTTGTAAAGGAAAGCAGTTCGCTTAGATGGTTGAAGCTTTAAACGACTGTTGTCGATGCACCAAATTTTTAACAAAACGATGTAAATTTTAATACGTTCAAACCCGACGAATTCTCACCAAAAATTATAAGAGACACTTACTCGGAACACAGCGACTGTTCCATGTCCTGCTTCTTCTTCGGGTTTAATTTTGTGGCGCAGATTCTACAACGACGACTCTCTGTTTGGCCCATCTTTCCTCGTCATTAAACCCCAGGCCAACATGGACAATGATTTTTAACAATATTAATCCTATCACTCGATCGACCGACACAGATTCGCTCGTCACTTTCGGCGATATGAAGACTAAAAATCAAAATCAAGCTCGGCAAGTTTGACAGCGTTTCTTTCCAGCCAAACTGATGTGTCGAACAGCAGTTGTCCCGTAAGCTCTTTCTTGGCAACAACTGATACGACTGATAGCAAACGTGTTTTTTTTTTTCGCTCATTCGCGGTTGTTTCTGTTTTGCATGCAATTGTGATCTTTCGTCACGGCTTTTGATTTGCTGATCATTAAGTTGAAATTTTTATGAGTGCTCCACTCCGCCTGAACAGCTCAAGACAAAAGAAAAGCTATTTTTAGAGCTGAAAAATTTTTTTAACAGTTTAAATTCAGTATATATTTTTTTTAACTTTGAAACGGATTTTGGCCCAAGATTGTTTCGTATTTTGTGGCACTAGGTACTAAATTATTCAAAGTGTAAAACTAATTTCTCCAAAAGTAATCTTGAAATCTGCCATGAGGTATGGCTCGTAACGTTTTCTGGCTTCTACAGGGTGAAGTTATGATGGAAATCTTTCAATTACACGAAAAAGATAATGGCCCTATTACCTTGTTACTTTTTGTGTAGCAGAAAAATCCAATAAGAATGTGACTGTAAAGAGATTCCAATGAGGAAGCCCACTTGGGACGAAAACATTCTCCTGAAGAAATAATCAGACTATAAAACGTTGCTCTTCGTTAAGGTCTTCGAGTGAGTAGTGGAAGCAGAAAATTCTTGTTACATTTACACGAATTAAGCAGCAGAGAGAATTCCCATACTGAATTTGATAATAAACCGAAAATATGATAAAAAAACTCAACGAGAATAAGGGATTAAAAAATAAACAAAAGACTTTAAAAGCAACCATAAATAACTAGTTTTCAACAACATGAAAGTAGCTCAATACTTTATGGCAAGCTAAACGAAGCAATATCCAATTCGTTTCGTTTAACATTCAATCCTGCATTCCATATTCAACTTGTTGATCCCTACTCATCTGTTATTCAGTTTCAACTCTCTCTCGTTTAGCTCTTCATTCACCATTAAACTTTTATTTCCACATTGGACGGCATTTTTTGGCATAAGGAGGAGTTAGCATGCCTTTTCATAGATGGGAGCTAGGGTCTTGCACATTATGCTGGCATCATTTCGGGCATAGTGAGGCAAAAGAATCAAGCATGCCGGAATAATAGTGACAAAAACTGGCTGACGCCG
Source organism: Micromussa lordhowensis (assembly GCA_964020085.1). NCBI lineage: Eukaryota > Metazoa > Cnidaria > Anthozoa > Scleractinia > Lobophylliidae > Micromussa > Micromussa lordhowensis. The sequence goes on from OZ026598.1 coordinate 26,060,160, forward strand.
GTCTGGGCCTTAGGTAATCTGAGAGAACGCTATTACTACCTGGTGGTCTCAACCTGAAAGAAAGCTTCAATGATGGGCTAGAGCATGCAAGAAGGGTTTGCTAATTTAACCGTTCTCTGTTGTACCTGAGCGATTTGTTTTCATTACTAGAATACCCATTTCGTCATAGTCAAGCCAGAACAATAGAGAATTACATTGATGCGTCGCTTATGGTTAAATATGGTAAGAGTTATGGGTAAATATTATCTTTATTATGTGAGCAATAATGGAGCTTATTATTCATCCATCAAATACTTTCGCTCGCATTTGGTCTAATAATATTCCTCAATTTTCAAACCGACTTCAACGATTCAAGTCTCATACATTAAAAATGTGAGGATGGCACTGAGAACGGTTTGCTTTCGTAACAGAAGAAGAAAAGTTGTTAGCCACTCTCATTCTAAAGTATTTATAATTTTCTTTCAGCCCGACGAAAGGAGAAAGCAATTAACAAGCCATTAAACGAGTTTACAAAAGAAGAGCTCGTAAAATATTTTGCGTAGATTGTACGTCAAAGCTCGTTCCCACGACAGCAAATATTAGTTGTAATTCAATGGGAGCAATTCGACCTGGCCTGGATAAGTATTTAAATAAAGAAAACCTAAACTTCAGTATTATGTTTTGACAGACTGTTTAAGCCTACAAATGATCACCTGTCGAGCTCGCTCGCGAAGGCAAAATTCCGTCCACGAAATGTAAACCAGCGTTGATGCCTCGAGCCTTCGCTTCGCTTCTCTACGAAAAGAAGCAGCTTTGCCTGATGGAAACACCGGAGAGCTTACTAAAAGCTTACTACTTTGTTGATGACTCCACTCGATGTCTCTAGGGCCAATTTGGCCCATGTTGGGCCGTTTTGGACAAACATAAGCCAAGCCCTGGATACTGTTAATTCTGAATTGCCCCACTAAATTCTATCTTTTGGCACTTCCTCTCAATTTGGCCCTTTCAAGAGCCAAACAGGAATTACCGATTTGACCCCAACAATGGCTAATATGGTCCAATATCAACATGTATAGATATGTTTTGTTTTTACTGACAAATTGAATGTATTTGTCTTGTCCATGACTTGCAAACTTATGCAAGAATAATTGGAATACATGCAGCAGGATCCTTGCAGACTTATAAACATGTGTCACAAAATCTAAAGGAAGTACAGCAAATTCTTGCTGTGTTATTCCAGATATATCCATACCTCCCCAATGGATGGTTCTGGGGGCCACAGAATGCCTCATTTTCTAGGGGGGGAGGAAGATTTGGCAGGGGAGGGGGGAGATGGGTCTTTTCTCCTATTCTCACATCATGTTCCCTCAAGCTTCCCCAACATTGGAAAATCCATATCATAGGTTGAAGGTCTTATAAATATTATCTGGAATTATACATTACACAAGTATGTCTATCCGCCTACATTGAAATCTACACCTGTTCATTGTAAACATCGACACTTTTTGGGCAAATATATTTAGAGTCATTGTTGCCAGCAATTGTACAAATGTGCAGTGGCCTGAAAGGTGTCAGCTCTGCTTGGCTCCTGACTGCGATTGCTCCTTCATTCAAAACCCTTACCCGATAAGCATGCAAGTGCCTTTCTCAATTCAACGTCACTATTTCTTTCAAAACAAAGAAGACTTGCGCGTTATCTTTCGCAGGGACTGTCACAGTTTGTTCAATGCATGAAAACTGTGGCAAGAGCCCGTCGCCTCCTGTGTGGACAGCTACACCTCTTGGTACTTGGCCCTAAGAAGTACAAATTGTTATTTCAATACATGCATGTCATGATCAGTGACACTAGAGAACGTGGGGCTCTCCAAGAACAATAAGACTTGGCAGCTGTACATGTTTGAATCATCAACAAAGAAATATTATTGTGAATCCTATTTTGTAAAATTCAATACCTTTTACTGATAAAGTTTGATGTTAACATCTACATTCAAATGGGTGTATGTATTAAAAGAAATTGCTTACCCATGAATTAAGTCATCATCTTCCAGCGTGTCAAGCCTCTCAAGACGCATGTTGAAGTATGTAGCCCTGATAGCTTCTTTCTGGGTTCCCAGAAAAAGTAGTTTTACTTGTTAATAAAATTTTGAAATACGTGTGGGCCCTCATGGAAGCCTCATATTGACTGTCTAGTGAGGCTTCATCTTTAATGTTGTAAATCCTCTCACACTCACTGTATTATTTTATTTTTAAGACTAAACAAAAACAATACCACCCATAATTAAGTATATCGACAAAAACTCTTAAACACACCATTTTATTACAAAAACTAAACAAATAGATATTTTTGGACAGCTTCACTTTTTGCAATTTTGTTTTTGCACAATACAGGTTTCAAAAGACAGGGGTAGAGGATAAAGACAATACGTGATGTGGCAACGCGTGTTTCTGGGCGCAAGTGAGTTCAAAGTACGGAACTTGATATGGAACGGGTCATTTTGCAATTTACGTGCATTGGCTCTTTGGCTGGCGTTACATATCTTCGCTACACAGTGCTGATGAGCCCCAATAAGGGTGAAACAGCTGTCCACTGTTGCGATCTTGCTTTATCGGTTCTTGCCATGTTGGTGTCTCGAAACGTTTTTCGCGTAGTATCAGCCTTGCAGTCTATTGTCTTTATACATTTTTTTTGGGGGGGAGGGGAGCTGATCAGGTTTCTTGCAGATCCTACGTTGGCAGCACTTATCGTATGCGGCTCCTTGCAGTTAGTCACTCATAGAGGCTAAAACCTTGACAAAAGCCGCCGACCGGTTAGCTCAGTTGGTAGAGCACCGGACTGCCGTGCGGGAGGTCGCAGGTTCAAACCTCGACCGGACCAACACTCAGGGTCTTTGAATAACTGAGGAGAAAGTGCTGCCTTTGTAATGACATCTGCAAATGGCTGGACTTTCATGTCTTCTCGGATAAGGACGATAAACCGCAGGCCCCGTCTCACTGTGTGGGACGTTAAAGAACCCACACACTGTTCGAAAAGAGTAGGGGACGTCCCTGGTGTGATGGTTTATAACTTATTCTGTTCTAGGGGCACCTGTGTATTCTACTATTCTCTCTAATAAGATTTTGAACTGCGTGGTTGCAATTTGCGCCTAAATAAGCAGTCTGGCAAAGTCCCCCACAAAGGGTTGTAAAGCGCTTTGAGCGTCAGGATAAAGCGCTATATAAATGCCGTATGTTATTATTATTATTATTAAAAGTCAAAAACTAACAACGACAAAAAAAATCACTGCTCTTCACACAGAATAAACTTCAATCCAATTGTCAATCCTCGAGACTCCCATAAGACCTGTACACATGGATCATGTGATGATTTGTCGCAGGCAAATTTCCATGTACATGGGGCATGTACATGTATATACAAACTGTAACAAACTATAAGGGATTTCAGCCTATTGTAAGATTACATGAATCAAATACCTGGGCCGACTTCTAAAGGTTTTTCTATAGGCGGATGACCATGCTTGCTGCCTGATATTTCATAGCACTGCCTCAATTGGTGAGGAAGAGCCAGTGTCCAAGGTATATTCGTGAAATTACCAAGGGATGTGGCAGGCCGCTTGAGTCTCTCGTGCTTTGCCTTGAATCGCATTGTCCATGACCGCATCATTGGGCCAAGTCTTATAAATTAATATGGTACATATTTGCTGCTGTTGATTTCAAGGATATCAAGAGCTAAAATTTACATTGGACTTTCGTGAAGACCAACTGCATTTTTTAGTTACACAGGCAATTTGGACCACACCCTGTACCACAGCCTGTACATGTATGTTGCTTGTTCTAAATAAAACTACTGAATCTGAATAAATTAATCATTCAGATAAAAATGAAACTAGACGCCTTGCTGCTGAGCGAGGAAAAAAAAGAGAGAGCCAAAACCTAAACCCAGGCCTCACTGCCTGTGTAACAACTTCCCTTGAAATAATAACAACCCATAGATTGTAGCTGGACTACGCGCTCCACTGCAATTTATTTTCAATAATCATCACCCCATCATTCAAAATTTGTTTGAATGAAAAAAAAAGTGAAAACCAATTACATTTCCAACTAACCTTATCATTGTCCTCGAGTAATGAAGAATATAATGCTTCTTGGGGATGACTGAGCAGTCGGGTTATAACTGGACAAATCTGCTGTGGTGGCCTGTAATTAAATCTCTTAAGAAAGCTGATTTGTCAATGGTGGTCACCTCAGCAAAAATGATGTCAACTTTTGATCAACAGAGTTGGAAAGAGACAGCACTTCTCATCATCTTCAGGCATGTGGCTACCAATAATTAGTGGCAAAAATCGGCCAAGGCACCACATCTGCGAAGCTAAATCACGTCACAATAATCAACAAAACTGTCAACATACAGGTGTACTAGTTACCTGTAAGTGATAAAGCATGTTGATGATCAATGTACAGTAATATTGTACTAAAGTAACAGAAAAATGACAGTTGGTAGGTAGGATGTATAGCATTTGGCAACCGCGTACTATATAAGAAAAACAATAATTGTGCTGTTATTTCAGTAAAGAGATCATAGTGAAACTGGAAAAGCACATAAATTTAATGCGAGCCCACATCATGCGATGATGAATCTTATCCATCACAAGCAATAAAATCAAAGTTCTGACTATAACTGGATAATTAACAATTATTCCACAAGCGCACGTTGGATATGAGATGGTAGATAGCCAACGAGGCGCATAGCGCCGAGTTGGCTATAATCATCTCATATCCAACAAGCGCAAGTGGAATAATTGTTTTATTAAAAACGCCCCCAAAATAGAGCAAACTAAACTTTAAAAAAATAAATAAACGCCTCAAAACGATCATGCGCACGCGGTATAATGGCTCATAGCCCATGGTGGCTAAGCCAATGAAAACTTTCGAATTACATTATCCAATGATCCAGTTTTTAATAATGTACAATATGCTGATGTATAATGTACTGATGTAGTTTAAAATACTGCAAGTCTTACCTCGTTGTATGAGAGAGTTTGTGTTGTTATTTAAGGTTCCACTGGGTATAACACTTGGTTTGTTGGACAAATCAGGATAGCCATAATAAAAATTTTGAATCTAACGATTCAAGTTATCTAGTGTGGAGAACTAGTAACCCTAAAACCAGGAATCCGGAATCCGGAAATCGGAATCCGGAATCAAGAATAAAGTAAAATAATGTTCTTTAAGATACACAAAAGTTAAATTGTATATTTCTTCCATGGAAGTGTAAAAAGGTCAATACAAAATGGCTTCAAAGCACAACTGTTTTGAAAAAAGGGTTCCCGGCATTCAAATTCAATATTCGTGCAACCGTAGCCGAGGAAGAAGCATGGCCGAGTGGTTAGAGGGCCGAATTTGAAATCCGTAGGTCTGAAAAGTCCCAATGGGGAGTGCCAAATTACGTATTCATACACATACCGTTATTCCTTGTGAGGGCTATGGATATACGAACCTAGAGTATCGCGCGTCATAATTTGACACCAAAAACGACTAAAGTGGGTTTGCTTGTAACTGCCACGTTGTTCACTGATCTGCATGTAATTTGGCAGAGGTAGAATTTGGCCTTCGTATCTTGTACATACAGAACAAGTCAGCAAATGTCATAGAGAAGGAACATTTCTACTAATAACCAGTTAAGGGGTAACTAGTAATTATTTTGCTTTCCATCCTGTCCTGTCCAAGTAGTCAAAATCCTTGGTACTAACGGTAGCGGAAAATGGTCCGTTTTTGTTCGCATGGGCCTGGAATCTGTTTTAAACAAAGATGGAGGATCGAGGCTTGAACTGTGTCATGAGAAAGAAACCTTTATCAAAAACGTTTGAAGAGTAGCTCGTCTTGTGTTCTGCTCACTGGTAAGTTTCATGACAATACTTAAGATTGCGTAAAATAGCTCAAACTTTCAACCAGCTATAAGCTGAAATATTACAAACTAAATTTAAACTTAGTATTTTCTCGAATTTTCCGTCCACCGGATTACAGCTTTTTTTAAATCAGTAAGAACTTATGTGTTTAGAAGACTTAGACTTCGTTAATACACTGCTTAGTAATACATAACAACAATTGCTCGGTAAATATGTCAACAGCACTTAAACAGTAACGAAACATATATATAGGGTAGATAATACATTGAACACAACGTGCAACGATTCTTAAGTATCAAAGGCAAAATGCAGACTTGTGTCCTATTTGGCATTCAGAAAGGAGCAGTTCATCTTTTCAATAGCAACTTGCACACAGGTTCTGAATACTGTCTTTGTGCAGTAATCTTTGCCCTACTGCAAAGCAATACTTTAAGACATGTATCTAAAATTGTAATAACTCTTTCCGTAGGTGGCCTACATGGACCGCGGTTAGGGAGGTTTTAAACTCCTCACTTATGGCAATGTTTTCCACAGTGAAATTGGAATTCTTCTTCTGGATACAGGCCTTTTTGAGATGATAATAGACGTTCTGGGCAGTTGTTGAATATGTTAACTACCCTGAAGGCTTCTTATACATCCTGAGCTCTTTTCGACAGAGGACCATATCGAAAGGAGGTGGAGGGGCTATATCTCTTCCTCCCTCGTCAGAAGGCTTTGGGCGCATTCGTTGCCCACAACCACAGCATACATACACCGAGGTGCCACTCAGCCAGTTAAGTTTATCGGTAATATTTTTCGGTTTCATCAGCGTTAATGCCGTGATGAGCGACAGGCGCGCGACAGCTGAAATCCTTCGTACACCTCTGATGCTGAGGACCGTGTCTAGGTCGATTGTCAGACCTTCCACAGGTGCCGGGTTTCCTTCCTGTGGTCTGAGGCATTCCTTGAGTAGCGACCTTTGTAAGATTGCTTGACTCAGCAGTCGAGGGGTTCTCGAGTTGGATCTCAAAGACGTCATCATCACTAGACTCATCTTGCACAACAGACAGCGAAATTACCCGCGAAGTGGTGCAAGAGGTAACCGTACGGGACGATTTACTTTGTATTGCATAGTTAGTTGGAGCTGAATGAAACTGTGAAACTTTCTTCTGTCTCTGTTAGTGCGAGAGAGACAGCAGGTTGACTGAAGGGATTCTCATATGGGAATAGTCTGTACTGAGTCAGTATGGTCCCTCGTCAATCAAAGCTCTTTCTACGTTGCGTTCGTGTTCTTCTGAGAGGCTTTGCAGCAGATCTACACACTCCGTCCAAGATAGATTACGGGAGCCTTTGCCTTTCCTCTTCTTGATTCTGTCGTTCATGGATTCGGGGTCATTATCGTAGAAAACGTTTTCGCCCAAACCAACCTTCTCTCGCACTGACTTGATCATCGTTGTTTTTTCATATCTGTGGCGACATTCGTCAGGAAATAGGGGTAAAATTCTGTTGTCGCTTCCTTAGAAAGACCTCGAGCTTCCAGTTCCCGTTTCACCCACACGGGTTAAAGGGACTCCAAACGAGCATCAACCTCTTGAGAACTGGATGCATCGATTAGGCCCATTTCTTTTCGTGCATCACTTCCAAAGATATTCAAGAGGGACTCCTTCTTCTCCAGATCTCCAACGCGCAAGTCATTGAGTTTTCGTGTAAAATCGTCCTCCACGCGTTTTTTTGCAAGATAACCACGTGGCTAGTTGGAAAAGTGCCTTTCCTAAGTTCTGCATCCTTTTCGGATCCTATTGCTAGTACGTTGGAAAACTCTTCTTCAATTGACACCAGTGATGATGAATGAATGAATCCTGTTTTCGCCTCATGTGCAGCATACAAGGACCGAGCATCGTGGGATGATTGCCATACTTTGTATCAGTGAGCAGCAGGTGCTTGTCTGTGGTAGCAGTGACATTCAAAAGCTATCATTCCACCTGCTTCTTCAAATACGTCATCATACACCTGGGATGGACCTTTCGTCAGAGATTTAACCTTTATCTTCTGAACAGTGCTTGCCTTTGATCTTGCAAATGGTTTGTTTGATTTTGCGTTACCGTGAGGTACATTACTGTCGATTGGGTGCTGCTCAGCTTCGAACTCATGCTGCACTATTACGTACCTCCCCTTTTTACCCTGAGTACTCCACAACTCGAAGCTTCGACGCTCAAAATCACTATGGATGCGATGGGTCCAGTAGTTTTACTTGAGCTGAACTGTGGTCGCAATACGTCTGGGTGAGGGCGACTTTGAAAGAAAGCACACTTCATCAGATACATCAAAGAATCCATTGCTGACACGTCCAACATTACGGAAAGTTCAGACTACCAGTCGTTTGGATGCTTCAAGGATCTTGTGTCATTAGTAATGAGGCGTTTCGCTGACACTTTAGTGGCACTTTTTTACACACTGTCTCACGGGTGAGATTCAATAGAATCGACACTATTTCCTCATCATCCTCGCATCATCCTCTCTCATCTTACCGCCCGCAGGTTGCACGCAACCATCGTGGAGGCCTCGCGAGAAACACATGGCAGTACGCCATTTGATCGCCATTTGATAAACATTGTGCTTATGTAATTACACCACTCTGATTATAATGATAATCGCCATTTTCATCCAACTTCTGATAAAAATTAAATGATCCGTGTCAGTTCGACGAAAGGACGTCCAAGATATAGCCCCCAATTATTACAACATTCCGTTCTCAAGGGCAATACCTAAATTAAGCTTACTATCTCGCGTAACACGTTTTCTTTGACTGATCGTTGAGAACCTCTAAAGATTAATGAAAGCTAAAGCATTCGGTAATTTTGGACTCTTCCAGCGTTCTTTATTACAAAGTAAACCTCTCAAACTGAAGAAGGAGAATAATGCATGACAGTTCCAACATATACGAGATTAATTCTAGGACAACACCATTTTCACAGTGTACAATTATAAAAAGACGACCAAACAGCAACTATTACAAATCAGCACCACTTATTCTTGGAGGCTGTCGTATTAAATAATTTTTAGAAATGTTTCAATATGTTATAGACTTACTTCCGTCTCCCCCTCGCTTGTGCTTGCGGACGACATGTTGAAAGATTCATCACGCACAATGAAGACAATTTTGTAAATTTTGTGCTACTCACAGTCTTCTCTCTCCGCCCGAGAAATCACTAACCCTGACTTGATAACGGTTTATCAAATCAATGGCGTTATACACCTTTTAAAAAGCCGGGCCGCATATATAGCTTGGGGGGTTGTTGTTCAAACCTAGTCATGTTTTTTACGGTTACACTTTGTGGTTGAGGTTAAGCAGAAAACGACATTTTTTCTTGATTTCTTTATTAGACATTGCTGAAGTGAATTTTTCTGTCATCATTCTCAATTTCGGATTCCGGATTCCGGATTCTGGATTCCGGATCCCGGATCCCGGATTCCGGATCCCGGATATTCCGGTTTCCGGTTTCCGGTTTCCGGTTTACTGAATCCGGATTCCTAGTTTTAGGGTTGCCCTGAAGAAACTGCTGCTCATTTACGGCATATTTGAGGAGTTCTTTGACTTCATAGTGTAGAAGTCCTTCAAGCACATCCAGCATTGCATCACCAGGAAGCCCCTCAATGACATGAAAGTAACGTGACTGGTTTAGGATTGACTCGGGTTTATTCCATACTGTGAAGAAACGTCATCATCTGAAGTTTCAATGGCTGTGCAGTGCTGGTCATACATTGCTCTTGTGCGTAACTGGAATCATCTTCACCAAACTAAAGGGATCAATGAAGAATTAATAAAGGGTTCCAAAATTGCAATGTGTTAATAAACTCTGCTGGACATGTCTTATCTTTATTACATATTATGGTAGGTCCATCAATCAGCTTTAACCCTGGAGGGAGACTTCAATAACTATATAGGATGGGTTTCATGACTACTACACCTTTGCAGCAACCAATAAAAAACTCAGAGGAGTAAATACAAGTGAATGCGTATAATTTTCACAGTCAAAGGAAAATTACTGTTCAATCATGAACAAATGGCATGGTATTGATTTTATTCAGTTATTTTTTATTTATTTTTATTTTTATTAATTCATTGCAACGACACATACAGACAGTACTACGTTGCATGACTATTTGAGCTGCGCTACTATTACTACATTACATTACACTGCTAAACCTACTTACAGAAATTGTACTTACATTGTTGTTATTCGTTTAAATTAATTACGAAATAAATACACGTGCTACGTTACACTGCATACGGTGCAAAGCTAACACAACACACACACACACACACGCACCTCGCCCACACATACAAGAGATAATAAAAGATTCCTTTACTCAAACGTTCACACTTAATGTGCTTCACGCATCGTAGTTGCTGAGAGTGGTCCACTTAGCTCTATATTTTTCGTAATTAGAATTTTTAATGGCTATTTGTCTTTCACATTTGATTTTGCTGTCTAGTAAGGCAAGAAAGACCTCTAAATTCGGAGTCTCAGACCGGTTTCTTGCAAGAAAAACATGATATTTAGCAATAAGAAGATAATGGTTTAACGCGTAGAAGGTGGTAGTTTCAGGTTTGTAACCGTACAGGATTTCAGTATTACTAGGACTGATGTTGTCAGAGCACTTAGCATTCCACCACATCATTATGTCTTTTCCAAAAGATTTTAACGTCTGGGCATTCACAAAGTATGTGAATAAGCGTTTCGTTCGGAAAGAGGCAGCGTTCGCATTCTGGTGAAGCCTTTATATTCATTTTATAAAGAGAGTGATTAGTGGGTATGATGTTATGAATAAGTTTAAATTGGAAGCTCCTCAGTTTGTTTTCGACTGTAACTTTAAAAGGAAGCTCGTATACTGCCTTTACATCAACACTTGTTTTCTAAGATTGATTTCAACGTTGGGGGGAGAAAATGATCTTTCTGCGAGCATAACACGGCCTTTTTAAGTAGAGGAGATGTCAAGGGATGGAACTAGTTCGTTATTGCCATTTGTGAAATTACCTACGATTTCGCTTTTCCAAATTTTAGGGATTGCCGCAAGAACACAAGCATAATCGAGAAAAGGAGAGCGAACGCCATATTTGCGTTTGAAGTTTTCAAACGAAAGGAACTGGCCATGGGTGTTTAGGAGGTCACTTATTTTCAATATGCCTCTATTAGCCCATGATCTATAATAAAATGATTTTCCGTCTATCTTTATGAACCGATTGTTCCAAATGATTTCTTGTATATATTCATTTGCATTACGTGGATCTTTAGAATTGAGCTCTTGCCATACTGCTAAAAAATCTTTATAAAAAACAGAGAGGTTTTGGAGGTCGAGTAATTTAAGATCGTAGTTACATTGAAATAAGAGAGTTTCACCAACCTTACTTAAAAGCGAATCGAGGAGGGCACACCAGTGGCGGTCATTTGCTCTACAGTAACGATTAACCCACGAAGTCTTGAGCGATTTAACAACGTCAGCAAAATTGAGCATATTAACACCGCCGTGGCTTACTGGGCCGGTCAGAGGTTTTCTTTTGATTTTGTCTGGCTTAAAGTTCCAAATAAAAGAGAAGATATTGCTGTTGACTTCTTTTACAAATTCTTCGGGAACATTTAATACGGAACAACTATAGACAAGTTTGGCGAGGGCTAAGCTTTTGACGATGGCAATTCTGCCTAAGATCGTTAGATGTCTACTTGACCAAGCATTTAGAACTTTTTTGAGTTTGGCGAGCTTCTGGTTGAAATTTATTTTATTCCCAACCTGAACATGATAAGGAAAAGCGATTCCAAACGCAATGACGTATTGCTTCGGCCACAAAATACCAAAAGGTTCTTCTTTGCCTAATCGACTCTTCAAAGGGCCAAGCCACAGACCCTCGGTTTTAGACTTATTGATTTTCAAGCCGGAAAGGTCACCGAACTGATCGAGAAGAGTGAGTAGGGACACAGCGGATGAATCGTCACGAATGAAAGCGGTGGTGTCGTCAGCGTACATGCTGAGTTTGGTGATCTTATTTCCCTTGATTGATTCATTGATTCTTATTTGGTGGGCGAGTGGTTCCACAGCCAGAACAAAGAGCAAGCCTGAAAGAGGACAACCCTGTCTAACACCCCTTTGGAGAGAAAAAAATTCTGACGAGTAGCCATTATTTACAACACAGCTAGAAATGTTGGTGTAAAACGTTTTGATCCAGTTGAGGAAACTTGGACCAAAATTCATAGTGTTAAGTACTTTAAAGAGAAAGTCCCATTCTAAAGAATCAAAGGCTTTTTCAAAGTCAAGGAAAAGTATCAATCCGCCCTTGTTTTCATGTTGTTCAATTATGTCCGAAATTAGGCGAATATTTTCACCAATAAATCTACCTTTGATGTACCCAGTTTGATCACCGTCTATCAAGTACGGAAGTACTTTCTCTAAACGTTTTGCAATACATTTGGTTGCTAATTTGTAGTCTGTGTTTAAAGGAGAGATAGGGCGCCAATTTTTTTTAACAGAAGAGGATCTTTATTCTTTTTTGGGATCAAGGAGATAATTCCTTGTCTCTGAGAGATAGAAAGTTCTCCTAGTAAGGCGCTGTGATTGAGGCAGTCTATCAAAGGGTCAGAGATATCGGTCCAGAAACGAAGGTAAAATTCTGCTGTTAAACCGTCTGTGCCCGGAGTCTTGTTAGGTTGAAACGTTTTCAACGCGGCAAGGCATTCCTCTGTGGTTATCAGACCTTCGCAAAGGTCTTGCTTTGTGCTGTCGAGTTTTGGTAAGGATTCACAATCAAAAAAGGTGGAAAAGCGCTCAGCTGAAAGCTGGCTTTGAGAGGTGTACAGCTGATTGCAAAAATTTTTCATGGCGGTTAATATAGTTTTTGGATCCTCTACTGTGCTATCGTCGGGTGTCTTCAGCTTTGTTATATGTTTTTTTTCATAACTTCTTTTTTCTAAGTTTAAAAAGTATTTGTTGCATTTTTCTCCTAATTCATACCATCTAGCTCTACTCCGGATAATAGACCCTGTAGTTTTTTGCACGGCAATTTCATCTAATTCAATCTTGAGTTTTCTGGCCTCGTTTACAAGGGAGCTATTTTCTGGGGTTTCGTCGATACCTGAGTTGATTTTCTCTAGCTTTTGGAGGAGGTTCAATTCCGTACTTCTTTCGGCGTTGGCTTTCTTTTTTGCGAAACGAATTGCAAATATCCGGATCTCCATTTTTAGCATTTCCCAAAATAACCTTTTGTCAGAAACATCCTTGTGTTTCTGGGCGGCGTGTTTGATGATGAAGCTCATTTTTGTGACAAAATCTTCATTTTCTAAGAGTGAATTATTGAATTTCCAGTAGCCGGGGCCTCTTTTTTCTTGTTTGTTTTCAGGCTTGATCGAGATGGTAACAGGGGAGTGATCTGAATCATGATAAGCGGAAATGTCGGTGTTCGCCACGCGGCATAATAGATGCTTCGAGATGAGCCAGAATTCTAGCCTACATTTGATTTTCCTGGAGCTATTTCTCCACGTAAACTGCGTATCATGTGGATGTTGCTCTCGCCAGGGATCGACTAGGTCATAGTTGCAACGGAGTTTGTCGATCGAATGTATTATACTCTTTTTGAATTTAATGTCTTTACCTCCAAATTTATCGGAAGCGGACAGTGGGCAGTTAAAATCTCCACCAATAAGACCTTTGTCGATTTGATGGCCACGAATAGAATCGGTTATCTTCTGATAAAATGACATTTGCTGGTTTTGGTCGTTTGGAGCATAAATATTAACGAGACACAATTCGTCTTCATTGGCGGTAGTGTTTACAATAATAAATCTGCCGTTTTTATCCGCAGTAACATTCGTCACCTCTATACTTAGCGAGGGTCTGAAAAGAATCATAACACCTCTGCTATGTTTTGAGCCGTGCGCAAAGAAAATGTCGCCTCCCCATTCTGCTCGCCAAAAATTTTCCAAGCTAGCCTCGCTGTACGCAAGAAAATTACATCAAATTTTCTAATATGAAGCCACCGGAAAAGTTTTCTTCTTTTGATAGATTTGTTGAGGCCTCTTGCATTAAGAGAAACAGCATTTATGGTCATATACACACTAGACTTATAAATTTCTTTCTAACGCAATTCATGAACCACAGCTTGCAACGTTCGATAGCGTTTAGCCTTTTGTGCGGATGGTGCGCTGACTACAATTTACAATAGGTTGAGTAAGGCGGATACAAATCACAAAGAGTTCAAAAAGTGTATGGAAACTAACACTTAACATAAAAGAAACACTAATTAAACTGCGAAGCAGCTTATTGTATAGAAGGGAATAAGTGCCATTTTGTAAAGGCATCTTGAAAAGAGACAAACCCTCCTACAAAACTCTCCGCCAAAATTTAAATAATTAACTAATGAAGCGAAAGGGAAGCGAGGGTTTTGAAAGGGAGCGTTTAAATAATGTTATATTACATGTGGGAGAGGGTAGGAAAGAAGAATACTTGATTATAATCTAACGAATATTATCCAAATCTTCGACTTTATGTACTCTATATACTTGATCGCTTTGGGATTTCCTTACGAAACTTTTGCCGTCAATGGTCCAGGCACTATGCCAGTTCTTGATCTTTTTAAACTTTCTGACTTTAGCGAATAGTTCACGCCTATAGTTAGTTAAGTTCTCATTAATGTAAGCAGCCTCTGCACCATGAAAATAGTTATTTAGACTTACTGACCTCAGGTGCTTTTTGGATTTATAGAGTTCGCTTTTGGCTCTATATGACTTGAATCGTACAATGATTGGTCTTGGACAGCCGTTATATCTTCTCGTAGCCATTCTATGACAGATGTCGATGTCGTTGTTGACAATATGTACGTTGAGAACCTTCCCAAGCTTGATGATCTTGTCAGACAGATTTTCTTCTGAAGACTCAGGAATGCCGTGGATTTCGAAATTATGTTTTCTATTGTATTGTTGTAAATCGGTATGATAAAATGGTATTGATTTTATGTCATCACCTTAGTAGCAACATCATTTGCATTTCTCATATAAACTCTGCACTTCAATGCAGAGAAGCTTCCGATTTTGAACCCTCCAATCTCCTGGGATGCTAAGTTGTCCTCAGAAACTTAGGCAATAGTCAGGAGTGCTCACCGAAGCCGATATACAAAATATCCGCTCCGCAGGGTTTAGTGCGCTGTTTGGGATTCAAAACAATTGCTTGCTTACTAGTTTCAACTCAGAAGCTCACGCTGGAAAATTCTCATTTTCGGAATGAATCTAGCTGGTAATTTTTAATGTGAAGTTGGTAGACTCAATTACCATCTGCTAGTCTGAAAAACTAGCCCCGGGAAATTAGCATGCATTCAGGCATTTCGCGCGAACAATGGACTCAGGGTGCGGCCTAGTGATATGGTCACTAAGGATTCGTCTTTCCAGGCATGCGATACGTCATATTACACAGCAGTTATATGACTCACGTGTGACAGCTGAGCTGTCAACTTGGAAAGCGACAACGTTGCTATTGCTGACGCGGTCACGTACCAGTAAAGGCTTTTGGCCACAGCGCTCTACAGAGTCGGGAATAGTTTCTTGACAAGAGAGTTGATTTTATTTCAACAAGGTAAGTTTCCTGTGCTTTCTCATGTCTGTTAGCTAGGTAGTAACCCACCCAGTGGGTTATTCACGGGTTTATTTAGCACTTAAATTTACACTTCAGAGTTAATTCTTCTGTGTCATCATTTGTGTTCTTAGTGCTACGCGGCACAACATTCATATGTAGCCTTAGTTTCAGACCTACTCTACTATTCTGTATTTGTCGTTATTGTTCTGACCAAACTGGATAACAATTAATTCTACGTGATTGTGCATTATCTTCTAGGTGTGTTTTCCGTTTAGACAACCAGCTCTTCTTTGTTGTTTAACATATTTCTTAAAGTCTTATTTCTAAAATTTCTTATTTAGATGTTTACAATTTTGTTTAAGCAATCATCAGAATGGTTTCGTGCGACGCTACTGCAGCTTAAGACCATTTACTGAGGCATGTCAGTCTTGTTGCTGCCGCAGCGAGTGAGCCTGAAGCGAACGAGCGAGGCAGCTCTCTAATCAGCAGAAGATTACTTTATAGGGGCTTGCAATCACTTTTTCTTACCAAACGCAAGGAATTGTGGTTATGCGCAAATGGGAGATTTAGGATGCGCAGTGGTATGCGCAAGGAATTGTGGTTATGCGCGAACGGAAACATTTTAGGATGCGCAGTGAGCCATGTGCTTTCTTGTCACGATTATCACGTTTTTCTTATATTCTTCAGAACCTTACTAGGGTATCTAAAAGATTGTAATGTTGCGGCACATTCTGTTGATAGTGACATATTTTACATAGTCATCAATCTTTCTGTGGGTTCCAAGTCTTACATTATAACCTTAGCGTCAAATTGTGGTGTGTGGATTAAAATCTGTCCTTGTATGCATCAATTTCATGCATCATGACGCGTCGATGGCGAAGTGTGACAGCGGTTACCGGCCAGGGATTAATCTAATTAAACATTAAACCACAAGCCGAAGAGACTGAAGTTCGTTCTACCTTGTTTAGTTGTGTTTTCACCGGGACAATTTTGGCTAGATAAAGCCGGAAAAGTCCGGAAATACAGTGAAAACAGTTCGTATTGAGTTTAGCAAGTAAAAAATGCACGCTGTTTTCACCAGAAAAAAACAAGCAATTTTCTCGCCAATATGACCGGAAATTCACGCCAAGTTATACTACCTCGCGAGATGGTATAACTTGTCTTGGTAAATGCCGCAGCCAATCACATTCCGCGTAGTGACAGATGCGTGCCAAAATATTTGGGAATAGTATTTACCAGACGCACGTATCGCGGCTCAGTGTGCGAAACTGAACTTTTAAAACGGCAGACGAGTTCAGTCCTTCTCATTTATTTCGGTTTACCATTTCAACGGTCCTGTTCGATTCTCCAGTTCCTCGGCCAGGATCCTTTCTATGACACGGCGTCGCCGTGTTAAACGAGTTTTTGCATTACGGCATTTCGTCGCATCTTCCTTATTTCTGGGGAAATTAACGGCATCCTCCGGAACAAATGCCTTCTCCTTTGCATAAATCTAGGTAGAAAAGCACTTCCTCCCTCAGTCATTTTTGAAAGTTGCGCGTTTTCGTAATTTGAATCTTCTGGGTTAAATTTCCAGTGAACTAGCAAATGTTGTTCTGTAAACAAACACCTAGAAAGAATGTTCAGCTTTTTATTCGGCCCAGTGAAAACGCAGCCCTTAAAACACTCATACAGTTCGTGTTACGTCGAACGATGTGCTGCACCGTTGTAGCCCTAAGATATCAGCTTACTTTGTACAAATAGCTTAGTTGTGTCATTTATTTAAACGACTCCAAAATAAATAAATACTAAATTAACAAACAATCAGCTACGAAGGCAATGCAAAAGACTACTGCACAATCACAACAAGAAAGTCAGAAAACAAGAGCGCGACTTGTGTTGTTTTGAAAACCATTCTACAAAAAAAAAGAACATGCGCACATTTAATGTCGCTCGCCCAAGACAACGGAACAAATATCACATATAAACGTCACCAACAACATGTAATTTGCATGCGTATAGACAAGCAAGCGAACTTTGTTTGAATAGCTTTTTCATCTCGACTACTTTACTTTCGTTCGAACTGCTAATTCACCTCCACTGCTTTATTTGGCGGCGAGTTGGTTGGTGGCGTGATGGTTTCCTGGTGGCGAAACTCCCTGGTGGCGAGATGACCGGATACCGTGACAAGGGATCGACACAATAAAGCACAGACACATACACATACGATAAGATGTGAAAATTGTAGCAGCAGAAATCTCACTTATAAATTCTGTACCTGTACGCATTAAATTCTCTAGAGTGTTGACATTGTCGAAGACGCGTCCATCGTCGGATGTATGAAATTGCAAAAATGCTAAAACTTAAGTTTAAATTCATGTTTGGATGAAAAGGAAGAGATCGTAGCATATATGAAATAAGTGTGCTCTACAGTTTCCGTTTGATTTAATTATTCTACAAGTTTCAGTAACGACTATTTCTCTTCATCTGATTTAAGAATTCGACCACAGAGGCGACGGACTGCTAAGAAATGACATACTAAGTTTAAAATGAGATGTCACAACTACTGATCCAGATTTAAAAACTTTCACGTACTGCATGTAAAACAAAAGCAAGAGTTATGAAAGTCAAATCACAATTTGAATGCAATGCATTCTGGTAAAAGTGATGAATTCTAGAACTTGTAGCCTCTTTAATATATTCTTTTTAAATCCTGATTATGTTACTGCTCCCTCGCTACGCTCATCTCCGCAGCAATTAACATTTGCCTTTCCTTTATTTTAGGGTCAAATTGCTGCTTGCAAAACGTGTATTAAGTTCAAATTCTGGTGAATAAAGGGGCACTTGCTCGTAATATCTATTCAATCCCAAAAAGCACCCAACCCAATAACAGTTTCAATTCATTTCCTATCATAACGATTCAAATATGTCTTGTGTAAATCAATTCTTCACAGTTCAGTTCATAGGGTACCTGTCAGCATACTTAATATTGTTCTCCCCTTCGGCAGCATTATTACCATTTAGGTATACTAGTATGCTGTTTTATGTCATTGTAATAGTACCGAGTATAGTATCGTCTTTGACAAATGCATGTGCGTGCCGTCTACTTTAGATGCAAGATGTTTACTAGTACAGCTAGTAAGCTTATATACACTTAGTATTTCAGTTTAAAATCAAATTCTGTGCTCAAGTATTCTCATCATATCGCGAACAGTTTATCTGAGTGTGTGCTAACCATACATCGACAGACAGACCGACAGACCAGGACATTTAAGTAAAAGTCTCGCAATGTCGTTGTTTTGCTTTCCGCTATATCGTTTTTGGCCAATTGAAAAAGGACATTTATGGAAAATGGAGCAGTTCGTTCTGTTTGGAGTTTTTAGAGTAATGGTAATGTGACAGAAACTATAAGGGAACGAAATATTATTATTATACATCAGACTCGCTATGAAACAATCTGATTGGTCGAGAGCATTCAATCAATTCACAATAGCTTGTGAACTTGACATGATAAAAGCAATATCTTCTGCAGATATTGCATTTGCCAAAGAAATTTGCGTCTTGAAGTCTTAAAGTGTGGAATTCTGTGAGCGACTTTCGTGTTTCATTTTTTGCAATTTTGAACTACATGTAAACTAGGGAGACACAGATACCGATAGAACTGTATCACGATGCAAAGCACCGAAACGCGGGTGCCTCAGTTTCTTGAACTGAACGTGAAGCCAGAATAACAGTTCTGTCTTTTAGGCTTGCCATAAGTCAACTCGTTCTTGACGTGGAACAAGGGCGACTGCGAGAAGTCTTCATGTTCCACCAGTGCGCACGAGTTCGAATTTAATCTATTTCATATTGTTGCGAAAGTATCGTTGCTCACCGATGACTGGATGTGATGACCTTACCCCGAAAAAACCCCCACTTGTTTCTCAGGTAACTCTTTCTCTAAATACGAAACGGCTGAACCATGTTTGATTAACATGATACCACTTTCATACCAGCACATTTGGAGGCGCCGTTTGAAGCAAAATGTTGTCCTATGTTTGCACTTTAAATACATACTGAAGAGATCATGAGATTTCCGCCGGGGTGTTTGTCGGTCCCTAATATCTGCCTACTTTTTTGACAACTTTCCCTTGGTCCCCCGTCAAGTCCAGTTCTGCAAATTTGGCAAGGACAGCTAAATTGCGCATTTTCTGAGGGAGGACCAAGGGAAACTGCTCAAAAAAGTGGGCCGACTATAGGGCTTCAAAACACCCTGGCGCAAATTGCATCGTCTCCTAATTAGTACGCACTTGAAGTGCAAAAATAGGACAACATTTTGCTGCAAACTGCGGCTCCAAAAGTGTCCGTCGAGCCGAGTTATGACAAAATTGGCAAGGACACCCAAATCGGCCATTTTCTGAGATTTTGCCAAAGAAGACCAAGAGAAACTGCTCAAAAAAGTAGGCCGCCTTTAGGGGCTTGAAAAACACCCTCACGCAAATTGCATCATCTCGTAAGTAGCACATGCACTTAAAGTGCAAACATAGGACAACAATTTGCTGCAAACGGTGGCTATAAGAGTGCCCGTCAAGCCGAGTTATTTCTAATTTGGCAAGGACACCTAAATCGCGCATTTTCTGAGATTTTGCCAAGGGGTGACCAAGGGAAACTCCTCAAAAAAGAAGGCCGAATTTAGGGGCTTCAAAAACACCCTGGCGCAAATCGCATCATCTCCTAATTAAATGCACTTGAAGTACAAACATAGGACAATAATTTGCTGCAAACGGCGGCTTCAAAAGTGCCCGTCAAGCCGAGTTATGACAAATTTGGCAAGAACACGTAAATTGCTCATTTTCTGAGATTTTGCTAAGGTGAAACCAAGGGAAACTTCTCAAAAAAGTAGGCCGACTTTAGCGGCTTCAAAAACACCCAGGCGCAAATTGCATCATCTCCTTATTAGTATGCACTTAAAGTGTATACATAGGAAAACATTTTGCTGGAAACGGCGGCCCTGAAAGCGCGCATAAAGCCGAGTTATGTTAAATTTGGCGAAGACCACTAATTCGCGCATTTTCTGAGATTTTGCAAAGGAGGGACCAAGGGAAAGTTCTCAAAAAAGTAGGCCGAATTTAGGGGCTTCAAAAAAACACTGGCGCAAATTGAATCATCTTTTAATTAGATTACACTTAAAGTGGAAACATAGGAGAACATTTTAATTGAAACGGCGTCTCTAAAAGTGCCCGTAAAGCCGAGTTATGACAAATTTGGCAAAGACACCTAATTCGCGCATTTTCTGAGATTTTGCTAAGGGAGGACCAAGGCAAAACTCCTCAAAAAAGTAGGCCGTTTTTAAAGGCTTCAAAAACACAATGGCGCAAATCGCATCATCTATTATTTAGTATGCACTTCAAGTGCAAACATAGACAAACATTTTGCTGCAAACTGCGGCTCCAAAAGTGCCCGTAACGCCGAATTATGACAAATGTGGCAAAAACAACTAAATCGCACATTTTCTGAGCTTTTGCCGTGATAAGGCTAACGGAAACTTCTCGAAAATGTAGGCCAAACTTAGGGGCTTTAAAAAAACCTGGCGCAAATGCCATCATCTCCTAATTAGTATGCACTTGAAGTGCAAACATAGGACAATATTTTGCTGCAAATTGCTGCTCCAAAAGTGCCCGTAAAGCCGAGTTATGACAAATTTGACAAACACACCTAAATTGCGAATTTTCTGAGATTTTGCCAAGGGGGGACCAACGGAAACAACACCAAAAAGTAGGCCTACATTAGAGCCTTAAAAAAGAAACCCTGCCGCAAATGGCATCATCTCGTAATTAGTATGCACTTAAAGTACAATATTTTTAAAAATATTTTTAAAAAATATTTTTAAAAAAGGTACTAGTGAGCAGCACACAGCAACGGATCTTGTTAACTCTTTTATTTATCCGACCGGTTTCGTGTGATTACTACACACTTCGTCAGGGATTAAACGAGATAGTACGAGGAACTTATTTTATACCTTAACTATACAGTACAAAGAATGTTCCATGTAGGGTGCGAACAGCAAAAACACCCACAAGAAATACGTGCAGGATATTACAAAAATCCTGCTAGGTGTGTTATGTTTTAATTTTGGGGCTCAACGGATTTAACGTTAAATCCGTGAGCCCCAAAAACATATTACTTACATAGATGTGCTAACGTGTTAGTAGATTTGTAACTAACAATAGAACTAAGGTTCGGTAAATGCTTAAGAATAACCTTTTTGATTCCGACGTGGCTGCAATTAAACGAGGTTTTAAATACTACACGTCTGTGTCTAGATAACCTACCAGGCTTAAAGAGCCATTTCTTTCTATTGCTGTAGTGAATCTCCCTGAAAATGGGTAGCAGAAACTTAACAGGATATCCCCTAAGACGTAAGCGCTTCCAGAATAGCAGACGGGTCTCATTAAACGAGTGAAATTTAGAGCTATTTCTGGCATAACGCATAAGCTCGCCTTTAATAAAAGCTTTTTTGTTGCTAGCGGGGTGAAATGACTCATATGGTATATACAAATACTTATTAAGCGGCTTCTGAAAGGTAGAATATTGCAGCGTTTTAGACGCGGAATCTTTAAAAAGTAGTAAGTCCAGGAATGAGATCTTAGACTCGCTAATCTCGTAAGTTATCTTAATACGCTCGTCCTTAGTATTAATGGCGTGAAGAAATTCTAGAAGATTTTCGTGAGGGCCACCCCAGATAACAAATATGTCATCTATGAAACGCTTATAGAGAGTGATATACCGAGAATGCTTCTCAACGATGTCTCTCTCGTGATGATACATAAATGCGTTGGCAGCTGTGACAGCGAAAGGGGTTCCCATGGCAATACCAAATGTTTGATTGCTAAATTCCGATTTGAGGAAATTATTCTCAAACACTAACCTGGTTAACTGAACCAAGAGAGGAGTCTGAGCAACCTTGCCCTCTCTAAGCAAGAGGTCAAGAGCAATAATAGCCTTCTTAGTGTCGATGTTAGGGTAAAGCGATGACACAACTTTCTCTAAACATTGGATCAGTTCACCAGAGTCACGTAACACCGTAGGCATAACAATAGAAGGTTTAACTAACGCTAATAGGTCTGGTGATGTAAGAGTGAGAGGCCGCAATAGGCCTCCCGGCTATAGGTGACTTATAAATCTTAGGAATAATATAAAATTTAGCAGGATCGAAACTGCTAGAAACATTGTCGATGCTGCGGAGAAACTTATGCGAGTTTGGGGGTAAAAAATGCGAGAAACTGTTTACGAGTTATCGCGAGTCTCAATTACCTTTA
The DNA here is from genome assembly GCA_964020085.1 of Micromussa lordhowensis. Lineage (NCBI taxonomy): Eukaryota > Metazoa > Cnidaria > Anthozoa > Scleractinia > Lobophylliidae > Micromussa > Micromussa lordhowensis. The sequence continues at coordinate 26,082,913 of OZ026598.1, forward strand.
GACGTCTATAAGTCCAGTCATCTGCTGTGACCTTAGAATACGTTTTAGTGTCATTAAGAGTCCCTGTCCATAAATATCGAAAATAACTCGGCAAGGGTCGAAAATTCGATTTCGCTCATATTCTTATGGTAGATAGGCTAGGGCATGACAAAAACTACTGGACAGTTTTTTTGGCAAAATATCCTTTTATTTCAAAGAAATATGCAAATTACCAAATCCCGTTAAAATCGTCATTTGACGGGCCATTTTATTAAACAACTTTGAGAGACTCGCATGCAAAACCACATCATTCTTCCGTCTTTAAAACACTCAAATATTTTTGTGCAATGTTTAAATATGTACTGGGTTGATTTGGGGAAATGCTGCGTTATTGTTTGGTTGCAAAATAATTAAATTTCGCAGACATGTATTTCATTCACTTAAAAGTACTTCGTAAAAATAATTGATTTTCACCATGTGCGAAACCTTCAAATGGATTAAGCTTCTGGTGGTTGAATCGCCGAAGGGTGGTCTACAGATTGCTGTAAAAATTTCTTTGGGCAAATGATTGTGAGCGACGCGAGAGCTTTTCAAAGTACGTTAAAAATGCAAATATCTGCCATGCGTCATCGAATTTCAATTTACGGGTTTAGCATGCGCCACATGTCTTGACCTATAAATAGACATGGAGCTGAAAATTTTGACGTGTTCTTACCTTATTTGCTATAAAAGGCAGTTTTAAAAGCGGATTTGACGTGTTTCTCTTACCATTCGTCGCATTTTAAGCGATTAAGTTTGCCGCTTCTGTTTACACAACGTCCGATGTACATTGCCAACTGTCAACGTATTCAATGGTCGAATACCAGGAATCTGTGATCATCTTTCGGCGCATATGATCACCACTGCATCTACCTAAGTCAACAACGGCTAAGTTATTCGTGGATAGTTGCTTGCTTTGTACGTACTACACCAAAATACTACATTTGATTGCTGGCCATTGCTCCCAAGCGCGTCGGCGCTCACAGTACAATCTTAACCGCGTGAACATTTGCTCGTCACGCAATGCTGTCACCGAATCTCGTGGTATATAATAAAAAAATAAAATAATAATGATAATAATATTAATAATAATGCTACTACTAAAAATAATAATGATGATGATGATGATGATGATGATGATACTGAAGAAAACAACTGTAAATATTATATAACTGAAAATTCGTATTCATATTTTGTATAGAGCACTCTTAGGATAAGTGAAAACATTTATTCAGTGTTTATCCGTTTATATATCTGACCATATTTGCAAAAACTATGCCTGCAGACAGCTTAAAGACAGACCCAGCTCTGACCACCCCGACCCACCCTTTCCCCCCAAACCTAGCCAGCAGATTGGCCCGTCACCCATGTACCTGGGTGCCAAATCAAACCAACAGCAGTACAGTCAATATCAAGATTATTTGGCACTGGAAACTCGACGTCTAGCTAAGCGAAGGTGTCAGTAAAAGACACCCTCCCCCCCCCCCCCCTCCAGCAAACCACCAGCAGATCATGGGTGCCTGTATTCACCACAATTTTAAACAATTGCTATCAAAAAATTGCAGATCAAAGAACCCAGAACTAGCCGAAATAAAAAATACGAAATCACAACGTGACTAATTAGTGAGAAAAAGACTAAATTTAATTAGTAGTTAACCGGAGTAGACAAAGAGATGGCCTGCACCTCTTTACAACCTCTATTTTGATTCGTTCTTGTTAATCTGCACCTCTTTTGTTGTTAAGACTAGGGGCATTGTTTGTGTTGTTTACCCATTGTCTCGTTTGGCCAATTATAGAGACCCTTGTAAACGGTGCGTGCCCTAGACAAACCCTGGCCATGCCCCAATAATTGGCGCCTTTTGTTTGCTTAGTTGCGGGGTATTGGTATGTTTATTAGTTCTGTTTTGTGACAGAAAATGGAGGGCTGTTGTTCTTTTAAAGTTATTGTTGGTAGAGTTTGTGGTTGTAACCCTAAAGATCGGAAGCGGAATTCTGAAATTGTTCCGTTACTTTCGTGCAATTGGGCATTAGTAGTCCCACCACGCGCTAACTCTTCCCGGTCTGGACCAATATCTCCTTTGTCTTTCGTCAGTGGCTGCCCTTACTCAGCTCTTTGTTGTTATTGCGGAATCGCACAAAACGCTTCAGACAAAAATTTGCGACATTTTGTTTCCGTGCGGAGATCAGGCAACTAAAAACCGCGGACCGGGGGGAGGGGGGTGTAAGGATTTGTCGTGTCAAAAAAAACGTGTGGGAGCGCGAGGGGAGTTCGAGCATGAGCAAGACTGAGGTAACGGTACAATCATGTTGCAAAAAACAATTTGGGGAAAAAAAAGACTTTGCCAAAGGCGCTAAAATTCTCCGACTGTCGCGATAGAATTCGGAGACAAATTCAGCCAAGTTATCAGTAAAAAATCTTAGGTCTTCGTTAAGTGTTTGCATTGTTTGGTTTTCTGGAAGTTGGGAAATTTAGAGACTCGGGTGAATTTTCGGATTGAGTTCGCAATGTTTGAGAAAAGTAGCCAAAAAAAACGGCACAGCGCGAAAAGACCTAGGTACGAGTTTAGGGCCACAGTGTTACGCAATGCAGGTAGATGATGACAACAGGAGACGGCTAAGGAGACAAATGTAAACTAGTCATTCTTTTTTTTCCTTTATTTACTCTCTTCCTACCCAACAAGATTGTGTGCTCCAAGTGGTCGCGTATCAGGATAGAAATTGCCCTACCCCTACCCCCTAAAATAGAACGATCACATTGCGTCCATTGCGTGACGAACAAATAACGAACCACGACTCACTGTGCAGCAATCGTTCAAATACAATAGTATTTTGGTGTAGCGCAAGGCAAGCAACTATTTACAAATTACTTAGTCGTTGTTGACGCAGTTGCGATCATATGCACCGAAAGATGGTGCAAGATTCATGGCATTCGACCTCTAAATACGATGACAGTTGGTGATGTTCGACCAGACACCTTGTGTAAACAGAAGGAAACTTTGCTTTACCTCGACGAATGGTGAGAGAACAGAGAGAAATACGTTAAATTGGCTTTTGGACCTGCCTTTTGTAGCAAATAAGGTTAGAACACTTCGAATTTATCAGCTCTGTGTCTATTTTAGCTTAATATACGTCAAGACATGTGGCGCATGCTAAAATATGTGTCTAACCCGTGAATTGAAATTAGACGACGGAAGGTTGAATATTTGCATTTTTAACGTACTTTGAAAAGCTCTCGCGTCGCTCACAATCATTTGCCCAAAGAAATTTTTACAGAGTTCTGAGGACCATCCTTTTACGATTCAACCACCAGAAGCTTAATCCATTTGAAGGTTTCGCACATGGTAAAAATCAATGATTCTTACGAAGTACTTTTAAGTGAATGAAATACATGTCTGCGAAATTTAATTATTTTGCAACCAAACAATAACGCAGCATTTCCCCAAATCAACCCAGTACATATTTAAACATGGCACATAAATATTTGAATGTTTTAAAGACGGAAGAATGATGTAGTTTTGCATGCGAGGCTCTCAAAGTTGTTTAATAAAATGGCGCGTCAAATGATGATTTTAACGGGATTTGGTAATTTGCATATTTCTTTGAAATGAAAGGATATTTTGCCAAAAAAACTATCCAGTAGTTTTTGTCATGCCCTAGCCTATCTACCATAAGAATATGAGCGAAATCAAATTTTTGACCCTTGCCGCGAAATTAAGAATTTGTCTGATTTTTACCGGCAGGCACTCTTAAGATGCTTGAGAGTCTCTTGTTTAACCCATTCGGTGGAGACGAGAGCAGGTCCGAGGTTTTTGTCTGTTGCGAGGACATGAACCGACGGGTCTTCCTTGATCTCTCGTAGGCCACTTCGTTCTTCGCGGGACAACTTATTTTTCCATAGTGGTCTGTTGTCACTTAAGTTTGTCAGCAGCTCTTGACGGATTTTGTACAGGTTTTCCTCGAGGTCAGGATCTTCCCGTGGGGGATTCCAGCTTGATTTCACATATAATTTAGGATTGAAATCAGGGTCATCGGGCTTATCAGCATACTTGTAATGCAGCCGGAGGCTACGACAGAAATCCTGTACTTGATTTTCAAAAACACGAGCAGCAGGTGGTCGAAGCGTGGGTCTAAATTTTAGGCCCAGGCCAACAGTTCGTGACTGCGTCGCGGTAAGGGTGACATGTGATAGGTTGTGAAATTCCAAATTCCGTGGTATCAGGTCCAAGATCGGTTTTCTAGCCATGTTGTCAAGCCATTTTTCGTAAATGTCTCTAGAGTCTATTTTACAACACCGTTTCCGCGACCTCGCACGTTTTTTGATTGCTTGCCAGAAGACTGGTTTGCAGAGAAGCTAACACGGCGTGGTTTTCGCTGTCTCCGTTGTTTTGACCGGCTGCGTCGGCTTTGTGTGCTATCGCCGGGAGATTTGCCGGGAGATGCGGAATTTCATCGGTTACGACCTTGGCTAGGATTTCGGTTTTTGGAACTGGATCTGTCATTTTTACGGATTCTAGAGTTGGATCTGTCATTTTTACGGCCTCTAGAGTTGGATCTATCACTTTTACGGCTTCTGGAGTTCTTACGGGAAGCGGATGTGTTTTTTGTTGGTGGAAAGACAGGCTTGTGTTTACACAGTTCCTGTCGTACCGCCCGCTGAACCATATCTTGGATGGATTGCTCGTTTACGGCAAATTCCGTCTCCATTCTTTCAGTTCTTTTTGCGGCTTTTGAAGCTTTTTTCATGTCCTCCGCCACCCGCTTAGAAGTCCGTTCTGCAGCGCATTCGAAGTAAAAGTCATCCGCAAAAGATTTCGCTGATATGACGAATTGGTCCGCCTCGATGTCCAAAGAGGGGTCGCTCGCTTTGAATGAGCTTCTCCAATTCTCAATGGCAGTCAGGACTTTCTGTTTTTCTTCGGTGCACCGTTGTTCAAAATGCTGTTCTTCGATTTGAAGGGCCTCAATAGTGGCATCAAGAAGCTTTAATTCCGCTTCTTTAAGTACCTCGTTAAATTTCTGTTGAAGAGTCTCGGCATTTTTGCCTTTAGCGGTGATGTTACGAATCTTCAATCCACTAGGCACCTTCCCGTCGCGTCTGTTTGACTCAAGTCTTTGTCTACGGTCTTGAAGACCATAAAGTTGATTTTCGGCATCGACCAAGCTGCGAACAAGGTTTTTCAGAACGCGCTGAAAGTGGTCATCGATCCATAGTTCAAGATCTGGCGATTCTTCGGCGGCAGCTCGAAGATCTTCCACGGCTTCCTCACGCGCGCTACTCTGTCTATCCGCAGACTCTTGTCGTTTTTTGAGCCTCAAGGCATCTTTGCCTTTCTTGAGTCCAGAGCGATCTGAAGTGTTGCTAAACATGTGGCTTCTTCTAGTGTCGACTTAGACCATATTTTTAAAAAAGGTACTAGTGGGGCTCACGGGGCTCACGGATTTAACGTTAAATCCGTGAGCCCCAAAATTAAAACATAACACACCTAGCAGGATTTTTGTAATATCCTGCACGTATTTCTTGTGGGTGTTTTTGCTGTTCGCACCCTACATGGAACATTCTTTGTACTGTATAGTTAAGGTATAAAATAAGTTCCTCCTACTATCTTGTTTAATCCCTGACAAAGTGTGTAGTAATCACACGAAACCGGTCGGATAAATAAAAGAGTTAACAAGATCCGTTGCTGTGTGCTGCTCACTAGTACCTTTTTTAAAAATATTGTCCAAAAGTGCCTGTAAAGCCGAGTTATGACAAATTTGGCAAGGACACGTAAATCGCGCATTTTCTGAGCTTTTTCCAAGGGGGAATTTAACGAAACTCCTCGAAAAAATAGGCCTACTTTAGGGACTTGAAAAACACCCTGACGCTAATCGCATCATCTCCTAATTATTATGCACTTCAAAGTGCAAACATAGGAAAATATTTTGCTGCAAACTGTGTCTCCAAAAGTGCCCGGAAAGCCAAATTATGACAAATTTCGCAAGGACACCCAAGGGTAGGAAAATAATATGCTGCAAACTGTGTCTCAAAAAGTGCCCGGAAAGCCAAATTATGACAAATTTCGCAAGGACACCTAAATCGCGCCTTTTCTGCTGAGCTTTTAACAAGGAGGGACCAAGGAAAACTCCTCAAAAAAGTAGGCCGACTTTAAAAGCTTCAAAAACAACCTGGCGCAAATGGCATCATCTTCTAATTAGTACGAACTTGAAGAGCAAACATAGGACAATGTTCTGTTTCAAATTGCGGCTCCAAAAGTGCCCGTAGAGCCGAGTTATGAAAAATTTGGCAAGGACACCTAAATCGCGAATTTACTGAGCTTTTTCCAAGGGGGGACCAAGGGAAACTCCGCGAAAAAGTAGGCCCACATT
>OZ026598.1:26089496-26231996 GCA_964020085.1 Micromussa lordhowensis
CGGGGCTTAAGAAAACCTGGCGCAAATGGCATCATCTCGTAATTAGTATGCACTTGAAGTGCAAACATAGGAAAATATTTTGCTTCAAACTCCTACTCCAAAAGTGTCCGTAAAGCCAAATTATCACAAATTTGGCAAACACTCCTAAATCGCGCATTTTCTGAGATTTTGCCAACGGGGGACTAAGGGAAACTCCTCGAAAAAGTAGGCCTACTTTAGGGGCTTCAAAAAGACCCTGGGGCAAATGGCATCATCTCCTAATTAGTATGCACTTGAAGTACACACATAGGAAAATATTTTGCTCCAAACTGCGGCTCCAAAGGTGCCTGTAAAGCGGAGTTATGACAAATTTGGCAAGGACACCTAAATCGCGGATTTTCTGAGATTTTGCCAAGTGGGGACCAAGGGAAACACCTCCAAAAAGTAGGCCTATTTTAATGGCTTCAAAAAAAACCTGGCGCAAATCGCATCATCTCCTAATTAGTATAAACTTGAAGGGCAAACATAGCACAACATTTTCATGCAAACTGCGGCAAAGTGCCCCTAAAGCCGACTTATGGCAAAATTTGCAAGGACACATAAATCACGGATTTTAAGAGATTTTGCCCACTGGGGACCAAGGGAAACTCCTCGAGAAAGTAGGCCTACTTTAGGGGCTGTAAAAAAAACCTTGCAAAAAGGGTAGCATCTCCTAATTATTATGCACTTGAAGTGCAAACATAGGAAAACAATTTGCTGCAAACTGAGGCTCCAAAAGTAGCCGTAAGGCCGATTAATGACAAATTTGGCAAGGACACCTAAATCGCGCATTGTCTGAGATTTTGCCAAGGGTGACCAAAGCAAACTTCTCGAAAAAGTACGCCTACTTTAGAGGCTTAAAACTGCGTCTCCAAAAGTGCCTGTAAAGCCGAGTTATGACAAATTTGGCAAGGACACCTACATAACGCATTTTCTGAGATTTTGCCAAGTGGGGACCAAGCGAAACTTCTCCAAAAAGTAGGCCTACTTTAGGGGCTTCAAAAAAAACCTAGCGCAAATGGCATCATCTCCTAACTAGTATGCGCTTAAAGTGAGAGCCTAGAAAAACCATTTGCTGCAAACTGCGGCTCCAAAAGTGGCCCTAAACCCGAGTTATGACAAACTTGGCAAGGACATCTCAATCGCGCATTTTCTAAGATCTTGCCAAGGGGACCAAGGCAAACTCCTCGAAAAAGTTCGCCAACTTTAGAGGTTTCAAACTGCGTCTCCAAAAGTGCCTGTAGACCCGAGTTATGACAACTTTGGCAAGGACACCTAAATCGGCCATTTCCTGAGATTTTGTAAAGGGGCACCAAGGGAAACTGCTCAAAAAAAGTAGGCCGACTATAGGGGCTTTAAAAACACCCTTGCACAAATTGCATCATCTCCTAATTAGTATGCACTTGAACTGCAAACATAGGACAACATTGTGCTGCAAACTGCCGCTCCATAAGTGTCCCTAGAGCTAGGTAATGACAAATTTGGCAAGGACACTTAAATCGGCCATTTTCTGACATTTTGCCAATTGGGGGCCAAAGAAAACTGCTCAAAAAAGTAGGCCGAGTATAGAGGATACAAAAACACCCTGGCGCAAATTGCATCATCTTCTAATTTGTATGCAATTGAAGTGCAAACATAGGAAAACATTTTGCTGCAACCTGCGGCTCCATAAGTGCCCGTAGCGCCGAGTTATGACAAATTTGGCAAGGACACCTACATCGGCCATTTTCTGAGATTTTACCGAGTGGGGACCAAGGGAAACTGCTCAAAAAACTAGGCCGACTATAGGGTCTTCAAAAACACCCTGGCGCATATTGCATCATCTCCTAATTAGCATGCACGTTAAGTGCAAACATAGGACAATATTTTACTGCAAACTGCGGCTTCATAAGTGTCCGTAGAGCCGAGTTATGCCAAATTTGGCAAGGACACCTAAATCGGCCACTTTCTGATATTTTGCCAAGGGGGGACCAAGGTAAACTCCTCAAAAAAAAGGCCGACTATCGGGGCTACAAAAACACCCTGACGCAAATTGCACCATCTTCTATATAGTATGCACTTAAAGTGCAAACATAGGACAACATTTTGCTGCAAACTGCGGCTCCACAAGTGTCCGTAGAGCCGAGTTATGACAAATTTGGCAAGGACTCCTAAATCGGCCATTTTCTGAGATTTTGCCACGGGGGGACCAAGGGAAACTGCTCAAAAAAGTAGGCCGACTATAGGGGCTTCAAAAACACCCTGGTGTTTTATAGTCGGCCTACTTTTTTGAGCATTTTGCCTTGGTCCCCCCTTGGCAAAATCTCAGAAAATGGCCGATTTAGGTGTCCTTGCCAAATTTGTCATAACTCGGCTATACAGACAGTTATGGAGCGGAAGTTTGCAGCAAAATGTTGTCCTATGTTTGCACTTCAAGTGCATACTAATTAGGAGATGATGCCATTTGCGCCAGGGTGTTTTCGAAGCCCCTATAGTCGGCCTACTTTTTTGAGCATTTTGCCTTGGTCCCCCCTTGGCAAAATCTCAGAAAATGGCCGATTTACGTGTCCTTGCCAAATTTGTCATAACTCGGCTATACGGACACTTATGGAGCCGCAGTTTGCAGCACAATGTTGTCCTATGTTTGCACTTCACGTGCATACTAATTAGGACATGATGCATTTGCGCCAAGCTGTTTTTGAAGCCCCTATAGTCGGCCTACTTTTTTGAGCATTTTGCCTTGGTCTCCCGTTGGCAAAATCTCAGGAAATGGCCGATTTAGGTGTCCTTGCCAAATTTGTCATAACTCGGCTATACGGACACTTATGGAGCTGCAGTTTGCAGCAAAATGTTGTCCTATGTTTGCACTTTAAGTGCATACTAATTAAAAGATGATGCCATTTGCGCCAGGGTGTTTTTGAAGCCCCTATAGTCGGCCTACTTTTTTGAGCATTTTGCCTTGGTCCTCCCTTGGCAAAATCTCAGAAAATGGCCGACTTAGGTGTCCTTGCCAAATTTGTCATAACTCGGCTATACAGACACTTATGGAGCCGCAGTTTGCAGCAACATGTTTTCCTATGTTTGCACTTCAATTGCATACTAATTAGGAGATGATGCCATTTGCGCCATAGTGTTTTTGAAGCCCCTATAGTCGGCCTACTTTTTTGAGCATTTTGCCTTGGTCCCCCCTTGGCAAAATCTCAGAAAATGGCCCATTTAGGTGTCCTTGCCAAATTTGTCATAACTCGGCTATACGGACACTTATGGAGCTGCAGTTTGCAGCAAAATGTTGTCCTATGTTTGCACTTCAAGTGCATACTAATTAGGAGATGATGCCATATGCGCCAGGCTGTTTTTGAAGCCCCTATAGTCGGCCTACTTTTTTGAGAAGAAGAAGAAGAAGAAGATACTTTTATTTGACTAGGGTAACTCCTTCAGTTAAAACAACTGTTATCATTAGAGGCCCTAGATAATAAAAACTAATATATAAATAACAATAGTAATTACTAATATGAAATAAGAAAGTTAAAAATATGATCACAATGTAGAATACAATTTCTAAAAAACGCTAAAAGTTACGATTAAAAAGTTACAAATTACGATTAAAAACTGTACAACCATGATAATAAAAAGCCTTTTTTGTGCCCTCTAATTTAATGGTGGGCAGACAGAGACGATCGCTTTGCCGCGTCCTTCTAGGTAAAACGTCTCTATTAAAATAAAAATAGTCCATTAAAAATTGCGGGCAGCGCTTATTTAAACACTTCTTAACTAGTTTAAGTACATGAGTCTCGCGTCTTAACTCCAGGGAAACATAACCAAGATCATCTAGCGCGTGCGCGGGTTTGAGCATTTTGCCTTGGTCCCCCCTTGGCAAAATTTCAGAAAATGGCCGATTTAGGTGTCCTTGCCAAATTTGTCATAACTCGGCTATACGGACAGTTATGGAGCCGCAGTTTGGAGCAAAATGTTGTCCTATGTTTTCTGTTCAAGTGCATACTAATTAGGAGATGATGCCATTTGCGCCATAGTGTTTTTAAAGCCCCTATAGTCGGCCTACTTTTTTTGAGCATTTTGCCTTGGTCCCCCCTTGGCAAAATTTCAGAAAATGGCCGATTTAGGTGTCCTTGCCAAATTTGTCATAACTCTGCTATACGGACACTTATGGAGCCGCAGTTTGCAGCAAAATGTTGTCCTATGTTTGCACTTCAAGTGCATACTAATTAGGAGATGATGCCATTTGCGCCAGGCTGTTTTTGAAGCCCCTATAGTCGGCGTACTTTTTTGAGCATTTTGCCTTGGTTCCCCCTTGGCAAAATCTCAGAAAATGGCCGATTTAGGTGTCCTTGCCAAATTTGTCATAACTCGGCTATACGGACACTTATGGAGCCGTAGTTTGCAGCAAAATGTTGTCCTATGTTTGCACTTCAAGTGCATACTAATTAGGAGATGATGCCATTTGCGCCAGGCTGTTTTTGAAGCCCCTATAGTCGGCCTACTTTTTTGAGCATTTTGCCTTGGTCCCCCCTTTGCAAAATTTCAGAAAATGGCCGATTTAGGTGTCCTTGCCAAATTTGTCATAATTCGGCTATACGGACAGTTATGGAGCCGCAGTTTGGAGCAAAATGTTGTCCTATGTTTGCACTTCAAGTGCATACTAATTAGGAGATGATGCCATTTGCGCCATAGTGTTTTTAAAGCCCCTATAGTCGGCCTACTTTTTTGAGCATTTTGCCTTGGTCCCCCCTTGGCAAAATTTCAGAAAATGGCCGATTTAGGTGTCCTTGCCAAATTTGTCATAACTCTGCTATACGGACACTTATGGAGCCGCAGTTTGCAGCAAAATGTTGTCCTATGTTTGCACTTCAAGTGCATATTAATTAGGAGATGATGCCATTTGCGCCATAGTGTTTTTAAAGCCCCTATAGTCGGCCTACTTTTTTGAGCATTTTGCCTTGGTCCCCCCTTGGCAAAATCTCAGAAAATTGCCGATTTAGGTGTGCTTGCCAAATTTGTCATAACTCGGCTATACGGACACTTATGGAGCCGCAGTTTGCAGCAAAATGTTGTCCTATGTTTGCACTTCAAGTGCATACTAATCAGGAGATGATGCCATTTGCGCCAGGCTGTTTTTGAAGCCCCTATAGTCGGCGTACTTTTCTGAGCATTTTGCCTTGGTCCCCCCTTGGAAAAATCTCAGAAAATGGCCGATTTAGGTGTCCTTGCCAAATTTGTCATAACTCGGCTATACGGACACTTATGCAATTATGGAGCCGCAGTTTTCAGCAAAATGTTTTCCTATCTTTGCACTTCAAGTCCATACTAATTAGGAGATGATGCCATTTGCGGCAGCCTGTTTTTGAAGCCCCTATAGTCGGCCTACTTTTTTGAGCATTTTGCCTTGGTCCCCCCTTAGAAAAATCTCAGAAAATGGCCGATTTAGGTGTCCTTGCCAAATTTGTCATAACTCGGCTATACAGACACTTATGGAGCTGCAGTTTGCAGCAAAATGTTGTCCTATGTTTGCACTTCAAGTGCATACTAATTAAGAGATGATGCCATTTGCACCAGGCTGTTTTTGAAGCCAATATAGTCGGCCTACTTTTTTGAGCATTTTGCCTTGGATCCCCTCTTGGCAAAATATCAGAAAATGGCCGATTTAAGTGTCCTTGCCAAATTTGTCATAACTCGGCTATACAGACACTTATGGAGCTGCAGTTTGCAGCAAAATGTTGTCCTATGTTTGCACTTCAAGTGCATTCTAATTAAGAGATGATGCCATTTGCGCCAGGCTTTTTTTGAAGCCCCTATAGTCGGCGTACTTTTCTGAGCATTTTGCCTTGGTCCCCCCTTGGAAAAATCTCAGAAAATGGCCGATTTAGGTGTCCTTGCCAAATTTGTCATAATTCGGCTATACGGACAGTTATGGAGCCGCAGTTTGGAGCAAAATGTTGTCCTATGTTTGCACTTCAAGTGCATACTAATTAGGAGATGATGCCATTTGCGCCATAGTGTTTTTAAAGCCCCTATAGTCGGCCTACTTTTTTGAGCATTTTGCCTTGGTCCAACCTTGGCAAAATTTCAGAAAATGGCCGATTTAGGTGTCCTTGCCAAATTTGTCATAACCCTGCTATACGGACACTTATGGAGCCGCAGTTTGCAGCAAAATGTTGTCCTATGTTTGCACTTCAAGTGCATACTAATTAGGAGATGATGCCATTTGCGCCAGGGCGTTTTTGAAGCCCCTATAGTCGGCCTCCTTTTTTGAGCATTTTGCCTTGGTCCCCCCTTGCCAAAATCTCAGAAAATTGCCGATTTAGGTGTGCTTGCCAAATTTGTCATAACTCGGCTATACGGACACTTATGGAGCCGCAGTTTGGAGCAAAATGTTGTCCTATGTTTGCACTTCAAGTGCATACTAATCAGGAGATGATGCCATTTGCGCCAGGCTGTTTTTGAAGCCCCTATAGTCGGCGTACGTTTCTGAGCATTTTGCCTTGGTCCCCCCTTGGAAAAATCTCAGAAAATGGCCGATTTAGGTGTCCTTGCCAAATTTGTCATAACTCGGCTATACGGACACTTATGCACTTATGGAGCCGCAGTTTGCAGCAAAATGTTTTCCTATCTTTGCACTTCAAGTCCATACTAATTAGGAGATGATGCCATTTGCGGCAGCCATTTTTTGAAGCCCCTATAGTCGGCCTACTTTTTTGAGCATTTTGCCTTGGATCCCCTCTTGGCAAAATCTCAGAAAATGGCCGATTTAAGTGTCCTTGCCAAATTTGTCATAACTCGGCTATACAGACACTTAAGGAGCTGCAGTTTGCAGCAAAATGTTGTCCTATGTTTGCACTTCAAGTCCATTCTAATTAAGAGATGATGCCATTTGCGCCAGGCTGTTTTTGAAGCCCCTATAGTCGGCCTTTTTTTTTGAGCATTTTGCCTTGGATCCCCTCTTGGGAAAATCTCAGAAAATGGCCGATTTAGGTGTCCTTCCCAAATTTGTCATAACTCGGCTATACGGACACTACGGAGCTGCAGTTTGCAGCAAAATGTTGTCCTATGTTTGCACTTTAAGTGTATACTAATTAGGAGATGATGCAATTTGCGCCAGGGTGTTTTTGAAGCCCCTATAGTCGGCCTACTTTTTTGAGCATTTTGCCTTGGTCCCCCCTTGGCAAAATCTCAGAAAATGGCCGATTTAGGTGTCCTTGCCAAATTTGTCATAACTCGGCTATACGGACACCTATGGAGCCGCAGTTTGCAGCAAAATGTTGTCCTATGTTTGCACTTCAAGTGTATACTAATTAGGAGATGATGCAATTTAGGCCAGGGAGTTTTTGAAGCCCCTATAGTCGGTCTACTTTTTTGAGTATGTTGCCTTGGTCCCCCCTTGGCAAAATTTCAGAAAATGGCCGATTTAGGTGTCCTTGCCAAATTTGTCATAACTCTGCTATACGGACACTTATGGAGCCGCAGTTTGCAGCAAAATGTTTTCCTATGTTTGCACTTTAAGTGTATACTAATTAGGAGATGATGCCATTTAGGCCAGGGAGTTTTTGAAGCCCCTATAGTCGTCCTACTTTTTTGAGTATGTTGCCTTGGTCCCCCCTTGGCAAAATCTCAGAAAATGGCCGATTTATGTGTCCTTGCCAAATTTGTCATAACTCGGCTATACGGACACTTATGGAGCCGCAGTTTGGAGCAAAATGTTGTCCTATGTTTGCACTTCAAGAGCATACTAATTAGGAGATGATCCCATTTGCGCCACGCTGTTTTTGAAGCCCCTATAGTCGGCCTACTTTTTTGAGCATTTTGCCTTGGTCCCCCCTTGGCAAAATTTCAGAAAATGGCCGATTTAGGTGTCCTTGCCAAATTTCTCATAACTCGGTTATACGGACACTTATGGAGCCGCAGTTTGGAGCAAAATGTTGTCCTATGTTTTCTGTTCAAGTGCATACTAATTAGGAGATGATGCCATTTGCGCCATAGTGTTTTTAAAGCCCCTATAGTGGGCCTACTTTTTTGAGCATTTTGCCTTGGTCCCCCCTTGGCAAAATTTCAGAAAATGGCCGATTTAGGTGTCCTTGCCAAATTTGTCATAACTCTGCTATACGGACACTTATGGAGCCGCAGTTTGCAGCAAAATGTTGTCCTATGTTTGCACTTCAAGTGCATACTAATTAGGAGATGATGCCATTTGCGCCAGGGCGTTTTTGAAGTCCCTATAGTCGGCCTCCTTTTTTGAGCATTTTAATTTGGTCCCCCCTTGGCAAAATCTCAGAAAATTGCCGATTTAGGTGTGCTTGCCAAATTTGTCATAACTCGGCTATACGGACACTTATGGAGCCGCAGTTTGCAGCAAAATGTTTTCCTATGTTTGCACTTCAAGTCCATACTAATTAGGAGATGATGTCATTTGCGGCAGCCTGTTTTTGAAGCCCCTATAGTCGGCCTACTTTTTTGAGCATTTTGCCTTGGTCCCCCCTTAGAAAAATCTCAGAAAATGGCCGATTCAGGTGTCCTTGCCAAATTTGTCATAACTCGGCTATACAGACACTTATGGAGCTGCTGTTTGCAGCAAAATGTTGTCCTATGTTTGCACTTTATGTGCATACTAATTAAGAGATGATGCCATTTGCGCCAGGCTCTTTTTGAAGCCCCTATAGTCGGCCTTTTTTTTTAAGCATTTTGCCTTGGATCCCCTCTTGGCAAAATCTAAGAAAATGGCCGATTGAGGTGTCCTTGCCAAATTTGTCATAACTCGGCTATACAGACACTTATGGAGCTGCAGTTTGCAGCAAAATGTTGTCCTATGTTTGCACTTCAAGTGCATTCTAATTAAGAGATGATGCCATTTGCGCCACGCTGTTTTTGAAGCCCCTATAGTCGGCCTTTTTTTTTGTGCATTTTGCCTTGGATCCCCTCTTGGCAGAATCTCGGAAAATGGCCGATTTAGGTGTCCTGGCCAAATTTGTCATAACTCGGCTATACGGACACTACGGAGCCGCAGTTTGCAGCAAAATGTTGTCCTATGTTTGCACTTCAAGTGTATACTAATTAGGAGATGATGCAATTTAGGCCAGGGAGTTTTTGAAGCCCCTATAGTCGGCCTACTTTTTTGAGTATGTTGCCTTGGTCCCCCCTTGGCAAAATCTCAGAAAATAGCCGATTTAAGTGTCCTTGCCAAATTTGTCATAACTCGGCTATACGGACACTTATGGAACCGCAGTTTGAAGCAACATGTTGTCCTATGTTTGCACTTCAAGTCCATACTAATTAGGAGATGATGCCATTTGCGCCAGGCTGTTTTTGAAGCCCCTATACTCGGCCTACTTTTTTGAGCATTTTGCCTTGGTTCTCCCTTGGCAAAATCTCATAAAATGGCCGATTTAGGTGTCCTTGCCAAATTTGTCATAACTCGGCTATACGGACACTTATGCACTTATGGAGCCGCAGTTTGCAGCAAAATGTTTTCCTATGTTTGCACTTCAAGTCCATACTAATTAAGAGATGATGCCATTTGCGGCAGCCTGTTTTTGAAGCCCCTATAGTCGGCCTACTTTTTTGAGCATTTTGCCTTGGTCCCCCCTTGGCAAAATCTTAGAAAATGGTCGATTTAGGTGTCCTTGCCAAATTTTTCATAACTCGGCTATACGGACACTTATGGAGCCGCAGTTTGCAGCAAAATGTTGTCCTATGTTTGCACTTCAAGTGCATACTAATTAGGAGATGATGCAATTTGCGCCAGGGTTTTTTTGAAGCCACTATAGTCGGCCTACTTTTTTGAGCATTTTGCCTTGGTCCCCCCTTGGCAAAATCTCAGAAAATGGCCGATTTAGGTGTGCTTGCCAAATTTGTCATAACTCGGCTATAGGGACACTTATGGAGCCACAGTTTGCAGCAAAATGTTGTCCTATGTTTGCACTTCAAGTGCATACTAATTAGGAGATGATGCCATTTGCGCCAGGGTGTTTTTGAAGCCCCTATAGTCGGCCTACTTTTTTGAGCATTTTGCCTTGGTCCCCCTTTGGCAAAATCTCACAAAATGGCCGATTTAGGTGTCCTTCCCAAATTTGTCATAACTCGGCTATACGGACACTTATGCACATATGGAGCCGCAGTTTGCAGCAAAATCTTTTCCTATCTTTGCACTTCAAGTCCATACTAATTAAGAGCTGATGCCATTTGCGCCAAGCTGTTTTTGAAGCCCCTATAGCCGGCTTACTTTTTTGAGCATTTTGCCTTGGTCCTCCCTTTGGAAAAATCTCAGAAAATGGCCGATTTAGGTGTCCTTGCCAAATTTGTCATAACTCGGCAATACAGACACTTATGGAGCTGCAGTTTGCAGCAAAATGTTGTCCTATGTTTGCACTTCAAGTGCATACTAATTAAGAGATGATGCCATTTGCGCCAGGCTATTTTTGAAGCCCCTATAGTCGGCCTACTTTTTTGAGCATTTTACCTTGGTCCCCCTTTGGCAAAATCTCAGAAAAGGCCGATTTAGGTGTCCTTGCCAAATTTGTCCTAACTCGGCTATACAGACACTTATGGAGCTGCAGTTTGCAGCAACATGTTGTCCTATGTTTGCACTTCAAGTGCATCCTAATTAGGAGATGATGCCATTTGCGTTGCGCCATAGTGTTTTTTAAGCCCCTATAGTCGGCCTACTTTTTTGAGCATTTTGCCTTGGTCCCCCCTTGGCAAAATCTCAGAAAATGGCCCAAATAGGTGTCCTTGCCAAATTTGTCATAACTCGGCTATACGGACTCTTATGGAGCCGCAGTTTTTATCAAAATGTGGTCCTATGTTTGCACTTCGAGTGCATACTAATTAGGAGATGATGCTATTTGCGCCAGGGTGTTTTTGAAGCCCCTATAGTCGGCCTACTTTTTTGCGAATTTTGCCTTGGTCCCCCCTTGGCTAAATCTCAGAAAATGGCCGATTTAGGTGTCCTTGCCAAATTTGTCATAACTCGGCTATACGGACTCTTATGGAGCCGCAGTTTTTATCAAAATGTGGTCCTATGTTTGCACTTCGAGTGCATACTAATTAGGAGATGATGCCATTTGCGCCATAGTGTTTTTGAATCCCCTATAGTTGGCCTACTTTTTTGAGCATTTTGCCTTGGTCCCCCCTTTGGCAAAATCTCAGAAAATGGCCCATTTAGGTGTCCTTGCCAAATTTGTCATAACTCGGCTATACGGACACTTATGCACTTATGGAGCCGCAGTTTGCAGCAAAATGTTGTCCTATGTTTGCACTTCAAGTGCATACTAATTAGGAGATGATGTCATTTGCGCCAGGGTGTTTTTGAAGCCCCTATAGTCGGCCTACTTTTTTGAGCATTTTGCCTTGGTCCCCCCTCGGCAAAATCTCAGAAAATGGCCGATTTAGGTGTCCTTGCCAAATTTGTCATAACTCGGCTATACAGACAGTCAAGTGCTATAGTGTTTTTGAAGCCCCTATAGTCGGCCTACTTTTTTGAGCATTTTGCCTTGGTCCCCCGTTGGAAAAATCTCAGAAAATGGCCGATTTAGGTGTCCTTGCCAAAATTGTCATAACTCGGCTATACAGACACTTATGGAGCTGCAGTTTGCAGCAAAATGTTGTCCTATGTTTGCACTTCAAGTGCATACTAATTAAGAGATGATGCCATTTGCGCCAGCCTGTTTTTTAAGCCCCTATAGTCGGCCTACTTTTTTGAGCATTTTGCCTTGGTCCTCCCTTGGCAAAATCTCAGAAAATGGCCGATTTAGGTGACCTTGCCAAATTTGTCATAACTCGGCTATACAGACACTTATGGAGCCGCAGTTTGCAGCAACATGTTGTCCTATGTTTGCACTTCAAGTGCATACTAATTAGGAGATCATGCCATTTGCGCCATAGTGTTTTTAAATCCCCTATAGTTGGCCTACTTTTTTGAGCATTTTGCCTTGGTCCCCCCTTTGGCAAAATCTCAGAAAATGGCCCATTTAGGTGTCCTTGCGAAATTTTTCATAACTCGGCTATACGGACACTTATGGAGCCGCAGTTTGCATCAAAATGTGGTCCTATGTTTGCTCCTCAAGTGCATACTAATTAGGAGATGATGCCATTTGCGCCAGGGTGTTGTTGAAGCCCCTATAGTCGGCCTACTTTTTTGACCATTTTGCCTTGGTCCCCCCTTGGCAAAATCTCAGAAAATGGCCGATTTAGGTGTCCTTGCCAAATTTGTCACAACTCGGCTATACAGACACTTATGGAGCCGCAGTTTGCAGCAACATGTTGTCCTATGTTTGCAATTCAAGTGCATACTAATTGAGAGATGATGCCATTTGCGCCATAGTGTTTTTGAAGCCCCTATAGTCGGCCTACTTTTTTGAGCATTTTGCCTTGGTCCCCCCTTGGCACAATCTCAGAAAATGGCCGATTTAGGTGTCCTTGCCAAATTTGTCATAACTTGGCTATACAGACACTTATGGAGCTGCACTTTGCAGCAAAATGTTGTCCTATGTTTGCACTTCAAGTGCATACTAATTAGGAGATGATGCTATTTGCGCCAGGGTGTTTTTTAAGCCCCTATAGTCGGCCTACTTTTTTGAGCATTTTGCCTTGGTCCCCCCTTTGGAAAAATCTCAGAAAATGGCCGATTTAGGTGTCCTTGCCAAATTTGTCATAACTCGGCTATACAGACCCTTATGGAGCTGCAGTTTGCAGCAAAATGTTGTCCTATGTTTGCACTTCAAGTGCATACTAATTAGAGATGATGCCATTTGCGCCAGGGTGTTTTTGAAGCCCCTATAGTCGGCCTACTTTTTTGAGCATTTTGTCTTGGTCCCCCCTTGGCAAGATCTCAGAAAATGGCCGATTTAGGTGTCCTTGCCAAATTTGTCATACCTCGGCTATACAGACACTTATGGAGCCGCAGTTTGCAGCAACATGTTGTCCTATGTTTGCACTTTAAGTGCATACTAATTAGGAGATGATGTCATTTTGCACCATAGTGTTTTTGAATCCCCTATAGTTGGCCTCCTTTTTTGAGCATTTTGCCTTGGTCCCCCCTTGGCAAAATCTCAGAAAATGGCCCATTTAGGTGTCCTTGCCAAATTTATCATAACTCGGCTATAGGGACACTTATGGAGCCGCAGTTTGCATTAAAATGTGGTCCTATGTTTGCACTTCAAGTGCATACTAATTAGAAGATGATGCTATTTGCGCCAGGGTGTTTTTGTAGCCCCTATAGTCGGCCTACTTTTTTAAGAATTTTGCCTTTTTCCCCTCTTGGCAAAATCTCAGAAAATGGCCGATTTAGGTGTCCTTGCCAAATTTGTCATAACTCGGCTATACAGACACTTATGGAGCCGCAGTTTGCAGCAACACGTTGTCCTATGTTTGCACTTCAAGTGCATACTAATTAGGAGATGATGCTATTTGCGCCAGGCTGTTTTTGAAGCCTTTTTAGTCGGCCTACTTTTTTGAGCATTTTGCCTTGGTCCCCCCTCGGCAAAATCTCAGAAAATGGCCCATTTAGGTGTCCTTGCCAAATTTGTCATAACTCGGCTATACAGACAGTCAAGTGCTATAGTGTTTTTGAAGCCCCTATAGTCGGCCTACTTTTTTGAGCATTTTGTCTTGGTCCCCCCTTGGCAAGATCTCAGAAAATGGCCGATTTAGGTGTCCTTGCCAAATTTGTCATAACTCGGCTATACAGACACTTCTGGAGCCGCAGTTTGCAGCAACATGTTGTCCTATGTTTGCACTTCAAGTGCATACTAATTAGGAGATGATGCTATTTGCGCCAGGCTGTTTTTGAAGCCCCTATAGTCGGCCTACTTTTTTGAGCATTTTGCCTTGGTCCCCACTCGGCAAAATCTCAGAAAATGGCCCATTTAGGTGTCCTTGCTAAATTTGTCATAACTCGGCTATACGGACACTTATGCACTTATGGAGCCGCAGTTTACAGCAAAATGTTGTCCTATGTTTGCACTTCAAGTCCATACTAATTAGGAGATGATGTCATTTGCGCCAGGGTGTTTTTGAAGCCCCTATAGTCGGCCTACTTTTTTGAGCATTTTGCCTTGGTCCCCCCTCGGCAAAATCTCAGAAAATGGCCGATTTAGGTGTCCTTGCCAAATTTGTCATAACTCGGCTATACAGACAGTCAAGTGCTATAGTGTTTTTGAAGCCCCTATAGTCGGCCTACTTTTTTGAGCATTTTGCCTTGGTCCCCCGTTGGAAAAATCTCAGAAAATGGCCGATTTAGGTGTCCTTGCCAAAATTGTCATAACTCGGCTATACAGACACTTATGGAGCTGCAGTTTGCAGCAAAATGTTGTCCTATGTTTGCACTTCAAGTGCATACTAATTAGGAGATGATGTCATTTGCGCCAGGGTGTTTTTGAAGCCCCTATAGTCGGCCTACTTTTTTGAGCATTTTGCCTTGGTCTCCCCTTGGCAAAATCTCAGAAAATGGCCGATTTAGATGTCCTTGCCAAATTTGTCATAACTCGGCTATACGGACACTTATGGAGCCGCAGTTTGCAGCAAAATGTTGTCCTATGTTTGCACTTCAAGTGCATACTAATTAGGAGATGATGCCATTTGCGCCAGGGTGTTTTTCAAGCCCCTATATTCGGCCTACTTTTTTCAGCATTTTGGTTTGGTCCCCCCTTGGCAAAATCTCAGAAAATGGCCGATTTAGGTGTCCTTGCCAAATTTGTCATAACTCGGCTATACCGACACTTATGGGGTTGCAGTTTGCAGCAAAATGTGTTCCTATGTTTGCACTTCAAGTGCATACTAATTAGGAGATGATGCCATTTGCGCCAGCGTGTTTTTGAAGCTCCTATAGTCGGCTTACTTTTTTGAGAATTTTGCCTTGGTCCCCCCTTGGCAAAATCTCAGAAAATGGCCGATTTAGGTGTCCTTGCCAAATTTGTCATAACTCGGCTATACCGACACTTATGGAGCTGCAGTTTGCAGCAAAATAATGTCCTTTGTTTGCACTTAAAGTGCATACTAATTAAGAGATGATGCCATTTGCGCCAAGCTGTTTTTGAAGCCCCTATAGTCGGCCTACTTTTTTGAGCATTTTGCCTTGGTCCCCCGTTGGAAAAATCTCAGAAATTGGCCGATTTAGGTGTCCTTGCCAAAATTGTCATAACTCGGCTATACAGACACTTATGGAGCTGCAGTTTGCAGCAAAATGTTGTCCTATGTTTGCACTTCAAGTGCATATTAATTAAGAGATGATGCCATTTGCGCCAGGCTGTTTTTGAAGCCCCTATAGTCGGCCTACTTTTTTGAGCATTTTGCCTTGGTCCTCCCTTGGCAAAATCTCAGAAAATGGCCGATTTAGGTGTCCTTGCCAAATTTGTCATAACTCGGCTATACAGACACTTATGGAGCCGCAGTTTGCAGCAACATGTTGTCGTATGTTTGCACTTCAAGTGCATACTAATTAGGAGATGATGCCATTTGCGCCATAGTGTTTTTGAAGCCCCTATAGTCGGCCTACTTTTTTGAGCATTTTGCCTTGGTCCCCCCTTGGCAAAATCTCAGAAAATGGCCCAATTAGGTGTCCTTGCCAAATTTGTCATAACTCGGCTATACGGACTCTTATGGAGCCGCAGTTTGCATCAAAATGTTTGCACTTCAAGTGCATCCTAATTAGGAGATGATGCCATTTGCGCCAGGGTGTTGTTGAAGCCCCTATAGTCGGCCTAATTTTTTGAGTATTTTGTGTTGGTCCCCCCTTGGCAAAATCTCAGAAAATGGCCGATTTAGGTGTCCTTGCCAAATTTGTCATAACTCGGCTATACAGACACTTTTGGAGCTGCAGTTTGCAACAAAATGTTGTCCTATGTTTGCACTTCAAGTGCATGCTAATTAAGAGATGATGCCATTTGCGCCAGGGTGTTTTTGAAGCCCCAATAGTCGGCCTACTTTTTTGAGCATTTTGCCTTGGTCCCCCCTTGGCAAAATCTCAGAAAATGGCCGATTTAGGTGTCCTTGCCAAATTTTTCATCACTCGGCTTTACCGACACTTATGCACTTATGGAGCCGCAGTTTGCAGCAACATGTTGTCCTATGTTTGCACTTCAATTGCATACTAATTAGGAGATGATGCCATTTGCGCTAGGTTGTTTTTGAAGCCCCTATAGTCGGCCTACTTTTTTGAGCATTTTGCCTTTGTCCCCCCTTGGAAAAATCTCACGAAATGGCCGATTTCGGTGTCCTTGCCAAATTTGTCATAACTCGGCTATACGGACACCTATGCAGCCGCAGTTTGCAGCAAAATGTTGTCCTATGTTTGCACTTCAAGTGTATACTAATTAGGAGATGATGCCATTTAGCCCAGGGAGTTTTTGAAGCCCCTATAGTCGGCCTACTTTTTTGAGCATTTTGCCTTGGTCCCCCCTTGGCAAAATCTCAGAAAATGGCCGATTTAAGTGTCCTTGCCAAATTTGTCATAACTCGGCTATACGGACACTTATGGAACCCCAGTTTGAAGTAAAATGTTATCCTATGTTTGCACTTCAAGTGCATACTAATTAGGAGATGATGCCATTTGCGCCAGGCTGTTTTTCAAGCCCCTATAGTCGGCCTACTTTTTTGAGCATTTTGCCTTGGTCCCCCCTTGGCAAAATCTCAGAAAATTGCCGATTTAGTTGTCCTTGCCAAATTTGTCATAACTCGGCTATACGGACACTTATGGAGCCGCAGTTTGCAGCACAATGTTGTCCTATGTTTGCACTTCAAGTGCATACTAATTAAGAGATGATGCCATTTGCGCCAGGGTGTTTTTGAAGCCCCTATAGTCGGCCTACTTTTTTGAGCATTTTGCCTTGGTTCCCCCTTGGAAAAATCTCAGAAAATGGCCCATTTAGGTGTCCTTCCCAAATTTGTCATAACTCGGCTATACAGACACTTATGGAGCTGCAGATTGCAGCAAAATGTTGTCCTATGTTTGCACTTCAAGTGCATTCTAATTACGAGATGATGCCATTTGCGCCAGGCTGTTTTTGAAGCCCCTATAGTCGGCCTACTTTTTTGAGCATTTTGCCTTGGTCCCCCCTTGGCAAAATCTCAGAAAATTGCCGATTTAGTTGTCCTTGCCAAATTTGTCATAACTCGGCTATACGGACACTTATGGAGCCGCAGTTTGCAGCACAATGTTGTCCTATGTTTGCACTTCAAGTGCATACTAATTATGAGATGATGCCATTTGCGCCAGGGTGTTTTTGAAGCCTCTGTAGTAGGCCTACTTTTTTGAGCATTTTGCTTTGGTCCCCCCTTGGCAAAATCTCACAAAATGGCCGATTTAGGTGTCCTTGCCAAATTTGTCATAACTCGGCTATACGGACTCTTATGGAGCCGCAGTTTGCAGCAAAATGTTGTCCTATGTTTGCACTTCAAGTGCATACTAATTATGAGATGATGCCATTTGCGCCAGGCTGTTTTTGAAGCCCCTATAGTCGGCCTACTTTTTTGAGCATTTTGCCTTGGTCCCCCCTTGGCAAAATCTCAGAAAATGGCCGATTTAGGTGTCCTTGCCAAATTTGTCATAACTCTGCTATACAGACACTAACAAAGCCACAGTTTGCAGCAACATGTTGTCCTATGTTTGCACTTCAAGTGCATACTAATTAGGAGATGATGCTATTTGCGCCAGGTTGTTTTTGAAGCCCCTATAGTCGGCCTACTGTTTTGAGCATTTTGCCTTCGTCCCCCCTCGGCAAAATCTCAGAAAATGGCCGATTTAGGTGTCCTTGCCAAATTTGTCATAACTCGGCTATACAGACACTTATGGAGCCGCAGTTTGTAGCAACATGTTGTCCTATGTTTGCACTTCAAGTGCATACTAATTAGGAGATGATGTTATTTGCGGCATAGTGTTTTTGAATCCCCTTTAGTCGGCCTACTTTTTTGAGCATTTTGCCTTGGTCCCCCCTTGGCAAAATCTCAGGAAATGGCCGATTTAGGTGTCCTTCCCAAATTTGTCATAACTCGGCTATACGGACACTTATGCACTTATGGAGCCGCAGTTTGCAGCAAAATGTTGTCCTATGTTTTCAGTTCAAGTGCATACTAATTAGGAGATGATGCCATTTGCGCCAGGGTGTTTTGAAAGCCCGTATAGTCGGCCTTCTTTTTTGAGCATTTTGCCTTGGTCCCCCCTTGGCAAAATCTCAGGAAATGGCCGATTTAGGTGTCCTTCCCAAATTTGTCATAACTCGGCTATACGGACACTTATGCACTTATGGACCCGCAGTTTGCAGCAAAATGTTTTCCTATCTTTGCACTTCAAGTCCATACTAATTAAGAGATGATGCCATTTGCGCCAAGCTGTTTTTGAAGCCCCTATAGCCGGCCTACTTTTTTGAGCATTTTGCCTTGGTCCTCCCTTTGGAAAAATCTCAGAAAATGGCCGATTTAGGTGTCCTTGCCAAATTTGTCATAACTCGGTTATACAGACACTTATGGAGCTGCAGTTTCCAGCAAAATGTTGTCCTATGTTTGTACTTCAAGTGCATACTAATTAAGAGATGATGCCATTTGCGCCAGGCTGTTTTTGAAGCCCCTATAGTCGGCCTACTTTTTTGAGCATTTTGCCTTGGTCCCCCCTTGGCAAAATCTCAGAAAATCGCCGATTTAGGTGTCCTTGCCAAATTTGTCATAACTCGGCTATACAGACACTTATGGAGCCGCAGTTTGCAGCAACATGTTGTCCTATGTTTGCACTTCAAGTGCATCCTAATTAGGAGATTTTGCCATTTGCGCCATAGTGTTTTTGAAGCCCCTATAGTCGGCCTACTTTTTTGAGCATTTTGCCTTGGTCCCCCCTTGGCAAAATCTCAGAAAATGGCCCAATTAGGTGTCCTTGCCAAATTTGTCATAACTCGGCTATACGGACTCTTATGGAGCCGCAGTTTGCATCAAAATGTGGTCCTATGTTTGCACTTCAAGTGCATACTAATTAGGAGATGATGCTATTTGCGTCAGGGTGTTTTTGAAGCCCCTATAGTCGGCCTACTTTTTTGAGAATTTTGCCTTGGTCCCCCATTGGCAAAATCTCAGAAAAAGGCCGATTTAGGTGTCCTTGCCAAATTTGTCATACCTCGGCTATACGGACACTTATGGAGCCGCCGTTTGCATCAAAATGTGGTCCTATGTTTGCCCTTCAAGTCCATACTAATTAGGAGATGATGCCATTTGCGCCAGGCTGTTTTAAAAGCCCCTATAGTCGGCCTACTTTTTTGAGCATTTTGCCTTGGTCCACCCTTGCCAAAATCTCACAAAATGGCCGATTTAGGTGTCCTTGCCAAATTTGTCATATCTCGGCTCTACGGACACTATGGAGCCGCAGTTTGGAGCAAAATGTTGTCCTATGTTTGCACTTCAAGTGCATACGGATTAGGAGATGATGCCATTTGCGCTATAGTGTTTTTGAAGCCCCTATAGTCGGCCTACTTTTTTGAGCATTTTGCCTTGGTTTCCCTTTGGCAAAATCTCAGAAAATGGCCGATTTAGGTGTCCTTGCCAAATTTGTCATAACTCGGCTATACAGACACTTATGGAGCTGCAGTTTGCAGCAGAAGGTTGTCCTTTGTTTGCACTTCAAGTGCATGCTAATTAAGAGATGATGCCATTTGCGCCGAGGTGTTTTTGAAGCCCCTATAGTCGGCCTACTATTTTGAGCATTTTGCCTTTGTCCCCCTTTGGCAAAATCTCAGAAAATGGCCGATTTAGGTGTCCTTGCCAAATTTGTCATAACTCGGCTATACAGACACTTATGGAGCTGCAGTTTGCAGCAACATGTTGTCCTATGTTTGCACTTTAAGTGCATACTAATTAGGAGATGATGCCATTTTGCACCATAGTGTTTTTGAATCCCCTATAGTTGGCCTTCTTTTTTGAGCATTTTGCCTTGGTCCCCCCTCGGCAAAATCTCAGAAAATGGCCCATTTAGGTGTCCTTGCTAAATTTGTCATAACTCGGCTATACGGACACTTATGCACTTATGGAGCCGCAGTTTACAGCAAAATGTTGTCCTATGTTTGCACTTCAAGTCCATACTAATTAGGAGATGATGTCATTTGCGCCAGGGTGTTTTTGAAGCCCCTATAGTCGGCCTACTTTTTTGAGCATTTTGCCTTGGTCCCCCCTCGGCAAAATCTCAGAAAATGGCCGATTTAGGTGTCCTTGCCAAATTTGTCATAACTCGGCTATACAGACAGTCAAGTGCTATAGTGTTTTTGAAGCCCCTATAGTCGGCCTACTTTTTTGAGCATTTTGCCTTGGTCCCCCGTTGGAAAAATCTCAGAAAATGGCCGATTTAGGTGTCCTTGCCAAAATTGTCATAACTCGGCTATACAGACACTTATGGAGCTGCAGTTTGCAGCAAAATGTTGTCCTATGTTTGCACTTCAAGTGCATACTAATTAGGAGATGATGTCATTTGCGCCAGGGTGTTTTTGAAGCCCCTATAGTCGGCCTACTTTTTTGAGCATTTTGCCTTGGTCTCCCCTTGGCAAAATCTCAGAAAATGGCCGATTTAGATGTCCTTGCCAAATTTGTCATAACTCGGCTATACGGACACTTATGGAGCCGCAGTTTGCAGCAAAATGTTGTCCTATGTTTGCACTTCAAGTGCATACTAATTAGGAGATGATGCCATTTGCGCCAGGGTGTTTTTCAAGCCCCTATATTCGGCCTACTTTTTTCAGCATTTTGGTTTGGTCCCCCCTTGGCAAAATCTCAGAAAATGGCCGATTTAGGTGTCCTTCCCAAATTTGTCATAACTCGGCTATACCGACACTTATGGAGCCGCAGTTTGCAGCAAAATGTGTTCCTATGTTTGCACTTCAAGTGCATACTAATTAGGAGATGATGCCATTTGCGCCAGCGTGTTTTTGAAGCTCCTATAGTCGGCTTACTTTTTTGAGAATTTTGCCTTGGTCCCCCCTTGGCAAAATCTCAGAAAATGGCCGATTTAGGTGTCCTTGCCAAATTTGTCATAACTCGGCTATACCGACACTTATGGAGCTGCAGTTTGCAGCAAAATAATGTCCTTTGTTTGCACTTAAAGTGCATACTAATTAAGAGATGATGCCATTTGCCCCAAGCTGTTTTTGAAGCCCCTATAGTCGGCCTACTTTTTTGAGCATTTTCCCTTGGTCCCCCGTTGGAAAAATCTCAGAAATTGGCCGATTTAGGTGTCCTTGCCAAAATTGTCATAACTCGGCTATACAGACACTTATGGAGCTGCAGTTTGCAGCAAAATGTTGTCCTATGTTTGCACTTCAAGTGCATATTAATTAAGAGATGATGCCATTTGCGCCAGGCTGTTTTTGAAGCCCCTATAGTCGGCCTACTTTTTTGAGCATTTTGCCTTGGTCCTCCCTTGGCAAAATCTCAGAAAATGGCCGATTTAGGTGTCCTTGCCAAATTTGTCATAACTCGGCTATACAGACACTTATGGAGCCGCAGTTTGCAGCAACATGTTGTCCTATGTTTGCACTTCAAGTGCATACTAATTAGGAGATGATGCCATTTGCGCCATAGTGTTTTTGAAGCCCCTATAGTCGGCCTACTTTTTTGAGCATTTTGCCTTGGTCCCCCCTTGGCAAAATCTCAGAAAATGGCCCAATTAGGTGTCCTTGCCAAATTTGTCATAACTCGGCTATACGGATTCTTATGGAGCCGCAGTTTGCATCAAAATCTTTGCACTTCAAGTGCATCCTAATTAGGAGATGATGCCATTTGCGCCAGGGTGTTGTTGAAGCCCCTATAGTCGGCCTAATTTTTTGAGCATTTTGTGTTGGTCCCCCCTTGGCAAAATCTCAGAAAATGGCCGATTTAGGTGTCCTTGCCAAATTTGTCATAACTCGGCTATACAGACACTTTTGGAGCTGCAGTTTGCAACAAAATGTTGTCCTATGTTTGCACTTCAAGTGCATGCTAATTAAGAGATGATGCCATTTGCGCCAGGATGTTTTTGAAGCCCCTATAGTCGGCCTACTTTTTTGAGCATTTTGCCTTGGTCCCCCCTTGGCAAAATCTCAGAAAATGGCCGATTTAGGTGTCCTTGCCAAATTTTTCATCACTCGGCTTTACCGACACTTATGCACTTATGGAGCCGCAGTTTGCAGCAACATGTTGTCCTATGTTTGCACTTCAATTGCATACTAATTAGGAGATGATGCCATTTGCGCTAGGTTGTTTTTGAAGCCCCTATAGTCGGCCTACTTTTTTGAGCATTTTGCCTTTGTCCCCCCTTGGAAAAATCTCACGAAATGGCCGATTTCGGTGTCCTTGCCAAATTTGTCATAACTCGGCTATACGGACACCTATGCAGCCGCAGTTTGCAGCAAAATGTTGTCCTATGTTTGCACTTCAAGTGTATACTAATTAGGAGATGATGCCATTTAGCCCAGGGAGTTTTTGAAGCCCCTATAGTCGGCCTACTTTTTTGAGCATTTTCCCTTGGTCCCCCCTTGGCAAAATCTCAGAAAATGGCCGATTTAAGTGTCCTTGCCAAATTTGTCATAACTCGGCTATACGGACACTTATGGAACCCCAGTTTGAAGTAAAATGTTATCCTATGTTTGCACTTCAAGTGCATACTAATTAGGAGATGATGCCATTTGCGCCAGGCTGTTTTTCAAGCCCCTATAGTCGGCCTACTTTTTTGAGCATTTTGCCTTGGTCCCCCCTTGGCAAAATCTCAGAAAATTGCCGATTTAGTTGTCCTTGCCAAATTTGTCATAACTCGGCTATACGGACACTTATGGAGCCGCAGTTTGCAGCACAATGTTGTCCTATGTTTGCACTTCAAGTGCATACTAATTATGAGATGATGCCATTTGCGCCAGGGTGTTTTTGAAGCCCCTGTAGTAGGCCTACTTTTTTGAGCATTTTGCTTTGGTCCCCCCTTGGCAAAATCTCAGAAAATGGCCGATTTAGGTGTCCTTGCCAAATTTGTCATAACTCGGCTATACGGACACTTATGGAGCCGCAGTTTGCAGCAAAATGTTGTCCTATGTTTGCACTTCAAGTGCATACTAATTAGGAGATGATGCCATTTGCGCCAGGGTGTTTTTGAAGCCCCTATAGTCGGCCTACTTTTTTGAGCATTTTGCCTTGGTCCCCCCTTGGCAAAATCTCAGAAAATGGCCGATTTAGGTGTCCTTGCCAAATTTCTCATAACTCGGCTATACGGACACTTATGGAGCCGCAGTTTTGCAGCACAATGTTGTCCTATGTTTGCACTTCAAGTGCATACTAATTATGAGATGATGCCATTTGCGCCAGGGTGTTTTTGAAGCCTCTATAGTCGGCCTACTTTTTTGAGCATTTTGCTTTGGTCCCCCCTTGGCAAAATCTCAGAAAATGGCCGATTTAGGTGTCCTTGCCAAATTTGTCATAACTCGGCTATAGCGACACTTATGGAGCCGCAGTTTGCAGCAAAATGTGTTCCTATGTTTGCACTTCAAGCGCATACTAATTAGGAGATGATGCCATTTGCGCTAGGCTGTTTTTGAAGCCCCTATAGTCGGCCTACTTTTTTGAGCATTTTGCCTTGGTCCCCCCTTGGAAAAATCTAAGAAAATGGCCGATTTAGGTGTCCTTGCCAAATTTGTCATAACTGGGCTATACAGACACTTATGGAGCTGCAGTTTGCAGCAAAATGTTATCCTATGTTTGCACTTCAAGTGCATACTAATTAAGAGATGTCATTTGCGCCAGGCATTTTTTGAAGCCCCTATAGTAGGCCTACTTTTTTGAGCATTTTGCCTTGGTTCCCCCTTGGCAAAATTTCAGAAAATGGCCGATTTAGGTGTCCTTGCCAAACTTGTCATAACTCTGCTATACGGACACTTATGGAGCCGCAGTTTGCAGCAAAATATTGTCCTATGTTTGCACTTCAAGTGCATACTAATTAGGAGATGATGCCATTTGCGCCAGGGTGTTTTTCAAGCCCCTATAGTCGGCCTCCTTTTTTGAGCATTTTGCCTTGGTCCGCCCTTGGCAAAATCTCAGAAAATTGCCGATTTAGGTGTGCTTGCCAAATTTGTCATAACTCGGCTATACGGACACTTATGGAGCCGCAGTTTGCAGCAAAATATTGTCCTATGTTTGCACTTCAAGTGCATACTAATTAGGAGATGATGCCATTTGCGCCAGGCTATTTTTGAAGCCCCTATAGTCGGCCTACTTTTTTGAGCATTTTGCCTTGGTCCCCCCTTAGAAAAATCTCAAAAAATGGCCGATTTAGGTGTCCTTGCCAAATTTGTCATAACTCGGCTATACAGACACTTATGCAGCTGCAGTTTTCAGCAAAATGTTGTCCTATGTTTGCACTTCAAGTGCATACTAATTAAGAGATGATGCCATTTGCGCCAGGGTGTTTTTGAAGCCCCTATAGTCGGCCTACTTTTTTGAGCATTTTGCCTTGGTTCCCCCTTGGAAAAATCTCAGAAAATGGCCCATTTAGGTGTCCTTCCCAAATTTGTCATAACTCGGCTATACAGACACTTATGGAGCTGCAGATTGCAGCAAAATGTTGTCCTATGTTTGCACTTCAAGTGCATTCTAATTACGAGATGATGCCATTTGCGCCAGGCTGTTTTTGAAGCCCCTATAGTCGGCCTACTTTTTTGAGCATTTTGCCTTGGTCCCCCCTTGGCAAAATCTCAGAAAATTGCCGATTTAGTTGTCCTTGCCAAATTTGTCATAACTCGGCTATACGGACACTTATGGAGCCGCAGTTTGCAGCACAATGTTGTCCTATGTTTGCACTTCAAGTGCATACTAATTATGAGATGATGCCATTTGCGCCAGGCTGTTTTTGAAGCCTCTGTAGTAGGCCTACTTTTTTGAGCATTTTGCTTTGGTCCCCCCTTGGCAAAATCTCACAAAATGGCCGATTTAGGTGTCCTTGCCAAATTTGTCATAACTCGGCTATACGGACTCTTATGGAGCCGCAGTTTGCAGCAAAATGTTGTCCTATGTTTGCACTTCAAGTGCATACTAATTAGGAGATGATGCCATTTGCGCCAGGCTGTTTTTGAAGCCCCTATAGTCGCCCTACTTTTTTGAGCATTTTGCCTTGGTCCCCCCTTGGCAAAATCTCAGAAAATGGCCGATTTAGGTGTCCTTGCCAAATTTGTCATAACTCGGCTATACAGACACTTATGGAGCCGCAGTTTGTAGCAACATGTTGTCCTATGTTTGCACTTCAAGTGCATACTAATTAGGAGATGATGTTATTTGCGGCATAGTGTTTTTGAATCCCCTTTAGTCGGCCTACTTTTTTGAGCATTTTGCCTTGGTCCCCCCTTGGCAAAATCTCAGGAAATGGCCGATTTAGGTGTCCTTCCCAAATTTGTCATAACTCGGCTATACGGACACTTATGCACTTATGGAGCCGCAGTTTGCAGCAAAATGTTTTCCTATCTTTGCACTTCAAGTCCATACTAATTAAGAGATGATGCCATTTGCGCCAAGCTGTTTTTGAAGCCCCTATAGCCGGCCTACTTTTTTGAGCATTTTGCCTTGGTCCTCCCTTTGGAAAAATCTCAGAAAATGGCCGATTTAGGTGTCCTTGCCAAATTTGTCATAACTCGGTTATACAGACACTTATGGAGCTGCAGTTTCCAGCAAAATGTTGTCCTATGTTTGTACTTCAAGTGCATACTAATTAATAGATGATGCCATTTGCGCCAGGCTGTTTTTGAAGCCCCTATAGTCGGCCTACTTTTTTGAGCATTTTGCCTTGGTCCCCCCTTGGCAAAATCTCAGAAAATCGCCGATTTAGGTGTCCTTGCCAAATTTGTCATAACTCGGCTATACAGACACTTATGGAGCCGCAGTTTGCAGCAACATGTTGTCCTATGTTTGCACTTCAAGTGCATCCTAATTAGGAGATTTTGCCATTTGCGCCATAGTGCTTTTGAAGCCCCTATAGTCGGCCTACTTTTTTGAGCATTTTGCCTTGGTCCCCCCTTGGCAAAATCTCAGAAAATGGCCCAATTAGGTGTCCTTGCCAAATTTGTCATAACTCGGCTATACGGACTCTTATGGAGCCGCAGTTTGCATCAAAATGTGGTCCTATGTTTGCACTTCAAGTGCATACTAATTAGGAGATGATGCTATTTGCGTCAGGGTGTTTTTGAAGCCCCTATAGTCGGCCTACTTTTTTGAGAATTTTGCCTTGGTCCCCCATTGGCAAAATCTCAGAAAAAGGCCGATTTAGGTGTCCTTGCCAAATTTGTCATACCTCGGCTATACGGACACTTATGGAGCCGCCGTTTGCATCAAAATGTGGTCCTATGTTTGCCCTTCAAGTGCATACTAATTAGGAGATGATGCCATTTGCGCCAGGCTGTTTTAAAAGCCCCTATAGTCGGCCTACTTTTTTGAGCATTTTGCCTTGGTCCACCCTTGCCAAAATCTCACAAAATGGCCGATTTAGGTGTCCTTGCCAAATTTGTCATATCTCGTCTCTACGGACACTATGGAGCCGCAGTTTGGAGCAAAATGTTGTCCTATGTTTGCACTTCAAGTGCATACGGATTAGGAGATGATGCCATTTGCGCTATAGTGTTTTTGAAGCCCCTATAGTCGGCCTACTTTTTTGAGCATTTTGCCTTGGTTTCCCTTTGGCAAAATCTCAGAAAATGGCCGATTTAGGTGTCCTTGCCAAATTTGTCATAACTCGGCTATACAGACACTTATGGAGCTGCAGTTTGCAGCAGAAGGTTGTCCTTTGTTTGCACTTCAAGTGCATACTAATTAAGAGATGATGCCATTTGCGCCGAGGTGTTTTTGAAGCCCCTATAGTCGGCCTACTTTTTTAAGCATTTTTCCTTGATCCCCCCTTGGAAAAATCTCAGAAAATGGCCGATTTACGTGTCCTTGCCAAATTTGTCATAACTCGGCTTTACAGACACTTATGGAGCTGCAGTTTGCAGCAAAATGTTGTCCTATGTTTGCACTTCAAGTGCATACTAATTAACAAATGATGCCATTTGCGCCAGGGTGTTTTTGAAGCCCCTATAGTCGGCCTACTTTTTTTAGCATTTTGCCTTGGTCCCCCCTTGGCAAAATCTCAGAAAATGGCCGATTTAGGTGTCCTTGCCAAATTTGTCATAACTCGGCTTTACAGACACTTATGGAGCTGCAGTTTGCAGCAAAATGTTGTCCAATGTTTGCACTTCACGTGCATACTAATTAGGAGATGATGTTATTTGCGCCAGGCTGTTTTTGAAGCCCCTATAGTCGGCCTACTTATTGAGCATTTTGCCTTGGTCCCCCCTTGGCAAAATCTCAGAAAATGGTCGATTTAGGTGTCCTTGCCAAATTTTTCATAACTCGGCTATACGGACACTTATGGAGCCGCAGTTTGCAGCACAATGTTGTCCTATATTTTCAGTTCAAGTGCATACTAATTAGGAGATGATGCCATTTGCGCCAGGGTGTTTTAAAAGCCCCTATAGTCGGCCTTCTTTTTTGAGCATTTTGCCTTGGTCCCCCCTTTTGTCATAACTCGGCTATACCGACACTTATGGAGCCGCAGTTTGCAGCAAAATGTGTTGCTATGTTTGCACTTCAAGAGCATACTAATTAGGAGATGATGCCATTTGCGCCAGGCTGTTTTTGAAGCCCCTATAGTCGGCCTACTTTTTTGAGCATTTTGCCTTGGTCCCCCGTTGGCAAAATCTCAGGAAATGGCCGATTTAGGTGTCCTTGCCAAATTTGTCATAACTCGGCTATACGGACACTTATGGAGCTGCAGTTTGCAGCAAAATGTTGTCCTATGTTTGCACTTCAAGTGCATACTAATTAGGAGATGATGCCATTTGCGCCAAGCTGTTTTTGAAGCCCCTATAGTCGGCCTACTTTTTTGAGCATTTTGCCTTGGTTCCCCCTTGGAAAAATCTCAGAAAATGGCCGATTTAGGTGTCCTTGCCAAATTTGTCATAACTCGGCCATACCGACACTTATGGAGCTGCAGTTTGCAGCAAAATGTTTTCCTATGTTTGCACTTCAAGTTCATACTAATTAGGAGATGATGCTATTTGCGCCAGGGTGTTTTTGAAGCCCCTATAGTCGGCCTACTTTTTTGAGCATTTTGCCTTGGTCCCCCCTTTGGAAAAATTTCAGAAAATGGCCGATTTACGTGTCCTTGCCAAATTTGTCATAACTCGGCTATACAGACACTTATGGCGCTGCAGTTTGCAGCAAAATGTTGTCCTATGTTTCCACTTCAAGTGCATACTAATTAGAGATGATGCCATTTGCGCCAGGGTGTTTTTGAAGCCCCTATAGTCGGCCTACTTTTTTGAGCATTTTGTCTTGGTCCCCCCTTGGCAACATCTCAGAAAATGGCCGATTTAGGTGTCCTTGCCAAATTTGTCATAACTCGGCTATACAGACACTTATGGAGCCGCAGTTTCAAGCAACATGTTGTCCTATGTTTGCACTTCAAGTGCATACTAATTAGCAGATGATGCCATTTGCGCTAGGCTGTTTTAGAAGCCCCTATAGTCGGCCTACTTTTTTGAGCATTTTGCCTTGGTCCACCCTTGGTAAAATCTCACAAAATGGCCGATTTAGGTGTCCTTCCCAAATTTGTCATAACTCGGCTATACGGACACTTATGGAGCCGCAGTTTGGAGCAAAATGTTGTCCTATGTTTGCACTTCAAGTGCATACTAATTAGGAGATGATGCCATTTGCGCCAGGCGTTTTTTGAAGCCCCTATAGTCGGCCTACTTTTTTTAGCATTTTGCCTTTGTCCCCCCTTGTCAAAATCTCAGAAAATGGCCGATTTAGGTGTCCTTGCCAAATTTGTCATAACTCGGCTATACGGACACTTATGGAACCGCAGTTTGCAGCAAAATGTTGTCCTATGTTTGCACTTCACGTGCATACTAATTAGGAGATGATGTTATTTGTGCCAGGCTGTTTTTGAAGCCCCTATAGTCGGCCTACTTTTTTGAGCATTTTGCCTTGGTCCCACCTTGACAAAATCTCACAAAATGGCCGATTTAGGTGTCCTTGCCAAATTTGTCATAACTCGGCTATACGGACACTTATGCACTTATGGAGCCGCAGTTTGCAGCAAAATGTTGTGCTATGTTTGCACTTCAAGTTCATACTAATTAGGAGATGATGCCATTTGCGCTAGGCTGTTTTTGAAGCCCCTATAGGCGGCCTACTTTTTTGAGCATTTTGCCTTGGTCCCCCGTTGGAAAAATCTAAGAAAATGGCCGATTTTGGTGTCCTTGCCAAATTTGTCATAACTCGGCTATACAGACACTTATGGAGCTGCAGATTGCAGCAAAATGTTGTCCTATGTTTGCACTTCAAGAGCATACTAATTAAGAGATGATGCCATTTGCGCCAGGCTGTTTTTGAAGCCCCTATAGTCGGCCTACTTTTTTGAGCATTTTGCCTTGGTCTCCCCTTGGCAAAATCTCAGAAAATGGTCGATTTAGGTGTCCTTGCCAAATTTTTCATAACTCGGCTATACGGACACTTATGGAGCCGCAGTTTGCAGCAAAATGTTGTCCTATGTTTTCAGTTCAAGTGCATACTAATTAGGAGATGATGCCATTTGCGCCAGGGTGTTTTGAAAGCCCCTATAGTCGGCCTTCTTTTTTGACCATTTTGCCTTGGTCCCCCCTTTTGTCATAACTCGGCTATACCGACACTTATGGAGCCGCAGTTTGCAGCAAAAAGTGTTCCTATGTTTGCACTTCAAGAGCATACTAATTAGGAGATGATGCCATTTGCGCCTCGCTGTTTTTGAAGCCCCTATAGTCGGCCTACTTTTTTGAGCATTTTGCCTTGGTCCCCCGTTGGCAAAATCTCAGGAAATGGCCGATTTAGGTGTCCTTGCCAAATTTGTCATAACTCGGCTATACAGACACTTATGGAGCCGCAGTTTGCAGCAACATGTTGTCCTATGTTTGCACTTCAAGTGCATACTAATTAGGAGATGATGCCATTTGCGCCATAGTGTTTTTGAATCCCCTATAGTTGGCCTTCTTTTTTGAGCATTTTGCCTTGGTCCCCCCTTGGCAAAATCTCAGAAAATGGCCGATTTAGGTGTCCTTGCCAAATTTGTCATAACTCGGCTATACGGACACTTATGGAGCCGCAGTTTGCATCAAAATGTGGTCCTATGTTTGCACTTCAAGTGCATACTAATTAGGAGATGATGTTATTTGCGCCAGGGTGTTTTTAAAGCCCCTATAGTCGGCCTACTTTTTTAAGAATTTTGCCTTGGTCCCCCCTTGGCAACATCTCAGGAAATGGCCGATTTAGGTGTCCTTGCCAAATTTGTCATAACTCGGCTATACAGACCCTTATGGAGCCGCAGTTTGCAGCAACATGTTGTCCTATGTTTGCACTTCAAGTGCATACTAATTAGGAGATGATGCTATTTGCGCCAGGCTGTTTTTGAAGCCCCTATAGTCGGCCTACTTTTTTGAGCATTTTGCCTTGGTCCCCCCTTGGCAAAATCTCAGAAAATGGCCGATATAGGTGTCCTTGCCAAATTTGTCATAACTCGGCTATACGGACACTTATGGAGCCGCAGTTTGCAGCAACATGTTGTCCTATGTTTGCACTTCAAGTGCATACTAATTAGCAGATGATGCCATTTGCGCTAGGCTGTTTTAGAAGCCCCTATCGTCGGCCTACTTTTTTGAGCATTTTGCCTTGGTCCACCCTTGGTAAAATCTCACAAAATGGCCGATTTAGGTGTCCTTGCCAAATTTGTCATAACTCGGCTATACGGACACTTATGGAGCCGCAGTTTGGAGCAAAATGTTGTCCTATGTTTGCACTTCAACTGCATACTAATGTGGAGATGATGCCATTTGCGCTTTAGTGTTTTTCAAGCCCCTATAGTCGGCCTACTTTTTTGACCATTTTGCCTTGGTCCCCCCTTGGCAAAATCTCAGAAAATGGCCCATTTAGGTGTCCTTGCCAAACTTGTCATTACTCGGCTATACGGACACTTATGGAGCAGCAGTTTGCAGCAAAATGTTGTCCTATGTTTGCACTTCAAGTGAATACTAATTAGGAGATGATGCCATTTGCGCCAGGGTGTTGTTGAAGCCCCTATAGTCGGCCTACTTTTTTGAGCATTTTGCCTTGGTCCCCCCTTGGCAAAATCTCAGAAAATGGCCGATTTAGGTGTCCTTGCCAAATTTGTCATAACTCGGCTATACAGACACTTATGGAGCTGCAGTTTGCAGCAAAATGTTGTCCTATGTTTGCACTTCAAGTGCATACTAATTAAGAGATGATGCCATTTGCGCCAGGGTGTTTTTGAGGCCCCAATAGTCGGCCTACTTTTTTGAGCATTTTGCCTAGGTCCCCCCTTGGCAAAATCTCAGAAAATGGCCGATTTAGGTTTCCTTGCCAAATTTTTCATCACTCGGCTTTACGGACACTTATGCACTTATGGAGCCGAAGTTTGCAGCAAAATGTTGTCCTATGTTTGCACTTCAAGTGCATACTAATTAGGAGATGATGTCATTTGCGCCAGGGTGTTTTAGAAGCCCCTATAGTCGGAATACTTTTTTGTGCATTTTGCCTTGGTCCACCCTTGGTAAAATCTCACAAAATGGCCGATTTAGGTGTCCTTGCCAAATTTGTCATAACTCGGCTATACGGACACTTATGGAGCCCCAGTTTGGAGCAAAATGTTGTCCTATGTTTGCACTTCAAATGCATACTAATTAGGAGATGATGCTATTTGCGCTATAGTGTTTTTGAAGCCCCTATAGTCGGCCTACTTTTTTGAGCATTTTGCCTTGGTCCCCCCTTGGCAAAATCTCAGAAAATGGCCCATTTAGGTGTCCTTGCCAAATTTGTCATAACTCGGCTATACTTACTCCTATGGAGCTGCAGTTTGCATCAAAATGTGGTACTATGTTTGCACTTCACGTGCATACTAATTAGGAGATGATGTCATTTGCGCCAGGCTGTTTTTGAAGCCCCTATAGTCGGCCTACTTTTTTGAGCATTTTGCCTTGGTCCCCCCATGGCAAAATCTCAGAAAATGGACGATTTAGGTGTCCTTGCCTAATTTGTCATAACTCGGCTATACGGACACTTATGGAGCCGTAGTTTGAAGCAAAATGTTGTCCTATGTTTGACTTCAAGTGCATTTTAATTAGGAGATGATGCCCTTTGCGTCAGGCTGTTTTTGAAGCCCCTATAGTCGGCGTACTTTTTTGAGCATTTTGCCTTGGTCCCCCCTTAGCAAAACCTCAGAAAATGGCCGCTTTAGGTGTCCTTGCCAAATTTGTCATAACTCCGCTATACGGACACTTATGGAGCCGCAGTTTGCAGCAAAATGTTGTCCTATGTTTGCACTTCAAATGCATTTTAATTAGAAGATGATGCCATTTGCGCCAGGCTGTTTTTGAAGCCCCTATAGTCGGCCTACTTTTTTGAGCATTTTGCCTTGGTCCCACCTTGGCAAAATCTCACAAAATGGCCGATTTAGGTGTCCTTCCCAAATTTGTCATAACTCGGCTATACGGACACTTATGCACTTATGGAGCTGCAGTTTGCAGCAAAATGTTGTGCTATGTTTGCACTTCAAGTCCATACTAATTAGGAGATGATGCCATTTGCGCTAGGCTGTTTTTGAAACCCCTATAGTCGGCCTACTTTTTTGAGCATTTTGCCTTGGTCCTCCCTTGGCAAAATCTCACAAGATGGCCGATTTAGGTGTCCTTGCCACATTTGTCATAACTCGGCTATACGGACACTTATGGAGCCGCAGTTTGAAGCAAAATGTTGTCCTATGTTTGCACTTCAAGTGCATTTTAATTAGGAGATGATGCCATTTGCGCCAGGCTGTTTTTGAAGCCCCTATAGTCGGCCTACTTTTTGGAGCATTTTGCCTTGGTCCCCCCTCGGCAAAATCTCAGAAAATGGCCGATTTACGTGTCCTTGCCAAATTTCTCATCACTCGGCTATACGGACACTTATGCACTTATGGAGCCGCAGTTTGCAGCAAAATGTTGTGCTATGTTTGCACTTCAAGTCCATACTAATTAGGAGATGATGCCATTTGCGCTAGGCTGTTTTTGAAGCCCCTATAGTCGGCCTACTTTTTTGACCATTTTGCCTTGGTCCCCCCTTGGCAAAATCTCAGAAAATGGCCGATTTAGGTGTCCTTGCCAAATTTGTCATAACTCGGCTATACGGACACTTATGGAGCCGCAGTTTGCAGCAAAATATTGTCCTATGTTTGCACTTCAAGTGCATACTAATTAGGAGATGATGCCATTTTCTCCAGGGTGTTTTGGAAGCCCCTATAGTCGGCCTACTTTTTTGAGCATTTTATCTTGGCCCCCCCTTGGCAAAATCTCAGAAAATGGCCGATTTCGGTGTCCTTGCCTAATTTGTCATAACTCGGCTATACGGACACTCATGGAGCCGTAGTTTGAAGCAAAATGTTGTCCTATGTTTGACCTCAAGTGCATTTTAATTAGGAGATGATGCCCTTTGCGTCAGGCTGTTTTTGAAGCCCCTATAGTCGGCGTACTTTTTTGAGCATTTTGCCTTTGTCCCCCCTTAGCAAAACCTCAGAAAATGGACGCTTTAGGTGTCCTTGCCAAATTTGTCATAACTCGGCTATACGGACACTTATGGAGCCGCAGTTTGAAGCAAAATGTTGTCCTATGTTTGCACTTCAAGTGCATTTTAATTAGAAGATGATGCCATTTGCTCCAGGCTGTTTTTGAAGCCCCTATAGTCGGCCTACTTTTTTGAGCATTTTGCCTTGGTCCCACCTTGGCAAAATCTCACAAAATGGCCGATTTAGGTGTCCTTCCCAAATTTGTCATAACTCGGCTATACGGACACTTATGCACTTATGGAGCCGCAGTTTGCAGCAAAATGTGTTCCTGTGTTTGCATTTCAAGTGCATACTAATTAGGAGATTATGCCATTTGCGCCAGGCTGTTTCTGAAGCCCCTATAGTCGGCCTACGTTTTTGAGCATTTTGCCTTGGTCCCCCCTTGGCAAAATTTCAGAAAATGGCCGATTTAGGTGTCCTTGCACAAATTTGTCATAACTGGGCTATACCGACACTTATGGAGCCGCAGTTTGCAGCAAAATGTGTTCCTATGTTTGCACTTCAAGTGCATACTAATTAGGAGATGATGCCATTTGCGCCAGGGTGTTTTTCAAGCCCCTATAGTCAGCCTACTTTTTCCAGCATTTTGCCTTGGTCCCCCCTTGGCAAAATCTCAGAAAATGGCCGATTTAGGTGTCCTTGCCAAATTTGTCATAACTCGGCTATACGGACACCTATGGATTCGCAGTTTGCAGCAAAATGTTGGCCGATGTTTGCACTTTAAGTGTATACTAATTAAAAGATGATGCAATTTAGGCTAGGGAGTTTTTAAAGGCCCTATAGTCGGCTTCCTTTTTTGAGCATTTTGCTTTGGTCCCCCCTTGGCAAAATCTCAGAAAATGGCCCATTTAGGTGTCCTTGCCAAATTTGTCATAACTCGGCTATACGGACTCTTATGGAGCCGCAGTTTGCATCAAAATGTGGTCCTATGTTTGCACTTCAAGTGCATACTAATTAGGAGATGATGCTATTTGCGCCAGGTTGTTTTTGAAACCCCTATAGTCGGCCTACTTTTTTGAAAATTTTGCCTTGGTCCCCCGTTGGCAAAATCTCAGGAAATGCCCGATTTAGGTGTCCTTGCCAAATTTGTCATAACTCGGCTATACAGACACTTATGGAGCCGAAGTTTGCAGCAACATGTTGTCCTATGTTTGCACTTCAAGTTCATACTAATTAGGAGATGATGCTATTTGCGCCAGGGTGTTTTTGTAGCCCCTATAGTCGGCCTACTTTTTTGAGAATTTTGCCTTGGTCCCCCGTTGGCAAAATCTCAGAAAATGGCCCATTTAGGTGTCCTTGCCAAATTTGTCATAACTCGGCTTTCCAGACATTTATGGAGCTGCAGTTTGCAGCAAAATGTTGTCCTATGTTTGCACTTCAAGTGCATACTAATTAAGAGATGATGCCATTTGTCGCAGGGTGTTTTTGAAGCCCCTATAGTCGGCCTACTTTTTTGAGCATTTTGCCTTGGTCCCCCCTTGGCAAAATCTCAGAAAATGGCCGATTTAGGTGTCTTTCCCAAATTTGTCATAACTCGGCTATACAGACACTTATGGAGCTGCAGTTTGCAGCAAAATGTTGTCCTATGTTTGCACTTCAAGTGCATACTAATTAAGAGATGATGCCATTTGCGCCAGGCTGTTTTTGAAGCCCCTATAGTCGGCCTACTTTTTTGAGCATTTTTCCTTGGTCCCCACTTGGCAAAATCTCACAAAATGGCCGATTTAGGTGTCCTTGCCAAATTTGTCATAACTCGGCTATACAGAAACTTATGGAGCCGCAGTTTGAAGCAAAATGTTGTCCTATGTTTGCACTTCAAGTGCATACTAATTAGGAGATGATGCCATTTGTGCTATAGTGTTTTTGAAGTCCCTATAGTCGGCCTACTTTTTTGAGCATTTTGCCTTGGCCCCCCCTTGGCAAAATCTCAGAAAATGGCCGATTTAGGTGTCCTTGCCAAATTTGTCATAACTCGGCTATACAGACACTTATGGAGCTGCAGTTTGCAGTAAAATGTTGTCCTATGTTTGCACTTCAAGTGCATACTAATTAAGAGATGATGCCATTTGCGCCAGGGTGTTTTTGAAGCCCCTATAGTCGGCCTACTTTTTTGAGCATTTTGCCTTGGTCCCCCCTTGGCAAAATCTCAGAAAATGGCCGATCTAGGTGTCCTTGCCAAATTTCTCATCACTCGGCTATACGGACACTTATGGAACCGCAGTTTGCAGCAAAATGTTGTCCTATGTTTGCACTTTAAGTGCATACTACTAATGAGATGATGCCATTTGCGCTAGGCTGTTTTTGAAGCCCCTATAGTCGGCCTACTTTTTTGAGCATTTTGCCTTGGTCCCCCCTTGGCAAAATCTCAGAAAATGGTCGATTTAGGTGTCCTTGCCAAATTTGTCATAACTCGGCTATACGGACACTTATGGAGCCGCAGTTTGAAGCAAAATGTTGTCCTATGTTTGCACTTCAAGTGCATTTTAATTAGGAGATGATGCCATTTGCGCCAGGCTGTTTTTGAAGCCCCTATAGTCGGCCTACTTTTTTGAGCATTTTGCCTTGGTCCCCCTTTGGCAAAATCTTAGAAAATGGCCGATTTAAGTGTCCTTGCCAAATTTGTCATAACTCGGCTATACGGACACTTATGGAACCGCAGTTTGCAGCAAAATGTTGTCCTATGTTTGCACTTCAAGTGCATACTACTAATGAGATGATGCCATTTGCGCCAGGCTGTTTTTGAAGCCCCTATAGTCGGGCTACTTTTTTGAGCATTTTGCCTTGGTCCCCCCTTGGCAAAATCTCAGAAAATGGCCGATTTAGGTGTCCTTGCCAAATTTGTCATAACCCGGCTATACCGACACTTATGGAGCCGCAGTTTGCAGCAAAATGTGTTCCTATGTTTGCATTTCAAGTGCATACTAATTAGGAGATGATGCCATTTGCGCCAGGCTGTTTTTGAAGCCCCTATAGTCGGCCTACGTTTTTGAGCATTTTGCCTTGGTCCCCCCTTGGCAAAATTTCAGAAAATGGCCGATTTAGGTGTCCTTGCACAAATTTGTCATAACTGGGCTATACCGACACTTATGGAGCCGCAGTTTGCAGCAAAATGTGTTCCTATGTTTGCACTTCAAGTGCATACTAATTAGGAGATGATGCCATTTGCGCCAGGGTGTTTTTCAAGCCCCTATAGTCAGCCTACTTTTTCCAGCATTTTGCCTTGGTCCCCCCTTGGCAAAATCTCAGAAAATGGCCGATTTAGGTGTCCTTGCCAAATTTGTCATAACTCGGCTATACGGACACCTATGGATTCGCAGTTTGCAGCAAAATGTTGTCCGATGTTTGCACTATAAGTGTATACTAATTAAAAGATGATGCAATTTAGGCTAGGGAGTTTTTAAAGGCCCTATAGTCGGCTTCCTTTTTTGAGCATTTTTCTTTGGTCCCCCCTTGGCAAAATCTCAGAAAATGGCCCATTTAGGTGTCCTTGCCAAATTTGTCATAACTCGGCTATACGGACTCTTATGGAGCCGCAGTTTGCATCAAAATGTGGTCCTATGTTTGCACTTCAAGTGCATACTAATTAGGAGATGATGCTATTTGCGCCAGGTTGTTTTTGAAACCCCTATAGTCGGCCTACTTTTTTGAGAATTTTGCCTTGGTCCCCCGTTGGCAAAATCTCAGGAAATGGCCGATTTAGGTGTCCTTTCCAAATTTGTCATAACTCGGCTATACCGACACTTATGGAGCCGAAGTTTGCAGCAACATGTTGTCCTATGTTTGCACTTCAAGTTCATACTAATTAGGAGATGATGCTATTTGCGCCAGGGTGTTTTTGAAGCCCCTATAGTCGGCCTACTTTTTTGAGAATTTTGCCTTGGTCCCCCGTTGGCAAAATCTCAGAAAATGGCCCATTTAGGTGTCCTTGCCAAATTTGTCATAACTCGGCTTTCCAGACATTTATGGAGCTGCAGTTTGCAGCAAAATGTTGTCCTATGTTTGCACTTCAAGTGCATACTAATTAAGAGATGATGCTATTTGTCGCAGGGTGTTTTTGAAGCCCCTATAGTCGGCCTACTTTTTTGAGCATTTTGCCTTGGTCCCCCCTTGGCAAAATCTCAGAAAATGGCCGATTTAGGTGTCTTTCCCAAATTTGTCATAACTCGGCTATACAGACACTTATGGAGCTGCAGTTTGCAGCAAAATGTTGTCCTATGTTTGCACTTCAAGTGCATACTAATTAAGAGATGATGCCATTTGCGCCAGGCTGTTTTTCAAGCCCCTATAGTCGGCCTACTTTTTTGAGCATTTTGCCTTGGTCCCCACTTGGCAAAATCTCAGAAAATGGCCGATCTAGGT
The DNA here is from genome assembly GCA_964020085.1 of Micromussa lordhowensis. Taxonomy (NCBI): domain Eukaryota; kingdom Metazoa; phylum Cnidaria; class Anthozoa; order Scleractinia; family Lobophylliidae; genus Micromussa; species Micromussa lordhowensis. Next base: position 26,127,514 of record OZ026598.1, read on the forward strand.
GTCCTTGCCAAATTTCTCATCACTCGGCTATACGGACACTTATTAACTTATGGAGCCGCAGTTTGCAGCAAAATGTTGTCCTATGTTTGCACTTCAAGTGCATACTCATTAGGAGATGATGTCATTTGCGCCAGGGTGCTTTTAAAGCCCCTATAGTCGGCTCACTTTTTTGAGAATTTTGCCTTGGTCCGCCTTTGGCAAAATCTCAGAAAATGCCCGATTTAGGTGTCCTTGCCAAATTTGTCATAACTCGCCTATACAGACACTTATGGAGCCGCAGTTTGCAGCACAATGTTGTCCTATGTTTGCACTTCAAGTGCATACTAATTAGGAGATGATGCCATTTGCGCCAGGCTGTTTTTGAAGCCCCTACAGTCGGCCTACTTTTTTGAGCATTTTGCCTTGGTCCCCCCTTGGCAAAATCTCAGAAAATGGCCGATTTAGGTGTCCTTGCCAAATTTGTCATAACTCGGCTATACCGACACTTATGGAGCCGCAGTTTGCAGCAAAATGTGTTCCTATGTTTGCACTTTAAGTCCATACTAATTAGGAGATGATACCATTTGCGCCAGGGTGTTTTTGAAGCCCCTATAGTCGGCCTACTTTTTTGAGCATTTTGCCTTGGTCCCCCCTTCGCAAAATCTCAGAAAATGGCTGATTTAGGTGTCCTTGCCAAATTTGTCATAACTCGGCCATACGAACACTTATGGAGCTGCAGTTTGCAGCAAAATGTTGTCCTATGTTTGCACTTCAAGTCCGTACTAATTAGGAGATGATACCATTTGCGCCAGGGTGTTTTTGAAGCCCCTATAGTCGGCCTACTTTTTTGAGCATTTTGCCTTGGTCCCCCCTTGGCAAAATCTCAGAAAATGGCTGATTTAGCTGTCCTTGCCAAATTTGTCATAACTCGGCTATACGGACACTTATGGAGCTGCAGTTTGGAGCAAAATGTTCTCTTATGTTTGCACTTCAAGTGCTTACTAATTAGGAGATGATGCCATTTGCGCTAGAGTGTTTTTGAAGCCCCTATAGTCGGCCTACTTTTTTGAGCATTTTGCCTTGGTCCCCCCTTGGCAAAATCTCAGAAAATGGCTGATTTAGCTGTCCTTGCCAAATTTGTCATAACTCGGCTATACGGACACTTATGGAGCCGCAGTTTGGAGCAAAATGTTCTCTTATGTTTGCACTTCAAGTGCTTACTAATTAGGAGATGATGCCATTTGCGCTAGAGTGTTTTTGAAGCCCCTATAGTCGGCCTACTTTTTTGAGCATTTTGCCTTGGTCCCCCCTTGGCAAAATCTCAGAAAATGGCCGATTTAGGTGTCCTTGCCAAATTTGTCATAACTCGGCTATACGGACACTTATGGAGCCGCAGTTTGCAGCAAAATGTTGTCCTATGTTTGCATTTCAAGTGCATACTAATTAGGAGATGATGCCATTTGCGCCAGGCTGTTTTTGAAGCCCCTATAGTCGGCCTCCTTTTTTGAGCATTTTGCCTTGGTCCCCCCTTGGCAAAATTTCAGAAAATGACCGATTTAGGTGTCCTTGCACAAATTTGTCATAACTCGGCTATACAGACACTTATGGAGCTGCAGCTTGCAGCAAAATGTTGTCCTATGTTTGCACTTCAAGTGCATACTAATTAAAAGATGATGCCATTTGCGCCAGGGTGTTTTTGAAGCCCCTATAGTCGGCCTACTTTTTTTAAGCATTTTGCCTTGGTCCCCCTTTGCAAAATCTCAGAAAATGGCCGATTTAGGTGTCCTTCCCAAATTTGTCATCACTCGGCTATACGGACACTTATGGAGCCGCAGTTTGCAGCAAAATGTTGTCCTATGTTTGCACTTCAAGTGCATACTAATTAAGAGATGATGCCATTTGCGCCAGGCTGTTTTTGAAGCCCCTATAGTCGGCCTTTTTTTTTTGAGCTTTTTGCCTTGGATCCCCTCTTGGCAAAATCTCAGACAATTGCCGATTTAGGTGTCCTTGCCAAATTTGTCATAACTCGGCTATACGGACACCTATGGAGCCGCAGTTTGCAGCAAAATGTTGTCATATGTTTGCACTTTAAGTGTATACTAATTAAAAGATGATGCAATTTAGGCTAGGGAGTTTTTAAAGCCCCTTTAGTCGGCTTCCTTTTTTGAGCATTTTGCCTTGGTCCCCCCTTGGCAAAATCTCAGAAAATGGCCCATTTAGGTGTCCTTGCCAAATTTGTCATAACTGGGCTATACGGACTCTTATGGAGCCGCAGTTTGCATCAAAATGTGGTCCTATGTTTGCACTTCAGGTGCATACTAATTAGGAGATGATGCTATTTGCGCCAGGTTGTTTTTGAAGCCCCTATAGTCGGCCTACTTTTTTGAGAATTTTTCCTTGGTCCCCCGTTGGCAAAATCTCAGGAAATGGCCGATTTAAGTGTCCTTGCCAAATTTCTCATAACTCGGCTATACAGACACTTATGGAGCCGAAGTTTGCAGCAACATGTTTTCCTATGTTTGCACTTCAAGTTCATACTAATTAGGAGATGATGCTATTTGCGCCAGGGTGTTTTTGAAGCCCCTATAGTCGGCCTACTTTTTTGAGCATTTTGCCTTGGTCCCCCCTTGGAAAAATCTCAGAAAATGGCCGATTTAGGTGTCCTTGCCAAATTTGTCATAACTCGGCTTTACAGACATTTATGGAGCTGCAGTTTGGAGCAAAATGTTGTCCTATGTTTGCACTTCAAGTGCATACTAATTAAGAGATGATGCCATTTGCGCCAGGGTGTTTTTGAAGCCCCTATAGTCGGCCTACTTTTTTGAGCATTTTGCCTTGGTCCCCCTTTGGCAAAATCTCAGAAAATGGCCAATTTAGGTGTCCTTGCCAAATTTGTCATAACTCGGCTATACAGAAACTTATGGAGCTGCAGTTTGCAGCAACATGTTGTCCTATGTTTGCACTTCAAGTGCATACAAATTACGAGATGATGCCATTTGCGCCATAGTGTTTTTGAAGCCCCTATAGTCGGCCTACTTTTTTGAGCATTTTGCCTTGGTCCCCCCTTGGCAAAATTTCATAAAATGGTACATTTAGGTGTCCTTGCCAAATTTGTCATTACTCGGCTATACGGACTCTTATGGAGCCGCAGTTTGCATCAAAATGTGGTCCTATGTTTGCACTTTAAGTGCATACTAATTAGGAGATGATGGTATTTGCGCCAGGGTGTTTTTGAAGCCCCTATAGTCGGCCTACTTTTTTGAGAATTTTGCCTTGGTCCCCCGTTGGCAAAATCTCAGGAAATGGCCGATTTAGGTGTCCTTGCCAAATTTGTCATAACTCGGCTATACAGACACTTATGGAGCCGCAGTTTGCAGCAACATGTTCTCCTATGTTTGCACTTCAAGTGCATACTAATTAGGAGATGATGCTATTTGCGCCAGGGTGTTTTTTAAGCCCCTATAGTCGGCCTACTTTTTTGAGCATTTTGCCTTGGTTCCCCCCTTGGCAAAATCTCAGAAAATGGCCGATTTAGGTGTCCTTGCCAAAATTGTCATAACTCGGCTATACAGACACTTATGGAGCTGCAGTTTGCAGCAAAATGTTGTCCTATGTTTGCACTTCAATTGCCTACTAATTAGGAGATGATGCCATTTGCGCCAGGCTGTTTTTGAAGCCCCTATAGTCGGCCTACTTTTTTGAGCATTTTGCCTTGGTCCCCCCTTGGCAAAATCTCACAAAATGGCCGATTTAGGTGTCCTTGCCAAATTTGTCATAACTCGGCTATACAGACACTTATGGAGCTGCAGTTTGCAGCAACATGTTGTCCTATGTTTGCACTTCAAGTGCATACTAATTAGCAGATGATGCCATTTGCGACATAGTGTTTTTGAAGCCCCTATAGTCGGCCTACTTTTTTGAGCATTTTGCCTTGGTCCCCCCTTGGCAAAATCTCAGAAAATGGCCCATTTAGGTGTCCTTGCCAAATTTGTCATCACTCGGCTATACGGACTCTTATGGAGCTGCATTTTGCATCAAAATGTGGCCCTATGATTGCACTTCAAGTGCATACTAATTAGAAGATAATGCTATTTGCGCCAGGGTGTTTTTGAAGCCATTATAGTCGGCCTACTTTTTTGAGAATTTTGCCTTGGTCCCCCCTTGGCAAAATCTCAGGAAAAGGCCGATTTAGGTGTCCTTGCCAAATTTGTCATAACTCGGCTATACAGACATTTATGGAGCTGCAGTTTGCAGCAAAATGTTGTCCTATGTTTGCACTTCAAGTGCATACTAATTAGGAGATGATGCCATTTGCGCCATAGTATTTTTGAAGCCCCTATAGTCGGCCTACTTTTTTGAGCATTTTGCCTTGGTCCCCCCTTGGCAAAATCTCAGAAAATGGCCGATATAGGTGTCCTTGCCAAATTTGTCATAACTCGGCTATACAGACACTTCTGGAGCCGCAGTTTGCAGCAACATGTTGTCCTATGTTTGCACTTCAAGTGCATACTAATTAGGAGATGATGCCATTTGTGCTATAGTGTTTTTGAAGTCCCTATAGTCGGCCTACTTTTTTGAGCATTTTGCCTTGGCCCCCCCCTTGGCAAAATCTCAGAAAATGGCCGATTTAGGTGTCCTTGCCAAATTTGTCATAACTCGGCTATACAGACACTTATGGAGCTGCAGTTTGCAGTAAAATGTTGTCCTATGTTTGCACTTCAAGTGCATACTAATTAAGAGATGATGCCATTTGCGCCAGGGTGTTTTTGAAGCCCCTATAGTCGGCCTACTTTTTTGAGCATTTTGCCTTGGTCCCCCCTTGGCAAAATCTCAGAAAATGGCCGATCTAGGTGTCCTTGCCAAATTTCTCATCACTCGGCTATACGGACACTTATTAACTTATGGAGCCGCAGTTTGCAGCAAAATGTTGTCCTATGTTTGCACTTCAAGTGCATACTCATTGGGAGATGATGTCATTTGCGCCAGGGTGCTTTTGAAGCCCCTATACTCGGCCTACTTTTTTGAGAATTTTGCCTTGGTCCGCCTTTGGCAAAATCTCAGAAAATGCCCGATTTAGGTGTCCTTGCCAAATTTGTCATAACTCGGATATACAGACACTTATGGAGCCGCAGTTTGCAGCACAATGTTGTCCTATGTTTGCACTTCAAGTGCATACTAATTAGGAGATGATGCCATTTGCGCCAGGCTGTTTTTGAAGCCCCTATAGTCGGCCTACTTTTTTGAGCATTTTGCCTTGGTCCCCCCTTGGCAAAATCTCAGAAAATGGCCGATTTAAGTGTCCTTGCCAAATTTGTCATAACTCGGCTATACGGACTCTTATGGAGCCGAAGTTTGCATCAAAATGTGGTCCTATGTTTGCACTTCAAGTGCATACTAATTAGGAGATGATGCTATTTGCGCCAGGGTGTTTTTGAAGCCCCTATAGTCGGCCTACTTTTTTGAGAATTTTGCCTTGGTCCCCCCTTGGAAAAATCTCAGAAAATGGCCGATTTAGGTGTCTTTGCCAAATTTGTCATAACTCGGCTTTACAGACATTTATGGAGCTGCAGTTTGCAGCAAAATGTTGTCCTATGTTTGCACTTCAAGTGCATACTAATTAAGAGATGGTGCCATTTGCGGCAGGGTGTTTTTAAAGCCCCTATAGTCGGCCTACTTTTTTGAGCATTTTGCCTTGGTCCCCCCTTGGCAAAATCTCAGAAAATGGCCGATTTAGGTGTCCTTGTCAAAATTGTCATAACTCGGCTATAAAGACACTTATGGAGCTGCAGTTTGCAGCAACATGTTGTCCTATGTTTGCACTTCAAGTGCATACTATTTAGGAGATGATACCATTTGCGCCATAGTGTTTTTGAAGCCCCTATAGTCGGCCTACTTTTTTGAGCATTTTGCCTCGGTTCCCCCTTGGAAAAATCTCAGGAAATGGCCGATTTAGGTGTCCTTGCCAAATTTGTCATATCTCGGCTATACAGACATTTATGGAGCTGCAGTTTGCAGCAAAATCTTGTCCTATGTTTGCACTTCCAGTGCATACTAATTAAGAGATAATGCCATTTGCGGCAGGGTGTTTTTGAAGCCCCTATACTCGGCCTACTTTTTTTAGCATTTTGCCTTGGTCCCCCCTTGGCAAAGTCTCAGAAAATGGCCGATTTAGGTGTCCTTGCCAAATTTGTCATAACTCGGCTATAAGGACACTTATGGAGCCGCAGTTTGCAGCAAAATGTTGTCCTATGTTTGCACTTTAAGTGCATACTAATTAGGAGATGATGTCAGTTGCGCTAGGGTGTTTTTGAAGCCCCTATAGTCGGCCTACTTTTTTGAGCATTTTGCCTTGGTCCCCCCTTGGCAAAATCTCAGAAAATGGCCGATTTAGGTGTCCTTGCCACATTTGTCATAACTCGGCTATACGGACACTTATGGAGCCGCAGTTTGCAGCAAAATGTTGTCCTATGTTTGCACTTTAAGTGCATACTAATTAGGAGATGATGCCATTTGCGCCAGGGTGTTTTTGAAGCCCCTATAGTCGGCCTTCTTTTTTGAGCATTTTGCCTTGGTCCCCCCTTGGCAAAATCTCAGAAAATGGCCGATTTAGGTGTCCTTGCCAAATTTGTCATAACTCGGCTATACCGACACTTATGGAGCCGCAGTTTGCAGCAAAATGTGTTCCTATGTTTGCCCTTTAAGAGCATACTAATTAGGAGATGATACCATTTGCGCCAGGGTGTTCTTGAAGCACCTATAGTCGGCCTACTTTTATGAGCATTTTGCCTTGGTCCCCCCTTGGAAAAATCTCAGAAAATGGCCGATTTAGGTGTCCTTGCCAAATTTGTCATAACTCGGCTATACAGACATTTATGGAGCTGCAGTTTGCAGCAAAATGTTGTCCTATGTTTGCACTTCCAGTGCATACTAATTACGAGATGATGCCATTTGCGCCATAGTGTTTTTGAAGCCCCCATAGTTAGCCTACTTTTTTGAGCATTTTGCCTTGGTCCCCCCTTGGCAAAATCTCAGAAAATGGCCCATTTAGGTGTCCTTGCCAAATTTGTCATAACTCGGCTATACGGACACTTATGGAGCCGCAGTTTGCATCAAAATGTGGTCCTATGTTTGCACTTCAAGTGCATACTAATTAGGAGATGATGCTATTTGCGCCAGGGTGTTTTTGAAGCCCCTATAGTCGGCCTACTTTTTTGAGAATTTTGCCTTGGTCCCCCCTTGGCAAAATCTCAGAAAATGGCCGATTTAATTGTCCTTGCCAAATTTGTCATAACTCGGCTATACGGACACTTATGGAGCCGCAGTTTGGAGCAAAATGTTCTCTTATGTTTGCACTTTAAGTGCATACAAATTAGGAGATGATGCCATTTGCGCTATAGTGTTTTTGAAGCCCCTATAGTCGGGCTACTTTTTTGAGCATTTTGCCTTGGTCCCCCCTTGGCAAAATCTCAAAAAATGGCCCATTTAGGTGTCCTTGCCAAATTTGTCATAACTCTACTATACGGACACTTATGGAGCCGCAGTTTGCAGCAACATGTTGTCCTATGTTTGCACTTCCAGTGCATACTAATTACGAGATGATGCCATTTGCGCCATAGAGTTTTTGAAGCCCCTATAGTTGGCCTACTTTTTTGAGCATTTTGCCTTGGTCCCCCCTTGGCAAAATCTCAGAAAATGGCCCATTTAGGTGTCCTTGCCAAATTTGTCATAACTCGGCTATACGGACACTTATGGAGCCGCAGTTTCCATCAAAATGTGGTCCTATGTTTGCACTTCAAGTGCATACTAATTAGGAGATGATGCTATTTGCGCCAGGGTGTTTTTGAAGCCCCTATAGTCGGCCTACGTTTTTGAGAATTTTGCCTTGGTCCCCCCTCTGCAAAATCTCAGAAAATGGCCGATTTAGGTGTCCTTGCCAAATTTGTCATAACTCGGCTATACAGACACTTATGGAGCCGCAGTTTGCAGCAACATGTTGTCCTATGTTTGCACTTCAAGTGCATACTAATTACGAGATGATGTTATTTGCGCCAGGCTGTTTTTGAAGCCCCTATTGTCGGCCTTCTTTTTTGAGCATTTTGCCTTGGTCCACCCTTGGCAAAATCTCACAAAATGGCCGATTTAGGTGTCCTTGCCAAATTTGTCATAACTCGGCTATACAGACACTTATGGAGCTGCAGTTTGCCGCAAAATGTTGTGCTATGTTTGCACTTCAAGTGCATACTAATTAGGAGATGATGCCATTTGCGCTATTGTGTTTTTGAAGCCCCTATAGTCGGCCTACTTTTTTGAGCATTTTGCCTTGGTCCCCCCTTGGCAAAATCTCAGAAAATGGCCCATTTAGGTGTCCTTGCCAAATTTGTCATAACTCGACTATACAAACACTTATGGAGCCGCAGTTTGCAGCAACATGTTGTCCTATGTTTGCACTTCAAGTGCATACTAATTAGGAGATGATGCCATTTGCGCCAGGGTGTTTTTCAAGCCCCTATACTCGGCCTACTTTTTTGAGCATTTTGCCTTGGTCCCCCGTTGGCAAAATCTCAGAAAATGGCCAATTTAGGTGTCCTTGCAAAATTTGTCATAACTCGGCTATACGGACACTTATGGAGCCGCAAATGGACGCAAAATGTTGTCCTATGTTTGCACTTCAAGTGCATACTAGTTAGGAGATGATGCCATTTGCGCCAGGCTGTTTTTGAAGCCCCTATAGTCGGCCTACTTTTTTGAGCATTTTGCCTTGGTCCCCCCTCGGCAAAATTTCATAAAATGGCCGATTTAGGTGTCCTTGCCAAATTTGTCATAACTCGGCTATACAGACACTTATGGAGCTGCAGTTTGCAGCAAAATGTTGTCCTATGTTTGCACTTCAAGTGCATACTAATTAAGAGATAAAGCCATTTGCGCCAGGGTGTTTTTGAAGCCCCTATATTCGGCATACTTTTTTTAAGCATTTTGCCTTGGTCCCCCTTTGGCAAAATCTCAGAAAATGGCCGATTTAGGTGTCCTTCCCAAATTTGTCATCACTCGGCTATACGGACACTTATGGAGCCGCAGCTTGCAGCAAAATGTTGTCCTATGTTTGCACTTCAAGTGCAGACAAATTACGAGATGATGCCATTTGCGCTATAGTGTTTTTGAAGCCCCTATAGTCGGGCTACTTTTTTGAGCATTTCGCCTTGGTCCCCCCTTGGCAAAATCTCAGAAAATGGCCCATTTAGGTGTGCTTCCCAAATTTGTCATAACTCGACTATACGGACACTTATGGAGCCGCAGTTTGCAGCAACATGTTGTCCTATGTTTGCACTTCCAGTGCATACTTATTACGAGATAATGCCATTTGCACCATAGTGTTTTTGAAGCCCCTAGAGTTGGCCTACCTTTTTGAGCATTTTGCCTTGGTCCCCCCTTGGCAAAATCTCAGAAAATGGCCCATTTAGGTGTCCTTGCCAAATTTGTCATAACTCGGCTATACGGACACTTATGGAGCCGCAGTTTGCATCAAAATGTGGTCCTATGTTTGCACTTTAAGTGCATGCTAATTAGGAGATGATGCTATTTGCGCCAGGGTGTTTTTGAAGCCCCTATAGTCGGCCTACTTTTTTGAGAATTTTGCCTTGGTCCCCCCTTGGCAAAATCTCAGAAAATGGCCGATTTAGGTGTCCTTGCCAAATTTGTCATAACTCGGCTATACAGACACTTATGGAGCCGCAGTTTGCAGCAACATGTTGTCCTATGTTTGCACTTCAAGTGCATACTAATTACGAGAAGATGTTATTTGCGCCAGGCTGTTTTTGAAGCCCCTATTGTCGGCCTACTTTTTTGAGCATTTTGCCTTGGTCCCCCCTTGGCAAAATCTCAGAAAATAACCGATATAGGTGTCCTTGCCAAATTTCTCATAACTCGGCTATACAGGCACTTCTGGAGCCGCAGTTTGCAGCAACATGTTGTCCTATGTTTGCACTTCAAGTGCATACTAATTAGGAGAAGATGCCATTTGCAGCAGGCTGTTTTAGAAGCCCCTATAGTCGGCCTACTTTTTTGAGCATTTTGCCTTGGTCCACCCTTGGCAAAATCTCAGAAAATGGCCAATTTAGGTGTCCTTGCCAAATTTGTCATAACTCGGCTATACGGACACTTATGGAGCCGCAGTTTGGAGCAAAATGTTCTCTTATGTTTGCACTTCAAGTGCATACAAATTAGGAGATGATGCCATTTGCGCTATAGTGTTTTTGAAGCCCCTATAGTCGGCCTACTTTTTTGAGCATTTTGCCTTGGTCCCCCTTTGGCAAAATCTCAGAAAATGGCCCATTTAGGTGTCCTTGCCAAATTTGTCATAACTCGACTATACGGACACTTATGGAGCTGCAGTTTGAAGCAACATGTTGTCCTATGTTTGCACTTCAAGTGCATGCTAATTAGGATGTTGCCATTTGCGCTATAGTGTTTTTGAAGCCCCTATACTCGGCCTACTTTTTTGAGCATTTTGCCTTGGTCCCCCCTTGGCAAAATCTCAGAAAATGGCCCATTTAGGTGTGCTTGCCAAATTTGTCATAACTCGACTATACGGACACTTATGGAGCCGCAGTTTGCAGCAACATGTTGTCCTATGTTTGCACTTCCAGTGCATACTTATTACGAGATAATGCCATTTGCGCCATAGTGTTTTTGAAGCCCCTAGAGTAGGCCTACCTTTTTGAGCATTTTGCCTTGGTCCCCCCTTGGAAAAATCTCAGAAAATGGCCCATTTAGGTGTCCTTGCCAAATTTGTCATAACTCGGCTATACGGACACTTATGGAGCCGCAGTTTGCATCAAAATGTGGTCCTATGTTTGCACTTTAAGTGCATGCTAATTAGGAGATGATGCTATTTGCGCTAGGGTGTTTTTGAAGCCCCTATAGTCGGCCTACTTTTTTGAGAATTTTGCCTTGGTCCCCCCTTGGCAAAATCTCAGAAAATGGCCGATTTAGGTGTCCTTGCCAAATTTGTCATAACTCGGCTATACAGACACTTATGGAGCCGCAGTTTGCAGCAACATGTTGTCCTATGTTTGCCCTTTAAGTGCATACTAATTACGAGATGATGTTATTTGCGCCAGGCTGTTTTTGAAGCCCCTATTGTCGGCCTACTTTTTTGAGCATTTTGCCTTGGTCCCCCCTTGGCAAAATCTCACAAAATGGCCGATTTAGGTGTCCTTGCCAAACTTGTCATAACTCGGCTATACGGACACTTATGGAGCCGCAGTTTGGAGCAAAATGTTCTCTTATGTTTGCACTTCAAGTGCATACAAATTAGGAGATGATGCCATTTGCGCTATAGTGTTTTTGAAGCCCCTATAGTCGGCCTACTTTTTTGAGCATTTTGCCTTGGTCCCCCCTTGGCAAAATCTCAGAAAATGGCCCATTTAGGTGTCCTTGCCAAATTTGTCATAACTCGACTATACGGACACTTATGGAGCTGCAGTTGGCAGCAACATGTTGTCCTATGTTTGCACTTCAAGTGCATGCTAATTAGGATGTTGCCATTTGCGCCAGGGTGTTTTTCAAACCCCTATACTCGGCCTACTTTTTTGAGCATTTTGCCTTGGTCCCCCCTTGGCAAAATCTCAGAAAATGGCCGATTTAGGTGTCCTTGCCAAATTTGTCATAACTCGGCTATACGGACACTTATGGAGCCGCAGTTTGCAGCAAAATGTTGTCCTATGTTTGCACCTTAAGTGCATACAAATTAGGAGATGATGCCATTTGCGCCAGGCTGTTTTTGAAGCCCCTATAGTCGGCCTACTTTTTTGAGCATTTTGCCTTGGTCCCCACTTGGCAACATTTCAGAAAATGGCCGATTTAGGTGTCCTTGCCAAATTTGTCATAACTCGGCTATACAGACACTTATGGAGCTGCAGTTTGCAGCAAAATATTGTCCTATGTTTGCACTTCAAGTGCATATTAATTAAGAGATCATGCCATTTGCGCCAGGGTGTTTTTGAAGCCCCTATATTCGGCCTACTTTTTTTAAGCATTTTGCCTTGGTCCCCCTTTGGCAAAATCTCAGAAAATGGCCGATTTAGGTGTCCTTGCAAAATTTGTCATAACTCGGCTATACAGACAATTATGTAGCTGCAGTTTGCAGCAAAATATTGTCCTATGTTTGCACTTCAAGTGCATATTAATTAAGAGATCATGCCATTTGCGCCAGGGTGTTTTTGAAGCCCCTATAGTCGGCCTACTTTTTTTAAGCATTTTGCCTTGGTCCCCCTTTGGCAAAATCTCAGAAAATGGCCGATTTAGGTGTCCTTCCCAAATTTGTCATCACTCGGCTATACGGACACTTATGGAGCCGCAGTTTGCAGCAAAATGTTGTCCTATGTTTGCACTTCAAGTGCATACTAATTAGGAGATGATGCCATTTCCGCCAGGCTGTTTTTGAAGCCCCTATAGTCGGCCTACTTTTTTGAGCATTTTGCCTTGGTCCACCCTTGGCAAAATCTCACAAAATGGCCGATTTAGGTGTCCTTGCCAAATTTGTCATAACTCGGCTATAGAGACACTTATGGAGCTGCAGTTTGCAGCAAAATGTTGTCCTATATTTGTACTTCAAGTGCATTCTAATTAAGAGATGATGCCATTTGCGCCAGGCTGTTTTTGAAGCCCCTATAGTCGGCCTTTTTTTTTTTGAGCATTTTGCCTTGGATCCCCTCTTGGCAAAATCTCAGACAATTCCGATTTAGGTGTCCTTGCCAAATTTGTCATAACTCGGCTATACGGACACCTATGGAGCCGCAGTTTGCAGCAAAATGTTGTCCTATGTTTGCACTTTAAGTGTATACTAATTAAGAGATGATGCAATTTAGGCTAGGGAGTTTTTGAAGCCCCTATAGTCGGCTTCCTTTTTTGAGCATTTTGCCTTGGTCCCCGCTTGGCAAAATCTCAGAAAATGGCCCATTTAGGTGTGCTTGCCAAATTTGTCATAACTCGGCTATACGGACTCTTATGGAGCCGCAGTTTGCATCAAAATGTGGTCCTATGTTTGCACTTCAAGTGCATACTAATTAGGAGATAATGCTATTTGCGCCAGGGTGTTTTTGAAGCCCCTATAGTCGGCCTACTTTTTTGAGAATTTTGCCTTGGTCCCCCGTTGGCAAAATCTCAGGAAATGGCCGATTTAGGTGTCCTTGCCAAATTTGTCATAACTCGGCTATACAGACACTTATGGAGCCGCAGTTTGCAGCAACATGTTGTCCTATGTTTGCACTTCAAGTGCATACTAATTAGGAGAAGATGCCATTTGCAGCAGGCTGTTTTAGAAGCCCCTATAGTCGGCCTACTTTTTTGAGCATTTTGCCTTGGTCCACCCTTGGCAAAATCTCAGAAAATGGCCGATTTAGGTGTCCTTGCCAAATTTGTCATAACTCGGCTATACGGACACTTATGGAGCCGCAGTTTGGAGCAAAATGTTCTCTTATGTTTGCACTTCAAGTGCATACAAATTAGGAGATGATGCCATTTGCGCTATAGTGTTTTTGAAGCCCCTATAGTCGGCCTACTTTTTTGAGCATTTTGCCTTGGTCCCCCTTTGGCAAAATCTCAGAAAATGGCCCATTTAGGTGTCCTTGCCAAATTTGTCATAACTCGACTATACGGACACTTATGGAGCTGCAGTTTGCAGCAACATGTTGTCCTATGTTTGCACTTCAAATGCATGCTAATTAGGATGTTGCCATTTGCGCTATAGTGTTTTTGAAGCCCCTATACTCGGCCTACTTTTTTGAGCATTTTGCCTTGGTCCCCCCTTGGCAAAATCTCAGAAAATGGCCCATTTAGGTGTGCTTGCCAAATTTGTCATAACTCGACTATACGGACACTTATGGAGCCGCAGTTTGCAGCAACATGTTGTCCTATGTTTGCACTTCCAGTGCATACTTATTACGAGATAATGCCATTTGCGCCATAGTGTTTTTGAAGCCCCTAGAGTAGGCCTACCTTTTTGAGCATTTTGCCTTGGTCCCCCCTTGGAAAAATCTCAGAAAATGGCCCATTTAGGTGTCCTTGCCAAATTTGTCAGAACTCGGCTATACGGACACTTATGGAGCCGCAGTTTGCATCAAAATGTGGTCCTATGTTTGCACTTTAAGTGCATGCTAATTAGGAGATGATGCTATTTGCGCTAGGGTGTTTTTGAAGCCCCTATAGTCGGCCTACTTTTTTGAGAATTTTGCCTTGGTCCCCCCTTGGCAAAATCTCAGAAAATGGCCGATTTAGGTGTCCTTGCCAAATTTGTCATAACTCGGCTATACAGACACTTATGGAGCCGCAGTTTGCAGCAACATGTTGTCCTATGTTTGCACCTTAAGTGCATACTAATTACGAGATGATGTTATTTGCGCCAGGCTGTTTTTGAAGCCCCTATTGTCGGCCTACTTTTTTGAGCATTTTGCCTTGGTCCCCCCTTGGCAAAATCTCACAAAATGGCCGATTTAGGTGTCCTTGCCAAACTTGTCATAACTCGGCTATACGGACACTTATGGAGCCGCAGTTTGGAGCAAAATGTTCTCTTATGTTTGCACTTCAGGTGCATACAAATTAGGAGATGATGCCATTTGCGCTATAGTGTTTTTGAAGCCCCTATAGTCGGCCTACTTTTTTGAGCATTTTGCCTTGGTCCCCCCTTGGCAAAATCTCAGAAAATGGCCCATTTAGGTGTCCTTGCCAAATTTGTCATAACTCGACTATACGGACACTTATGGAGCTGCAGTTGGCAGCAACATGTTGTCCTATGTTTGCACTTCAAGTGCATGCTAATTAGGATGTTGCCATTTGCGCCAGGGTGTTTTTCAAACCCCTATACTCGGCCTACTTTTTTGAGCATTTTGCCTTGGTCCCCCCTTGGCAAAATCTCAGAAAATGGCCGATTTAGGTGTCCTTGCCAAATTTGTCATAACTCGGCTATACGGACACTTATGGAGCCGCAGTTTGCAGCAAAATCTTGTCCTATGTTTGCACCTTAAGTGCATACAAATTAGGAGATGATGCCATTTGCGCCAGGCTGTTTTTGAAGCCCCTATAGTCGGCCTACTTTTTTGAGCATTTTGCCTTGGTCCCCACTTGGCAACATTTCAGAAAATGGCCGATTTAGGTGTCCTTGCCAAATTTGTCATAACTCGGCTATACAGACACTTATGGAGCTGCAGTTTGCAGCAAAATATTGTCCTATGTTTGCACTTCAAGTGCATATTAATTAAGAGATCATGCCATTTGCGCCAGGGTGTTTTTAAAGCCCCTATAGTCGGCCTACTTTTTTTAAGCATTTTGCCTTGGTCCCCCTTTGGCAAAATCTCAGAAAATGGCCGATTTAGGTGTCCTTCCCAAATTTGTCATCACTCGGCTATACGGACACTTATGGAGCCGCAGTTTGCAGCAAAATTTTGTCCTATGTTTGACCTTTAAGTGCATACTAATTAGGAGATGATGCCATTTGCGCCAGGCTGTTTTTGAAGCCCCTATAGTCGGCCTACTTTTTTGAGCATTTTGCCTTGGTCCCCCCTTGGCAAAATTTCAGAAAATGGCCGATTTAGGTGTCCTTGCCAAATTTGTCATAACTCGGCTATACAGACAATTATGTAGCTGCAGTTTGCAGCAAAATGTTGTCCTATGTTTGCACTTCAAGAGCATACTAATTAAGAGATAAAGCCATTTGCGCCAGGGTGTTTTTGAAGCCCCTATAGTCGGCCTACTTTTTTTAAGCATTTTGCCTTGGTCCCCCTTTGGCAAAATCTCAGAAAATGGCCGATTTAGGTGTCCTTCCCAAATTTGTCATCACTCGGCTATACGGACACTTATGGAGCCGCAGTTTGCAGCAAAATGTTGTCCTATGTTTGCACTTCAAGTGCATACTAATTAGGAGATGATGCCATTTCCGCCAGGCTGTTTTTGAAGCCCCTATAGTCGGCCTACTTTTTTGAGCATTTTGCCTTGGTCCACCCTTGGCAAAATCTCACAAAATGGCCGATTTAGGTGTCCTTGCCAAATTTGTCATAACTCGGCTATAGAGACACTTATGGAGCTGCAGTTTGCAGCAAAATGTTGTCCTATATTTGTACTTCAAGTGCATTCTAATTAAGAGATGATGCCATTTGCGCCAGGCTGTTTTTGAAGCCCCTATAGTCGGCCTTTTTTTTTTTAACATTTTGCCTTGGATCCCCTCTTGGCAAAATCTCAGACAATTGCCGATTTAGGTTTCCTTGCCAAATTTGTCATAACTCGGCTATACGGACACCTATGGAGCCGCAGTTTGCAGCAAAATGTTGTCCTATGTTTGCACTTTAAGTGTATACTAATTAAGAGATGATGCAATTTAGGCTAGGGAGTTTTTGAAGCCCCTATAGTCGGCTTCCTTTTTTGAGCATTTTGCCTTGGTCCCCGCTTGGCAAAATCTCAGAAAATGGCCCATTTAGGTGTGCTTGCCAAATTTGTCATAACTCGGCTATACGGACTCTTATGGAGCCGCAGTTTGCATCAAAATGTGGTCCTATGTTTGCACTTCAAGTGCATACTAATTAGGAGATAATGCTATTTGCGCCAGGGTGTTTTTGAAGCCCCTATAGTCGGCCTACTTTTTTGAGAATTTTGCCTTGGTCCGCCGTTGGCAAAATCTCAGGAAATGGCCGATTTAGGTGTCCTTGCTAAATTTGTCATAACTCGGCTATACGGACACTTTTGGAGCCGAAGTTTGCAGCAACATGTTGTCCTATGTTTGCACTTCAAGTTCATACTAATTAGGAGATGATGCTATTTGCGCCAAGGTGTTTTTGAAGCCCCTATAGTCGGCCTACTTTTTTGAGCATTTTGCCTTGGTCCCCCCTTGGAAAAATCTCAGAAAATGGCCGATTTAGGTGTCCTTGCCAAATTTGTCATAACTCGGCTTTACAGACATTTATGGAGCTGCAGTTTGCAGCAAAATGTTGTCCTATGTTTGCACTTCAAGTGCATACTAATTAAGAGATGATGCCATTTGCGGCAGGGTGTTTTTGAAGCCCCTATAGTCGGCCTACTTTTTTGAGCATTTTGCCTTGGTCCCCCCTTGGCAAAATCTCAGAAAATGGCCGATTTAGGTGTCCTTGCCAAATTTGTCATAACTCCGCTATACAGACACTTATGGAGCTGCAGTTTGCAGCAAAATGTTGTCCTATGTTTGCACTTCAAATGCATACTAATTAAGAGATAAAGCCATTTGCGCCAGGGTGTTTTTGAAGCCCCTATAGTCGGCCTACTTTCTTTAAGCATTTTGCCTAGGTCCCCCTTTGGCAAAATCTCACAAAATGGCCGATTTAGGTGTGCTTCCCAAATTTGTCATCACTCGGCTATACGGACACTTATGGAGCCGCAGTTTGCAGCAAAATGTTGTCCTATGTTTGCACTTCAAGTGCATACTAATTAGGAGAAGATGCCATTTGCGCCAGGCTGTTTTTGAAGCCCCTATAGTCGGCCTACTTTCTTTAAGCATTTTGCCTTGGTCCCCCTTTGGCAAAATCTCAGAAAATGGCCGATTTAGGTGTCCTTCCCAAATTTGTCATCACTCGGCTATACGGACACTTATGGAGCCGCAGTTTGCAGCAAAATGTTGTCCTATGTTTGGACTTCAAGTGCATACTAATTCGCAGATGATGCCATTTGCGCCAGGCTGTTTTTGAAGCCCCTATAGTCGGCCTACTTTTTTGAGCATTTTGCCTTGGTCCCCCCTTGGCAAAATCTCACAAAATGGCCGATTTAGGTGTCCTTCCCAAATTTGTCATAACTCGGCTTTACAGACACTTATGGAGCCGCAGTTTGCAGCAACATGTTGTCCTATTTTTGCACTTCAAGTGCACACTAATTAGGAGATGATGCCATTTGCGCCATAGTGTTTTTGAAGTCCCTATAGTCGGCCTACTTTTTTGAGCATTTTGCCTTGGTCCCCCATTGGCAAAATCTCAGAAAATGGCCCATTTAGGTGTCCTTGCCAAATTTGTCATAACTCGGCTATACGGACTCTTATGGAGCCGCAGTTTGCATCAAAATGTGGTCCTATGTTTGCACTTCAAGTGCATACTAATTAGGAGATGATGCTATTTGCGCCAGGGTGTTTTTGAAGCCCCTATAGTCGGCCTACTTTTTTGAGAATTTTGCCTTTGTCCCCTCTTGGCAAAATCTCAGAAAATGGCCGATTTAGGTGTCCTTGCCAAATTTGTCATAACTCGGCTATACAGACACTTATGGAGGCGCAGTTTGCAGCAACATGTTGTCCTACGTTTGCACCTCAAGTGCATGCTAATTAGGAGATGATGCTATTTGCGCCAGGGTGTTTTTGAAGCCCCTATAGTCGGCCTACTTTTTTGAGCATTTTGCTTTGGCCCCTCTTGGCAAAATCTCAGAAAATGGCCGATTTAGGTGTCCTTGCCAAATTTGTCATAACTCGGCTATACAGACACTTATGGAGCCGCAGTTTGCAGCAACATGTTGTCCTATGTTTGCACTTCAAGTGCATACTAATTAGGATATGATGCCATTTCTGCCAGGCTGTTTTAGAAGCCCCTATAGTCGGCCTACTTTTTTGAGCATTTTGCCTTGGTCCACCCTTGGCAAAATCTCACAAAATGGCCGATTTAGGTGTCCTTGCCAAATTTGTCATAACTCGGCTATACGGACACTTATGGAGCCGCAGTTTAGAGCAAAATGTTCTCCTATGTTGGCACTTCCAGTTCATACTAATTAGGAGATGATGCCATTTGCGCTATAGTGTTTTTGAAGCCCCTATAGTCGGCCTACGTTTTTGAGCATTTTGCCTTGGTCCCCCCTTGGCAAAATCTCAGAAAATGGCCCATTTAGGTGTCCTTGCCAAATTTGTCATAACTCGGCTATACGGACACTTATGGAGCCGCAGTTTGGAGCAAAATGTTCTCCTATGTTTGCACTTCAAGTGCATACTAATTAGGAGATGATGCCATTTGCGCCAGGGTGTATTTCAAGCCCCTAAAGTCGGCCTACTTTTTCCAGCATTTTGCCTTGGTCCCCCCTTGGCAAAATCTCAGAAAATGGCCGATTTAGGTGTCCTTGCCAAATTTGTCATAACTCGGCTATACGGACACTTATGGAGCCGCAGTTTGCAGCAACATGTTGTCCTATGTTTGCACTTCAAGTGCATGCTAATTAGGAGATGATGCCATTTGCGCCAGGCTGTTTTTGAAGCCCCTATACTCGGCCTACTTTTTTGAGCATTTTGCCTTGGTCCCCCCTTGGCAAAATCTCAGAAAATGGCCGATTTAGGTGTCCTTGCCAAATTTGTCATAACTCGGCTATACAGACACTTATGGAGCCGCAGTTTGCAGCAACATGTTGTCCTATGTTTGCACCTCAAGTGCATACTAATTAGGAGATGATGCTATTTGCGCCAGGGTGTTTTTGAAGCCCCTATAGTCGGCCTAATTTTTTGAGCATTTTGCCTTGGTCCCCCCTTGGAAAAATCTCAGAAAATGGCCGATTTAGGTGTCCTTGCCAAATTTGTCATAACTCGGCTATACAGACACTTATGGAGCCGCAGTTTGCAGCAACATGTTGTCCTATGTTTGCACCTCAAGTGCATACTAATTAGGAGATGATGCTATTTGCGCCAGGGTGTTTTTGAAGCCCCTATAGTCGGCCTACTTTTTTGAGCATTTTGCCTTGGTCCCCCCTTGGCAAAATCTCAGAAAATTGCCGATTTACGTGTCCTTGCCAAATTTGTCATAACTCGGCTATACCGACACTTATGGAGCCGCAGTTTTGCAGCACAATGTTCTCCTATGTTTGCACTTTAAGTGCATACTAATTATGAGATGATGCCATTTGCGCCAGGGTGTTTTTGAAGCCTCTATAGTCGGCCTACTTTTTTGAGCATTTTGCTTTGGTCCCCCCTTGGCAAAATCTCAGAAAATGGCCGATTTAGGTGTCCTTGCCAAATTTGTCATAACTCGGCTATACCGACACTTATGGAGCCGCAGTTTGCAGCAAAATGTGTTCCTACGTTTGCACTTCAAGAGCATACTAATTAGGAGATGATACCATTTGCGCCAGGGTGTTTTTGAAGCCCCTATAGTCGGCCAACTTTTATGAGCATTTTGCCTTGGTCCCCCCTTGGCAAAATCTCAGAAAATGGCCGATTTCGGTGTCCTTGCCAAATTTGTCATAACTCGGCTATACAGACACTTATGGAGCTGCAGTTTGCAGCAAAATGTTGTCCAATGTTTGCACTTCACGTGCATACTAATTAGGAGATGATGTTATTTGTGCCAGGCTGTTTTTGAAGCCCCTATAGTCGGCCTACTTTTTTGAGCATTTTGCCTTGGTCCCACCTTGACAAAATCTCACAAAATGGCCGATTTAGGTGTCCTTGCCAAATTTGTCATAACTCGGCTATACGGACACTTATGCACTTATGGAGCCGCAGTTTGCAGCAAAATGTTGTGCTATGTTTGCACTTCAAGTTCATACTAATTAGGAGATGATGCCATTTGCGCTAGGCTGTTTTTGAAGCCCCTATAGGCGGCCTACTTTTTTGAGCATTTTGGCTTGGTCCCCCCTTGGAAAAATCTAAGAAAATGGCCGATTTTGGTGTCCTTGCCAAATTTGTCATAACTCGGCTATACAGACACTTATGGAGCTGCAGATTGCAGCAAAATGTTGTCCTATGTTTGCACTTCAAGAGCATACTAATTAAGAGATGATGCCATTTGCGCCAGGCTGTTTTTGAAGCCCCTATAGTCGGCCTACTTTTTTGAGCATTTTGCCTTGGCCTCCCCTTGGCAAAATCTCAGAAAATGGTCGATTTAGGTGTCCTTGCCAAATTTGTCATAACTCGGCTATACGGACACTTATGGAGCCGCAGTTTGCAGCAAAATGTTGTCCTATGTTTTCAGTTCAAGTGCATACTAATCAGGAGATGATGCCATTTGCGCCAGGGTGTTTTGAAAGCCCCTATAGTCGGCCTTCTTTTTTGACCATTTTGCCTTGGTCCCCCCTTTTGTCATAACTCGGCTATACCGACACTTATGGAGCCGCAGTTTGCAGCAAAATGTGTTCCTATGTTTGCACTTCAAGAGCATACTAATTAGGAGATGATGCCATTTGCGCCTCGCTTTTTTTGAAGCCCGTATAGTCGGCCTACTTTTTTGAGCATTTTGCCTTGGTCCCCCGTTGGCAAAATCTCAGGAAATGGCCGATTTAGGTGTCCTTGCCAAATTTGTCATAACTCGGCTATACGGACACTTATGGAGCTGCAGTTTGCAGCAAAATGTTGTCCTATGTTTGCACTTCAAGTGCATACTAATTAGGAGATGATGCCATTTGCGCCAAGCTGTTTTTGAAGCCCCTATAGTCGGCCTACTTTTTTGAGCATTTTGCCTTGGTTCCCCCTTGGAAAAATCTCAGAAAATGGCCGATTTAGGTGTCCTTGCCAAATTTGTCATAACTCGGCCATACCGACACTTATGGAGCTGCAGTTTGCAGCAAAATGTTTTCCTATGTTTGCACTTCAAGTTTATACTAATTAGGAGATGATGCTATTTGCGCCAGGGTGTTTTTGAAGCCCCTATAGTCGGCCTACTTTTTTGAGCATTTTGCCTTGGTCCCCCCTTTGGAAAAATTTCAGAAAATGGCCGATTTACGTGTCCTTGCCAAATTTGTCATAACTCGGCTATGCAGACACTTATGGAGCTGCAGTTTGCAGCAAAATGTTGTCCTATGTTTGCACTTCAAGTGCATACTAATTAGAGATGATGCCATTTGCGCCAGGGTGTTTTTGAAGCCCCTATAGTCGGCCTACTTTTTTGAGCATTTTTTCTTGGTCCCCCCTTGGCAAAATCTCAGAAAATGGCCGATTTAGGTGTCCTTGCCAAATTTGTCATAACTCGGCTATACAGACACTTATGGAGCCGCAGTTTGCAGCAACATGTTGTCCTATGTTTGCACTTCAAGTGCATACTAATTAGGAGATGATGCCATTTGCGCCATAGTGTTTTTGAATCCCCTATAGTTGGCCTTCTTTTTTGAGCATTTTGCCTTGGTCCCCCCTTGGCAAAATCTCAGAAAATGGCCGATTTAGGTGTCCTTGCCAAATTTGTCATAACTCGGCTATACGGACACTTATGGAGCCGCAGTTTGCATCAAAATGTGGTCCTATGTTTGCACTTCAAGTGCATACTAATTAGGAGATGATGTTATTTGCGCCAGGGTGTTTTTAAAGCCCCTATAGTCGGCCTACTTTTTTAAGAATTTTGCCTTGGTCCCTCCTTGGCAAAATCTCAGGAAATGGCCGATTTAGGTGTCCTTGCCAAATTTGTCATAACTCGGCTATACAGACCCTTATGGAGCCGCAGTTTGCAGCAACATGTTGTCCTATGTTTGCACTTCAAGTGCATACTAATTAGGAGATGATGCTATTTGCGCCAGGCTGTTTTTGAAGCCCCTATAGTCGGCCTACTTTTTTGAGCATTTTGCCTTGGTCCCCCCTTGGCAAAATCTCAGAAAATGGCCGATATAGGTGTCCTTGCCAAATTTGTCATAACTCGGCTATACAGACACTTATGGAGCCGCAGTTTGCAGCAACATGTTGTCCTATGTTTGCACTTCAAGTGCATACTAATTAGCAGATGATGCCATTTGCGCTAGGCTGTTTTAGAAGCCCCTATCGTCGGCCTACTTTTTTGAGCATTTTGCCTTGGTCCACCCTTGGTAAAATCTCACAAAATGGCCGATTTAGGTGTCCTTGCCAAATTTGTCATAACTCGGCTATACGGACACTTATGGAGCCGCAGTTTGGAGCAAAATGTTGTCCTATGTTTGCACTTCAAGTGCATACTAATGTGGAGATGATGCCATTTGCGCTATAGTGTTTTTCAAGCCCCTATAGTCGGCCTACTTTTTTGACCATTTTGCCTTGGTCCCCCGTTGGCAAAATCTCAGAAAATGGCCCATTTAGGTTTCCTTGCCAAACTTGTCATTACTCGGCTATACGGACACTTATGGAGCAGCAGTTTGCAGCAAAATGTTGTCCTATGTTTGCACTTCAAGTGAATACTAATTAGGAGATGATGCCATTTGTGCCAGGGTGTTGTTGAAGCCCCTATAGTCGGCCTACTTTTTTGAGCATTTTGCCTTGGTCCCCCCTTGGCAAAATCTCAGAAAATGGCCGATTTAGGTGTCCTTGCCAAATTTGTCATAACTCGGCTGTACAGACACTTATGGAGCTGCAGTTTGCAGCAAAATGTTGTCCTATGTTTGCACTTCAAGTGCATACTAATTAAGAGATGATGCCATTTGCGCCAGGGTGTTTTTGAGGCCCCAATAGTCGGCCTACTTTTTTGAGCATTTTGCCTAGGTCCCCCCTTGGCAAAATCTCAGAAAATGGCCGATTTAGGTTTCCTTGCCAAATTTTTCATCACTCGGCTTTACGGACACTTATGCACTTATGGAGCCGAAGTTTGCAGCAAAATGTTGTCCAATGTTTGCACTTCAAGTGCATACTAATTAGGAGATGATGTCATTTGCGCCAGGGTGTTTTAGAAGCCCCTATAGTCGGAATACTTTTTTGTGCATTTTGCCTTGGTCCACCCTTGGTAAAATCTCACAAAATGGCCGATTTAGGTGTCCTTGCCAAATTTGTCATAACTCGGCTATACGGACACTTATGGAGCCCCAGTTTGGAGCAAAATGTTGTACTATGTTTGCACTTCACGTGCATACTAATTAAGAGATGATGTCATTTGCGCCAGGCTGTTTTTGAAGCCCCTATAGTCGGCCTACTTTTTTGAGCATTTTGCCTTGGTCCCCCCTTGGCAAAATCTCAGGAAATGGCCGATTTAGGTGTCCTTGCCTAATTTGTCATAACTCGGCTATACGGACACTTATGGAGCCGTAGTTTGAAGCAAAATGTTGTCCTATGTTTGACTTCAAGTGCATTTTAATTAGGAGATGATGCCCTTTGCGTCAGGCTGTTTTTGAAGCCCCTATAGTCGGCGTACTTTTTTGAGCATTTTGCCTTGGTCCCCCCTTAGCAAAACCTCAGAAAATGGCCGCTTTAGGTGTCCTTGCCAAATTTGTCATAACTCGGCTATACGGACACTTATGGAGCCGCAGTTTGCAGCAAAATGTTGTCCTATGTTTGCACTTCAAATGCATTTTAATTAGAAGATGATGCCATTTGCGCCAGGCTGTTTTTCAAGCCCCTATAGTCGGCCTACTTTTTTGAGCATTTTGCCTTGGTCCCACCTTGGCAAAATCTCAGGAAATGGCCGATTTAGGTGTCCTTGCCTAATTTGTCATAACTCGGCTATACGGACACTTATGGAGCCGTAGTTTGAAGCAAAATGTTGTCCTATGTTTGACTTCAAGTGCATTTTAATTAGGAGATGATGCCCTTTGCGTCAGGCTGTTTTTGAAGCCCCTATAGTCGGCGTACTTTTTTGAGCATTTTGCCTTGGTCCCCCCTTAGCAAAACCTCAGAAAATGGCCGCTTTAGGTGTCCTTGC
The DNA here is from genome assembly GCA_964020085.1 of Micromussa lordhowensis. Classification (NCBI taxonomy): domain Eukaryota; kingdom Metazoa; phylum Cnidaria; class Anthozoa; order Scleractinia; family Lobophylliidae; genus Micromussa; species Micromussa lordhowensis. The sequence continues at coordinate 26,152,044 of OZ026598.1, forward strand.
CAAATTTGTCATAACTCGGCTATACGGACACTTATGGAGCCGCAGTTTGCAGCAAAATGTTGTCCTATGTTTGCACTTCAAATGCATTTTAATTAGAAGATGATGCCATTTGCGCCAGGCTGTTTTTCAAGCCCCTATAGTCGGCCTACTTTTTTGAGCATTTTGCCTTGGTCCCACCTTGGCAAAATCTCACAAAATGGCCGATTTAGGTGTCCTTCCCAAATTTGTCATAACTCGGCTATACGGACACTTATGCACTTATGGAGCCGCAGTTTGCAGCAAAATGTTGTGCTATGTTTGCACTTCAAGTCCATACTAATTAGGAGATGATGCCATTTGCGCTAGGCTGTTTTTGAAGCCCCTATAGTCGGCCTACTTTTTTGAGCATTTTGCCTTGGTCCCCCCTTGGCAAAATCTCAGAAAATGGCCGATTTAGGTGTCCTTGCCAAATTTGTCATAACTCGGCTATACGGACACTTATGGAGCCGCAGTTTGCAGCAAAATATTGTCCCATGTTTGCACTTCAAGTGCATACTAATTAGGAGATGATGCCATTTTCTCCAGGGTGTTTCGGAAGCCCCTATAGTCGGCCTACTTTTTTGAGCATTTTGCCTTGGTCCCCCCTTGGCAAAATCTCAGGAAATGGCCGATTTAGGTGTCCTTGCCTAATTTGTCATAACTCGGCTATACGGACACTTATGGAGCCGTAGTTTGAAGCAAAATGTTGTCCTATGTTTGACTTCAAGTGCATTTTAATTAGGAGATGATGCCATTTGCGTCAGGCTGTTTTTGAAGCCCCTATAGTCGGCGTACTTTTTTGAGCATTTTGCCTTGGTCCCCCCTTAGCAAAACCTCAGAAAATGGCCGCTTTAGGTGTCCTTGCCAAATTTGTCATAACTCGGCTATACGGACACTTATGGAGCCGCAGTTTGCAGCAAAATGTTGTCCTATGTTTGCACTTCAAATGCATTTTAATTAGAAGATGATGCCATTTGCGCCAGGCTGTTTTTGAAGCCCCTATAGTCGGCCTACTTTTTTGAGCATTTTGCCTTGGTCCCACCTTGGCAAAATCTCACAAAATGGCCGATTTAGGTGTCCTTCCCAAATTTGTCATAACTCGGCTATACGGACACTTATGCACTTATGGAGCCGCAGTTTGCAGCAAAATGTTGTGCTATGTTTGCACTTCAAGTCCATACTAATTAGGAGATGATGCCATTTGCGCTAGGCTGTTTTTGAAACCCTTATAGTCGGCCTACTTTTTTGAGCATTTTGCCTTGGTCCTCCCTTGGCAAAATCTCACAAGATGGCCGATTTAGGTGTCCTTGCCACATTTGTCATAACTCGGCTATACGGACACTTATGGAGCCGCAGTTTGAAGCAAAATGTTGTCCTATGTTTGCACTTCAAGTGCATTTTAATTAGGAGATGATGCCATTTGCGCCAGGCTGTTTTTGAAGCCCCTATAGTCGGCCTACTTTTTGGAGCATTTTGCCTTGGTCCCCCCTCGGCAAAATCTCAGAAAATGGCCGATTTACGTGTCCTTGCCAAATTTCTCATCACTCGGCTATACGGACACTTATGCACTTATGGAGCCGCAGTTTGCAGCAAAATGTTGTGCTATGTTTGCACTTCAAGTCCATACTAATTAGGAGATGATGCCATTTGCGCTAGGCTGTTTTTGAAGCCCCTATAGTCGGCCTACTTTTTTGAGCATTTTGCCTTGGTCCCCCCTTGGCAAAATCTCAGAAAATGGCCGATTTAGGTGTCCTTGCCAAATTTGTCATAACTCGGCTATACGGACACTTATGGAGCCGCAGTTTGCAGCAAAATATTGTCCTATGTTTGCACTTCAAGTGCATACTAATTAGGAGATGATGCCATTTTCTCCAGGGTGTTTTGGAAGCCCCTATAGTCGGCCTACTATTTTGAGCATTTTATCTTGGCCCCCCCTTGGCAAAATCTCAGAAAATGGCCGATTTCGGTGTCCTTGCCTAATTTGTCATAACTCGGCTATACGGACACTCATGGAGCCGTAGTTTGAAGCAAAATGTTGTCCTATGTTTGACCTCAAGTGCACTTTAATTAGGAGATGATTCCCTTTGCGTCAGGCTGTTTTTGAAGCCCCTATAGTCGGCGTACTTTTTTGAGCATTTTGCCTTTGTCCCCCCTTAGCAAAACCTCAGAAAATGGACGCTTTAGGTGTCCTTGCCAAATTTGTCATAACTCGGCTATACGGACACTTATGGAGCCGCAGTTTGAAGCAAAATGTTGTCCTATGTTTGCACTTCAAGTGCATTTTAATTAGAAGATGATGCCATTTGCTCCAGGCTGTTTTTGAAGTCCTATAGTCGGCCTACTTTTTTGAGCATTTTGCCTTGGTCCCACCTTGGCAAAATCTCACAAAATGGCCGATTTAGGTGTCCTTCCCAAATTTGTCATAACTCGGCTATACGGACACTTATGCACTTATGGAGCCGCAGTTTGCAGCAAAATGTTGTCCTATGTTTGCACTTCAAGTCCATACTAATTAGGAGATGATGCCATTTGCGCTAGGGTGTTTTTGAAGCCCCTATAGTCGGCCTACTTTTTTGAGAATTTTGCCTTGGTCCCCCCTTGGCAAAATCTCAGAAAATGGCCGATTTAGGTGTCCTTGCCAAATTTGTCATAACTCGGCTATACAGACACTTATGGAGCCGCAGTTTGCAGCAACATGTTGTCCTATGTTTGCACTTCAAGTGCATACTAATTAGGATATCATGCCATTTCTGCCAGGCTGTTTTAGAAGCCCCTATAGTCGGCCTACTTTTTTGAGCATTTTGCCTTGGTCCACCCTTGGCAAAATCTCACAAAATGGCCGATTTAGGTGTCCTTGCCAAATTTGTCATAACTCGGCTATACGGACACTTATGGAGCCGCAGTTTAGAGCAAAATGTTCTCCTATGTTGGCACTTCAAGTGCATACTAATTAGGAGATGATGCCATTTGCGCTATAGTGTTTTTGAAGCCCCTATAGTCGGCCTACGTTTTTGAGCATTTTGCCTTGGTCCCCCCTTGGCAAAATCTCAGAAAATGGCCCATTTAGGTGTCCTTGCCAAATTTGTCATAACTCGGCTATACGGACACTTATGGAGCCGCAGTTTGGAGCAAAATGTTCTCCTATGTTTGCACTTCAAGTGCATACTAATTAGGAGATGATGCCATTTGCGCCAGGGTGTATTTCAAGCCCCTAAAGTCGGCCTACTTTTTCCAGCATTTTGCCTTGGTCCCCCCTTGGCAAAATCTCAGAAAATGGCCGATTTAGGTGTCCTTGCCAAATTTGTCATAACTCGGCTATACGGACACTTATGGAGCCGCAGTTTGCAGCAACATGTTGTCCTATGTTTGCACTTCAAGTGCATGCTAATTAGGAGATGATGCCATTTGCGCCAGGCTGTTTTTGAAGCCCCTATACTCGGCCTACTTTTTTGAGCATTTTGCCTTGGTCCCCCCTTGGCAAAATCTCAGAAAATGGCCGATTTAGGTGTCCTTGCCAAATTTGTCATAACTCGGCTATACAGACACTTATGGAGCCGCAGTTTGCAGCAACATGTTGTCCTATGTTTGCACCTCAAGTGCATACTAATTAGGAGATGATGCTATTTGCGCCAGGCTGTTTTTGAAGCCCCTATAGTCGGCCTAATTTTTTGAGCATTTTGCCTTGGTCCCCCCTTGGAAAAATCTCAGAAAATGGCCGATTTAGGTGTCCTTGCCAAATTTGTCATAACTCGGCTATACAGACACTTATGGAGCCGCAGTTTGAAGCAAAATGTTGTCCTATGTTTGCACTTCAAGTGCATACTAATTAAGAGATGATGCCATTTGCGCCGGGGTGTTTTTGAAGCCCATATAGTCGGCCTACTTTTTTTAAGCATTTTGCCTTGGTCCCCCTTTGGCAAAATCTCAGAAAATGGCCGATTTAGGTGTTGTTCCCAAATTTGTCATCACTCGGCTATACGGACACTTATGGAGCCGCAGTTTGCAGCAAAATGTTGTCCTATGTTTGCACTTTAAGTGCATACTAATTAGGAGATGATGCCATTTGCGCCAGGGTGTTTTTCAAGCCCCTATAGTCGGCCTACTTTTTTGAGCATTTTGCCTTGGTCCCCCCTTGGAAAAATCTCAGAAAATGGCCGATTTAGGTATCCTTGCCAAATTTGTCATAACTCGGCTATACAGACATTTATGGAGCTGCACTTTGCAGCAAAATGTTGTCCTATGTTTGCACTTCAAGTGCATACTAATTAGGAGATGATGCTATTTGCACCAGGGTGTTTTTGAAGCCCCTACAGTCGGCCTACTTTTTTGAGAATTTTGCCTTGGTCCCCCCTTGGCAAAATCTCAGAAAATGGCCGATTTAGGTGTCCTTGCCAAATTTGTCATAACTCGGCTATACAGACACTTATGGAGCCGCAGTTTGCAGCAACATGTTGTCCTATGTTTGCACTTCAAGTGCATACTAATTAGGATATGATGCCATTTCTGCCAGGCTGTTTTAGAAGCCCCTATAGTCGGCCTACTTTTTTGAGCATTTTGCCTTGGTCCACCCTTGGCAAAATCTCACAAAATGGCCGATTTAGGTGTCCTTGCCAAATTTGTCATAACTCGGCTATACGGACACTTATGGAGCCGCAGTTTAGAGCAAAATGTTCTCCTATGTTGGCACTTCAAGTGCATACTAATTAGGAGATGATGCCATTTGCGCTATAGTGTTTTTGAAGCCCCTATAGTCGGCCTACGTTTTTGAGCATTTTGCCTTGGCCCCCCCTTGGCAAAATCTCAGAAAATGGCCCATTTAGGTGTCCTTGCCAAATTTGTCATAACTCGGCTATACGGACTCTTATGGAGCCGCAGTTTGCATCAAAATGTGGTCCTATGTTTGCACTTCAAGTGCATACTAATTAGGAGATGATGCTATTTGCGCCAGGGTGTTTTTGAAGCCCCTATAGTCGGCCTACTTTTTTGAGAATTTTGCCTTTGTCCCCTCTTGGCAAAATCTCAGAAAATGGCCGATTTAGGTGTCCTTGCCAAATTTGTCATAACTCGGCTATACAGACACTTATGGAGGCGCAGTTTGCAGCAACATGTTGTCCTACGTTTGCACTTCAAGTGCATGCTAATTAGGAGATGATGCTATTTGCGCCAGGGTGTTTTTGAAGCCCCTATAGTCGGCCTACTTTTTTGAGCATTTTGCCTTGGTCCCCCCTTGGAAAAATCTCAGAAAATGGCCGATTTAGGTATCCTTGCCAAATTTGTCATAACTCGGCTATACAGACATTTATGGAGCTGCACTTTGCAGCAAAATGTTGTCCTATGTTTGCACTTCAAGTGCATACTAATTAGGAGATGATGCTATTTGCACCAGGGTGTTTTTGAAGCCCCTACAGTCGGCCTACTTTTTTGAGAATTTTGCCTTGGTCCCCCCTTGGCAAAATCTCAGAAAATGGCCGATTTAGGTGTCCTTGCCAAATTTGTCATAACTCGGCTATACAGACACTTATGGAGCCGCAGTTTGCAGCAACATGTTGTCCTATGTTTGCACTTCAATTGCATACTAATTAGGATATGATGCCATTTCTGCCAGGCTGTTTTAGAAGCCCCTATAGTCGGCCTACTTTTTTGAGCATTTTGCCTTGGTCCACCCTTGGCAAAATCTCACAAAATGGCCGATTTAGGTGTCCTTGCCAAATTTGTCATAACTCGGCTATACGGACACTTATGGAGCCGCAGTTTAGAGCAAAATGTTCTCCTATGTTGGCACTTCAAGTGCATACTAATTAGGAGATGATGCCATTTGCGCTATAGTGTTTTTGAAGCCCCTATAGTCGGCCTACGTTTTTGAGCATTTTGCCTTGGTCCCCCCTTGGCAAAATCTCAGAAAATGGCCCATTTAGGTGTCCTTGCCAAATTTGTCATAACTCGGCTATACGGACACTTATGGAGCCGCAGTTTGGAGCAAAATGTTCTCCTATGTTTGCACTTCAAGTGCATACTAATTAGGAGATGATGCCATTTGCGCCAGGGTGTATTTCAAGCCCCTAAAGTCGGCCTACTTTTTCCAGCATTTTGCCTTGGTCCCCCCTTGGCAAAATCTCAGAAAATGGCCGATTTAGGTGTCCTTGCCAAATTTGTCATAACTCGGCTATACGGACACTTATGGAGCCGCAGTTTGCAGCAACATGTTGTCCTATGTTTGCACTTCAAGTGCATGCTAATTAGGAGATGATGCCATTTGCGCCAGGCTGTTTTTGAAGCCCCTATACTCGGCCTACTTTTTTGAGCATTTTGCCTTGGTCCCCCCTTGGCAAAATCTCAGAAAATGGCCGATTTAGGTGTCCTTGCCAAATTTGTCATAACTCGGCTATACAGACACTTATGGAGCCGCAGTTTGCAGCAACATGTTGTCCTATGTTTGCACCTCAAGTGCATACTAATTAGGAGATGATGCTATTTGCGCCAGGGTGTTTTTGAAGCCCCTATAGTCGGCCTAATTTTTTGAGCATTTTGCCTTGGTCCCCCCTTGGAAAAATCTCACAAAATGGCCGATTTAGGTGTCCTTGCCAAATTTGTCATAACTCGGCTATACAGACACTTATGGAGCCGCAGTTTGAAGCAAAATGTTGTCCTATGTTTGCACTTCAAGTGCATACTAATTAAGAGATGATGCCATTTGCGCCGGGGTGTTTTTGAAGCCCATATAGTCGGCCTACTTTTTTTAAGCATTTTGCCTTGGTCCCCCTTTGGCAAAATCTCAGAAAATGGCCGATTTAGGTGTTGTTCCCAAATATGTCATCACTCGGCTATACGGACACTTATGGAGCCGCAGTTTGCAGCAAAATGTTGTCCTATGTTTGCACTTTAAGTGCATACTAATTAGGAGATGATGCCATTTGCGCCAGGGTGTTTTTCAAGCCCCTATAGTCGGCCTACTTTTTTGAGCATTTTGCCTTGGTCCCCCCTTGGAAAAATCTCAGAAAATGGCCGATTTAGGTATCCTTGCCAAATTTGTCATAACTCGGCTATACAGACATTTATGGAGCTGCACTTTGCAGCAAAATGTTGTCCTATGTTTGCACTTCAAGTGCATACTAATTAGGAGATGATGCTATTTGCACCAGGGTGTTTTTGAAGCCCCTACAGTCGGCCTACTTTTTTGAGAATTTTGCCTTGGTCCCCCCTTGGCAAAATCTCAGAAAATGGCCGATTTAGGTGTCCTTGCCAAATTTGTCATAACTCGGCTATACAGACACTTATGGAGCCGCAGTTTGCAGCAACATGTTGTCCTATGTTTGCACTTCAAGTGCATACTAATTAGGATATGATGCCATTTCTGCCAGGCTGTTTTAGAAGCCCCTATAGTCGGCCTACTTTTTTGAGCATTTTGCCTTGGTCCACCCTTGGCAAAATCTCACAAAATGGCCGATTTAGGTGTCCTTGCCAAATTTGTCATAACTCGGCTATACGGACACTTATGGAGCCGCAGTTTAGAGCAAAATGTTCTCCTATGTTGGCACTTCAAGTGCATACTAATTAGGAGATGATGCCATTTGCGCTATAGTGTTTTTGAAGCCCCTATAGTCGGCCTACGTTTTTGAGCATTTTGCCTTGGTCCCCCCTTGGCAAAATCTCAGAAAATGGCCCATTTAGGTGTCCTTGCCAAATTTGTCATAACTCGGCTATACGGACTCTTATGGAGCCGCAGTTTGCATCAAAATGTGGTCCTATGTTTGCACTTCAAGTGCATACTAATTAGGAGATGATGCTATTTGCGCCAGGGTGTTTTTGAAGCCCCTATAGTCGGCCTACTTTTTTGAGAATTTTGCCTTTGTCCCCTCTTGGCAAAATCTCAGAAAATGGCCGATTTAGGTGTCCTTGCCAAATTTGTCATAACTCGGCTATACAGACACTTATGGAGGCGCAGTTTGCAGCAACATGTTGTCCTACGTTTGCACTTCAAGTGCATGCTAATTAGGAGATGATGCTATTTGCGCCAGGGTGTTTTTGAAGCCCCTATAGTCGGCCTACTTTTTTGAGCATTTTGCCTTGGTCCCCCCTTGGAAAAATCTCAGAAAATGGCCGATTTAGGTATCCTTGCCAAATTTGTCATAACTCGGGTAATACAGACATTTATGGAGCTGCACTTTGCAGCAAAATGTTGTCCTATGTTTGCACTTCAAGTGCATACTAATTAGGAGATGATGCTATTTGCACCAGGGTGTTTTTGAAGCCCCTATAGTCGGCCTACTTTTTTGAGAATTTTGCCTTGGTCCCCCCTTGGCAAAATCTCAGAAAATGGCCGATTTAGGTGTCCTTGCCAAATTTGTCATAACTCGGCTATACAGACACTTATGGAGCTGCAGTTTGCAGCACAATGTTGTCCTATGTTTGCACTTTAAGTGCATACTCATTAGGAGATGATGCCATTTGCGCCAGGGTGTTTTTGAAGCACCTATAGTCGGCCTACTTTTTTGAGCATTTTGCCTTGGTCCCCCTTTGGCAAAATCTCAGAAAATGGCCGATTTAGGTGTCCTTCCCAAATTTGTCATCACTCGGCTATACGGACACTTATGTAGCCGAAGTTTGCATCAAAATGTTGTCCTATGTTTGCACTTCAAGTGCATTTTAATTACGAGATGATGCCATTTGCGCCAGGCTGTTTTTGAAGCCCCTATAGTTGGCCTACTTTTTGGAGCATTTTGCCTTGGTCCCCCGTTGGCAAAATCTCAGAAAATGACCGATTTAGGTTTCCTTGCCAAATTTGTCATAACTCCGCTATACGGACACTTATGGAGCCGCAGTTTAAAGCAAAACGTTGTCCTATGTTTGCCTTCAAGTGCATTTTAATTAGGAGATGATGCCATTTGCGCCAGGCTGTTTTTGAAGCCCCTATATTCGGCCTACTTTTTGGAGCATTTTGCCTTGGTCCCCCGTTGGCAAAATCTCAGGAAATGGCCGATTTAGGTGTCCTTGCCAAATTTGTCATAACTCGGATATACGGACACTTATGGAGCTGCAGTTTGCAGCAAAATGTTGTCCTATGTTTGCACTTTAAGTGCATACTAATTAAGAGATGATGCCATTTGCGCCAAGCTGTTTTTGAAGCCCCTATAGCCGGCCTACTTTTTTGAGCATTTTGCCTTGGTCCCCCCTTTGGAAAAATCTCAGAAAATGGCCGATTTAGGTGTCCTTGCCAAATTTGTCATCACTCGGCTATACAGACACTTATGGAGCTGCGGTTTGCATCAAGATGTGGTCCTATGCTTGTACTTCAAGTGCATACTAATTAAGAGATGATGCCATTTGCGCCAGGCTGTTTTAGAAGCCCCTATAGTCGGCCTACTTTTTTGAGAATTTTGCCTTGGTCCCCCCATGGCAAAATCTCAGAAAATGGTCGATTTAGGTGTCCTTGCCAAATTTGTCATAACTCGGCTATACGGACACTTATGGAGCCGCAGTTTGCAGCAAAATGTTGTCCTATGTTTTCAGTTTAAGTGCATACTAATTAGGAGATGATGCCATTTGCGCCATAGTGTTTTGAAAGCCCCTATAGTCGGCCTTCTTTTTTGAGCATTTTGTCTTGGTCCCCCCTTGGCAAAATCTCAGAAAATGGCCGACTTAGGTGTCCTTGCCAAATTTGTCATAACTCGGCTATACGGACACTTATGGAGCCGCAGTTTCCAGCAAATTGTTGTCCTATGTTTGCACTTCAAGTGCATACTAATTAGGAGATGATGCCATTTGCGCTATAGTGTTTTTGAAGCCCCTATAGTCGGCCTACTTTTTTGAGCATTTTTCCTTGGTCCCCCCTTGGAAAAATCTCAGAAAATTAGGTGTCCTTGCCAAATTTGTCATAACTCGGCTATACGGACACTTATGGAGCCACAGTTTGCAGCAAAATGTTGTCCTATGTTTGCACTTCAAGTGCATTTTAATTAGGAGATGATGCCATTTGCGCCAGGCTGTTTTTTAAGCCCCTATATTCGGCCTACTTTTTTGAGCAATTTGCCTTGGTCCCCCCTTGGCAAAATCTCACAAAATGGCCGATTTAGGTGTCCTTGCCAAATTTGTCATAACTCGGCTATACGGACACTTATGGAGCCACAGTTGCCAGCAAAATGTTGTCCTATGTTTGCACTTCAAGTGCATACTAATTAAGAGATGATGCCATTTGCGCCAGGGTGTTTTTGAAGCCCCTATAGTCGGCCTACTTTTTTTAAGCATTTTGCCTTGGTCCCCCTTTGGCAAAATCTCAGAAAATGGCCAATTTAGGTGTCCTTCCCAAATTTGTCATCACTCGGCTATACGGACACTTATGTCGCCGAAGTTTGCAGCAAAATGTTGTCCTATGTTTGCACTTCAAGGGCATACTAATTTAGGAGATGATGCCATTTCTGCCAGGCTATTTTTGAAGCCCCTATAGTCGGCCTACTTTTTTGAGCATTTTGCCTTGGCCCCTCCTTGGCAAAATCTCAGAAAAAGGCCGATTAAGGTTTCCTTGCCAAATTTGTCATAACTCCGCTATACGGACACTTATGGAGCTGTAGTTTGCAGCAAAATGTTGTCCTATGTTTGCACTTTAAGTGCATACTAATTAAGAGATGATGCCATTTGTGCCAAGCTGTTTTTGAAGCCCCTATAGCCGGCCTACTTTTTTGAGCATTTTGCCTTGGTCCCCCTTTGGAAAAATCTCAGAAAATGGCCGATTTAGGTGTCCTTGCCAAATTTGTCATAACTCGGCTGTACAGACACTTATGGAGCTGCAGTTTGCAGCAAAATGTTCTCCTATGTTTGCACTTCAAGTGCATACTAATTAAGAGATGATGCCATTTGCGCCAGGCTGTTTTTGAAGCCCCTATAGTCGGCCTACTTTTTTGAGCATTTTGCCTTGGTCCCCCCTTGGCAAAATCTCAGGAAATCGCCGATTTAGATGTCCTTGCCAAATTTGTCATAACTCAGCTATACAGACACTTATGGAGCTGCAGTTTGCAGCAACATGTTGTCCTATGTTTGTACTTCAAGTGCATACTAATTAAAAGATGATGCCATTTGCGCCAGGCTGTTTTTGAAGCCCCTATAGTCGGCCTACTTTTTTGAGCATTTTGCCTTGGTCCCCCCTTGGCCAAATCTTAGAAAATGGCCCAATTAGGTGTCCTTGCCAAATTTGTCACAACTCGGCTATACGGACTCTTATGGAGCCGCAGTTTGCATCAAAATGTCGTCCTATGCTTGCACTTCAAGTGCATACTAATTAGGAGATGATGCTATTTGCGCCAGGGTGTTTTTTGAAGCCCCTATAGTCGGCCTACTTTTTTGAGAATTTTGCCTTGGTCCCCCCTTGGCAAAATCTCAGAAAATGGTCGATTTAGGTGTCCTTGCCAAATTTGTCATAACTCCGCTATACGGACACTTATGGAGCCGGAGTTTGCAGCAAAATGTTGTCCTATGTTTTCAGTTCAAGTGCATACTAATTAGGAGATGATGCCATTTGCGCCATTGTGTTTTGAAAGCCCCTATAGTCGGCCTTCTTTTTTGAGCATTTTGTCTTGGTCCCCCCTTGGCAAAATCTCAGAAAATGGGCGATTTAGGTGTCCTTGCCAAATTTGTCATAACTCTGCTATACCGGCACTTATGGAGCCGCAGTTTGCAGCAAAATGTTGTCCTATGTTTGCACTTCAAGTGCATACTAATTAGGAGATGATGCCATTTGCGCTATAGTGTTTTTGAAGCCCCTATAGTCGGCCTACTTTTTTGAGCATTTTGCATTGGTCCCCCCTTGGCAAAATCTCACATAATGGCCGATTTAGGTGTCCTTGCCAAATTTGTCATAACTCGGCTATACAGACACTTATGGAGGCGCAGTTTGCAGCAACCTGTTGTCCTACGTTTGCACTTCAAGTGCATGCTAATTAGGAGATGATGCTATTTGCGCCAGGGTGTTTTTGAAGCCCCTATAGTCGGCCTACTTTTTTGAGCATTTTGCCTTGGTCCCCCCTTGGAAAAATCTCAGAAAATGGCCGATTTAGGTATCTTTGCCAAATTTGTCATAACTCGGCTATACAGACATTTATGGAGCTGCACTTTGCAGCAAAATGTTGTCCTATGTTTGCACTTCAAGTGCATACTAATTAGGAGATGATGCTATTTGCACCAGGGTGTTTTTGAAGCCCCGACAGTCGGCCTACTTTTTTGAGAATTTTGCCTTGGTCCCCCCTTGGCAAAATCTCAGAAAATGGCCGATTTAGGTGTCCTTGCCAAATTTGTCATAACTCGGCTATACAGACACTTATGGAGCTGCAGTTTGCAGCACAATGTTGTCCTATGTTTGCACTTTAAGTGCATACTCATTAGGAGATGATGCCATTTGCGCCAGGGTGTTTTTGAAGCACCTATAGTCGGCCTACTTTTTTGAGCATTTTGCCTTGGTCCCCCTTTGGCAAAATCTCAGAAAATGGCCGATTTAGGTGTCCTTCCCAAATTTGTCATCACTCGGCTATACGGACACTTATGTAGCCGAAGTTTGCATCAAAATGTTGTCCTATGTTTGCACTTCAAGTGCATTTTAATTACGAGATGATGCCATTTGCGCCAGGCTGTTTTTGAAGCCCCTATAGTTGGCCTACTTTTTGGAGCATTTTGCCTTGGTCCCCCGTTGGCAAAATCTCAGAAAATGACCGATTTAGGTTTCCTTGCCAAATTTGTCATAACTCCGCTATACGGACACTTATGGAGCCGCAGTTTAAAGCAAAACGTTGTCCTATGTTTGCCTTCAAGTGCATTTTAATTAGGAGATGATGCCATTTGCGCCAGGCTGTTTTTGAAGCCCCTATATTCGGCCTACTTTTTGGAGCATTTTGCCTTGGTCCCCCGTTGGCAAAATCTCAGGAAATGGCCGATTTAGGTGTCCTTGCCAAATTTGTCATAACTCGGATATACGGACACTTATGGAGCTGCAGTTTGCAGCAAAATGTTGTCCTATGTTTGCACTTTAAGTGCATACTAATTAAGAGATGATGCCATTTGCGCCAAGCTGTTTTTGAAGCCCCTATAGCCGGCCTACTTTTTTGAGCATTTTGCCTTGGTCCCCCCTTTGGAAAAATCTCAGAAAATGGCCGATTTAGGTGTCCTTGCCAAATTTGTCATCACTCGGCTATACAGACACTTATGGAGCTGCGGTTTGCATCAAGATGTGGTCCTATGCTTGTACTTCAAGTGCATACTAATTAAGAGATGATGCCATTTGCGCCAGGCTGTTTTAGAAGCCCCTATAGTCGGCCTACTTTTTTGAAGATTTTGCCTTGGTCCCCCCTTGGCAAAATCTCAGTAAATCGCCGATTTAGGTGTCCTTGCCAAATTTGTCATAAATCGGCTATACAGACACTTATGGAGCCGCGGTTTGCAGCAACATGTTGTCCTATGTTTGCACTTCAAGTGCATTCTAATTAGGAGATGATGCCATTTGCGCCATACTGTTTTTAAAGCCCCTATAGTCGGCCTACTTTTTTGAGCGTTTTGCCTTGGTCCCCCCTTGGCCAAATCTTAGAAAATGGCCCCATTAGGTGTCCTTGCCAAATTTGTCATAACTCGGCTATACGGACTCTTATGGAGCCGCAGTTTGCATCAAGATGTGGTCCTATGCTTGCACTTCAAGTGCATACTAATTAGGAGATGATGCTGTTTGCGCCAGGCTGTTTTTTGAAGCCCCTATAGTCGGCCTACTTTTTTGAGAATTTTGCCTTGGTCCCCCCATGGCAAAATCTCAGAAAATGGTCGATTTAGGTGTCCTTGCCAAATTTGTCATAACTCGGCTATACGGACACTTATGGAGCCGCAGTTTGCAGCAAAATGTTGTCCTATGTTTTCAGTTTAAGTGCATACTAATTAGGAGATGATGCCATTTGCGCCATAGTGTTTTGAAAGCCCCTATAGTCGGCCTTCTTTTTTGAGCATTTTGTCTTGGTCCCCCCTTGGCAAAATCTCAGAAAATGGCCGACTTAGGTGTCCTTGCCAAATTTGTCATAACTCGGCTATACGGACACTTATGGAGCCGCAGTTTCCAGCAAATTGTTGTCCTATGTTTGCACTTCAAGTGCATACTAATTAGGAGATGATGCCATTTGCGCTATAGTGTTTTTGAAGCCCCTATAGTCGGCCTACTTTTTTGAGCATTTTTCCTTGGTCCCCCCTTGGAAAAATCTCAGAAAATTAGGTGTCCTTGCCAAATTTGTCATAACTCGGCTATACGGACACTTATGGAGCCACAGTTTGCAGCAAAATGTTGTCCTATGTTTGCACTTCAAGTGCATTTTAATTAGGAGATGATGCCATTTGCGCCAGGCTGTTTTTTAAGCCCCTATATTCGGCCTACTTTTTTGAGCAATTTGCCTTGGTCCCCCCTTGGCAAAATCTCACAAAATGGCCGATTTAGGTGTCCTTGCCAAATTTGTCATAACTCGGCTATACGGACACTTATGGAGCCACAGTTGCCAGCAAAATGTTGTCCTATGTTTGCACTTCAAGTGCATACTAATTAAGAGATGATGCCATTTGCGCCAGGGTGTTTTTGAAGCCCCTATAGTCGGCCTACTTTTTTTAAGCATTTTGCCTTGGTCCCCCTTTGGCAAAATCTCAGAAAATGGCCAATTTAGGTGTCCTTCCCAAATTTGTCATCACTCGGCTATACGGACACTTATGTCGCCGAAGTTTGCAGCAAAATGTTGTCCTATGTTTGCACTTCAAGGGCATACTAATTTAGGAGATGATGCCATTTCTGCCAGGCTATTTTTGAAGCCCCTATAGTCGGCCTACTTTTTTGAGCATTTTGCCTTGGCCCCTCCTTGGCAAAATCTCAGAAAAAGGCCGATTAAGGTTTCCTTGCCAAATTTGTCATAACTCCGCTATACGGACACTTATGGAGCCGGAGTTTGCAGCAAAATGTTGTCCTATGTTTTCAGTTCAAGTGCATACTAATTAGGAGATGATGCCATTTGCGCCATTGTGTTTTGAAAGCCCCTATAGTCGGCCTTCTTTTTTGAGCATTTTGTCTTGGTCCCCCCTTGGCAAAATCTCAGAAAATGGGCGATTTAGGTGTCCTTGCCAAATTTGTCATAACTCTGCTATACCGACACTTATGGAGCCGCAGTTTGCAGCAAAATGTTGTCCTATGTTTGCACTTCAAGTGCATACTAATTAGGAGATGATGCCATTTGCGCTATAGTGTTTTTGAAGCCCCTATAGTCGGCCTACTTTTTTGAGCATTTTGCATTGGTCCCCCCTTGGCAAAATCTCACAAAATGGCCGATTTAGGTGTCCTTGCCAAATTTGTCATAACTCGGCTATACAGACACTTATGGAGGCGCAGTTTGCAGCAACATGTTGTCCTACGTTTGCACTTCAAGTGCATGCTAATTAGGAGATGATGCTATTTGCGCCAGGGTGTTTTTGAAGCCCCTATAGTCGGCCTACTTTTTTGAGCATTTTGCCTTGGTCCCCCCTTGGAAAAATCTCAGAAAATGGCCGATTTAGGTATCCTTGCCAAATTTGTCATAACTCGGCTATACAGACATTTATGGAGCTGCACTTTGCAGCAAAATGTTGTCCTATGTTTGCACTTCAAGTGCATACTAATTAGGAGATGATGCTATTTGCACCAGGGTGTTTTTGAAGCCCCGACAGTCGGCCTACTTTTTTGAGAATTTTGCCTTGGTCCCCCCTTGGCAAAATCTCAGAAAATGGCCGATTTAGGTGTCCTTGCCAAATTTGTCATAACTCGGCTATACAGACACTTATGGAGCTGCAGTTTGCAGCACAATGTTGTCCTATGTTTGCACTTTAAGTGCATACTCATTAGGAGATGATGCCATTTGCGCCAGGGTGTTTTTGAAGCACCTATAGTCGGCCTACTTTTTTGAGCATTTTGCCTTGGTCCCCCTTTGGCAAAATCTCAGAAAATGGCCGATTTAGGTGTCCTTCCCAAATTTGTCATCACTCGGCTATACGGACACTTATGTAGCCGAAGTTTGCATCAAAATGTTGTCCTATGTTTGCACTTCAAGTGCATTTTAATTACGAGATGATGCCATTTGCGCCAGGCTGTTTTTGAAGCCCCTATAGTTGGCCTACTTTTTGGAGCATTTTGCCTTGGTCCCCCGTTGGCAAAATCTCAGAAAATGACCGATTTAGGTTTCCTTGCCAAATTTGTCATAACTCCGCTATACGGACACTTATGGAGCCGCAGTTTAAAGCAAAACGTTGTCCTATGTTTGCCTTCAAGTGCATTTTAATTAGGAGATGATGCCATTTGCGCCAGGCTGTTTTTGAAGCCCCTATATTCGGCCTACTTTTTGGAGCATTTTGCCTTGGTCCCCCGTTGGCAAAATCTCAGGAAATGGCCGATTTAGGTGTCCTTGCCAAATTTGTCATAACTCGGATATACGGACACTTATGGAGCTGCAGTTTGCAGCAAAATGTTGTCCTATGTTTGCACTTTAAGTGCATACTAATTAAGAGATGATGCCATTTGCGCCAAGCTGTTTTTGAAGCCCCTATAGCCGGCCTACTTTTTTGAGCATTTTGCCTTGGTCCCCCCTTTGGAAAAATCTCAGAAAATGGCCGATTTAGGTGTCCTTGCCAAATTTGTCATCACTCGGCTATACAGACACTTATGGAGCTGCGGTTTGCATCAAGATGTGGTCCTATGCTTGTACTTCAAGTGCATACTAATTAAGAGATGATGCCATTTGCGCCAGGCTGTTTTAGAAGCCCCTATAGTCGGCCTACTTTTTTGAAGATTTTGCCTTGGTCCCCCCTTGGCAAAATCTCAGTAAATCGCCGATTTAGGTGTCCTTGCCAAATTTGTCATAAATCGGCTATACAGACACTTATGGAGCCGCGGTTTGCAGCAACATGTTGTCCTATGTTTGCACTTCAAGTGCATTCTAATTAGGAGATGATGCCATTTGCGCCATACTGTTTTTAAAGCCCCTATAGTCGGCCTACTTTTTTGAGCGTTTTGCCTTGGTCCCCCCTTGGCCAAATCTTAGAAAATGGCCCCATTAGGTGTCCTTGCCAAATTTGTCATAACTCGGCTATACGGACTCTTATGGAGCCGCAGTTTGCATCAAGATGTGGTCCTATGCTTGCACTTCAAGTGCATACTAATTAGGAGATGATGCTGTTTGCGCCAGGCTGTTTTTTGAAGCCCCTATAGTCGGCC
Organism: Micromussa lordhowensis; assembly: GCA_964020085.1. Lineage (NCBI taxonomy): Eukaryota > Metazoa > Cnidaria > Anthozoa > Scleractinia > Lobophylliidae > Micromussa > Micromussa lordhowensis. Next base: position 26,169,295 of record OZ026598.1, read on the forward strand.
TACTTTTTTGAGAATTTTGCCTTGGTCCCCCCATGGCAAAATCTCAGAAAATGGTCGATTTAGGTGTCCTTGCCAAATTTGTCATAACTCGGCTATACGGACACTTATGGAGCCGCAGTTTCCAGCAAATTGTTGTCCTATGTTTGCACTTCAAGTGCATACTAATTAGGAGATGATGCCATTTGCGCTATAGTGTTTTTGAAGCCCCTATAGTCGGCCTACTTTTTTGAGCATTTTTCCTTGGTCCCCCCTTGGAAAAATCTCAGAAAATTAGGTGTCCTTGCCAAATTTGTCATAACTCGGCTATACGGACACTTATGGAGCCACAGTTTGCAGCAAAATGTTGTCCTATGTTTGCACTTCAAGTGCATTTTAATTAGGAGATGATGCCATTTGCGCCAGGCTGTTTTTTAAGCCCCTATATTCGGCCTACTTTTTTGAGCAATTTGCCTTGGTCCCCCCTTGGCAAAATCTCACAAAATGGCCGATTTAGGTGTCCTTGCCAAATTTGTCATAACTCGGCTATACGGACACTTATGGAGCCACAGTTGCCAGCAAAATGTTGTCCTATGTTTGCACTTCAAGTGCATACTAATTAAGAGATGATGCCATTTGCGCCAGGGTGTTTTTGAAGCCCCTATAGTCGGCCTACTTTTTTTAAGCATTTTGCCTTGGTCCCCCTTTGGCAAAATCTCAGAAAATGGCCAATTTAGGTGTCCTTCCCAAATTTGTCATCACTCGGCTATACGGACACTTATGTCGCCGAAGTTTGCAGCAAAATGTTGTCCTATGTTTGCACTTCAAGGGCATACTAATTTAGGAGATGATGCCATTTCTGCCAGGCTATTTTTGAAGCCCCTATAGTCGGCCTACTTTTTTGAGCATTTTGCCTTGGCCCCTCCTTGGCAAAATCTCAGAAAAAGGCCGATTAAGGTTTCCTTGCCAAATTTGTCATAACTCCGCTATACGGACACTTATGGAGCTGTAGTTTGCAGCAAAATGTTGTCCTATGTTTGCACTTTAAGTGCATACTAATTAAGAGATGATGCCATTTGTGCCAAGCTGTTTTTGAAGCCCCTATAGCCGGCCTACTTTTTTGAGCATTTTGCCTTGGTCCCCCTTTGGAAAAATCTCAGAAAATGGCCGATTTAGGTGTCCTTGCCAAATTTGTCATAACTCGGCTGTACAGACACTTATGGAGCTGCAGTTTGCAGCAAAATGTTCTCCTATGTTTGCACTTCAAGTGCATACTAATTAAGAGATGATGCCATTTGCGCCAGGCTGTTTTTGAAGCCCCTATAGTCGGCCTACTTTTTTGAGCATTTTGCCTTGGTCCCCCCTTGGCAAAATCTCAGTAAATCGCCGATTTAGGTGTCCTTGCCAAATTTGTCATAACTCAGCTATACAGACACTTATGGAGCTGCAGTTTGCAGCAACATGTTGTCCTATGTTTGTACTTCAAGTGCATACTAATTAAAAGATGATGCCATTTGCGCCAGGCTGTTTTTGAAGCCCCTATAGCCGGCCTACTTTTTTGAGCATTTTGCCTTGGTCCCCCCTTGGCCAAATCTTAGAAAATGGCCCAATTAGGTGTCCTTGCCAAATTTGTCACAACTCGGCTATACGGACTCTTATGGAGCCGCAGTTTGCATCAAAATGTCGTCCTATGCTTCCACTTCAAGTGCATACTAATTAGGAGATGATGCTATTTGCGCCAGGGTGTTTTTTGAAGCCCCTATAGTCGGCCTACTTTTTTGAGAATTTTGCCTTGGTCCCCCCTTGGCAAAATCTCAGAAAATGGTCGATTTAGGTGTCCTTGCCAAATTTGTCATAACTCGGCTATACGGACACTTATGGAGCCGCAGTTTGCAGCAAAATGTTGTCCTATGTTTTCAGTTCAAGTGCATACTAATTAGGAGATGATGCCATTTGCGCCATTGTGTTTTGAAAGCCCCTATAGTCGGCCTTCTTTTTTGAGCATTTTGTCTTGGTCCCCCCTTGGCAAAATCTCAGAAAATGGGCGATTTAGGTGTCCTTGCCAAATTTGTCATAACTCTGCTATACCGACACTTATGGAGCCGCAGTTTGCAGCAAAATGTTGTCCTATGTTTGCACTTCAAGTGCATACTAATTAGGAGATGATGCCATTTGCGCTATAGTGTTTTTGAAGAATCTATAGTCGGCCTACTTTTTTGAGCATTTTGCATTGGTCCCCCCTTGGCAAAATCTCACAAAATGGCCGATTTAGGTGTCCTTGCCAAATTTGTCATAACTCGGCTATACGGACACTTATGCACTTATGGAGCTGCAGTTTGCAGCAAAATGTTTTCCTATCTTTGCACTTCAAGTCCATACTAATTAGGAGATGATGCCATTAACGGCAGGCTGTTTTTGAAGCCCCTATAGTCGGCCTACTTTTTTGAGCATTTTGCCTTGGTCCCCCCTTGGCAAAATCTCAGTAAATCGCCGATTTAGGTGTCCTTGCCAAATTTGTCATAACTCAGCTATACAGACACTTATGGAGCTGCAGTTTGCAGCAACATGTTGTCCTATGTTTGTACTTCAAGTGCATACTAATTAAGAGATGATGCCATTTGCACCAGGCTGTTTTTGAAGCCCCTATAGTCGGCCTACTTTTTTGAGCATTTTGCCTTGGTCCCCCCTTGGCCAAATCTTAGAAAATGGCCCCATTAGGTGTCCTTGCCAAATTTGTCACAACTCGGCTTTACGGACTCTTATGGAGCCGCCGTTTGCATCAAAATGTGGTCCTATGCTTGCACTTCAAGTGCATACTAATTAGGAGATGATGCTATTTGCGCCAGGGTGTTTTTTGAAGCCCCTATAGTCGGCCTACTTTTTTGAGAATTTTGCCTTGGTCCCCCCTTTTGAGCACGTTGTCCTATGTTTGCACTTCAAGTGCATTTTAAGTAGGGGATGATGCCATTTGCCCCAGGATGTTTTTGAAGCACCTATAGTCGGCCTACTTTTTTGAGCATTTTGCCTTGGTCCCCCGTTGGCAAAATCTCAGGAAATGGCCGATTTAGGTGTCCTTGCCAAATTTGTCATAACTCGGCTATACGGACACTTATGGAGCTGTAGTTTGCAGCAAAATGTTGTCCTATGTCTGCACTTTAAGTGCATACTAATTAAAAGATGATGCCATTTGCGCCAAGCTGTTTTTGAAGCCCCTATAGCCGGCCTATTTTTTTTGAGCATTTTGCCTTGGTCCCCCATTTGGAAAAATCTCAGAAAATAACCGATTTAGGTGTCCTTGCCAAATTTGTCATAACTCGGCTGTACAGACACTTATGGAGCTGCAGTTTGCAGCAAAATGTTGTCCTATGTTTGCACTTCAAGTGCATACTAATTAAGAGATGATGCCATTTGCGCCAGGCTGTTTTTGAAGCCCCTATAGTCGGCCTACTTTTTTGAGCATTTTGCCTTGGTCCCTTCTTGGCAAAATCTCAGTAAATCGCCGATTTAGGTGTCCTTGCCAAATTTGTCATAACTCAGCTATACAGACACTTATGGAGCTGCAGTTTGCAGCAACATGTTGTCCTATGTTTGCACTTCAAGTGCATCCTAATTAGGAGATGATGCCATTTGCGCCATAGTGTTTTTGAAGTCCCTATACTCGGCCTACTTTTTTGAGCATTTTGCCTTGGTCCCCCCTTGGCAAAATCTCAGAAAATGGCCCAATTAGGTGTCCTTGCCAAATTTGTCATAACTCGGCTATACGGACTCTTATGGAGCCGCAGTTTGCATCAAAATGTGGTCCTATGCTTGCACTTCAAGTGCATACTAATTAGGAGATGATGCTATTTGCGCCAGGGTGTTTTTGAAGCCCCTATAGTCGGCCTACTTTTTTGAGCATTTTGCCTTGGTCCCTCCTTGGCAAAATCTCAGAAAATGGCCGATTTAGGTTTCCTTGCCAAATTTGTCATAACTCCGCTATACGGACACTTATGGAGCTGTAGTTTGCAGCAAAATGTTGTCTTATGTTTGCACTTTAAGTGCATACTAATTAAGAGATGATGTCATTTGCGCCAAGCTGTTTTTGAAGCCCCTATAGCCGGCCTACTTTTTTGAGCATTTTGCCTTGGTCCCCCCTTTGGAAAAATCTCAGAAAATGGCCGATTTAGGTGTCCTTGCCAAATTTGTCATAACTCGGCTATACGGACTCTTATGGAGCCGCAGTTTGCATCAAAATGTGGTCCTATGCTTGCACTTCAAGTGCATACTAATTAGGAGATGATGCTATGCAGCCCCTATAGTAGGCCTACTTTTTTGAGCATTTTGCCTTGGCCCCTCCTTGGCAAAATCTCAGAAAATGGCCGATTTAGGTTTCCTTGCCAAATTTGTCATAACTCCGCTATACGGACACTTATGGAGCCGCAGTTTAAAGCAAAACGTTGTCCTATGTTTGCACTTCAAGTGCATTTTTATTAGGAGATGATGCCATTTGCGCCAGGGTGTTTTTGAAGCACCTATAGTCGGCCTACTTTTTTGAGCATTTTGCCTTGGTCCCTCGTTGGCAAAATCTCAAGAAATGGCCGATTTAGGTGTCCTTGCCAAATTTGTCATAACTCGGCAATACGGACACTTATGGAGCTGTAGTTTGCAGCAAAATGTTGTCCTATGTTTGCACTTTAAGTGCATACAAATTAAGAGATGATGTCATTTGCGCCAAGCTGTTTTTGAAGCCCCTATAGCCGGCCTACTTTTTTGAGCATTTTGCCTTGGTCCCCCCTTTGGAAAAATCTCAGAAAATGGCCGATTTAGGTGTCCTTGCCAAATTTGTCATAACTCGGCTGTACAGACACTTTTGGAGCTGCAGTTTGCAGCAAAATGTTGTCCTATGTTTGCACTTCAAGTGCATACTAATTAAGAGATGATGCCATTTGCGCTATAGTGTTTTTGAAGCCCCTATAGTCGGCCTACTTTTTTGAGCATTTTGCCTTGGTCCCCCCTTGGCAAAATCTCAGTAAATCGCCGATTTAGGTGTCTTTGCCAAATTTGTCATAACTCAGCTATACAGACACTTATGGAGCTGCAGTTTGCAGCTACATCTTGTCCTATGTTTGCACTTCAAGTGCATCCTAATTAGGAGATGATGCCATTTGCGCCATAGTGTTTTTGAAGTCCCTATACTCGGCCTACTTTTTTCAGCATTTTGCCTTGGTCCCCCCTTGGCAAAATCTCAGAAAATGGCCCAATTAGGTGTCCTTGCCAAATTTGTCATAACTCGGCTATACGGACTCTTATGGAGCCGCAGTTTGCATCAAAATGTGGTCCTATGCTTGCACTTCAAGTGCATACTAATTAGGAGATGATGCTATTTGCGCCAGGCTGTTTTTGAAGCCCCTATAGTCGGCCTACTTTTTTGAGAATTTTGCCTTGGTCCCCCCTTGGTAAAATCTCAGAAAATGGCCGATTTACGTGTCCTTGCCAAATTTGTCATAACTCGCCTATACAGACTCTTATGGAGCCGCAGTTTGCATCAAAATGTGGTCCTATGCTTGCACTTCAAGTGCATACTAATTAGGAGATGATGCCATTTGCGCTATAGTGTTTTTGAAGCCCGTATAGTCGGCCTACTTTTTTGAGCATTTTGCCTTGGTCCCCCCTTGGCAAAATCTCAGAAAATGGCCGATTTAGGTGTCCTTGCCAAATTTGTCATAACTCGGCTATATAGACATTTATGGAGCTGCAGTTTGCATCAAAGTGTTGTCCTATGTTTTCACTTCAAGTGCATACTAATTAAGAGATGATGCCATTTGCGCCAGGGTGTTTTTGAAGCCCCTATAGTCGGGCTACTTTTTTGAGCATTTTGCCTTGGTCCCCCCTTGGCAAAATCTCAGAAAATGGCCGATTTAGGTGTCCTTGCCAAATTTTTCATCACTTGGCTATACGGACACTTATGCACTTATGGAGCCGCAGTTTGCAGCAAAATGTTGTCCTATGTTTGCACTTCAAGTGCATACTAATTAGGAGATGATGTCATTTGCGCCAGGGTGTTTTTAAAGCCCCTATAGTCGGCCTACTTTTTTGAGCATTTTGCCTTGGTCCCCCCTTGGCAAAATCTCAGGAAATTGCCGATTTCGGTGTCCTTGCCAAATTTGTCATAACTCGGCTACACGGACACCTATGGAGGCGCAGTTTGCAGCAAAATGTTGTCCTATGTTTGCACTTTAAGTGTATACTAATTAGGAGATGATGCCATTTAGGCTAGGGTGTTCTTGCAGCCCCTATAGTAGGCCTACTTTTTTGAGCATTTTGCCTTGGTCCCCCCTTGGCAAAATCTCAGAAAATGGCCGATTTAGGTGTCCTTGTCAAATTTGTCATAACTCGGCTATACGGACACTTATGGAGCCGCAGTTTGCAGCAAAATGTTGTCCTATGTTTGCACTTCACGTGAATAGTAATTAGGAGATGATGCCATTTCCGCCAGGCTGTTTTAGAAGCCCCTATAGTCGGCCTACTTTTTTGAGCATTTTGCCTTGGGCCCCCCTTGGCAAAATCTCAGAAAATGGCCGATTTAGGTGTCCTTGCCAAATTTGTCATACCTCGGCTATACGGACACTTATGAACTTATGGAGCCGCAGTTTGCAGCAAAATGTTGTGCTATGTTTGCACTTCAAGTCCATACTAATTAGGAGATGATGCCATTTGCGCGAGGCTGTTTTTTAAGCCCCTATAGTCGGCCTACTTTTTTGAGCATTTTGCCTTGGTCCCCCCTTGGCAAAATCTCACAAAATGGCCGATTTAGGTGTCCTTGCCACATTTGTCACAACTCGGCTATACGGACACTAATGGAGCCGCGGTTTTGAAGCAAAATGTTGTCCTATGTTTGCACTTCAAGTGCATTTTAATTAGGAGATGATGCCATTTGCGCCAGGTTGTTTTTGAAGCCCCTATAGTCGGCCTACTTTTTTGAGCATTTTGCCTTGGTCCCCCCTTGGCAAAATCTCAGAAAATGGCCGATTTAGGTGTCCTTGCCAAATTTGTCATAACTCGGCTATACAGACACTTATGGAGCCGCAGTTTGCAGCAAAATGTGTTCCTATGTTTGCACTTCAAGAGCATACTAATTAATAGATGATACCATTTGCGCCAGGGTGTTTTTGAAGCCCCTACAGTCGGCCTACGTTTTTGAGCATTTTGCCTTGGTCCCCCCTTGGCAAAAGCCCAGAAAATGGCCGATTTAGGTGTCCTTGCCAACTTTGTCATAACTCGGCTATACGGACACTTATGGAGCCGCAGTTTGCAGCAAAATGTTGTCCTATGTTTGCACTTTACGTGCATACTAATTACGAGATGATGCCATTTGCGCCAGGCTGTTTTTGAAGCCCCTATAGTCGGCCTACTTTTTTGAGCATTTTGCCTTGGTCCCCCCTTGGCAAAATCTCAGAAAATGGCTGATTTAGTGGTCCTTGCCAAATTTGTCATAACTCGGCTATACGGACACTTATGCAGCCGCAGTTTGAAGCAAAATGTTCTCCTTTGTTTGGACTTGAAGTGCATTTTAATTAGAAGATGATGCCATTTGCGCCAGGCTGTTTTTGAAGCCCTTATAGTCGGCCTACTTTTTTGAGCATTTTGCCTTGGTCCCACCTTAGCAAAATCTCAGAAAATGGCCGATTTAGGTGTCCTTGCCAAATTTGTCATAACTCGGCTATACGGACACTTATGGAGCCGCAGTTTGGAGCAAAATGTTGTCCTATGTTTGCACTTCAAGTGCATACTAAATAGGAGATGATGCCATTTGCGCTATAGTGTTTTTGAAGCCCCTATAGTCGGCCTACTTTTTTGAGCATTTTGCCTTGGTCCCCCCCTGGAAAAATCTCAGAAAATGGCCCATTTAGGTGTCCTTGCCAAATTTGTCATAACTCGGCTATACGGACACTTATGGAGCCGCAGTTTGCAGCAAAATGTTGTCCTATGTTTGCACTTCAAGTGCATGCTAATTAGGAGATGATGCCATTTTCGCCAGGGTGTTTTTGAAGCCCCTATAGTCGGCCTACTTTTTTGAGCATTTTGCCTTGGTCCCCCCTTTGGGAAAATCTCAGAAAATGGCCGATTTAGGTGTCCTTGCCAAATTTGTCATAACTCGGCTATACAGACACTTATGGAGCTGCAGTTTGCAGCAAAATGTTGTCCTATGTTTGCACTTCAAGTGCGTACTAATTAAGAGATGATGCCATTTGCGCCAGGCTGTTTTTGAAGCGCCTATAGTCGGCCTACTTTTTTGAGCATTTTGCCTTGGTCCCCCCTTGGCAAAATCTCAGTAAATCGCCGATTTAGGTGTCCTTGCCAAATTTGTCATAACTCGGCTATACAGACACTTATGGAGCCGCAGTTTGCAGCAACATGTTGTCCTATGTTTGCAGTTCAAGTGCATACTAATTAGGAGATGATGCCATTTGCGCTATAGTGTTTTTGAAGCCCCTATAGTCGGCCTACTTTTTTGAGCATTTTGCCTTGGTCCCCCTTTGGCAAAATCTCAGAAAATTAGGTGTCCTTGCCAAATTTGTCATAACTCGGCTATACGGACACTTATGGAGCCACAGTTTGCAGCAAAATGTTGTCCTATGTTTGCGCTATAAGTGCATACTAATTAGGAGATGATGCCATTTGCGCCAGGCTGTTTTTGAAGCCCCTATAGTCGGCCTACTTTTTTGAGCATTTTGCCTTGGTCCCAGGCAGGTACAAAAGTTGGACCGGATCAACTCGGATCGCTGATTTGAATAAGAATAGGACCTATTGTTGCATGCCTCGTTCTTGAATAGGTGCTATTCTTATTCAAATCAGCGATCCAAGTTGATCCGGTCCGACTTTTGTACCTGCCTCTTGGTCCCCCCTTGGCAAACTCTCAGAAAATGGCCGATTTAGGTGTCCTTGCCAAATTTGTCATAACTCGGCTATACGGACACTTATGTAGCCAAAGTTTGCAGCAAAATGTTGTCCTATGTTTGCACTTCAAGTGCATACTAATTAGGAGATGATGCCATTTACGCCAGGGTGTTTTTGAAGCACCTATAGTCGGGCTACTTTTTTGAGCATTTTGCCTTGGTCCCCCGTTGGCAGAATCTCAGGAAATGGCCGATTTAGGTGTCCTTGCCAAATTTGTCATAACTCGGCTATACGGACACTTATGGAGCCGCAGTTTGAAGCAAAATGTTGTCCTATGTTTGCACTTCAAGTACATACTAATTAGGAGATGATGCCATTTGCGCCAGGCTGTTTTAGAAGCCCCTATAGTCGGCCTACTTTTTTGAGCATTTTGCCTTGCTCCACCCTTGGCAAAATCTCACAAAATGGCCGATTTAGGTGTCCTTGCCAAATTTGTCATAACTCGGCTATACGGACACCTATGGAGCCGCAGTTTGGAGCAAAATGTTGTCCTATGTTTGCACTTCAAGTGCATACTAATTAGGAGATGATGCCATTTGCGCTATAGTGTTTTTGAACCCCCTATAGTCGGCCTACTTTTTTGAGCATTTTGCCTTGGTCCCCCCTTGGAAAAATCTCAGAACATTAGGTGTCCTTGCCAAATTTGTCATAACTCGGCTATACGGACACTTATGGAGCCGCAGTTTGAAGCAAAATGTTGTCCTATGTTTGCACTTCAAGTGCATTTTAATTAGGAGATGATGCCATTTGCGCCAGGCTGTTTTTGAAGCCCCTATAGTCGGCCTACTTTTTTGAGCATTTTGCCTTGGTCCCACCTTGGAAAAATCTCAGAAAATTAGGTGTCCTTGCCAAATTTGTCATAACTCGGCTATACAGACACTTATGGAGCTGCAGTTTGCAGTAAAATGTTGTCCTATGTTTGCACTTCAAGTGCATTTTAATTAGGAGATGATGCCATTTGCGCCAGGCTGTTTTAGAAGCCCCTATAGTCGGCCTACTTTTTTGAGCATTTTGCCTTGGTCCCCCCTTAGCAAAATCTCAGAAAATGGCCGATTTAGGTGTTTTTGCCAAATTTGTCATCACTTGGCTATACGGACACTTATGCACTTATGGAGCCGCAGTTTGCAGCAAAATGTTGTCCTATGTTTGCACTTCAAGTGCATACTAATTAGGAGATGATGTCATTTGCGCCAGGGTGTTTTTGAAGCCCCTATAGTCGGCCTACTTTTTTGAGCATTTTGCCTTGGTCCCCCCTTTGCAAAATCTCAGAAAATGGCCGATTTAGGTGTCCTTGCCAAATTTGTCATAACTCGGCTATACGGATACTTATGGAAAAGCAGTTTGCAGCAAAATGTTGTCCTGTGTTTGCACTTCAAGTGCATACTAATTAGGAGATGATGCCATTTGCGGCAGGCTGTTTTTGAAGCCCCTATAGTCGGCCTACTTTTTTGAGCATTTTGCCTTGGTCCCAGGCAGGTACAAAAGTTGGACCGGATCAACTCGGATCGCTGATTTGAATAAGAATAGGACCTATTGTTGCATGCCTCGTTCTTGAATAGGTGCTATTCTTATTCAAATCAGCGATCCAAGTTGATCCGGTCCGACTTTTGTACCTGCCTCTTGGTCCCCCCTTGGCAAACTCTCAGAAAATGGCCGATTTAGGTGTCCTTGCCAAATTTGTCATAACTCGGCTATACGGACACTTATGTAGCCAAAGTTTGCAGCAAAATGTTGTCCTATGTTTGCACTTCAAGTGCATACTAATTAGGAGATGATGCCATTTACGCCAGGGTGTTTTTGAAGCACCTATAGTCGGGCTACTTTTTTGAGCATTTTGCCTTGGTCCCCCGTTGGCAGAATCTCAGGAAATGGCCGATTTAGGTGTCCTTGCCAAATTTGTCATAACTCGGCTATACGGACACTTATGGAGCCGCAGTTTGAAGCAAAATGTTGTCCTATGTTTGCACTTCAAGTGCATACTAATTAGGAGATGATGCCATTTGCGCCAGGCTGTTTTAGAAGCCCCTATAGTCGGCCTACTTTTTTGAGCATTTTGCCTTGCTCCACCCTTGGCAAAATCTCACAAAATGGCCGATTTAGGTGTCCTTGCCAAATTTGTCATAACTCGGCTATACGGACACCTATGGAGCCGCAGTTTGGAGCAAAATGTTGTCCTATGTTTGCACTTCAAGTGCATACTAATTAGGAGATGATGCCATTTGCGCTATAGTGTTTTTGAACCCCCTATAGTCGGCCTACTTTTTTGAGCATTTTGCCTTGGTCCCCCCTTGGAAAAATCTCAGAACATTAGGTGTCCTTGCCAAATTTGTCATAACTCGGCTATACGGACACTTATGGAGCCGCAGTTTGAAGCAAAATGTTGTCCTATGTTTGCACTTCAAGTGCATTTTAATTAGGAGATGATGCCATTTGCGCCAGGCTGTTTTTGAAGCCCCTATAGTCGGCCTACTTTTTTGAGCATTTTGCCTTGGTCCCACCTTGGAAAAATCTCAGAAAATTAGGTGTCCTTGCCAAATTTGTCATAACTCGGCTATACAGACACTTATGGAGCTGCAGTTTGCAGTAAAATGTTGTCCTATGTTTGCACTTCAAGTGCATTTTAATTAGGAGATGATGCCATTTGCGCCAGGCTGTTTTAGAAGCCCCTATAGTCGGCCTACTTTTTTGAGCATTTTGCCTTGGTCCCCCCTTAGCAAAATCTCAGAAAATGGCCGATTTAGGTGTTTTTGCCAAATTTGTCATCACTTGGCTATACGGACACTTATGCACTTATGGAGCCGCAGTTTGCAGCAAAATGTTGTCCTATGTTTGCACTTCAAGTGCATACTAATTAGGAGATGATGTCATTTGCGCCAGGGTGTTTTTGAAGCCCCTATAGTCGGCCTACTTTTTTGAGCATTTTGCCTTGGTCCCCCCTTTGCAAAATCTCAGAAAATGGCCGATTTAGGTGTCCTTGCCAAATTTGTCATAACTCGGCTATACGGATACTTATGGAAAAGCAGTTTGCAGCAAAATGTTGTCCTGTGTTTGCACTTCAAGTGCATACTAATTAGGAGATGATGCCATTTGCGGCAGGCTGTTTTTGAAGCCCCTATAGTCGGCCTACTTTTTTGAGCATTTTGCCTTGGTCCCCCCTTGGCAAAATCTCAGAAAATGGCCGATTTAGGTGTCCTTGCCAAATTTGTCATAACTCGGCTATACGGACACTTATGCACTTATGGAGCCGCAGTTTGCAGCAAAATGTTGTGCTATGTTTGCACTTCAAGTCCATACTAATTAGGAGATGATGTCATTTGCGCGACGCTGTTTTTGAAGCCCCTACAGTCGGCCTACTTTTTTGAGCATTTTGCCTTGGTCCCCCCTTGGCAAAATCTTACAAAACGGCCCATCTAGGTGTCCTTGCCACATTTGTCATCACTCGGCTATACGAACACTTATGGAGCCACAGTTTGAAGCAAAATGTTGTCCTATGTTTGCACTGAAAGTGCATTTTAATTAGAAGATGATGCCATTTGCGCCAGGCTGTTTTTGAAGCCCCTATAGTCGGCCTACTTTTTTGAGCATTTTGCCTTGGTCCCCCCTTGGCAAAATCTCAGAAAATGGCCGATTTAGGTGTCCTTGCCAAATTTATCATAACTCGGCTATACGGACACTTATGCACTTATGGAGCCACAGTTTGCAGCAAAATGTTGTCCTATGTTTGCACTTCAAGTCCATACTAATTAGGAGATGATGTCATTTGCGCCAGGGAGTTTTTCAAGCCCCTATAGTCGGCCGACTTTTTTGAGCATTTTGCCTTGGTCCCCTTTTGGCAAAATCTCAGAAAATGGCCGATTTAGGTCTCCTTGCCAAATTTGTCATAACTCGGCTATACAGACACTTATGGAGCCGCAGTTTGAAGCAAAATGTTGTAATATGTTTGCACTTCAAGTGCATTTTAATTAGAAGATGATGCCATTTGTGCCAGGCTGTTTTTGAAGCCGCTATAGTCGGCCTACTTTTTTGAGCATTTTGCCTTGGTCCCCCCTTGGCAAAATCTCAGAAAATGGCCGATTTAGGTGTCCTTGCCAAATTTGTCATAACTCGGCTATACCGACACTTATGCACTTATGGAGCCGCAGTTTGCAGCAAAACGTTGTGCTATGTTTGCACTTCAAGTCCATACTAATTAGGAGATGATCCCATTTGCGCTAGGCTGTTTTTGAAGCCCCTATAGTCGGCCTACTTTTTTGAGCATTTTGCCTTGGTCCCCCCTTGGCAAAATCTCACAAAATGGCCGATTTAGGTGTCCTTGCCAAATTTGTCATAACTCGGCTATACGGACACTTATGGAGCCGCAGTTTGAAGCAAAATGTTGTCCTATGTTTGCACTTTAAGTGCATTTTAAATAGGAGATGATTCCATTTGCGCCAGGGTGTTTTTAAAGCCCCTATAGTCGGCCTACTTTTTTGAGCATTTTTCCTTGGTCCCCCCTTGGCAAAATCTCAGAAAATGGCCGATATAGGTATCCTTGCCAAATTTGTCATAACTCGGCTATACAGACACTTATGGAGCCGCAGTTTGCAGCAACATGTTGTCCTATGTTTGCACTTCAAGTGCATACTAATTAGGAGATGATGCCATTTGCGCCAGGCTGTTTTAGAAGCCGCTATAGTCGGCCTACTTTTTTGAGCATTTTGCCTTGGTCCACCCTTGGCAAAATCTCACAAAATGGCCGATTTAGGTGTCCTTGCCAAATTTGTCATAACTCGGCTATACGGACACTTATGGAGCCGCAGTTTGGAGCAAAATGTTGTCCTATGTTTGCACTTCAAGTGCATACTAATTAAGAGATGATACCATTTGCGCTATAGTGTTTTTGAAGTCCCTATAGTCGGCCTACTTTTTTGAGCATTTTGCCTTGGTCCCCCCTTAGAAAAATCTCAGAAAATTAGGTGTCGTTGCCAAATTTGTCATAACTCGGCTATACGGACACTTATGGAGCCGCAGTTTGCAGCAAAATGTTGTCCTATGTTTGCACTTCAAGTGCATACTAATTAGGAGATGATGCCATTTGCGACAGGGTTTTTTTCTTGCCCCTATAGTCGGCCTACTTTTTTGAGCATTTTGCCTTGGTCCCCCCTTGGAAAAATCTCAGAAAATTAGGTGTCCTTGCCAAATTTGTCATAACTCGGCTATACAGACACTTATGGAGCTGCAGTTTGAAGTAAAATGTTGTCCTATGTTTGCACTTCAAGTGCATTTTAAATAGGAGATGATGCCATTTGCGCCAGGCTGTTTTTGAAGCCCCTATAGTCGGCCTACTTTTTTGAGCATTTTGCCTTGGTCCCCCCTTGGCAAAATCTCAGAAAATGGCCGATTTAGGTGTCTTTGCCATATTTGTCATCACTCGGCTATACGGACACTTATGCACTTATGGAGCCGCCGTTTGCAGGAAAATGTTGTCCTATGTTTGCACTTCAAGTGCATACTAATTAGGAGATGATGCAATTTTCGCCAGGCTGTTTTTGAAGCCCCTATACTCGGCCTACTTTTTTGAGCATTTTGCCTTGGTTCCCCCTTTGGCAAAATCTCAGAAAATGGCCGATTTAGGTGTCCTTGCCAAATTTGTCATAACTCGGCTATACGGACACTTATGCACTTATGGAGCCGCAGTTTGCAGCAAAATGTTGTGCTATGTTTGCACTTCAAGTCCATACTAATTAGGAGATGATGCCATTTGCGCCAGGCTGTTTTTGAAGCCCCTAGAGTCGGCCTACTTTTTTGAGCATTTTGCCTTGGTCCCACCTTGGCAAAATCTCACAAAATGGCCGATTTAGGTGTCCTTGCCACATTTGTCATAACTCGGCTATACGGACACTTATGGAGCCGCAGTTTGAAGCAAAAGGTTGTCCTATGTTTGCACTTCAAGTGCATTTTAATTAGGAGATGATGCCATTTGCGCCAGGCTGTTTTTGAAGCCCCTATAGTCGGCCTACTTTTTTGAGCATTTTGCCTTGGTCCCCCCTTGGCAAAATCTCAGAAAATGGCCGATTTAGGTGTCCTTGCCAAATTTGTCATAACTCGGCTATATGGACACTTATGGAGCCGCAGTTTGAAGCAAAATGTTGTCCTATGTTTCCACTTCAAGTGCATTTTAATTAGAAGATAATGTCATTTGCGCCAGGCTGTTTTTTAAGCCCCTATAGTCGGCCTACTTTTTGGAGCATTTTGCCTTGGTCCCCCCTTGGCAAAATCTCAGAAAATTGCCGATTTAGGTATCCTTGCCAAGTTTGTCATAACTCGGCTATACAGACACTTATGGAGCCGCAGTTTGCAGCAACGTGTTGTCCTATGTTTGCACTTCAAGTGCATACTAATTAGGAGATGATGCCATTTGCGCCAGGCTGTTTTAGAAGCCCCTTTAGTCGGCCTACTTTTTTGAGCATTTTGCCTTGGTCCCCCCTTGGCAAAATCTCAGAAAATGGCCGATTTAGGTGTCCTTGCCAAATTTGTCATAACTCGGCTATACGGACACTTATGGAGCCGCAGTTTGAAGCAAAATGTTGTCCTATGTTTCCACTTCAAGTGCATTTTAATTAGAAGATGATGCCATTTGCGCCAGGCTGTTTTTGAAGCCCCTATAGTCGGCCTACTTTTTTGAGCATTTTGCCTTGGTCCCCCCTTGGCAAAATCTCAGAAAATTGCCGATTTAGGTATCCTTGCCAAATTTGTCATAACTCGGCTATACAGACACTTATGGAGCCGCAGCTTGCAGCAACGTGTTGTCCTATGTTTGCACTTCAAGTGCATACTAATTACGAGATGATGCCATTTGCGCCAGGCTGTTTTAGGAGCCCCTTTAGTCGGCCTACTTTTTTGAGCATTTTGCCTTTGTCCACACTTGCCAAAATCTCACAAAATGGCCGATTTAGGTGTCCTTGCCAAATTTGTCATAACTCGGCTATACGGACACTAATGGAGCCGTAGTTTAGAGCAAGATGTTGTCCTATGTTTGCACTTCAAGTGCATACTAATTAGGAGATGATGCCATTTGCGCTATAGTGTTTTTGAAGCCCCTATAGTCGGCCTACTTTTTTGAGCATTTTGCCTTGGTCCCCCCTTGGAAAAGTCTCAGAAAATGGCCCATTTAGGTGTCCTTGCCAAATTTGTCCTAACTCGGCTATACGGACACTTATGGAGCCGCAGTTTGCATCAAAATGTTGTCCTATGTTTGCACTTCAAGTGCATACTAATTAAGAGATGATGCCATTTTCGCCAGGTTGTTTTTTAAGCCCCTATAGTCGGCCTACTTTTTTAAGCATTTTGCCTTGGTCCCCCCTTCGCAAAATCTCAGAAAATGGCCGATTTAGGTGTAATTGCCAAATTTGTCATAACTCGGCTATACAGACACTTATCGAGCTGCAGTTTGCAGTAAAATGTTGTCCTATGTTTGCACTTCAAGTGCATACTAATTAGGAGATGATGCCATTTGCGCTATAGTGTTTTTGAAGCCCCTATAGTCGGCCTACTTTTTTGAGCATTTTGCCTTGGTCCCCCCTTGGAAAAATCTCAGAAAATTAGGTGTCCTTGCCAAATTTGTCATAACTCGGCTATACGGACACTTATGGAGCCGCAGTTTGCATCAAAATGTGGTCCTATGTTTGCACTTTAAGTGCATGCTAATTAGGAGATGATGCTATTTGCGCTAGGGTGTTTTTGAAGCCCCTATAGTCGGCCTACTTTTTTGAGAATTTTGCCTTGGTCCCCCCTTGGCAAAATCTCAGAAAATGGCCGATTTAGGTGTCCTTGCCAAATTTGTCATAACTCGGCTATACAGACACTTATGGAGCTGCAGTTTGAAGTAAAATGTTGTCCTATGTTTGCACTTCAAGTGCATACTAATTAAGAGATGATGCCATTTGCGCCAGGCTGTTTTTGAAGCCCCTATAGTCGGCCTACTTTTTTGAGCATTTTGCCTTGGTCCCCCCTTGGCAAAATCTCAGAAAATGGCCGATTTAGGTGTCTTTGCCATATTTGTCATCACTCGGCTATACGGACACTTATGCACTTATGGAGCCGCAGTTTGCAGGAAAATGTTGTCCTATGTTTGCACTTCAAGTGCATACTAATTAGGAGATGATGTCATTTGCGCCAGCGTGTTTTTGAAGCCCCTATAGTCGGCCTACTTTTTTGAGCATTTTGCCTTGGTCCCCCCTTTGCAAAATCTCAGAAAATGGCCGATTTAGGTGTCCTTGCCAAATTTGTCATAACTCGGCTATACGGACACTTGTGGAGCCGCAGTTTGCAGCAAAATGTTGTCCTGTGTTTGCACTTCAAGTGCATACTAATTAGGAGATGATGCCATTTGCGCCAGGCTGTTTTAGAAGCCCCTTTAGTCGGCCTACTTTTTTGAGCATTTTGCCTTGGTCCACACTTGCCAAAATCTCACAAAATGGCCGATTTAGGTGTCCTTGCCAAATTTGTCATAACTCGGCTATACGGACACTTATGGAGCCGTAGTTTGGAGCAAGATGTTGTCCTATGTTTGCACTTCAAGTGCATACTAATTAGGAGATGATGCCATTTGCGCTATAGTGTTTTTGAAGCCCCTATAGTCGGCCTACTTTTTTGAGCATTTTGCCTTGGTCCCCCCTTGGAAAAATCTCAGAAAATGGCCCATTTAGGTGTCCTTGCCAAATTTGTCCTAACTCGGCTATACGGACACTTATGGAGCCGCAGTTTGCATCAAAATGTTGTCCTATGTTTGCACTTGAAGTGCATACTAATTAGGAGATGATGCCATTTTCGGCAGGTTGTTTTTAAAGCCCCTATAGTCGGCCTACTTTTTTGAGCATTTTGCCTTGGTCCCCCCTTCGCAAAATCTCAGAAAATGGCCGATTTAGGTGTAATTGCCAAATTTGTCATAACTCGGCTATACAGACACTTATCGAGCTGCAGTTTGCAGTAAAATGTTGTCCTATGTTTGCACTTCAAGTGCATACCAATTAAGAGATCATGGCATTTGTGCCAGGGTGTTTTTCAAGCCCCTATAGTCGGCCTACTTTTTTGAGCATTTTGCCTTGGTCTCCCCTTGGCAAAATCTCAGAAAATGGCCGATTTAGGTGTCCTGGCCAAATTTGTCATCACTCGGCTATACGGACACTTATGCAGTTATGGAGCCGCAGTTTGCAGCAAAATGTTGTCCTATGTTTGCATTTCAAGTGCATAGTAATTAGGAGATGATGTCATTTGCGCCATGGTGTTTTCGA
This sequence comes from Micromussa lordhowensis, assembly GCA_964020085.1. Lineage (NCBI taxonomy): Eukaryota > Metazoa > Cnidaria > Anthozoa > Scleractinia > Lobophylliidae > Micromussa > Micromussa lordhowensis. The sequence continues at coordinate 26,187,480 of OZ026598.1, forward strand.
AGCGCCTATAGTCGGCCAACTTTTTTGAGCATTTTGCCTTGGTCCCCCCTTGGCAAAATCTCAGAAAATGGCCGATTTAGGTGTCCTTGCCAAATTTGTCATAACTCGGCTATACGGACACTTATGGAGCCGCAGTTTGAAGTAAAATGTTGTCCTATGTTTGCACTTCAAGTGCATACTAATTAGGAGATGATGCCATTTGCGCCAGGCTGTTTTTGAAGCCCCTATATTCGGCCTACTTTTTTGAGCATTTTGCCTTGCTCCCCCCTTGGCAAAATCTCAGAAAATGGCCGATTTAAGTGTCCTTGCCAAATTTGTCATAACTCGGCTATACGGACACTTATGGAGCCGCAGTTTGAAGCAAAATGTTGTCCTATGTTTGCACTTCAAGTGCATTTTAATTAGGAGATGATGCCATTTGCGCCAGGCTGTTTTAGAAGCCCCTTTAGTCGGCCTACTGTTTTTGAGCATTTTGCCTTGGTCCACACTTGCCAAAATCTCACAAAATGGCCGATTTAGGTGTCCTTGCCAAATTTGTCATAACTCGGCTATACGGACACTTATGGAGCCGTAGTTTGGAGCAAGATGTTGTCCTATGTTTGCACTTCAAGTGCATACTAATTAGGAGATGATGCCATTTGCGCTATAGCGTTTTTGAAGCCCCTATAGTCGGCCTACTTTTTTGAGCATTTTGCCTTGGTCCCCCCTTGGAAAAGTCTCAGAAAATGGCCCATTTAGGTGTCCTTGCCAAATTTGTCCTAACTCGGCTATACGGACACTTATGGAGCTGCAGTTTGCATCAAAATGTTGTCCTATGTTTGCACTTCAAGTGCATACTAATTAGGAGATGATGCCATTTTCGCCAGGTTGTTTTTAAAGCCCCTATAGTCGGCCTACTTTTTTGAGCATTTTGCCTTGGTCCCCCCTTCGCAAAATCTCAGAAAATGGCCCATTTAGGTGTAATTGCCAAATTTGTCATAACTCGGCTATACAGACACTTATCGAGCTGCAGTTTGCAGTAAAATGTTGTCCTATGTTTGCACTTCAAGTGCATACCAATTAAGAGATCATGGCATTTGTGCCAGGGTGTTTTTCAAGCCCCTATAGTCGGCCTACTTTTTTGAGCATTTTGCCTTGGTCCCCCCTTGGCAAAATCTCAGAAAATGGCCGATTTAGGTGTCCTTGCCAAATTTGTCATAACTCGGCTATACGGACACTTATGGAGCCGCAGTTTGAAGTAAAATGTTGTCCTATGTTTGCACTTCAAGTGCATACTAATTAGGAGATGATGCCATTTGCGCCAGGCTGTTTTTGAATCCCCTATATTCGGCCTACTTTTTTGAGCATTTTGCCTTGGTCCCCCCATGGCAAAATCTCAGAAAATGGCCGATTTAAGTGTCCTTGCCAAATTTGTCATAACTCGGCTATACGGACACTTATGGAGCCGCAGTTTGAAGCAAAATGTTCTCCTATGTTTGCACTTCAAGTGCATTTTAATTAGAAGATGATGCCATTTGCGCCAGGCTGTTTTTGAAGCCCGTATAGTCGGCCTACTTTTTTGAGAATTTTGCCTTGGTCCCCCCTTGGCAAAATCTCAGAAAATGGCCGATTTAGGTGTCTTTGCCATATTTGTCATCACTCGGCTATACGGACACTTATGCACTTATGGAGCCGCAGTTTGCAGGAAAATGTTGTCCTATGTTTGCACTTCAAGTGCATACTAATTAGGAGATGATGTCATTTGCGCCAGGGTGTTTTTGAAGCCCCTATAGTCGGCCTACTTTTTTGAGCATTTTGCCTTGGTCCCCCCTTTGCAAAATCTCAGAAAATGGCCGATTTAGGTGTCCTTGCCAAATTTGTCATAACTCCGCTATACGGACACTTGTGGAGCCGCAGTTTGCAGCAAAATGTTGTCCTGTGTTTGCACTTCAAGTGCATACTAATTAGGAGATGATGCCATTTGCGCCAGGCTGTTTTTGAAGCCCCTATAGTCGGCCTACTTTTTTGAGCATTTTGCCTTGGTCCCCCCTTGGCAAAATCTCAGAAAATGGCCGATTTAGGTGTCCTTGCCAAATTTGTCATAACTCGGCTATACGGACACTTATGCACTTATGGAGCCGCAGTTTGCAGCAAAAAGTTGTGCTATGTTTGCACTTCAAGTCCATACTAATTAGGAGATGATGCCATTTGCGCCAGGCTGTTTTTGAAGCCCCTAGAGTCGGCCTACTTTTTTGAGCATTTTGCCTTGGTCCCACCTTGGCAAAATCTCACAAAATGGCCGATTTAGGTGTCCTTGCCACATTTGTCATAACTCGGCTATACAGACCCTAATGGAGCCGCAGTTTGAAGCAAAATGTTGTCCTATGTTTGCACTTCAAGTGCATTTTAATTAGGAGATGATGCCATTTGCGCCAGGCTGTTTTTGAAGCCCCTATAGTCGGCCTACTTTTTTGAGCATTTTGCCTTGGTCCCCCCTTGGCAAAATCTCAGAAAATGGCCGATTTAGGTGTCCTTGCCAAATTTGTCATAACTCGGCTATACGGACACTTATGGAGCCGCAGTTTGAAGCAAAATGTTGTCCTATGTTTCCACTTCAAGTGCATTTTAATTAGAAGATGATGCCATTTGCGCCAGGCTCTTTTTGAAGCCCCTATAGTCGGCCTACTTTTTTGAGCATTTTGCCTTGGTCCCCCCTTGGCAAAATCTCAGAAAATTGCCGATTTAGGTATCCTTGCCAAATTTGTCATAACTCCGCTGTACAGACACTTATGGAGCCGCAGTTTGCAGCAACATGTTGTCCTATGTTTGCACTTCAAGTGCATACTAATTAGGAGATGATGCCATTTGCGCCAGGCTGTTTTAGAAGCCCCTTTAGTCGGCCTACTTTTTTGAGCATTTTGCCTTGGTCCACACTTGCCAAAATCTCACAAAATGGCCGATTTAGGTGTCCTTGCCAAATTTGTCATAACTCGGCTATACGGACACTTATGGAGCCGTAGTTTGAAGCAAGATGTTGTCCTATGTTTGCACTTCAAGTGCATACTAATTAGGAGATGATGCCATTTGCGCTATAGTGTTTTTGAAGCCCCTATAGTCGGCCTACTTTTTTGAGCATTTTGCCTTGGTCCCCCCTTGGAAAAATCTCAGAAAATGGCCCATTTAGGTGTCCTTGCCAAATTTGTCCTAACTCGGCTATACGGACACTTATGGAGCCGCAGTTTGCATCAAAATGTTGTCCTATGTTTGCACTTCAAGTGCATACTAATTAGGAGATGATGCCATTTTCGCCAGGTTGTTTTTAAAGCCCCTATAGTCGGCCTACTTTTTTGAGCATTTTGCCTTGGTCCCCCCTTCGCAAAATCTCAGAAAATGGCCCATTTAGGTGTAATTGCCAAATTTGTCATAACTCGGCTATACAGACACTTATCGAGCTGCAGTTTGCAGTAAAATGTTGTCCTATGTTTGCACTTCAAGTGCATACCAATTAAGAGATCATGGCATTTGTGCCAGGGTGTTTTTCAAGCCCCTATAGTCGGCCTACTTTTTTGAGCATTTTGCCTTGGTCCCCCCTTGGCAAAATCTCAGAAAATGGCCGATTTAGGTGTCCTTGCCAAATTTGTCATAACTCGGCTATACGGACACTTATGGAGCCGCAGTTTGAAGTAAAATGTTGTCCTATGTTTGCACTTCAAGTGCATACTAATTAGGAGATGATGCCATTTGCGCCAGGCTGTTTTTGAATCCCCTATATTCGGCCTACTTTTTTGAGCATTTTGCCTTGGTCCCCCCTTGGCAAAATCTCAGAAAATGGCCGATTTAAGTGTCCTTGCCAAATTTGTCATAACTCGGCTATACGGACACTTATGGAGCCGCAGTTTGAAGCAAAATGTTCTCCTATGTTTGCACTTCAAGTGCATTTTAATTAGAAGATGATGCCATTTGCGCCAGGCTGTTTTTGAAGCCCCTATAGTCGGCCTACTTTTTTGAGAATTTTGCCTTGGTCCCCCCTTGGCAAAATCTCAGAAAATGGCCGATTTAGGTGTCTTTGCCATATTTGTCATCACTCGGCTATACGGACACTTATGCACTTATGGAGCCGCAGTTTGCAGGAAAATGTTGTCCTATGTTTGCACTTCAAGTGCATACTAATTAGGAGATGATGTCATTTGCGCCAGGGTGTTTTTGAAGCCCCTATAGTCGGCCTACTTTTTTGAGCATTTTGCCTTGGTCCCCCCTTTGCAAAATCTCAGAAAATGGCCGATTTAGGTGTCCTTGCCAAATTTGTCATAACTCCGCTATACGGACACTTGTGGAGCCGCAGTTTGCAGCAAAATGTTGTCCTGTGTTTGCACTTCAAGTGCATACTAATTAGGAGATGATGCCATTTGCGCCAGGCTGTTTTTGAAGCCCCTATAGTCGGCCTACTTTTTTGAGCATTTTGCCTTGGTCCCCCCTTGGCAAAATCTCAGAAAATGGCCGATTTAGGTGTCCTTGCCAAATTTGTCATAACTCGGCTATACGGACACTTATGCACTTATGGAGCCGCAGTTTGCAGCAAAAAGTTGTGCTATGTTTGCACTTCAAGTCCATACTAATTTTTAGATGATGCCATTTGCGCCAGGCTGTTTTTGAAGCCCCTAGAGTCGGCCTACTTTTTTGAGCATTTTGCCTTGGTCCCACCTTGGCAAAATCTCACAAAATGGCCGATTTAGGTGTCCTTGCCACATTTGTCATAACTCGGCTATACAGACACTTATGGAGCCGCAGTTTGAAGCAAAATGTTGTCCTATGTTTGCACTTCAAGTGCATTTTAATTAGGAGATGATGCCATTTGCGCCAGGCTGTTTTTGAAGCCCCTATAGTCGGCCTACTTTTTTGAGCATTTTGCCTTGGTCCCCCCTTGGCAAAATCTCAGAAAATGGCCGATTTAGGTGTCCTTGCCAAATTTGTCATAACTCGGCTATACGGACACTTATGGAGCCGCAGTTTGAAGCAAAATGTTGTCCTATGTTTCCACTTTAAGTGCATTTTAATTAGAAGATGATGCCATTTGCGCCAGGCTCTTTTTGAAGCCCCTATAGTCGGCCTACTTTTTTGAGCATTTTGCCTTGGTCCCCCCTTGGCAAAATCTCAGAAAATTGCCGATTTAGGTATCCTTGCCAAATTTGTCATAACTCCGCTGTACAGACACTTATGGAGCCGCAGTTTGCAGCAACATGTTGTCCTATGTTTGCACTTCAAGTGCATACTAATTAGGAGATGATGCCATTTGCGTCAGGCTGTTTTAGAAGCCCCTTTAGTCGGCCTACTTTTTTGAGCATTTTGCCTTTGTCCACACTTGCCAAAATCTCACAAAATGGCCGATTTAGGTGTCCTTGCCAAATTTGTCATAACTCGGCTATACGGACACTTATGGAGCCGTAGTTTAAAGCAAGATGTTGTCCTATGTTTGCACTTCAAGTGCATACTAATTAGGAGATGATGCCATTTGCGCTATAGTGTTTTTGAAGCCCCTATAGTCGGCCTACTTTTTTGAGCATTTTGCCTTGGTCCCCCCTTGGAAAAATCTCAGAAAATGGCCCATTTAGGTGTCCTTGCCAAATTTGTCCTAACTCGGCTATACGGACACTTATGGAGCCGCAGTTTGCATCAAAATGTTGTCCTATGTTTGCACTTGAAGTGCATACTAATTAGGAGATGATGCCATTTTCGCCAGGTTGTTTTTAAAGCCCCTATAGTCGGCCTACTTTTTTGAGCATTTTGCCTTGGTCCCCCTTTCGCAAAATCTCAGAAAATGGCCGATTCAGGTGTAATTGCCAAATTTGTCATAACTCGGCTATACAGACACTTATCGAGCTGCAGTTTGCAGTAACATGTTGTCCTATGTTTGCACTTCAAGTGCATACCAATTAAGAGATCATGGCATTTGTGCCAGGGTGTTTTACAAGCCCCTATAGTCGGCCTACTTTTTTGAGCATTTTGCCTTGGTCTCCCCTTGGCAAAATCTCAGAAAATGGCCGATTTAGGTGTCCTGGCCAAATTTGTCATCACTCGGCTATACTGACACTTATGCAGTTATGGAGCCGCAGTTTGCAGCAAAATGTTGTCCTATGTTTGCATTTCAAGTGCATAGTAATTAGGAGATGATGTCATTTGCGCCATGGTGTTTTCGAAGCGCCTATAGTCGGCCAACTTTTTTGAGCATTTTGCCTTGGTCCCCCCTTGGCAAAATCTCAGAAAATGGCCGATTTAGGTGTCCTTGCCAAATTTGTCATAACTCGGCTATACGGACACTTATGGAGCCGCAGTTTGAAGTAAAATGTTGTCCTATGTTTGCACTTCAAGTGCATACTAATTAGGAGATGATGCCATTTGCGCCAGGCTGTTTTTGAAGCCCCTATATTCGGCCTACTTTTTTGAGCATTTTGCCTTGGTCCCCCCTTGGCAAAATCTCAGAAAATGGCCGATTTAAGTGTCCTTGCCAAATTTGTCATAACTCGGCTATACGGACACTTATGGAGCCGCAGTTTGAAGCAAAATGTTGTCCTATGTTTGCACTTCAAGTGCATTTTAATTAGGAGATGATGCCATTTGCGCCAGGCTGTTTTAGAAGCCCCTTTAGTCGGCCTACTTTTTTGAGCATTTTGCCTTGGTCCACACTTGCCAAAATCTCACAAAATGGCCGATTTAGGTGTCCTTGCCAAATTTGTCATAACTCGGCTATACGGACACTTATGGAGCCGTAGTTTAGAGAAAGATGTTGTCCTATGTTTGCACTTCAAGTGCATACTAATTAGGAGATGATGCCATTTGCGCTATAGTGTTTTTGAAGCCCCTATAGTCGGCCTACTTTTTTGAGCATTTTGCCTTGGTCCCCCCTTGGAAAAGTCTCAGAAAATGGCCCATTTAGGTGTCCTTGCCAAATTTGTCCTAACTCGGCTATACGGACACTTATGGAGCCGCAGTTTGCATCAAAATGTTGTCCTATGTTTGCACTTCAAGTGCATACTAATTAGGAGATGATGCCATTTTCGCCAGGTTGTTTTTAAAGCCCCTATAGTCGGCCTACTTTTTTGAGCATTTTGCCTTGGTCCCCCCTTCGCAAAATCTCAGAAAATGGCCGATTTAGGTGTAATTGCCAAATTTGTCATAACTCGGCTATACAGACACTTATCGAGCTGCAGTTTGCAGTAAAATGTTGCCCTATGTTTGCACTTCAAGTGCATACCAATTAAGAGATCATGGCATTTGTGCCAGGGTGTTTTTCAAGCCCCTATAGTCGGCCTACTTTTTTGAGCATTTTGCCTTGGTCCCCCCTTGGCAAAATCTCAGAAAATGGCCGATTTAGGTGTCCTTGCCAAATTTGTCATAACTCGGCTATACGGACACTTATGGAGCCGCAGTTTGAAGTAAAATGTTGTCCTATGTTTGCACTTCAAGTGCATACTAATTAGGAGATGATGCCATTTGCGCCAGGCTGTTTTTGAATCCCCTATATTCGGCCTACTTTTTTGAGCATTTTGCCTTGGTCCCCCCTTGGCAAAATCTCAGAAAATGGCCGATTTAAGTGTCCTTGCCAAATTTGTCATAACTCGGCTATACGGACACTTATGGAGCCGCAGTTTGAAGCAAAATGTTGTCCTATGTTTGCACTTCAAGTGCATTTTAATTAGAAGATGATGCCATTTGCGCCAGGCTGTTTTTGAAGCCCCTATAGTCGGCCTACTTTTTTGAGAATTTTGCCTTGGTCCCCCCTTGGAAAAATCTCAGAAAATGGCCGATTTAGGTGTCCTTGCCAAATTTGTCATAACTCGGCTATACCGACACTTATGCACTTATGGAGCCGCAGTTTGCAGCAAAATGTTGTGCTATGTTTGCACTTCAAGTCCATACTAATTAGGAGATGATGCCATTTACGCTAGGCTGTTTTTGAAGCCCCTATAGTCGGCCTACTTTTTTGAGCATTTTGCCTTGGTCCCCCCTTGGCAAAATCTCAGAAAATGGCCGATTTAGGTGTCCTTGCCAAATTTGTCATAACTCGGCTATACGGACACTTATGGAGCCGCAGTTTGAAGCAAAATGTTGTCCTACGTTTGCACTTCAAGTGCATTTTAATTAGGAGATGATTCCATTTAAGCCAGGCTGTTTTTGAAGCCCCTATAGTCTGCCTACTTTTTGGAGCATTTTGCCTTGGTCCCGCCCTAGCAAAATCTCAGAAAATGGCCGATTTAGGTGTCCTTGCAAAATTTGTCATAACTCGGCTATACAGACACTTATGGAGCCGCAGTTTGAAGCAAAATGTTGTCCTATGTTTGCACTTCAAGTGCATACTAATAATGAGATGATGCCATTTGCGCCAGGCTGTTTTTGAAGCCCCTATATTCGGCCTACTTTTTTGAGCATTTTGCCTTGGTCCACACTTGCCAAAATCTCACAAAATGGCCGATTTAGGTGTCCTTGCCAAATTTGTCATAACTCGGCTATACGGACACTTATGGAGCCGTAGTTTGGAGCAAGATGTTGTCCTATGTTTGCACTTCAAGTGCATTTTAATTAGAAGATGATGCCATTTGCGCCAGGCTGTTTTTCAAGCCCCTATAGTCGGCCTACTTTTTTGAGCATTTTGCCTTGGTCCCCCCTTGGCAAAATCTCAGAAAATGGCCGATTTAGGTGTCCTTGCCAAATTTGTCATAACTCGGCTATACGGACACTTATGGAGCCGCAGTTTGAAGTAAAATGTTGTCCTATGTTTGCACTTCAAGTGCATACTAATTAGGAGATGATGCCATTTGCGCCAGGCTGTTTTTGAATCCCCTATATTCGGCCTACTTTTTTGAGCATTTTGCCTTGGTCCCCCCTTGGCAAAATCTCAGAAAATGGCCGATTTAAGTGTCCTTGCCAAATTTGTCATAACTCGGCTATACGGACACTTATGGAGCCGCAGTTTGAAGCAAAATGTTGTCCTATGTTTGCACTTCAAGTGCATTTTAATTAGAAGATGATGCCATTTGCGCCAGGCTGTTTTTGAAGCCCCTATAGTCGGCCTACTTTTTTGAGAATTTTGCCTTGGTCCCCCCTTGGAAAAATCTCAGAAAATGGCCGATTTAGGTGTCCTTGCCAAATTTGTCATAACTCGGCTATACCGACACTTATGCACTTATGGAGCCGCAGTTTGCAGCAAAATGTTGTGCTATGTTTGCACTTCAAGTCCATACTAATTAGGAGATGATGCCATTTACGCTAGGCTGTTTTTGAAGCCCCTATAGTCGGCCTACTTTTTTGAGCATTTTGCCTTGGTCCCCCCTTGGCAAAATCTCAGAAAATGGCCGATTTAGGTGTCCTTGCCAAATTTGTCATAACTCGGCTATACGGACACTTATGGAGCCGCAGTTTGAAGCAAAATGTTGTCCTACGTTTGCACTTCAAGTGCATTTTAATTAGGAGATGATTCCATTTAAGCCAGGCTGTTTTTGAAGCCCCTATAGTCTGCCTACTTTTTGGAGCATTTTGCCTTGGTCCCGCCCTAGCAAAATCTCAGAAAATGGCCGATTTAGGTGTCCTTGCAAAATTTGTCATAACTCGGCTATACAGACACTTATGGAGCCGCAGTTTGAAGCAAAATGTTGTCCTATGTTTGCACTTCAAGTGCATACTAATAATGAGATGATGCCATTTGCGCCAGGGTGTTTTTGAAGCCCCTATATTCGGCCTACTTTTTTGAGCATTTTGCCTTGGTCCACACTTGCCAAAATCTCACAAAATGGCCGATTTAGGTGTCCTTGCCAAATTTGTCATAACTCGGCTATACGGACACTTATGGAGCCGTAGTTTCGAGCAAGATGTTGTCCTATGTTTGCACTTCAAGTGCATACTAATTAGGAGATGATGCCATTTGCGCTATAGTGTTTTTGAAGCCCCTATAGTCGGCCTACTTTTTTGAGCATTTTGCCTTGGTCCCCCCTTGGAAAAGTCTCAGAAAATGGCCCATTTAGGTGTCCTTGCCAAATTTGTCCTAACTCGGCTATACGGACACTTATGGAGCCGCAGTTTGCATCAAAATGTTGTCCTATGTTTGCACTTCAAGTGCATACTAATTAGGAGATGATGCCATTTTCGCCAGGTTGTTTTTAAAGCCCCTATAGTCGGCCTACTTTTTTGAGCATTTTGCCTTGGTCCCCCCTTCGCAAAATCTCAGAAAATGGCCGATTTAGGTGTAATTGCCAAATTTGTCATAACTCGGCTATACAGACACTTATCGAGCTGCAGTTTGCAGTAAAATGTTGTCCTATGTTTGCACTTCAAGTGCATACCAATTAAGAGATCATGGCATTTGTGCCAGGGTGTTTTTCAAGCCCCTATAGTCGGCCTACTTTTTTGAGCATTTTGCCTTGGTCTCCCCTTGGCAAAATCTCAGAAAATGGCCGATTTAGGTGTCCTTGCCAAATTTGTCATCACTCGGCTATACGGACACTTATGCAGTTATGGAGCCGCAGTTTGCAGCAAAATGTTGTCCTATGTTTGCATTTCAAGTGCATAGTAATTAGGAGATGATGTCATTTGCGCCATGGTGTTTTTGAAGCGCCTATAGTCGGCCAACTTTTTTGAGCATTTTGCCTTGGTCCCCCCTTGGCAAAATCTCACAAAATGGCCGATTTAGGTGTCCTTGCCAAATTTGTCATAACTCGGCTATACGGACACTTATGGAGCCGCAGTTTGAAGCAAAATGTTGTCCTACGTTTGCACTTCAAGTGCATTTTAATTAGGAGATGATTTCATTTAAGCCAGGCTGTTTTTGAAGCCCCTATAGTCTGCCTACTTTTTGGAGCATTTTGCCTTGGTCCCGCCCTAGCAAAATCTCAGAAAATGGCCGATTTAGGTGTCCTTGCAAAATTTGTCATAACTCGGCTATACAGACACTTATGGAGCCGCAGTTTGAAGCAAAATGTTGTCCTATGTTTGCACTTCAAGTGCATTTTAATTAGAAGATGATGCCATTTGCGCCAGGCTGTTTTTGAAGCCCCTATAGTCGGCCTACTTTTTTGAGCATTTTGCCTTGGTCCCCCCTTGGCAAAGTCTCAGAAAATGGCCGATTTAGGTGTCCTTGCCAAATTTATCATAATTCGGCTATACCGACACTTATGCACTTATGGAGCCGCAGTTTGCAGCAAAATGTTGTGCTATGTTTGCACTTCAAGTGCATACTAATTAGGAGATGATGTCATTTGCGCCAGGGTGTTTTTGAAGCCCCTATAGTCGGCCTACTTTTTGGAGCATTTTGCCTTGGTCCCCCCCTTTGCAAAATCTCAGAAAATGGCCGATTTAGGTGTCCTTGCCAAATTTGTCATAACTCGGCTATACGGACACTTGTGGAGCCGCAGTTTGCAGCAAAATGTTGTCCTGTGTTTGCACTTCAAGTGCATACTAATTAGGAGATGATGCCATTTGCGCCAGGCTGTTTTTGAAGCCCCTATAATCGGCCTCCTTTTTTGAGCATTTTGCCTTGGTCCCCCCTTGGCAAAATCTCAGAAAATGGCCGATTTAGGTGTCCTTGCCAAATTTGTCATAACTCGGCTATACGGACACTTATGCACTTATGGAGCCGCAGTTTGCAGCAAAAAGTTGTGCTATGTTTGCACTTCAAGTCCATACTAATTAGGAGATGATGCCATTTGCGCCAGGCTGTTTTTGAAGCCCCTAGAGTCGGCCTACTTTTTTGAGCATTTTGCCTTGGTCCCACCTTGGCAAAATCTCACAAAATGGCCGATTTAGGTGTCCTTGCCACATTTGTCATAACTCGGCTATACGGACACTTATGGAGCCGCAGTTTGAAGCAAAATGTTGTCCTATGTTTGCACTTCAAGTGCATTTTAATTAGGAGATGATGCCATTTGCGCCAGGCTGTTTTTGAAGCCCCTATAGTCGGCCTACTTTTTTGAGCATTTTGCCTTGGTCCCCCCTTGGCAAAATCTCAGAAAATGGCCGATTTAGGTGTCCTTGCCAAATTTGTCATAACTCGGCTATACGGACACTTATGGAGCCGCAGTTTGAAGCAAAATGTTGTCCTATGTTTCCACTTCAAGTGCATTTTAATTAGAAGATGATGCCATTTGCGCCAGGCTGTTTTTGAAGCCCCTATAGTCGGCCTACTTTTTTGAGCATTTTGCCTTGGTCCCCCCTTGGCAAAATCTCAGAAAATTGCCGATTTAGGTATCCTTGCCAAATTTGTCATAACTCGGCTATACGGACAGTTATGGAGCCGCAGTTTGAAGCAAAATGTTGTCCTATGTTTCCACTTCAAGTGCATTTTAATTAGAAGATGATGCCATTTGCGCCAGGCTGTTTTTGAAGCCCCTATAGTCGGCCAACTTTTTTGAGCATTTTGCCTTGGTCCCCCCTAGGCAAAATCTCAGAAAATGGCCGATTTAGGTGTCCTTGCCAAATTTGTCATAACTCGGCTATACGGACACTTATGGAGCCGCAGTTTGAAGTAAAATGTTGTCCTATGTTTGCACTTCAAGTGCATACTAATTAGGAGATGATGCCATTTGCGCCAGGGTGTTTTTGAAGCCCCTATATTCGGCCTACTTTTTTGAGCATTTTGCCTTGGTCCCCCCTTGGCAAAATCTCAGAAAATGGCCGATTTAAGTGTCCTTGCCAAATTTGTCATAACTCGGCTATACGGACACTTATGGAGCCGCAGTTTGAAGCAAAATGTTGTCCTATGTTTGCACTTCAAGTGCATTTTAATTAGGAGATGATGCCATTTGCGCCAGGCTGTTTTAGAAGCCCCTTTAGTCGGCCTACTTTTTTGAGCATTTTGCCTTGGTCCACACTTGCCAAAATCTCACAAAATGGCCGATTTAGGTGTCCTTCCCAAATTTGTCATAACTCGGCTATACGGACACTTATGGAGCCGTAGTTTGGAGCAAGATGTTGTCCTATGTTTGCACTTCAAGTGCATACTAATTAGGAGATGATGCCATTTGCGCTATAGTGTTTTTGAAGCCCCTATAGTCGGCCTACTTTTTTGAGCATTTTGCCTTGGTCCCCCCTTGGAAAAGTCTCAGAAAATGGCCCATTTAGGTGTCCTTGCCAAATTTGTCCTAACTCGGCTATACGGACACTTATGGAGCTGCAGTTTGCAGTAAAATGTTGTCCTATGTTTGCACTTCAAGTGCATACCAATTAAGAGATCATGGCATTTGTGCCAGGGTGTTTTTCAAGCCCCTATAGTCGGCCTACTTTTTTGAGCATTTTGCCTTGGTCTCCCCTTGGCAAAATCTCAGAAAATGGCCGATTTAGGTGTCCTTGCTAAATTTGTCATCACTCGGCTATACGGACACTTATGCAGTTATGGAGCCGCAGTTTGCAGCAAAATGTTGTCCTATGTTTGTATTTCAAGTGCATAGTAATTAGGAGATGATGTCATTTGCGCCATGGTGTTTTTGAAGCGCCTATAGTCGGCCAACTTTTTTGAGCATTTTGCCTTGGTCCCCCCTTGGCAAAATCTCAGAAAATGGCCGATTTAGGTGTCCTTGCCAAATTTGTCATAACTCGGCTCTACGGACACTTATGGAGCCGCAGTTTAAAGTAAAATGTTGTCCTATGTTTGCACTTCAAGTGCATACTAATTAGGAGATGATGCCATTTGCGCCAGGCTGTTTTTGAAGCCCCTATATTCGGCCTACTTTTTTGAGCATTTTGCCTTGGTCCCCCCTTGGCAAAATCTCAGAAAATGGCCGATTTAAGTGTCCTTGCCAAATTTGTCATAACTCGGCTATACGGACACTTATGGAGCCGCAGTTTGAAGCAAAATGTTGTCCTATGTTTGCACTTCAAGTGCATTTTAATTAGAAGATGATGCCATTTGCGCCAGGCTGTTTTTGAAGCCCCTATAGTCGACCTACTTTTTTGAGAAATTTGCCTTGGTCCCCCCTTGGCAAAATCTCAGAAAATGGCCGATTTAGGTGTCCTTGCCAAATTTGTCATAACTCGGCTATACCGACACTTATGCACTTATGGAGCCGCAGTTTGCAGCAAAATGTTGTGCTATGTTTGCACTTCAAGTCCATACTAATTAGGAGATGATGCCATTTAGGCTAGGCTGTTTTTGAAGCCCCTATAGTCGGCCTACTTTTTTGAGCATTTTGCCTTGGTCCCCCCTTGGCAAATTCTCACAAAATGGCCGATTTAGGTGTCCTTGCCAAATTTGTCATAACTCGGCTATACGGACACTTATGGAGCCGCAGTTTGAAGCAAAATGTTGTCCTACGTTTGCACTTCAAGTGCATTTTAATTAGGAGATGATTCCATTTAAGCCAGGCTGTTTTTGAAGCCCCTATAGTCTGCCTACTTTTTGGAGCATTTTGCCTTGGTCCCACCTTAGCAAAATCTCAGAAAATGGCCGATTTAGGTGTCCTTGCCAAATTTGTCATAACTCGGCTTTACAGACACTTATGGAGCCGCAGTTTGAAGCAAAATGTTGTCCTATGTTTGCACTTCAAGTGCATTTTAATTAGAAGATTATGCCATTTGCGCCAGGCTGTTTTTGAAGCCCCTATAGTCGGCCTACTTTTTTGAGCATTTTGCCTTGGTCCCCCCTTGGCAAAGTCTCAGAAAATGGCCGATTTAGGTGTCCTTGCAAAATTTATCATAACTCGGCTATACCGACACTTATGGAGCCGCAGTTTGAAGCAAAATGTTGTCCTATGTTTGCACTTCAAGTGCATTTTAAATAGGAGATGATGCCATTTGCGCCAGGCTGTTTTTGAAGCCCCTATAGTCGGGCTACTTTTTTGAGCATTTTGCCTTGGTCCCCCCTTGGCAAAATCTCAGAAAATGGCCGATATAGGTATCCTTGCCAAATTTGTCATAACTCGGCTATACAGACACTTATGGAGCCGCAGTTTGCAGCAACATGTTGTCCTATGTTTGCACTTCAAGTGCATACTAATTAGGAGATGATGCCATTTGCGCCCGGCTGTTTTAGAAGCCCCTATAGTCGGCCTACTTTTTTGAGCATTTTGCCTTGGTCCCCCCTTGGCAAAATCTCAGAAAATGGCCGATTTAAGTGTCCTTGCCAAATTTGTCATAACTCGGCTATACGGACACTTATGCACTTATGGAGCCGCAGTTTGCAGCAAAATGTTGTGCTATGTTTGCACTTCAAGTGCATTTTAATTAGAAGATGATGCCATTTGCGCCAGGCTGTTTTTGAAGCCCCTATAGTCGGCCTACTTTTTTGAGAATTTTGCCTTGGTCCCCCCTTGGCAAAATCTCAGAAAATGGCCGATTTAGGTGTCCTTGCCAAATTTGGCATAACTCAGCTATACCGACACTTATGCACTTATGGAGCCGCAGTTTGCAGCAAAATGTTGTGCTATGTTTGCACTTCAAGTCCATACTAATTAGGAGATGATGCCATTTAGGCTAGGCTGTTTTTGAAGCCCCTATAGTCGGCCTACTTTTTTGAGCATTTTGCCTTGGTCCCCCCTTGGCAAAATCTCACAAAATGGCCGATTTAGGTGTCCTTGCCAAATTTGTCATAACTCGGCTATACGGACACTTATGGAGCCGCAGTTTGAAGCAAAATGTTGTCCTACGTTTGCACTTCAAGTGCATTTTAATTAGGAGATGATTCCATTTAAGCCAGGCTGTTTTTGAAGCCCCTATAGTCTGCCTACTTTTTGGAGCATTTTGCCTTGGTCCCGCCTTAGCAAAATCTCAGAAAATGGCCGATTTAGGTGTCCTTGCCAAATTTGTCATAACTCGGCTTTACAGACACTTATGGAGCCGCAGTTTGAAGCAAAATGTTGTCCTATGTTTGCACTTCAAGTGCATTTTAATTAGAAGATGATGCCATTTGCGCCAGGCTGTTTTTGAAGCCCCTATAGTCGGCCTACTTTTTTGAGCATTTTGCCTTGGTCCCCCCTTGGCAAAGTCTCAGAAAATGGCCGATTTAGGTGTCCTTGCAAAATTTATCATAACTCGGCTATACCGACACTTATGCACTTATGGAGCCGCAGTTTGCAGCAAAATGTTGTGCTATGTTTGCACTTCAAGTCCATACTAATTAGGAGATGATGCCATTTACGCTAGGCTGTTTTTGAAGCCCCTATAGTCGGCCTACTTTTTTGAGCATTTTGCCTTGGTCCCCCCTTGGCAAAATCTCACAAAATTGCCGATTTAGGTGTCCTTGCCAAATTTGTCATAACTCGGCTATACGGACACTTATGGAGCCGCAGTTTGAAGCAAAATGTTGTCCTACGTTTGCACTTCAAGTGCATTTTAATTAGGAGATGATTCCATTTAAGCCAGGCTGTTTTTGAAGCCCCTATAGTCTGCCTACTTTTTGGAGCATTTTGCCTTGGTCCCGCCCTAGCAAAATCTCAGAAAATGGCCAATTTAGGTGTCCTTGCAAAATTTGTCATAACTCGGCTATACAGACACTTATGGAGCCGCAGTTTGAAGCAAAATGTTGTCCTATGTTTGCACTTCAAGTGCATTTTAATTAGAAGATGATGCCATTTGCGCCAGGCTGTTTTTGAAGCCCCTATAGTCGGCCTACTTTTTTGAGCATTTTGCCTTGGTCCCCCCTTGGCAAAATCTCACAAAATGGCCGATTTAGGTGTCCTTGCCAAATTTGTCATAACTCGGCTATACGGACACTTATGGAGCCGCAGTTTGAAGCAAAATGTTGTCCTACGTTTGCACTTCAAGTGCATTTTAATTAGGAGATGATTCCATTTAAGCCAGGCTTTTTTTGAAGCCCCTATAGTCTGCCTACTTTTTGGAGCATTTTGCCTTGGTCCCGCCCTAGCAAAATCTCAGAAAATTGCCGATTTAGGTGTCCTTGCAAAATTTGTCATAACTCGGCTATACAGACACTTATGGAGCCGCAGTTTGAAGCAAAATGTTGTCCTATGTTTGCACTTCCAGTGCATTTTAATTAGAAGATGATGCCATTTGCGCCAGGCTGTTTTTGAAGCCCCTATAGTCGGCCTACTTTTTTGAGCATTTTGCCTTGGTCCCCCCTTGGCAAAATCTCACAAAATGGCCGATTTAGGTGTCCTTGCCAAATTTGTCATAACTCGGCTATACGGACACTTATGGAGCCGCAGTTTGAAGCAAAATGTTGTCCTACGTTTGCACTTCAAGTGCATTTTAATTAGGAGATGATTCCATTTAAGCCAGGCTGTTTTTGAAGCCCCTATAGTCTGCCTACTTTTTGGAGCATTTTGCCTTGGTCCCGCCCTAGCAAAATCTCAGAAAATGGCCGATTTAGGTGTCCTTGCAAAATTTGTCATAACTCGGCTATACAGACACTTATGGAGCCGCAGTTTGAAGCAAAATGTTGTCCTATGTTTGCACTTCAAGTGCATTTTAATTAGAAGATGATGCCATTTGCGCCAGGCTGTTTTTGAAGCCCCTATAGTCGGCCTACTTTTTTGAGCATTTTGCCTTGGTCCCCCCTTGGCAAAGTCTCAGAAAATGGCCGATTTAGGTGTCCTTGCCAAATTTATCATAACTCGGCTATACCGACACTTATGCACTTATGGAGCCGCAGTTTGCAGCAAAATGTTGTGCTATGTTTGCACTTCAAGTGCATACTAATTAGGAGATGATGTCATTTGCGCCAGGGTGTTTTTGAAGCCCCTATAGTCGGCCTACTTTTTTGAGCATTTTGCCTTGGTCCCCCCCTTTGCAAAATCTCAGAAAATGGCCGATTTAGGTGTCCTTGCCAAATTTGTCATAACTCGGCTATACGGACAGTTGTGGAGCCGCAGTTTGCAGCAAAATGTTGTCCTGTGTTTGCACTTCAAGTGCATACTAATTTTGAGATGATGCCATTTGCGCCAGGGTGTTTTTGAAGCCTCTATAGTCGGCCTACTTTTTTGAGCATTTTGCTTTGGTCCCCCCTTGGCAAAATCTCAGAAAATTGCCGAGTTAGGTGTCCTTGCCAAATTTGTCATAACTCGGCTATACGGACACTTGTGGAGCCGCAGTTTGCAGCAAAATGTTGTCCTGTGTTTGCACTTCAAGTGCATACTAATTAGGAGATGATGCCATTTGCGCCAGGCTGTTTTTGAAGCCCCTATAGTCGGCCTACTTTTTTGAGCATTTTGCCTTGGTCCCCCCTTGGCAAAATCTCAGAAAATGGCCGATTTAGGTGTCCTTGCCAAATTTGTCATAACTCGGCTATACGGACACTTATGCACTTATGGAGCTGCAGTTTGCAGCAAAAAGTTGTGCTATGTTTGCACTTCAAGTCCATACTAATTAGGAGATGATGCCATTTGCGCCAGGCTGTTTTTGAAGCCCCTAGAGTCGGCCTACTTTTTTGAGCATTTTGCCTTGGTCCCACCTTGGCAAAATCTCACAAAATGGCCGATTTAGGTGTCCTTGCCACATTTGTCATAACTCGGCTATACGGACACTTATGGAGCCGCAGTTTGAAGCAAAATGTTGTCCTATGTTTGCACTTCAAGTGCATTTTAATTAGGAGATGATGCCATTTGCGCCAGGCTGTTTTTGAAGCGCCTATAGTCGGCCTACTTTTTTGAGCATTTTGCCTTGGTCCCCCCTTGGCAAAATCTCAGAAAATGGCCGATTTAGGTGTCCTTGCCAAATTTGTCATAACTCGGCTATACGGACACTTATGGAGCCGCAGTTTGAAGCAAAATGTTGTCCTATGTTTGCACTTCAAGTGCATTTTAATTAGAAGATGATGCCATTTTCGCCAGGCTGTTTTTGAAGCCCCTATAGTCGGCCTACTTTTTTGAGCATTTTGCCTTGGTCCCCCCTTGGCATAATCTCAGAAAATTGCCGATTTAGGTATCCTTGCCAAATTTGTCATAACTCGGCTGTACAGACACTTATGGAGCCGCAGTTTGCAGCAACATGTTGTCCTATGTTTGCACTTCAAGTGCATACTAATTAGGAGATGATGCCATTTGCGCCAGGCTGTTTTAGAAGCCCCTTTAGTCGGCCTACTTTTTTGAGCATTTTGCCTTGGTCCACACTTGCCAAAATCTCACAAAATGGCCGATTTAGGTGTCCTTGCCAAATTTGTCATAACTCGGCTATACGGACACTTATGGAGCCGTAGTTTGGAGCAAGATGTTGTCCTATGTTTGCACTTCAAGTGCATACTAATAAGGAGATGATGCCATTTGCGCTATAGTGTTTTTGAAGCCCCTATAGTCGGCCTACTTTTTTGAGCATTTTGCCTTGGTCGCCCCTTGGAAAAGTCTCAGAAAATGGCCCATTTAGGTGTCCTTGCCAAATTTGTCCTAACTCGGCTATACGGACACTTATGGAGCCGCAGTTTGCATCAAAATGTTGTCCTATGTTTGCACTTCAAGTGCATACTAATTAGGAGATGATGCCATTTTCGCCAGGTTGTTTTTAGAGCCCCTATAGTCGGCCTACTTTTTTGAGCATTTTGCCTTGGTCCCCCCTTCGCAAAATCTCAGAAAATGGCCGATCGAGGTGTAATTGCCAAATTTGTCATAACTCGGCTATACAGACACTTATCGAGCTGCAGTTTGCAGTAAAATGTTGTCCTATGTTTGCACTTCAAGTGCATACCAATTAAGAGATCATGGCATTTGTGCCAGGGTTTTTTTCAAGCCCCTATAGTCGGCCTACTTTTTTGAGCATTTTGCCTTGGTCTCCCCTTGGCAAAATCTCAGAAAATGGCCGATTTAGGTGTCCTGGCCAAATTTGTCATCACTCGGCTATACGGACACTTATGCAGTTATGGAGCCGCAGTTTGCAGCAAAATGTTGTGCTATGTTTGCATTTCAAGTGCATAGTAATTAGGAGATTATGTCATTTGCGCCATGGTGTTTTTGAAGCGCCTATAGTCGGCCAACTTTTTTGAGCATTTTGCCTTGGTCCCCCCTTGGCAAAATCTCAGAAAATGGCCGATTTAGGTGTCCTTGCCAAATTTGTCATAACTCGGCTATACGGACACTTATGGAGCCGCAGTTTGCAGCAAAATGTTGTGCTATGTTTGCACTTCAAGTCCATACTAATTAGGAGATGATGCCATTTAGGCTAGGCTGTTTTTGAAGCCCCTATAGTCGGCCTACTTTTTTGAGCATTTTGCCTTGGTCCCCCCTTGGCAAAATCTGAGAAAATTGCCGATTTAGGTATCCTTGCCAAATTTGTCATAACTCGGCTATACAGACACTTATGGAGCCGCAGTTTGCAGCAACATGTTGTCCTATGTTTGCACTTCAAGTGCATACTAATTAGGAGATGATGCCATTTGCGCCAGGCTGTTTAAGAAGCCCCTTTAGTCGGCCTACTTTTTTGAGCATTTTGCCTTGGTCCACACTTGCCAAAATCTCACAAAATGGCCGATTTAAGTGTCCTTGCCAAATTTGTCATAACTCGGCTATACGGACACTTATGGAGCCGTAGTTTGGAGCAAGATGTTGTCCTATGTTTGCACTTCAAGTGCATACTAATTAGGAGATGTTGCCATTTTCGCCAGGCTGTTTTTTAAGCCCCTATAGTCGGCCTACTTTTTGGAGCATTTTGCCTTGGTCCCCCCTTGGCAAAATCTCAGAAAATGGCCGATTTAGGTGTCCTTGCCAAATTTGTCATAACTCGGCTATACAGACACTTATCGAGCTGCAGTTTGCAGTAAAATGTTGTCCTATGTTTGCACTTCAAGTGCATACCAATTAAGAGATCATGGCATTTGTGCCAGGGTGTTTTTCAAGCCCCTATAGTCGGCCTACTTTTTTGAGCATTTTGCCTTGGTCTCCCCTTGGCAAAATCTCAGAAAATGGCCGATTTAGGTGTCCTTGCCAAATTTGTCATCACTCGGCTATACGGACACTTATGCAGTTATGGAGCCGCAGTTTGCAGCAAAATGTTGTCATATGTTTGCACTTCAAGTGCATAGTAATTAGGAGATGATGTCATTTGCGCCATGGTGTTTTTGAAGCCCCTATATTCGGCCTACTTTTTTGAGCATTTTGCCTTGGTCCCCCCTTGGCAAAATCTCAGAAAATGGCCGATTTAAGTGTCCTTGCCAAATTTGTCGAAACTCGGCTATACGGACACTTATGGAGCCGCAGTTTGAAGCAAAATGTTGTCCTATGTTTGCACTTCAAGTGCATTTTAATTAGAAGATGATGCCATTTGCGCCAGGCTGTTTTTGACGCCCCTATAGTCGGCCTACTTTTTTGAGCATTTTGCCTTGGTCCCCCCTTGGCAAAATCTCAGAAAATGGCCGATATAGGTATCCTTGCCAAATTTGTCATAACTCGGCTATACCGACACTTATGCACTTATGGAGCCGTAGTTTGGAGCAAGATGTTGTCCTATGTTTGCACTTCAAGTGCATACTAATTAGGAGATGATGCCATTTGCGCTATAGTGTTTTTGAAGCCCCTATAGTCGGCCTACTTTTTTGAGCATTTTGCCTTGGTCCCCCCTTGGAAAAGTCTCAGAAAATGGCCCATTTAGGTGTCCTTACCAAATTTGTCCTAACTCCGGTGTACGGACACTTATGGAGCCGCAGTTGCAGCAAAATGTTGTCCTATGTTTGCACTTCAAGTGCATACTAATTAGGAGATGATGCCATTTTCGCCAGGCTGTTTTTTAAGCCCATATAGTCGGCCTACTTTTTTGAGCATTTTGCCTTGGTCCCCCCTTGGCAAAATCTCAGAAAATGGCCGATTTAAGTGTCCTTGCCAAATTTGTCATAACTCGGCTATACGGACACTTATGGAACCGCAGTTTGCACCATAATGTTGTCCTATGTTTGCACTTCAAGTGCATACTAATAATGAGATGATGCCATTTGCGCCAGGCTGTTTTTCAAGCCCCTATAGTCGGCCTACTTTTTTGAGCATTTTGCCTTGGTCCCCCCTTGGCAAAATCTCAGAAAATGGCCGATTTAGGTGTCCTTGCCAAATTTGTCATAACTCGGCTATACCGACACTTATGCACTTATGGAGCCGCAGTTTGCAGCAAAATGTTGTGCTATGTTTGCACTTCAAGTCCATACTAATTAGGAGATGATGCCATTTGCGCTAGGCTGTTTTAGAAGCCCCTATAGTCGGCCTACTTTTTTGAGCATTTTGCCTTGGTCCACCCTTGGCAAAATCTCAGAAAATGGCCGATTTAGGTGTCCTTGCCAAATTTGTCATAACTTGGCTATACGGACACTTATGGAGCCGCAGTTTGGAGCAAGATGTTGTCCTATGTTTGCACTTCAAGTGCATACTAATTAGGAGATGATGCCATTTGCGCCAGGCTGTTTTTGAAGCCCCTATAGTCGGCCTACTTTTTTGACCATTTTGCCTTGGTGCCCCCTTGGAAAAGTCTCAGAAAATGGCCCATTTAGGTGTCCTTGCCAAATTTGTCCTAACACGGCTATACGGACACTTATGGAGCCGCAGTTTGCAGCAAAATGTTGTCCTATGTTTGCACTTCAAGTGCATACTAATTAGGAGATGATGCCATTTGCGCCAGGCTGTTTCTTAAGCCCCTATAGTCGGCCTACTTTTTTGAGCATTTTGCCTTGGTCCCCCGTTGGCAAAATCTCACGAAATGGCCGATTTAGGTGTCCTTGCCAAATTTGTCATAACTCGGCTATACGGACACTTATGGAGCTGCAGTTTGCAGCAAAATGTTGTCCTATGTTTGCACTTCAAGTGCATACTAATTAAGAGATGATGCCATTTGCGCCAAGCTGTTTTTGAAGCCCCTATAGTCGGCCTACTTTTTTGAGCCTTTTGCCTTGGTCCCCCCTTGGAAAAATCTCAGACAATGGCCGATTTAGGTGTCCTTGCCAAATTTGTCATAAGTCGGCTATACAGACACTTATGGAGCTGCAGTTTGCGGCGAAATGTTGTCCTATGTTTGCACTTCAAGTGCATACTAGTTAAGAGATGATGTCTTTTGCGCCAAGCTGTTTTTGAAGCCCCTATAGTCGGCCTACTTTTTTGAGCATTTTGCCTTGGTCCTCCCTTGGCAAAATCTCAGAAAATAGCAGATATAGGTGTCCTTGCCAAATTTGTCATAACTCGGCTATACGGACACTTATGGAGCCGCAGTTTGCAGCAACATGTTGTCCTATGTTTGCACTTCAAGTGCATACTAATTAGGAGATGATGCCATTTGCGCCAGGCTGTTTTTGAAGCCCCTATAGTCGGCCTACTTTTTTGAGCATTTTGCCTTGGTCCCCCCTTTGGAAAAATCTCAGACAATGGCCGATTTAGGTGTCCTTGCCAAATTTGTCATAACTCGGCTATACAGACACTTATGGAGCTGCAGTTTGCGGCGAAATGTTGTCCTATGTTTGCACTTCAAGTGCATACTAGTTAAGAGATGATGCCTTTTGCGCCAAGCTGTTTTTGAAGCCCCTATAGTCGGCCTACTTTTTTGAGCATTTTGCCTTGGTCCTCCCTTGGCAAAATCTCAGAAAATAGCAGATATAGGTGTCCTTGCCAAATTTGTCATAACTCGGCTATACGGACACTTATGGAGCCGCAGTTTGCAGCAACATGTTGTCCTATGTTTGCACTTCAAGTGCATACTAATTAGGAGATGATGCCATTTGCGCTAGGCTGTTTTAGAAGCCCCTATAGTCGGCCTACTTTTTTGAGCATTTTGCCTTGGTCCACACTTGCCAAAATCTCACAAAATGGCCGATTTAGGTGTCCTTGCCAAATTTGTCATAACTCGGCTATACGGACACTTATGGAGCCGTAGGTTGGAGCAAGATGTTGTCCTATGTTTGCACTTCAAGTGCATACTAATTAGGAGATGATGCCATTTGCGCTATAGTGTTTTTGAAGCCCCTATAGTCGGCCTACTTTTTTGAGCATTTTGCCTTGGTCCCCCCTTGGAAAAGTCTCAGAAAATGGCCCATTTAGGTGTCCTTACCAAATTTGTCCTAACTCCGGTGTACGGACACTTATGGAGCCGCAGTTGCAGCAAAATGTTGTCCTATGTTTGCACTTCAAGTGCATACTAATTAGGAGATGATGCCATTTTCGCCAGGCTGTTTTTTAAGCCCATATAGTCGGCCTACTTTTTTGAGCATTTTGCCTTGGTCCCCTATTGGCAAAATCTCAGAAAATGGCCGATTTAAGTGCCCTTGCCAAATTTGTCATAACTCGGCTATACGGACACTTATGGAACCGCAGTTTGCACCATAATGTTGTCCTATGTTTGCACTTCAAGTGCATACTAATAATGAGATGATGCCATTTGCGCCAGGCTGTTTTTCAAGCCCCTATAGTCGGCCTACTTTTTTGAGCATTTTGCCTTGGTCCCCCCTTGGCAAAATCTCAGAAAATGGCCGATTTAGGTGTCCTTGCCAAATTTGTCATAACTCGGCTATACCGACACTTATGCACTTATGGAGCCGCAGTTTGCAGCAAAATGTTGTCATATGTTTGCACTTCAAGTGCATAGTAATTAGGAGATGATGTCATTTGCGCCATGGTGTTTTTGAAGCCCCTATATTCGGCCTACTTTTTTGAGCATTTTGCCTTGGTCCCCCCTTGGCAAAATCTCAGAAAATGGCCGATTTAAGTGTCCTTGCCAAATTTGTCGAAACTCGGCTATACGGACACTTATGGAGCCGCAGTTTGAAGCAAAATGTTGTCCTATGTTTGCACTTCAAGTGCATTTTAATTAGAAGATGATGCCATTTGCGCCAGGCTGTTTTTGACGCCCCTATAGTCGGCCTACTTTTTTGAGCATTTTGCCTTGGTCCCCCCTTGGCAAAATCTCAGAAAATGGCCGATATAGGTATCCTTGCCAAATTTGTCATAACTCGGCTATACCGACACTTATGCACTTATGGAGCCGCAGTTTGGAGCAAAATGTTGTGCTATGTTTGCACTTCAAGTCCATACTAATTAGGAGATGATGCCATTTGCGCTAGGCTGTTTTTGAAGCCCCTATAGTCGGCCTACTTTTTTGAGCATTTTGCCTTGGTCCCCCCTTGGCAAAATCTCACAAAATTGCCGATTTAGGTGTCCTTGCCAAATTTGTCATAACTCGGCTATACGGACACTTATGGAGCCGCAGTTTGAAGCAAAATGTTGTCCTATGTTTGCACTTCAAGTGCATTTTAAATAGGAGATGATGCCATTTGCGCCAGGGTGTTTTTCAAGCCCCTATAGTCGGCCTACTTTTTTGAGCATTTTGCCTTGATCCCCCCTTGGCAAAATCTCAGAAAATGGCCGATATAGGTATCCTTGCCAAATTTGTCATAACTCGGCTATACAGACACTTATGGAGCCGCAGTTTGCAGCAACATGTTGTCCTATGTTTGCACTTCAAGTGCATACTAATTAGGAGATGATGCCATTTGCGCCAGGCTGTTTTAGAAGCCCCTATAGTCTGCCTACTTTTTTGAGCATTTTGCCTTGGTCCACACTTGCCAAAATCTCACAAAATGGCCGATTTATGTGTCCTTGCCAAATTTGTCATAACTCGGCTATACGGACACTTATGGAGCCGTAGTTTGGAGCAAGATGTTGTCCTATGTTTGCACTTCAAGTGCATACTAATTAGAAGATGATGCCATTTGCGCTATAGTGTTTTTGAAGCCCCTATAGTCGGCCTACTTTTTTGAGCATTTTGCCTTGGTCCCCCCCTTAAAAAAGTCTCAGAAAATGGCCCGTTTAGGTGTCCTTGCCAAATTTGTCCTAACTCGGCTATACGGACACTTATGGAGCCGCAGTTTGCAGCAAAATGTTGTCCTATGTTTGCACTTCAAGTGCATACTAATTAGGAGATGATGTCATTTGCGCCAGGCTGTTTTTGAAGCCCCTATAGTCGGCCTACTTTTTTGAGCATTTTGCCTTGGTCCCCCCTTGGCAAAATCTCAGAAAATGGCCGATTTAAGTGTCCTTGCCAAATTTGTCATAACTCGGCTATACCGACACTTATGGAACCGCAGTTTGCAGCAAAATGTTGTCCTATGTTTCCACTTCAAGTGCATACTAATAATGAGATGATGCCATTTGCGCTAGGCTGTTTTTGAAGCCCCTATAGTCGGCCTACTTTTTTGAGCATTTTGCCTTCGTCCCCGCTTGGCAAAATCTCAGAAAATGGCCGATTTAGGTGTCCTTGCCAAATTTGTCATAACTCGGCTATACGGACACTTATGGAGCCGTAGGTTGGAGCAAGATGTTGTCCTATGTTTGCACTTCAAGTGCATACTAATTAGGAGATGATGCCATTTGCGCTATAGTGTTTTTGAAGCCCCTATAGTCGGCCTACTTTTTTGAGCATTTTGCCTTGGTCCCCCCTTGGAAAAGTCTCAGAAAATGGCCCATTTAGGTGTCCTTACCAAATTTGTCCTAACTCCGGTGTACGGACACTTATGGAGCCGCAGTTGCAGCAAAATGTTGTCCTATGTTTGCACTTCAAGTGCATACTAATTAGGAGATGATGCCATTTTCGCCAGGCTGTTTTTTAAGCCCATATAGTCGGCCTACTTTTTTGAGCATTTTGCCTTGGTCCCCTATTGGCAAAATCTCAGAAAATGGCCGATTTAAGTGCCCTTGCCAAATTTGTCATAACTCGGCTATACGGACACTTATGGAACCGCAGTTTGCACCATAATGTTGTCCTATGTTTGCACTTCAAGTGCATACTAATAATGAGATGATGCCATTTGCGCCAGGCTGTTTTTCAAGCCCCTATAGTCGGCCTACTTTTTTGAGCATTTTGCCTTGGTCCCCCCTTGGCAAAATCTCAGAAAATGGCCGATTTAGGTGTCCTTGCCAAATTTGTCATAACTCGGCTATACCGACACTTATGCACTTATGGAGCCGCAGTTTGCAGCAAAATGTTGTCATATGTTTGCACTTCAAGTGCATAGTAATTAGGAGATGATGTCATTTGCGCCATGGTGTTTTTGAAGCCCCTATATTCGGCCTACTTTTTTGAGCATTTTGCCTTGGTCCCCCCTTGGCAAAATCTCAGAAAATGGCCGATTTAAGTGTCCTTGCCAAATTTGTCGAAACTCGGCTATACGGACACTTATGGAGCCGCAGTTTGAAGCAAAATGTTGTCCTATGTTTGCACTTCAAGTGCATTTTAATTAGAAGATGATGCCATTTGCGCCAGGCTGTTTTTGACGCCCCTATAGTCGGCCTACTTTTTTGAGCATTTTGCCTTGGTCCCCCCTTGGCAAAATCTCAGAAAATGGCCGATATAGGTATCCTTGCCAAATTTGTCATAACTCGGCTATACCGACACTTATGCACTTATGGAGCCGCAGTTTGGAGCAAAATGTTGTGCTATGTTTGCACTTCAAGTCCATACTAATTAGGAGATGATGCCATTTGCGCTAGGCTGTTTTTGAAGCCCCTATAGTCGGCCTACTTTTTTGAGCATTTTGCCTTGGTCCCCCCTTGGCAAAATCTCACAAAATTGCCGATTTAGGTGTCCTTGCCAAATTTGTCATAACTCGGCTATACGGACACTTATGGAGCCGCAGTTTGAAGCAAAATGTTGTCCTATGTTTGCACTTCAAGTGCATTTTAAATAGGAGATGATGCCATTTGCGCCAGGGTGTTTTTCAAGCCCCTATAGTCGGCCTACTTTTTTGAGCATTTTGCCTTGATCCCCCCTTGGCAAAATCTCAGAAAATGGCCGATATAGGTATCCTTGCCAAATTTGTCATAACTCGGCTATACAGACACTTATGGAGCCGCAGTTTGCAGCAACATGTTGTCCTATGTTTGCACTTCAAGTGCATACTAATTAGGAGATGATGCCATTTGCGCCAGGCTGTTTTAGAAGCCCCTATAGTCTGCCTACTTTTTTGAGCATTTTGCCTTGGTCCACACTTGCCAAAATCTCACAAAATGGCCGATTTATGTGTCCTTGCCAAATTTGTCATAACTCGGCTATACGGACACTTATGGAGCCGTAGTTTGGAGCAAGATGTTGTCCTATGTTTGCACTTCAAGTGCATACTAATTAGAAGATGATGCCATTTGCGCTATAGTGTTTTTGAAGCCCCTATAGTCGGCCTACTTTTTTGAGCATTTTGCCTTGGTCCCCCCCTTAAAAAAGTCTCAGAAAATGGCCCGTTTAGGTGTCCTTGCCAAATTTGTCCTAACTCGGCTATACGGACACTTATGGAGCCGCAGTTTGCAGCAAAATGTTGTCCTATGTTTGCACTTCAAGTGCATACTAATTAGGAGATGATGTCATTTGCGCCAGGCTGTTTTTGAAGCCCCTATAGTCGGCCTACTTTTTTGAGCATTTTGCCTTGGTCCCCCCTTGGCAAAATCTCAGAAAATGGCCGATTTAAGTGTCCTTGCCAAATTTGTCATAACTCGGCTATACCGACACTTATGGAACCGCAGTTTGCAGCAAAATGTTGTCCTATGTTTCCACTTCAAGTGCATACTAATAATGAGATGATGCCATTTGCGCTAGGCTGTTTTTGAAGCCCCTATAGTCGGCCTACTTTTTTGAGCATTTTGCCTTCGTCCCCGCTTGGCAAAATCTCAGAAAATGGCCGATTTAGGTGTCCTTGCCAAATTTGTCATAACTCCGCTATACCGACACTTATGCACTTATGGAGACGCAGTTTGCAGCAAAATGTTGTGCTATGTTTGAACTTTAAGTCCATACTAATTAGGAGATGATGCCGTTTGCGCTAGGCTGTTTTTGAAGCCCCTATAGTCGGCCTACTTTTTTGAGCATTTTGCCTTGGTCCACCCTTGGCAAAATCTCAGAAAATGGCCGATTTAGGTGTCCTTGCCAAATTTGTCATAACTTGGCTATACGGACACTTATGGAGCCGCAGTTTGCAGCAACATGTTGTCCTATGTTTGCACTTCAAGTGCATACTAATTAGGAGATGATGCCATTTGCGCTAGGCTGTTTTAGAAGCCCCTATAGTCGGCCTACTTTTTTGAGCATTTTGCCTTGGTCCACACTTGCCAAAATCTCACAAAATGGCCGATTTAGGTGTCCTTGCCAAATTTGTCATAACTCGGCTATACGGACACTTATGGAGCCGTAGTTTGGAGCAAGATGTTGTCCTATGTTTGCACTTCAAGTGCATACTAATTAGGAGATGATGCCATTTGCGCTATAGTGTTTTTGAAGCCCCTATAGTCGGCCTACTTTTTTGAGCATTTTGCCTTGGTCCCCCCTTGGAAAAGTCTCAGAAAATGGCCCATTTAGGTGTCCTTACCAAATTTGTCCTAACTCCGGTGTACGGACACTTATGGAGCCGCAGTTGCAGCAAAATGTTGTCCTATGTTTGCACTTCAAGTGCATACTAATTAGGAGATGACGCCATTTTCGCCAGGCTGTTTTTTAAGCCCATATAGTCGGCCTACTTTTTTGAGCATTTTGCCTTGGTCCCCCCTTGGCAAAATCTCAGAAAATGGCCGATTTAAGTGTCCTTGCCAAATTTGTCATAACTCGGCTATACGGACACTTATGGAACCGCAGTTTGCACCATAATGTTGTCCTATGTTTGCATTTCAAGTGCATACTAATAATGAGATGATGCCATTTGCGCCAGGCTGTTTTTCAAGCCCCTATAGTCGGCCTACTTTTTTGAGCATTTTGCCTTGGTCCCCCCTTGGCAAAATCTCAGAAAATGGCCGATTTAGGTGTCCTTGCCAAATTTGTCATAACTCGGCTATACCGACACTTATGCACTTATGGAGCCGCAGTTTGCAGCAAAATGTTGTGCTATGTTTGCACTTCAAGTCCATACTAATTGGGAGATGATGCCATTTGCGCTAGGCTGTTTTAGAAGCCCCTATAGTCGGCCTACTTTTTTGAGCATTTTGCCTTGGTCCACCCTTGGCAAAATCTCAGAAAATGGCCGATTTAGGTGTCCTTGCCAAATTTGTCATAACTTGGCTATACGGACACTTATGGAGCCGCAGTTTGGAGCAAGATGTTGTCCTATGTTTGCACTTCAAGTGCATACTAATTAGGAGATGATGCCATTTGCGCCAGGCTGTTTTTGAAGCCCCTATAGTCGGCCTACTTTTTTGACCATTTTGCCTTGGTGCCCCCTTGGAAAAGTCTCAGAAAATGGCCCATTTAGGTGTCCTTGCCAAATTTGTCCTAACACGGCTATACGGACACTTATGGAGCCGCAGTTTGCAGCAAAATGTTGTCCTATGTTTGCACTTCAAGTGCATACTAATTAGGAGATGATGCCATTTGCGCCAGGCTGTTTCTTAAGCCCCTATAGTCGGCCTACTTTTTTGAGCATTTTGCCTTGGTCCCCCGTTGGCAAAATCTCACGAAATGGCCGATTTAGGTGTCCTTGCCAAATTTGTCATAACTCGGCTATACGGACACTTATGGAGCTGCAGTTTGCAGCAAAATGTTGTCCTATGTTTGCACTTCAAGTGCATACTAATTAGGAGATGATGCCATTTGCGCCAGGCTGTTTTTGAAGCCCCTATAGTCGGCCTACTTTTTTGAGCATTTTGCCTTGGTCCCCCCTTTGGAAAAATCTCAGACAATGGCCGATTTAGGTGTCCTTGCCAAATTTGTCATAACTCGGCTATACAGACACTTATGGAGCTGCAGTTTGCGGCGAAATGTTGTCCTATGTTTGCACTTCAAGTGCATACTAGTTAAGAGATGATGCCTTTTGCGCCAAGCTGTTTTTGAAGCCCCTATAGTCGGCCTACTTTTTTGAGCATTTTGCCTTGGTCCTCCCTTGGCAAAATCTCAGAAAATAGCAGATATAGGTGTCCTTGCCAAATTTGTCATAACTCGGCTATACGGACACTTATGGAGCCGCAGTTTGCAGCAACATGTTGTCCTATGTTTGCACTTCAAGTGCATACTAATTAGGAGATGATGCCATTTGCGCTAGGCTGTTTTTGAAGCCCCTATAGTCGGCCTACTTTTTTGAGCATTTTGCCTTCGTCCCCGCTTG
Source organism: Micromussa lordhowensis (assembly GCA_964020085.1). Taxonomy (NCBI): domain Eukaryota; kingdom Metazoa; phylum Cnidaria; class Anthozoa; order Scleractinia; family Lobophylliidae; genus Micromussa; species Micromussa lordhowensis. The sequence goes on from OZ026598.1 coordinate 26,218,411, forward strand.
GCAAAATCTCAGAAAATGGCCGATTTAGGTGTCCTTGCCAAATTTGTCATAACTCCGCTATACCGACACTTATGCACTTATGGAGCCGCAGTTTGCAGCAAAATGTTGTGCTATGTTTGAACTTTAAGTCCATACTAATTAGGAGATGATGCCGTTTGCGCTAGGCTGTTTTTGAAGCCCCTATAGTCGGCCTACTTTTTTGAGCATTTTGCCTTGGTCCACCCTTGGCAAAATCTCAGAAAATGGCCGATTTAGGTGTCCTTGCCAAATTTGTCATAACTTGGCTATACGGACACTTATGGAGCCGCAGTTTGCAGCAACATGTTGTCCTATGTTTGCACTTCAAGTGCATACTAATTAGGAGATGATGCCATTTGCGCTAGGCTGTTTTAGAAGCCCCTATAGTCGGCCTACTTTTTTGAGCATTTTGCCTTGGTCCACACTTGCCAAAATCTCACAAAATGGCCGATTTAGGTGTCCTTGCCAAATTTGTCATAACTCGGCTATACGGACACTTATGGAGCCGTAGTTTGGAGCAAGATGTTGTCCTATGTTTGGACTTCAAGTGCATACTAATTAGGAGATGATGCCATTTGCGCTATAGTGTTTTTGAAGCCCCTATAGTCGGCCTACTTTTTTGAGCATTTTGCCTTGGTCCCCCCTTTGGAAAAATCTCAGAAAACGGCCGATTTACGTGTCCTTGCCAAATTTGTCATAACTCGGCTATTCAGACATTTATTGAGCTGCAGTTTGCAGCAAAATGTTGTCCTATGTTTGCACTTCAAGTGCATACTAATTAAGAGATGATGCCATTTGCGCCAGGATGTTTTTGAAGCTCCTATAGTCGGCCTACTTTTTTGAGCATTTTGCCTTGGTCCCCCTTGGCAAAATCTCAGTAAATCGCCGATTTAGGTGTCCTTGCCAAATTTGTCATAACTCGGCTATACAGACACTTATGGAGCCGCAGTTTGCAGCAACATGTTGTCCTATGTTTGCAGTTCAAGTGCATACTAATTAGGAGATGATGCCATTTGCGCCATAGTTTTTTGAATACCCTATAGTTGGCCTTCTTTTTTGAGCATTTTGCCTTGGTCCCCCCTTGGCAAAATCTCAGAAAATGGCCCATTTAGGTGTCCTTGCCAAATTTGTCATAACTTGGCTATACGGACACTTATGGAGCCGCAGTTTGCAGCAACATGTTGTCCTATGTTTGCACTTCAAGTGCATACTAATTAGGAGATGATGCTATTTGCGCCAGGCTGTTTTTGAAGCCCCTATAGTCGGCCTACTTTTTTGAGCATTTTGCCTTGGTCCCCCCTTGGCAAAATCTCAGAAAATGGCCGATATAGGTGTCCTTGCCAAATTTGTCATAACTCGGCTATACAGACACTTATGGAGCCACAGTTTGCAGCAAAATGTTGTCCTATGTTTGCACTTCAAGTGCATACTAATTAGCAGATGATGCCATTTGCGCCAGGCTGTTTTAGAAGCCCCTATAGTCGGCCTACTTTTTTGAGCATTTTGCATTGGTCCCCCCTTGGCAAAATCTCAGAAAATTGCCGATGTAGGTGTCCTTGCCAAATTTGTCATAACTCGGCTATACGGACACTTATGGAGCCCCAGTTTGCAGCAGAATGTTGTCCTATGTTTGCACTTCACGTGCATACTAATTAGGAGATGATGCCATTTGCGCCAGGCCGTTTTTCCAGCCCCTATAGTCGGCCTACTTTTTTGAGCATTTTGCCTTGGTCCCCCGTTGGCAAAATCTCACGAAATGGCGGATTTAGGTGTCCTTGCGAAATTTGTCATAACTCGGCTATACGGACACTTATGGAGCTGCAGTTTGCAGCAAAATGTTGTCCTATGTTTGCACTTCAAGTGCATACTAATTAAGAGATGTGCCATTTGAGCCAGGCTGTTTTTGAAGCCCCTATAGTCGGCCTACTTTTTTGAGCATTTTGCCTTGGTCCCCCCTTGGAAAAATCTCAGAAAATGGCCGATTTAGGTGTCCTTGCCAAATTTGTCATAACTCGGCTATACGGACACTTATGGAGCTGCAGTTTGCAGCAAAATGTTGTCCTATGTTTGCACTTCAAGTGCATACTAATTAAGAGTTGATGCCATTTGCGCCAGGCTGTTTTTGAAGCCCCTATAGTCGGCCTACTTTTTTGAGCATTTTGCCTTGGTCCTCCCTTGGCAAAATCTCAGAAAATGGCCGATTTAGGTGTCCTTGCCAAATTTGTCATAACTCGGCTATACAGACACTTATGGAGCCGCAGTTTGCAGCAACATGTTGTCCTATGTTTGCACTTCAAGTGCATACTAATTAGGAGATGATGCTATTTGCGCCAGGCTGTTTTTGAAGCCCCTATAGTCGGCCTACTTTTTTGAGCATTTTGCCTAAGTCCCCCTTTTGGAAAAATCTCAGAAAATTGCCGATTTACGTGTCCTTGCCAAATTTGTCAGAACTCGGCTATACAGACACTTATGGAGCCGCAGTTTGCAGCAACGTGTTGTCCTATGTTTGCACTTCAAGTGCATACTAATTAGCAGATGATGCCATTTGCGCCAGGCCGTTTTAGAAGTTCTTATAGTCGGCCTACTTTCTTGAGCATTTTGCCTTGGTCCCCCCTTGGCAAAATCTCAGAAAATGGCCCACTTAGGTGTCCTTGCCAAATTTGTCATAACTCGGCTATACGGACACTTATGGAACCGCAGTTTGCATCAAAATGTGGTCCTATGTTTGCACTTCAAGTGCATTTTAATTAGGAGATGATGCTATTTGCGCTAGCGTGTTTTTGAAGCCCCTATAGTCGGCCTACTTTTTTGAGAATTTTGGCTTGGTCCCCACTTGGCAAAATCTTAGAAAATGGCCGATTTAGGTGTCCTTGCCAAATTTGTCATAACTCAACTATACGGACACTTATGGAGCCGCAGTTTGCAGCACAATGTTGTCCTATGTTTGCACTTCAAGTGCATACTAATTATGAGATGATGCCATTTGCGCCAGGGTGTTTTTGAAGCCTCTATAAAAGGCCTTTTTTTTTTAGCATTTTGCTTTGGTCCCCCCTTGGCAAAATCTCAGAAAATGGCCGATTTAGGTGTCCTTGCCAAATTTGTCATAACTCGGCTATACCGACACTTATCGAGCCGCAGTTTCCAGCAAAAAATTGTCCTATGTTTGCACTTCACGTGCATACTAATTAGGAGAAGATGCCATTTGCGCCAGGCTGTTTTTGAAGCCCCTATAATCGGCGTACTTTTTTGAGCATTTTGCCTTGGTCCCCCCTTGGCAAAATCTCAGAAAATGGCCGATTTAGGTGTCCTTGCCAAATTTGTCATAACTCGGCTATACGGACACTTATGCACTTATGGAGCCGCAGTTTGCAGCAAAATGTTGTGCTATGTTTGCACTTCAAGTCCATACTAATTAGGAGATGATGCCATTTGCGCTAGGCTGTTTTTGAAGCCCCTATAGTCGGCCTACTTTTTTGAGCATTTTGCCTTGGTCCCCCCTTAGCAAAACCTTAGAAAATGGCCGCTTTAGGTGTCCTTGCCAAATTTGTCATAACTCGGCTATACGGACACTTATGGAGCCACAGTTTGAAGCAAAATTTTGTCCTATGTTTGCACTTCAAGTGCATTTTAATTAGAAGATGATGCCACTTGCGCGAGGCTGTTTTTGGAACCCCTATAGTCGGCCTACTTTTTTGAGCATTTTGCCTTGGTCCCACCTTGGCAAAATCTCAGAAAATGGCCGATTTAGGTCTCCTTGCCAAATTTGTCATAAATCGGCTATACGGACACTTATGCACTTATGGAGCCGCAGTTTGCAGCAAAATGTTGTGCTATGTTTGCACTTCAAGTCCATACTAATTAGGAGATGATGCCATTTGCGCTAGGCTGTTTTTTAAGCCCCTATAGTCGGCCTACTTTTTTGAGCATTTTGCCTTGGTCCTTCCCTTGGCAAAATCTCACAAAATGGCCGATTTAGGTGTCGTTGCCACATTTGTCGTAACTCGGCTATACGGACACTTATGGAGCCGCAGTTTGAAGCAAAATGTTGTCCTATGTTTGCCCTTCAAGTGCATTTTAATTAGGAGATGATGCCATTTGCGCCAGGCTGTTTTTGAAGCCCCTATAGTCGGCCTACTTTTTTGAGCATTTTGCCTTGGTCCCCCCTTGGCAAAATCTCAGAAAATCGCCGATTTAAGTGTCCTTGCCAAATTTGTCATAACTCGGCTATACGGACACTTATGGAGCCGCAGTTTGAAGCAAAATGTTGTCCTATGTTTGCACTTCAAGTGCATACTAATTAGGAGATGATGCCATTTGCGCTATAGTGTTTTTGAAGTCCCTATAGTCGGCCTACTTTTTTGAGCATTTTGCCTTGGTCCCCCATTGGCAAAATCTCAGATAATGGCCGATTTAGGTGTCCTTGCCAAATTTCTCATCACTCGGCTATACGGACACTTATGCACTTATGGAGCCGCAGTTTGCAGCAAAATGTTGTCCTATGTTTGCACTTCAAGTGCATACTAATTAGGAGATGATGCCATTTGCGCCAGGCTGTTTTTGAAGCACCTATAGTCGGCCTTCTTTTTTGAGCATTTTGCCTTGGTCCCCCCTTGGCAAAATCTTAGAAAATGGCCGATTTAAGTGTCCTTGCCAAATTTCTCATAACTCGGCTATATGGACACTTATGGAACCGCAGTTTGCAGCAAAATGTTGTCCTATGTTTGCACTTCAAGTGCATACTAATAATGAGATGATGCCATTTGCGCCACGCTGTATTTGAAGCCCCTATAGTCGGCCTACTTTTTTGAGCATTTTGCCTTGGTCCCCCCTTGGCAAAATCTCAGAAATTGGCCGATTTAGGTGTCCTTGCCAAATTTGTCATAACTCGGCTATACGGACACTTATGGAGCCGCAGTTTGCAGCACAATGTTTTCCTGTGATTGCACTTCAAGTGCATACTAATTATGAGATGATGCCATTTGCGCCAGGGTCTTTTTGAAGCCTCTATAGTCGGCCTACTTTTTTGAGCATTTTGCTTTGGTCCCCCCTTGGCAAAATCTCAGAAAATGGCTGATTTAGGTGTCCTTGCTAAATTTGTCATAACTCGGCTATACCGACACTTATGGAGCCGCAGTTTGCAGCAAAAGGTGTTCCTATGTTTGCACTTAGAGAGCATACTAATTAGCAGATGATACTATTTGCGCCAGCGTGTTTTTGAAGCCCCTATAGTCGGCCTACTTTTTTGAGCATTTTGCCTTGGTCCCCCCTTGGCAAAATCTCAGAAAATGGCCTATTTAGGTGTCCTTGCCAAATTTGTCATAACTCGGCTATACGGAAATTTATGGAGCTGCAGTTTGCAGCAAAATGTTGTCCTATGTTTGCACTTCACGTGCATACTACTTAGGAGATGATGCCATATGCGCCAGGCTGTTTTTGAAGCCCCTATAGTCGGCCTACTTTTTTGAGCATTTTGCCTTGGTCCCCCCTTGGCAAAATCTCAGAAAATGGCCGATTTAGGTGTCCTTGCCAAATTTGTCATAACTCGGCTATACCGACACTTATGGAGCCGCAGTTTGCAGCAAAAGGTGTTCCTATGTTTGCACTTCAAGAGCATACTAATTAGCAGATGATACTATTTGCGCCAGGGTGTTTTTGAAGCCCCTATAGTCGGCCTACTTTTTTTAGCATTTTGCCTTGTTCCCCTCTTGGCAAAATCTCAGAAAATGGCCCATTTAGGTGTCCTTGCCAAATTTGTCATAACTCGGCCATACGGACACTTATGGAGCCGCAGTTTGCATCAAAATGTGGTCCTATGTTTGCACTTCAAGTGCATACTAATTACGAGATGATGCTATTTGCGCCAGGGTGTTTTTGAAGCCCCTATAGTCGGCCTACTTTTTTGAGAATTTTGCCTGGGTCCCCCCTTGGCAAAATCTCAGAAAATGGCCCATTTCGGTGTCCTTGCCAAATTTGTCATAACTCGGCCATACGGACACTTATGGAGCCGCAGTTTGCATCAAAATGTGGTCCTATGTTTGCACTTCAAGTGCATACTAATTACGAGATGATGCTATTTGCGCCAGGGTGTTTTTGAAGCCCCTATAGTCGGCCTACTTTTTTGAGAATTTTGCCTTGGTCCCCCCTTGGCAAAATCTCAGAAAATGGCCGATTTAGGTGTCCTTGCCAAATTTGTCATAACTCGGCTATACGGACACTTATGGAACCGCAGTTTGCAGCACAATGTTTTCCTGTGATTGCACTTCAAGTGCATACTAATTATGAGATGATGCCATTTGCGCCAGGCTGCTTTTGTAGCCCCTATAGTCGGTCTACTTTTTTGAGCATTTTGCCTTGGTCCCCCCTTGGCAAAATCTAAGAAAATGGCCCATTTAGGTTTCCTTCGCAAATTTGTCATAACTCGGCTATACGGACACTTATGGAGCTGCAGTTTGAAGCAAAATGTTGTCCTATGTTTGCACTTCAAGTTCATACTAATTAGGAGATAATGCCATTTGCGCCAGGGTGTTGTCGAAGCCCCTATAGTCGGCCTACTTTTTTGAGCATTTTGCCTTGGTCCCCCTTTGGCAAAATCTCAGAAAATGGCCGATTTAGGTGTGCTTGCCAAATTTGTCATAACTCGGCTATACAGACACTTATGGAGTTGCAGTTTGCATCAAAATGTTGTCCTATGTTTGCACTTCAAGTGCATGCTAATTAAGAGATGATGCGATTTGCGCCAGGATGTTTTTGAAGCCCCAATAGTCGGCCTACTTTTTTGAGCATTTTGCCTTGGTCCCCCCTTGGCAAAATCTCAGAAAATGGCCGATTTAGGTGTCCTTGTCAAATTTTTCCTCACCCGGCTTTACGGACACTTATGCACTTATGGAGCCGCAGTTTGCAGCAACATGTTGTCCAATGTTTGCACTTCAAGTGCATACTAATTAGGAGATGATGTCATTTGCGCCAGGGTGTTTTTGAAGTTCCTATAGTCGGCCTACTTTTTTGACCATTTTGCCTTGGTCCCCCCTTGGCAAAATCTCAGGAAATGGCCGATTTAGGTGTCTTTGCCAAATTTGTCATAACTCGGCTATACGGACACTTATGGAGCCGCAGTTTGCAGCAAAATGTTGTCCTATGTTTGCACTTCAAGTGCATACTAATTAGGAGATGATGCCATTTGCGGCAGGTTGTTTTTGAAGGCCCTATAGTCGGCCTACTTTGTTGAGCATTTTGTCTTGGTCCCCCCTTGGAAAAATCTCACGAAATGGCCGATTTCGGTGTCCTTGCCAAATTTGTCATAACTCGCCTATACGGACACCTATGGAGGCGCAGTTTGCAGCAAAATGTTGTCCTATGTTTGCACTTTAAGTGTATACTAATTAGGAGATGATGCCATTTAGGCCAGGGAGTTTTTGAAGCCCCTATAGTCGGCCTACTTTTTTGAGCATTTTGCCTTGGTCCCCCCTTAGCAAAACCTCAGAAAATGGCCGATTTAGGTGTCCTTGCCAAATTTGTCATAACTCGGCTATACAGACACTTATGGAGCCGCAGTTTAAAGCAAAATGTGGTCCTATGTTTGCACTTCAAGTGCATACCAATTAGGAGATGATGCTATTTGCGCCAGGATGTTTTTGAAGCCCCCTATAGTCGGCCTACTTTTTTGAGCATTTTGCCTTGGTCCCCCCTTTGGAAAAATCTCAGAAAATGGCCGATTTACGTGTCCTTCCCAAATTTGTCATAACTCGGCTATACAGACACTTATGGAGCCGCAGTTTCCAGCAACATGTTGTCCTATGTTTGCACTTCAAGTGCATACTAATTAGGAGATGATGCTATTTGCGCCAGGCTGTTTTTGAAGCCCCTATAGTCGGCCTACCTTTTTGAGCATTTTGCCTGGGTCCCCCCCCCCCGGAAAAATCTCAGAAAATGGCCCATTTAGCTGTCCTTGCCAAATTTGTCATAACTCGCCTATACGGACACTTATGGAGCCGCAGTTTGCAGCAACGTGTTGTCCTATGTTTCCATTTCAAGTGCATACTAATTAGGAGATAATGCCATTTGCGCCAGGGTGTTGTTGAAGCCCCTATAGTCGGCCTACTTTTTTGAGCATTTTGCCTTGGTCCCCCCTTGGCAAAATCTCAGAAAATGGCCGATTTAGGTGTGCTAACCAAATTTGTCATAACTCGGCTATACAGACACTTAAGGAGTTGCAGTTTGCAGCAAAATGTTGTCCTATGTTTGCACTTCAAGTGCATGCTAATTAAGAGATGATGCCATTTGCGCCAGGGTGTTTTTGAAGCCCCAAAGTCGGCCTACTTTTTTGAGCATTGTGCCTTGGTCCCCCCTTGGCAAAATCTCAGAAAATGGCCGATTTAGGTGTCCTTGTCAAATTTTTCCTCACCCGGCTTTACGGACACTTATGCACTTATGGAGCCGCAGTTTCCAGCAAAATGTTGTCCAATGTTTGCACTTTAAGTGCATACTAATTAGGAGATGATGTCATTTGGGCCAGGGTGTTTTTGAAGCCCCTATAGTCGGTCTACTTTTTTGAGCATTTTCCCTTGGTCCCCCCTTGGCAAAATCTAAGAAAATGGCTGATTTAGGGGTCCTTGCCAAATTTGTCATTACTCGGCTATACGGACACTTATGGAGCCGCAGTTTGAAGCAAAATGTTGTCCTATGTTTGCACTTCAAGTGCATACTAATTAGGAGATGATGCCATTTGCGCAGGTTGTTTTTGAATGCCCTATAGTCGGCCTACTTTGTTGAGCATTTTGCCTTGGTCCCCCTTCGGAAAAATCTCACGAAATGGCCGATTTCTGTGTCCTTGCCAAATTTGTCATAACTCGCCTATACGGACACCTATGGAGGCGCAGTTTCCAGCAAAATGTTGTCCTATGTTTGCACTTTAAGTGTATACTAATTAGAAGATGATGCCATTTAGGCCAGGGAGTTTTTGAAGCCCCTATAGTCGGCCTACTTTTTTGAGCATTTTGCCTGGGTCCCCCGCCGGAAAAATCTCAGAAAATGGCCCATTTAGCTGTCCTTGCCAAATTTGTCATAACTCGCCTATACGGACACTTATGGAGCCGCAGTTTGCAGAGAAATGTTGTCCTATGTTTGCACTTCAAGTGCATACTAATTAGGAGATGATGCCATTTTCGCCAGGGTGTTTTTGAAGCCCCTATAGTCGGCCTACTTTTTTGAGCATTTTGCCTTGGTCCCCCCTTGGCAAAATCTCAGAAAATGGCCGATTTAAGTGTCCTTGCCAAATTTGTCATAACTCGGCTATACGGACACTTATGGAGCCGCAGTTTGCAGCAAAATGTTGTCCTATGTTTGCACTTAAAGTGAATACTAATTAAGAGATGATGCCATTTGCGCCAGGCTGTTTTTGAAGCCCCTATAATCGGCCTACTTTTTTGAGCATTTTGCCTTGGTCCCCCTTGGCAAAATCTCAAAAAATTGCAGATTTAGGTGTCCTTGCCAAATTTGTCATAACTCAGCTATACGGACACTTATGGAGCCGCAGTTTGCAGCAAAATGTTGTCTTATGTTTGCACTTCAAGTGCATACTAATTTTGAGATGATGCCATTTGCGCCAGGGTGTTTTTGAAGCCTCTATAGTCGGCCTACTTTTTTGAGCATTTTGCTTTGGTCCCCCCTTGGCAAAATCTCAGAAAATGGCCGATTTAGGTGTCCTCTCCAAATTTGTCATAACTCGGCTATACCGACACTTATGGTGCCGCAGTTTGCAGCAAAATGTGTTCCTATGTTTGCACTTCAAGAGCATGCTAATTAGGAGATGATACCATTTGCACCAGGATGTTTTTGAAGCCCCTATAGTCGGCCTACTTTTTTGAGCATTTTGCCTTGGTCCCCCCTTGGCAAAATCTCAGAAAATGGCCGATTTAGGTGTCCTCGCCAAATTTGTCAAAACTCGGCTATACGGACACTTATGGAGCCGCAGTTTCCAGCAAAATGTTGTCCTATGTTTGCACTTCAAGTGCATACTAATTAGGAGATGATACCATTTGCGCTAGGCTGTTTTTGAAGCCCCTATAGTCGGCCTACTTTTTTGAGCATTTTGCCTTGGTCCCCCCTTGGCAAAATCTCAGAAAATGGCCGATTTAGGTGTCCTTGCCAAATTTGTCATAACTTGGATATACGGACACTCATCGAGCCGCAGTTTGAAGCAAAATGTTGTCCTATGTTTGCACTTCAAGTGCATTTTATTTAGGAGATGATGCCATTTGCGCCAGGCTGTTTTTGAAGCCCCTATAGTCGGCCTACTTTTTTGAGCATTTTGCCTTGGTCCCCCCTTAGCAAAATCTCAGAAAATGGCCGATTTAGGTGTCCTTGCCAAATTTGTCATAACTCGGCTATACGGACACTTATGGAGCCGCAGTTTGAAGCAAAATGTTGTCCTATGTTTGCACTTCAAGTGCATTTTAATTAGAAGATGATGCCATTTGCACCAGGCTGTTTTTGAAGCCCCTATAGTCGGCCTACTTTTTTGAGCATTTTGCCTTGGTCCCCCTTTGGCAAAATCTCAGAAAATGGCCGATTTAGGTGTCCTTGGCAAATTTGTCATAACTCGGCTATACGGACACTTATGCACTTATAGAGCCGCAGTTTGCAGCAAAATGTTGTGCTATGTTTGCACTTCAAGTGCATACTAATTAGGAGATCATGCCATTTGCGCTAGGCTGTTTTTGAAGCCCCTATAGTCGGCCTACTTTTTTGAGCATTTTGCCTTGGTCCCCCCTTGGCAAAATCTCACAAAGTGGCCGATTTAGGTTTCCTTGCCAAATTTGTCATAACTCGGCTATACGGACACTTATGGAGCCGCAGTTTGAAGCAAAATGTTGTCCTATGTTTGCAGTTCAACTGCATTTTAATTAGAAGATGATGCCATTTGCGCCAGGGTGTTTTTGAAGCCCCTATAGTCGGCCTACTTTTTTGAGCATTTTGCCTTGGTCCCCCTTGGCAAAATCTCAGAAAATGGCCGATTTAGGTGTCCTTGCCAAATTTGTCTTAACTCGGCTATACGGACTCTTATGAAGCTGCAGTTTGCTGCAAAATGTTGTCCTATGTTTGCACTGCAAGTGCATACTAATTAGGAGATGATGCCATTTCCCCAGGGTGGTTTTCAAGCCCCTAAAGTCCGCCTACTTTTTCCAGCATTTTGGCTTGGTCCCCCCTTGGCAAAATCTCAGAAAATGGCCGATTTAGGTTTCCTTGCCAAATTTGTCATAACTCGGCTATACGGACACTTATGCACTTATGGAGCCGCAGTTTGTTGCAAAATGTTGTGCTATGTTTGCACTTTAAGTCCATACTAATTAAGAGATGATGCCATTTGCGCTAGGCTGTTTTTGAAGCCTCTATAGTCGGCCTACTTTTTTGAGCATTTTGCCTTGGTCCTTCCCTTGGCAAAATCTCACAAAATGGCCGATTTAGGTGTCCTTGCCACATTTACCGTAACTCGGCTATACGGACACTTATGGAGCCGCAGTTTGAAGCAAAATGTTGTCCTATGTTTGCACTTCAAGTGCATTTTAATTAGGAGATGATGCCATTTGCGCCAGGCTGTTTTTGAAGCCCCTCTAGTCGGCCTACTTTTTTGAGCATTTTGCCTTGGTCCCCCCTTAGCAAAATCTCAGAAAATCGCCGATTTAAGTGTCCTTGCCAAATTTGTCATAACTCGGCTATACGGACACTTATGGAGCCGCAGTTTGCAGCAAAATGTTGTCCTATGTTTGCACTTCAAGTGCATACTAATTAGGAGATGATGCCATTTGCGCTATAGTGTTTTTGAAGTCCCTATAGTCGGCCTACTTTTTTGAGCATTTTGCCTTGGTCCCCCCTTGGAAAAATCTCAGAAAATGGCCCATTTAGGTGTCCTTGCCAAATTTGTCATAACTCGGCTATACGGACACTTATGGAGCCGCCGGTTGCAGCAAAATATTGTCCTATGTTTGCACTTCAAGTGCATACTAATTACGAGATGATGCCATTTTCGCCAGGCTGTTTTTTAAGCCACTATAGTCGGGTTACTTTTTTGAGCATTTTGCCTTGGTCCCCCTTTGGCAAAATCTCAGAAAATGGCCGATTTAGGTGTCCTTGCCAAATTTGTCATAACTCGGCTATACGGACACTTATGGAGCCGCAGTTTGCAGTACAATGTTGTCCTATGTTTGCACTTCAAGTGCATACTAATTAGGAGATGATGCCATTTGCGCCAGGCTGTTTTTGAAGCCCCTATAGTCTTCCTACTTTTTTGAGCATTTTGCCTTGGTCCCCCCTTGCAAAATCTCAGGAAATGGCCGATTTAGGTGTCCTTGCCAAATTTGTCATAACTCGGCTATACGGACACTTATGGAACCGCAGTTTGCAGCAAAATGTTGTCCTATGTTTGCACTTCAAGTGCATACTAATAATGAGATGATGCCATTTGCGCCAGGCTGCTTTTGAAGCCCCTATAGTCGGCCTACTTTTTTGAGCATTTTGCCTTGGTCCCCCCTTGGCAAAATCTCAGAAAATTGCCGATTTAGGTGTCCTTGCCAAATTTGTCATAACTCGGCTATACGGACACTTAGGGAGCCGCAGTTTGCAGCAAAATGTTGTCCTATGTTTGCACTTCAAGTGCATACTAATTATGAGATGATGCCATTTGCGCCAGGGTGTTTTTGAAGCCTCTATAGTCGGCCTACTTTTTTGAGCATTTTGCTTTGGTCCCCCCTTGGCAAAATCTCAGAAAATGGCCGATTTAGGTGTCCTTGCTAAATTTGTCATAACTCGGCTATACCGACACTTATGGAGCCGCAGTTTGCAGCAAAATGTGTTCCTATGTTTGCCCTTCAAGAGCATACTAATTAGCAGATGATACTATTTGCGCCAGGGTGTTTTTGAAGCCCCTATAGTCGGCCTACTTTTTTGAGCATTTTGCCTTGGTCCTCCTTTGGCAAAATCTCAGAAAATGGCCGATTTAGGTGTCCTTGCCAAATTTCTCATCACTCGGCTATACGGACACTTATGCACTTATGGAGCCGCAGTTTGCAGCAAAATGTTGTCCTATGTTTGTACTTCAAGTGCATACTAATTAGGAGATGATGTCATTTGCGCCAGGGTGTTTTTGAAGCCCCTATAGTCGGCCTACTTTTTTGAGCATTTTGCCTTGGTCCCCCCTTGGCAAAATCTCAGAAAATGGCCGATTTAGGTGTCCTTGCCAAATTTGTCATAACTCGGCTATACGGACACTTATGGAGCTGCAGTTTGCAGCAAAATGTTGTCCTATGTTTGCACTTTACGTGCATACTACTTAGGAGATGATGCCATTTGCGCCAGGGTGTTTTTGAAGCCCCTATAGTCGGCCTACTTTTTTGAGCATTTTGCCTTGGTCCCCCCTTGGCAAAATCTCAGAAAATGGCCGATATAGGTGTCTCTGCCAAATTTGTCATAACTCGGCTATACAGACACTTATGGAGCCGCAGTTTGCAGCAACGTGTTGTCCTATGTTTGCACTTCAAGTGCATACTAATTAGCAGATGATGCCATTTGCGCCA
>OZ026598.1:26239496-26376996 GCA_964020085.1 Micromussa lordhowensis
TAATTAGGAGATGATGCCATTTGCGCCATAGTGTTTTTGAATCCCCTATAGTTGGCCTACTTTTTTGAGCATTTTGCCTTGGTCCCCCCTTTGGCAAAATCTCAGAAAATGGCCGACTTAGGTGTCCTTGCCAAATTTGTCATAACTCGGCTATACGGACACTTATGGAGCCGCAGTTTGCATCAAAATGTGGTCCTATGTTTGCACCTCAAGTGCATACTAATTAGGAGATGATGCCATTTGCGCCAGGCTTTTTTTGAAGCCCCTATAGTCGGCCTACTTTTTTGAGCATTTTGCCTTGGTCCCCCCTTGGCAACATCTCAGAAAATGGCCGATATAGGTGTCCTTGCCAAATTTGTCATAACTCGGCTATACAGACACTTATGGAGCCGCAGTTTACAGCAAAATGTTGTGCTATGTTTGCACTTCAAGTCCATACTAATTAGGAGATGATGCCATTTGCACTAGGCTGTTTTTGAAGCCCCTATAGTCGGCCTACTTTTTTGAGCATTTTGCCTTGGTCCCCCCTTGCCAAAATCTCACAAAATGGCCGATTTAGGTGGCCTTGCCAAATTTGTCATAACTCGGCTATACGGACACTTATGGAGCCGCAGTTTGAACCAAAATGTTGTCCTATGCTTGCACTTTAAGTGCATACTAATTAGGAGATGATGCCATTTGCGCCAGGCTGTTTTTGAAGCCCCTATAGTCGGCCTACTTTTTTGAGCACTTTGCGTTGGTCCCCCCCTGGCAAAATCTCAGATAATGGCCGATTTAGGTGTCCTTGCCAAATTTGTCATAACTCTGCTATACGGACACTTATGGAGCCGCAGTTTGCAGCAAAATGTTGTCCTATGTTTGCACTTTAAGTGCATACTAATTAGGAGATGATGCCATTTGCGCCAGGGTGTTTTTGAAGCCCGTATAGTCGGCCTACTTTTTTTGACCATTTTGCCTTGGCAAAATCTCAGAAAATGGCCGATTTAGGTGTCCTTGCCAAATTTGTCATAACTCGGCTATACGGACACTTATGGAGCCGCAGTTTGCAGCAAAATGTTGTCCTATGTTTGCACTTCAAGCGCATACTAATTATGAGATGATGCCATTTGCGCCAGGCTGTTTTTGAAGCCCCTATAGTCGGCCTACTTTTTTGAGCATTTTGCCTTGGTCCCCCCTGGGCAAAATCTCAGAAAATGTCCGATTTAGGTGTCCTTGCAAAATTTGTCATAACTCGGCAATACCCACACTTATGGAGCCAGAGTTTGCAGCAAAATGTTGTCCTATGTTTGCACTTTAAGTGCATACTAATTAGGAGATGATGCCATTTGCGCCAGGCTGTTTTTGAAGCCACTATAGACGACCTACTTTTTTAAGCATTTTGCCTTGGTCCCCGCTTGGCAAAATCTCAGAAAATGGCCGATTTAGGTGTGCTTGCCAAATTTGTTATAACTCGGCTATACGGACACTTATGGAGCCGTAGTTTGCAGCAAAATGTTGTCCTATGTTTGCACTTTAAGTGCATACTAATTAGGAGATGATGCCATTAGCGCCAGGGTGTTTTTGAAGCCCGTATAGTTGGCCTACTTTTTTGACCATTTTGCCTTGGTGCCCCCTTGGCAAAATCTCAGAAAATGGCCGATTTAGGTGTCCTTGCAAAATTTGTCATATCTCGGCTATACGGACACTTATTGAGCCGCAGTTTCCAGCAACATGTTGTCCTATGTTTGCACTTCAAGTGCATACTAATTAGGAGATGATGCTATTTGCGCCAGGGTGTTTTTGAAGCCCCGATAGTCGGCCTACTTTTTGAGCAATTTGCCTTGGTCCCCCTTTGGAAAAATCTCAGAAAATGGCCGATATAGGTATCCTGGCCAAATTTGTCATAACTCGGCTATACAAACACTTATGGAGCCGCAGTTTGCAGCAACATGTTGTCCTATGTTTGCACTTCAAGTGCATACTAATTAGGAGATGATGCCATTTGCGCCAGGCTGTTTTAGAAGCCCCTATAGTCGGCCTACTTTTTTGAGCATTTTGCCTTGGTCCACACTTGCCAAAATCTCACAAAATAGCCGATTTAGGTGTCCTTGCCAAATTTGTCATAACTCGGCTATACGGACACTTATGGAGCCGCAGTTTGGAGCAAAATGTTGTCTAATGATTGCACCTTAAGTGCATACTAATTAGGAGATGATGCCATTTGCGCTATAGTGTTTTTGAAGCCCCTATAGTCGGCCTACTTTTTTGAGCATTTTGCCTTGGTCCCCCCTTGGCAAAATCTCCGAAAATGGCCGATTTAGGTGTCCTTGCCAAATTTGTCATAACTCGGCTATACGGACACCTATGGAGCCGCAGTTTGCAGCAAAATGTTGTCCTATAATTGCACTTCAAGTGCATACTAATTAGGAGATGATGCCATTTGCGCCAGGGTGTTTTTGAAGCCCATATAGTCGGCCTACTTTTTTGAGCATTTTGCCTTGGTCCCCCCTTGGCAAAATCTCAGAAAATGGCCGATTTAGGAGTCCTTGCCAAATTTGTCATCACTCGGCTATACGGACACTTATGCACTTATGGAGCCGCAGTTTGCAGCAAAATGTTGTCCTATGTTTGCACTTCAAGTGCATACTAATTAGGAGGTGATGTCATTTGCGCCAGGCTGTTTTTGAAGCCCCTATAGTCGGCCTACTTTTTTGAGCATTTTGCCTTGGTCCCCCCTTGGCAAAATCTCAGAAAATGACCGATTTAGGTGTCCTTGCCAAATTTGTCATAACTCAGATATACGGACACTTATGGAGCCGTAGTTTGCAGCAAAATGTTGTCCTATGTTTGCACTTCAAGTGCATACTAATTAGGAGATGATGCCATTTGCGCCAGGGTGTTTTTGAAGCCCGTATAGTCGGCCTACTTTTTTGACCATTTTGCCTTGGTGCCCCCTTGGCAAAATCTCAGAAAATGACCGATTTAGGTGTCCTTGCCAAATTTGTCATAACTCCGCTATACGGACACTTATGGAGCCGCAGTTTGCAGCAAAATGTTGTCCTATGTTTGCACTTCAAGTGCATACTAAATAGGAGATGATGCCATTTGCCCCAGGGTGTTTGTGAAGCCCCTATAGTCGGCCTACTTTTTTGAGCGTTTTGCCTTGGTCCCAGGCAGGTACAAAAGTTGGACCGGATCAACTTGGATCGCTGATTTGAATAAGAATAGGACCTATTGTTGCATGCCTCGTTCTTGAATAGGTGCTATTCTTATTCAAATAAGTGATCCGAGTTGATCCGGTCCGAGTTATGTACCTGCCTCTTGGTCCCCCCTTGGCAAACTCTCAGAAAATGGCCGATTTAGGTGTCCTTGCCAAATTTGTCATAACTCTGCTATACGGACACTTATGGAGCCGCAGTTTGCAGCAAAATGTTGTCCTATGTTTGCACTTCAAGTGCATACTTATTAGGAGATGATGCCATTTTCGCCAGGCTGTTTTTGAAGCCCCTATAGTCGGCCTACTTTTTTGAGCATTTTGCCTTGGTCCCCCCTTGGCAAAATCTCAGAAAATGTCCGATTTAGGTGTCCTTGCCAAATTTGTCATAACTCGGCAATACGGACACTTATGGAGCCACAGTTTGCAGCACAATGTTGTCCTATGTTTGCACTTTAAGTGCATACTAATTAAGAGATGATGCCATTCGCGTCAGGCTGTTTTTGAAGCCCCTATAGTCGGCCTACTTTTTTGAGCATTTTGCCTTGGTCCCCCCTTGGCAAAATCTCAGAAAATGGCCGATTTAGGTGTGCGTGCCAAATTTGTCATAACTTGGCAATACGGACACTTATGGAGCCGTAGTTTGCAGCAAAATGTTGTCCTTTGTTTGCACTTCAAGTGCATACTAATTAGGAGATGATGCCATTTGCGGCAGGGTGTTTTTGAAGCCCGTATAGTCGGCCTACTTTTTTGACCATTTTGCCTTGGCAAAATCTCAGAAAATGGCCGATTTAGGTGTCCTTGTTAAATTTGTCATAACTCGGCTATACGGACACTTATGGAGCCGCAGTTTGCAGCAAAATGTTTTCCTATGTTTGCACTTCAAGTGCATACTAATTATGAGAATTTGTCATAACTCGGCAATACGGACACTTATGGAGCCACAGTTTGCAGCACAATGTTGTCCTATGTCTGCACTTTAAGTGCATACTAATTAAGAGATGATGCCATTCGCGTCAGGCTGTTTTTGGAGCCCCTATAGTCGGCCTACTTTTTTGAGCATTTTGCCTTGGTCCCCCCTTGGCAAAATCTCAGGAAATGGCCGATTTAGGTGTCCTTGCCAAATTTGTCATAACTCGGCTATACGGACACTTATGGAGCCGCAGTTTGCAGCAAAATGTGGTCCTATGTTTGCACTTCAAGCGCATACTAATTAGGAGATGATGCCATTTGCGCCAGGGTGTTCTTGAAGCCCCTATAGTCGGCCTACTTTTTTGAGCATTTTGCCTTGGTCCCCCCTTGGCAAAATCTCAGATAATGGCCGATTTAGGTGTCCTTGCCAAATTTGTCATAACTTGGCTATACGGACACTTATGGAGCCGCAGTTTGCAGCAAAATGTTGTCCTATGTTTGCACTTCAAGTGCATACTAATTAGGAGATGATGCCATTTGCCCCAGGGTGTTTGTGAAGCCCCTATAGTCGGCCTACTTTTTTGAGCATTTTGCCTTGGTCCCAGGCAGGTACAAAAGTTGGACCGGATCAACTCGGATCGCTGATTTGAATAAGAATAGGACCTATTGTTGCATGCCTCGTTCTTGAATAGGTGCTATTCTTATTCAAATCAGCGATCCAAGTTGATCCGGTCCGACTTTTGTACCTGCCTCTTGGTCCCCCCTTGGCAAACTCTCAGAAAATGGCCGATTTAGGTGTCCTTGCCAAATTTGTCATAACTCGGCTATACGGACACTTATGGAGCCGCAGTTTGCAGCAAAATGTTGTCCTATGCTTGCACTTTAAGTGCATACTAATTAGGAGATGATGCCATTTGCGCCAGGCTGTTTTTGAAGCCCCTATAGTCGGCCTACTTTTTTGAGCACTTTGCGTTGGTCCCCCCTTGGCAAAATCTCAGATAATGGCCGATTTAGGTGTCCTTGCCAAATTTGTCATAACTCTGCTATACGGAGACTTATGGAGCCGCAGTTTGCAGCAAAATGTTGTCCTATGTTTGCACTTCAAGTGCATACTAATTAGGAGATGATGCCATTTGCCCCAGGGTGTTTGTGAAGCCCCTATAATCGGCCTACTTTTTTGAGCATTTTGCCTTGGTCCCAGGCAGGTACAAAAGTTGGACTGGATCAACTCGGATCGCTGATTTGAATAAGAATAGGACCTATTGTTGCATGCCTCGTTCTTGAATAGGTGCTATTCTTATTCAAATCAGCGATCCGAGTTGATCCGGTCCGACTTTTGTACCTGCCTCTTGGTCCCCCCTTGGCAAACTCTCAGAAAATGGCCGATTTAGGTGTCCTTGCCAAATTTGTCATAACTCTGCTATACGGACACTTATGGAGCCGCAGTTTGCAGCAAAATGTTGTCCTATGTTTGCACTTCAAGTGCATACTTATTAGGAGATGATGCCATTCGCGCCAGGCTGTTTTTGAAGCCCCTATAGTCGGCCTACTTTTTTGAGCATTTTGCCTTGGTCCCCCCTTGGCAAAATCTGAGAAAATGGCCGATTTAGGTGTCCTTGCCAAATTTGTCATAACTCGGCTATACGGACACTTATGGAGCCGCAGTTTGCAGCAAAATGTTGTCCTATGTTTGCACTTCAAGTGCATACTAATTATGAGATGATGCCATTTGCGCCAGGCTGTTTTTGAAGCCCCTATAGCCGGCCTTCTTTTTTGAGCATTTTGCCTTGGTCCCCCCTTGGCAAAATCTCAGAAAATGACCAATTTAGGTGTGCTTCCCAAATTTGTCATAACTCGGCTATACGGACACTTATGGAGCCGCAGTTTGCAGCAAAATGTTGTCCTATGTTTCCACTTCAAGTGCATACTAATTAAAAGATGATGCCATTTGCACCAGGCAGTTTTTGAAGCCCCTATAGTCAGCGTACTTTTTTGAGCATTTTGCCTTGGTCCCCCCTTGGCAAAATCTCAGAAAATGTCCGATTTAGGTGTCCTTGCAAAATTTGTCATAACTCGGCAATACGGACACTTATGGAGCCACAGTTTGCAGCAAAATGTTGTCCTATGTTTGCACTTTAAGTGCATACTAATTAGGAGATGATGCCATTTGCGCCAGTCTGTATTTGAAGCCCCTATAGTCGGCCTACTTTTTTGAGCATTTTGCCTTGGTCCCCCCTTGGCAAAATCTCAGAAAATGGCCGATTTAGGTGTCCTTGCCTAATTTGTCATAACTCGGCTATACGGACACTTATGGAGCCGTAGTTTGCAGCAAAATGTTGTCCTATGTTTGCACTTCAAGTGCATACTAATTAGGAGATGATGCCATTTGCGCCAGGGTGTTTTTGAAGCCCGTATAGTCGGCCTACTTTTTTGACCATTTTGCCTTGGTGCCCCCTTGGCAAAATCTCAGAAAATGGCCGATTTAGGTGTCCTTGCCAAATTTGTCATAACTCGGCTATACGGACACTTATGGAGCCGCAGTTTGCAGCACAATGTTGTCCTATGTTTGCACTTTAAGTGCATACTAACTATGAGATGATGCCATTTGCGCCAGGCTGTTTTTGAAGCCCCTATAGCCGGCCTACTTTTTTGAGCACTTTGCCTTGGTCCCCCCTTGGCAAAATCTCAGAAAATGACCGATTTAGGTGTGCTTGCCAAATTTGTCATAACTCGGCTATACGGACACTTATGGAGCCGCAGTTTGCAGCAAAATGTTGTCCTATGTTTCCACTTCAAGTGCATACTAATTAGGAGATGATGCCATTTGCACCAGCGTGTTTTTGAAGCCCCTATAGTCAGCGTACTTTTTTGAGCATTTTGCCTTAGTCCCCCCTTGGCAAAATCTCAGAAAATGTCCGATTTAGGTGTCCTTGCCAAATTTGTCATAACTCGGAAATACGGACATTTATGGAGCCACAGTTTGCAGCAAAATGTTGTCCTATGTTGGCACTTTAAGTGCATACTAATTAGGAGATGATGCCATTAGCGCCAGGCTGTTTTTGAAGCAACTATAGTCGGCCTACTTTTTTGAGCATTTTCCCTTGGTCCCCGTTTGGCAAAATCTCAGAAAATGGCCGATATAGGTATCCTTGCCAAATTTGTCATAACTCGGCTATACAGACACTTATGGAGCCGCAGTTTGCAGCAACATGTTGTCCTATGTTTGCACTTCAAGTGCATACTAATTAGGAGATGATGCCATTTGCGCCAGGCTGTTTTAGAAGCCCCTATAGTCGGCCTACGTTTTTGAGCATTTTGCCTTGGTCCACCCTTGGCAAAATCTCACAAAATGGCCGATTTAGGTGTCCTTGCCAAATTTGTCATAACTCGGCTATACGGACACTTATGGAGCCGCAGTTTGGAGCAAAGTGTTGTCCTATGTTTGCACTTCAAGTGCATACTAATTAGGAGATGATGCCATTTGCGCCAGGCTGTTTTAGAAGCCCCTATAGTCGGCCTACGTTTTTGAGCATTTTGCCTTGGTCCACCCTTGGCAAAATCTCAGAAAATGGCCCATTTAGGTGTCCTTTGCAAATTTGTCATAACTCGGCTATACGGACACTTATGGAGCCGCAGTTTGAAGCAAAATGTTGTCCTATGTTTGCACTTCAAGTGCATTTTAATTAGGAGATGATGCCATTTGCGCCAGGCTGTTTTTGGAGCCCCTATAGTCGGCCTACTTTTTTGATAATTTTGCCTTGGTCCCCCCTTAGCAAAATCTCAGAAAATGGCCGATTTAGGTGTGCTTGCCAAATTTGTCATAACTCGGCTATACGGACACTTATGGAGCCGCAGTTTAAAGCAAAATGTTGTTCTATGTTTGCACTTCAAGTGCATTTTAATTAGAAGATGATGCCATTTGCGCCAGGCTGTTTTTGAAGCCCCTATAGTCGGCCTACTTTTTTGAGCATTTTGCCTTGGTCCCCCCTGGGCAAAATCTAAGAAAATGGCCGATTTAGGTGTCCTTGCCAAATTTGTCATAACTCGGCTATACGGACACTTATGCACTTATGGAGCCGCAGTTTACAGCAAAATGTTGTGCTATGTTTGCACTTCAAGTCCATACTAATTAGGAGATGATGCCATTTGCGCCAGGCTGTTTTTGAAGCCCCTATAGTCGGCCTACTTTTTTGAGCATTTTGCCTTGGTCCCCCCTTGGCAAAATCTCACAAAATGGCCGATTTAGGTGTCCTTGCCAAATTTGTCATAACTCGGCTATACGGACACTTATGGAGCCGCAGTTTGAAGCAAAATGTTGTCCTATGTTTGCACTTCAAGTGCATTTTAAATAGGAGATGATGCCATTTGCGCCAGGGTGTTTTTGAAGCCCTTATAGTCGGCGTTCTTTTTTGAGCATTTTGCCTTGGTCCCCCCTTGGCAAAATCTCAGAAAATGTCCGATTTAGGTGTCCTTGCCAAATTTGTCATAACTCGGCAATACGGACACTTATGGAGCCACAGTTTGCAGCACAATGTTTTCCTATGTTTGCACTTTAAGTGCATACTAATTAGGAGATGATGCCATTCGCGCCAGGCTGTTTTTGAAGCCCCTATAGTCGGCCTACTTTTTTGAACATTTTGCCTTGGTCCCCCCTTGGCAAAATCTCAGATAATGGCCGATTTAGGTGTCCTTGCCAAATTTGTCATCACTCGGCTATACGGACACTTATGGAGCCGCAGTTTGAAGCAAAATGTTGTCCTATGTTTGCAATTCAAGTGCATTTTAAATAGGAGATGATGCCATTTGCCCCAGGGTGTTTGTGAAGCCCCTATAGTCGGCCTACTTTTTTGAGCATTTTGCCTTGGTCCCAGGCAGGTACAAAAGTTGGACCGGATTAACTCGGATCGCTGATTTGAATAAGAATAGGACCTATTGTTGCATGCCTCGTTCTTGAATAGGTGCTATTCTTATTCAAATCAGCGATCCGAGTTGATCCGGTCCGACTTTTGTACCTGCCTCTTGGTCCCCCCTTGGCAAACTCTCAGAAAATGGCCGATTTAGGTGTCCTTGCCAAATTTGTCATAACTCTGCTATACGGACACTTATGGAGCCGCAGTTTGCAGCAAAATGTTTTCCTATGTTTGCACTTCAAGTGCATACTTATTAGGAGATGATGCCATTCGCGCCAGGCTGTTTTTGAAGCCCCTATAGTCGGCCTACTTTTTTGAGCATTTTGCCTTGGTCCCCCCTTGGCAAAATCTCAGAAAATGGCCGATTTAGGTGTCCTTGCCAAATTTGTCATAACTCGGCTATACGGACACTTATGGAGCCGTAGTTTGCAGCAAAATGTTGTCCTATGTTTGCACTTCAAGTGCATACTAATTAGGAGATGATGCCATTTGCGCCAGGGTGTTTTTGAAGCCCATATAGTCGGCCTACTTTTTTGACCATTTTGCCTTGGCAAAATCTCAGAAAATGGCCGATTTAGGTGTCCTTGCCAAATTTGTCATAACTCGGCTATACGGACACTTATGGAGCCGCAGTTTGCAGCAAAATGTTTTCCTATGTTTGCACTTCAAGTGCATACTTATTAGGAGATGATGCCATTCGCGCCAGGCTGTTTTTGAAGCCCCTATAGTCGGCCTACTTTTTTGAGCATTTTGCCTTGGTCCCCCCTTGGCAAAATCTCAGAAAATGGCCGATTTAGGTGTCCTTGCCAAATTTGTCATAACTCGGCTATACGGACACTTATGGAGCCGCAGTTTGCAGCAAAATGTTGTCCTATGTTTCCACTTCAAGTGCATACTAATTAGGATATGATGCCATTTGCACCAGGGAGTTTTTGAAGCCCCTATAGTCAGCGTACTTTTTTGAGCATTTTGCCTTGGTCCCCCCTTGGCAAAATCTCAGAAAATGTCCGATTTAGGTGTCCTTGCCAAATTTGTCATAACTCGGCAATACGGACACTTATGGAGCCACAGTTTGCAGCAAAATGTTGTCCTATGTTTGGACTTTAAGTGCATACTAGTTAGGAGATGATGCCATTTGCGCCAGGGTGTTTTTGAAGCCCCTATAGTCGGCCTACTTTTTTGAGCATTTTGCCTTGGTCCCCCCTTGGCAAAATCTCAGAAAATGGCCGATTTAGGTGTGCTTGCCAAATTTGACATAACTCGGCTATACGGACACTTATGGAGCCGTAGTTTGCAGCAAAATGTTGTCCTACGTTTGCACTTCAAGTGCATACTAATTAGGAGATGATGCCATTTGCGCCAGGGTGTTTTTGAAGCCCGTATAGTCGGCTTACTTTTTTGACCATTTTGCCTTGGCAAAATCTCAGAAAATGGCCGATTTAGGTGTCCTTGCCAAATTTGTCATAACTCGGCTATACGGACACTTATGGAGCCGCAGTTTGCAGCAAAATGTTTTCCTATGTTTGCACTTCAAGTGCATACTAATTATGAGATGATGCCATTTGCGCCAGGCTGTTTTTGAAGCCCCTATAACCGGCCTACTTTTTTGAGCATTTTGCCTTGGTCCCCCCTTGGCAAAATCTCAGAAAATGACCGATTTAGGTGTGCTTGCCAAATTTGTCATAACTCGGCTATACGGACACTTATGGAGCCGCAGTTTGCAGCAAAATGTTGTCCTATGTTTCCACTTCAAGCGCATACTAATTAGGAGATGATGCCATTTGCACCAGCGTGTTTTTTAAGCCCCTATAGTCAGCGTACTTTTTTGAGCATTTTGCCTTGGTCCCCCCTGGGCAAAATCTCAGAAAATGTCCGATTTAGGTGTCCTTCCCAAACTTGTCATAACTCGGCAATACGCACACTTATGGAGCCACAGTTTGCAGCAAAATGTTGTCCTATGTTTGCACTTTAAGTGCATACTAATTAGGAGATGATGCCATTTGCGCCAGGCTGTTTTTGAAGCCACTATAGTCGACCTACTTTTTTGAGCATTTTGCCTTGGTCCCCGCTTGGCAAAATCTCAGAAAATGGCCGATTTAGGTGTGCTTGCCAAATTTGTCATAACTCGGCTATACGGACACTTATGGATCCGTAGTTTGCAGCAAAATGTTGTCCTATGTTTGCACTTCAAGTGCATACTAATTAGGAGATGATGCCATTTGCGCCAGAGTGTTTTTGAAGCCCTTATAGTTGGCCTACTTTTTTGACCATTTTGCCTTGGTGCCCCCTTGGCAAAATCTCAGAAAATGGCCGATTTTGGTGTCCTTGCCAAATTTGTCATAACTCGGCTATACAGACACTTATGGAGCTGCAGTTTGCAGCAAAATGTTGTCCTATGTCTGCACTTCAAGTGCATACTAATTAAGAGATGATGCCATTTGAGCCAGGGTTTTTTTGAAGCCCCTATAGTTGGCCTACTTTTTTGAGCATTTTGCCTTGGTCCCCCCTTGGCAAAATCTCAGAAAATGGCCCATTTAGGTGTCCTTGCCAAATTTGTCATATCTCGGCTATACGGACACTTATGGAGCCGCAGTTTGCATCAAAATGAGGTCCTATGTATGCACTTGAAGCGCATACTAATTAGGAGATGATGCCATTTGCGCCAGGCTGTTTTAGAAACCCCTATAGTCTGCCTACTTTTTTGAGCATTTTGCCTTGGTCCACCCTTAGCAAAATCTCAGAAAATGGCTGATTTAGGTGTCCTTGCCAAATTTGTCATAACTCGGCTATACGCACACTTATGGAGCCGCAGTTTGGAGCAAAATGTTGTCCAATGTTTGCACCTTAAGTGCATACTAATTAGGAGATGATGCCATATGCGCTATAGTGTTTTTGAAGTCCCTATAGTCGGCCTACTTTTTGGAGCATTTTGCCTTGGTCCCCCCTTGGCAAAATCTCAGAAAATGGCCCATTTAGGTGTCCTTGCCAAATTTGTCATAACTCGGCTATACGGACACTTATGGAGCCGCAGTTTGAAGCAAAATGTTGGCCTATGTTTGCACTTCACGTGCATTTTAATTAGGAGATGATGCCATTTGCGCCAGGCTGTTTTTGGAGCCCCTATAGTCGGCCTACTATTTTGGGCATTTTGCCTTGGTCCCCCCTTGGCAAACTCTCAGAAAATTGCCGATTTAGGTGTCCTTGCCAAATTTGTCATAACTCTGCTATAGGGACACTTATGGAGCCGCAGTTTGCAGCAAAATGTTGTCCTATGTTTGCGCTTGAAGTGCATACTAATTATGAGATGATGCCATTTGCGCCAGGCTGTTTTTGAAGCCCCTATAGCCGGCCTACTTTTTTGAGCATTTTGCCTTGGTCCCCCCTTGGCAAAATCTCAGAAAAAGACCGATTTAGGTGTGCTTCCTAAATTTGTCATAACTCGGCTATACGGACACTTATGGAGCCGCAGTTTGCAGCAAAATGTTGTCCTATGTTTCCACTTCAAGTGCATACTAATTAGGATATGATGCCATTTGCACCAGGGAGTTTTTGAAGCCCCTATAGTCAGCGTACTTTTTTGAGCATTTTGCCTTGGTCCCCCCTTGGCAAAATCTCAGAAAATGTCCGATTTAGGTGTCCTTGCCAAATTTGTCATAACTCGGCAATACGGACACTTATGGAGCCACAGTTTGCAGGAAAATGTTGTCCTATGTTTGGACTTTAAGTGCATACTAGTTAGGAGATGATGCCATTTTCGCCAGGGTGTTTTTGAAGCCCCTATAGTCGGCCTACTTTTTTGAGCATTTTGCCTTGGTCCCCCCTTGGCAAAATCTCAGAAAATGGCCGATTTAGGTGTGCTTGCCAAATTTGTCATAACTCGGCTATACGGACACTTATGGAGCCGTAGTTTGCAGCAAAATGTTGTCCTATGTTTGCACTTCAAGTGCATACTAATTAGGAGATGATGCCATTTGCGCCAGGGTGTTTTTGAAGCCCGTATAGTCGGCCTACTTTTTTGACCATTTTGCCTTGGTGCCCCCTTGGCAAAATCTCAGAAAATGGCCGATTTAGGTGTCCTTGCCAAATTTGTCATAACTCAGCTATACGGACACTTATTGAGCCGCAGTTTGTGATGTCATTTGCGCCAGGGTGTTTTTGAAGCCCCTATATTCGGCCTACTTTTTTAAGCATTTTGCCTTGGTCCCCCCCCTTGGCAAACTCTCAGAAAATGGCCGATTTAGGTGTCCTTGCCAAATTTGTCATAACTCTGCTATACGGACACTTATGGAGCTGCAGTTTGCAGCAAAATGTTGTCCTATGTTTGCACTTCAAGTGCATACCTATTAGGAGATGATGCCATTTGCGCCAGGCTGTTTTTGAAGCCCCTATAGTCGGCCTACTTTTTTGAGCATTTTGCCTTGGTCCCCCCTTGGCAAAATGTCAGAAAATGGCCGATTTAAATGTCCTTGCCAAATTTGTCATAACTCGGCAATACGGACACTTATGGAGCCACAGTTTGCAGCACAATGATGTCCTATGCTTGCACTTTAAGTGCATACTAATTAAGAGATGATGCCATTCGCGCCAGGCTGTTTTTGAAGCCCCTATAGTCGGCCTTCTTTTTTGAGCATTTTGCCTTGGTCCCCCCTTGGCAAAATCTCAGAAAATGGCCGATTTAGGTGTGCTTGCCAAATTTGTCATAACTCGGCAATACGGACACTTATGGAGCCGTAGTTTGCAGCAAAATGTTGTCCTATGTTTGCTCTTCAAGTGCATACTAATTAGGAGATGATGCCATTTGCGCCAGGGTGTTTTTGAAGCCCGTATAGTCGGCCTACTTTTTTGACCATTTTGCCTTGGCAAAATCTCAGAAAATGGCCGATTTAGGTGTCCTTGCCAAATTTGTCATAACTCGGCTATACGGACACTTATGGAGCCGCAGTTTGCAGCAAAATGTTTTCCTATGTTTGCACTTCAAGTGCATACTAATTAAGAGATGATGCCATTTGCGCCAGGGTTTTTTTGAAGCCCCTATAGTTGGCCTACTTTTTTGAGCATTTTGCCTTGGTCCCCCCTTGGCAAAATCTCAGAAAATGGCCCATTTAGGTGTCCTTGCCAAATTTGTCATATCTCGGCTATACGGACACTTATGGAGCCGCAGTTTGCAGCAAAATGTGGTCCTATGTTTGCACTTCAAGTGCATACTAATTAGGAGATGATGCTATTTGCGCCAGGCTGTTTTTGAAGCCCCTATAGTCGGCCTACTTTTTTGAGCATTTTGCCTTGGTCCCCCCTTGGCAAAATCTCAGAAAATGGCCGATATAGGTATCCTTGCCAAATTTGTCATAACTCGGCTATACAGACACTTATGGAGCGGCAGTTTGCAGCAACATGTTGTCCTATGTTTGCACTTGAAGTGCATACTAATTAGGAGATGATGCCATTTGCGCCAGGCTGTTTTAGAAGCCCCTATAGTCGGCCTACTTTTTTGAGCATTTTGCCTTGGTCCACCCTTGGCAAAATCTCACAAAATGGCCGATTTAGGTGTCCTTGCCAAATTTGTCATAACTCGGCTATACGGACACTTATGGAGCCGCAGTTTAAAGCAAAATGTTGTCCTATGTTTGCACTTCAAGTGCATTTAAATTAGAAGATGATGCCATTTGCGCCAGGGTGTTTTTGAAGCCCCTATAGTCGGCCTTCTTTTTTGAGCATTTTGCCTTGGTCCCCCCTTGGCAAAATCTCAGAAAATGGCCGATTTAGGTGTGCTTGCCAAATTTGTCATAACTCGGCTATACGGACACCTATGGAGCTGCAGTTTGCAGCAAAATGTTGTCCTATAATTGCACTTCAAGTGCATACTAATTAGGAGATGATGCCATTTGCGCCAGGGTGTTTTTGAAGCCCCTATAGTCGGCCTACTTTTTTGAGCATTTTGCCTTGGTCCCCCCTTGGCAAAATCTTAGAAAATGGCCGATTTAGGTGTGCTTGCCAAATTTGTCATAACTCGGCCATACGGACACTTATGGAGCCGTAGTTTGCAGCAAAATGTTGTCCTATGTTTGCACTTCAAGTGCATACTAATTAGGAGATGATGCCATTTGCGCCAGGGTGTTCTTGAAGCCCGTATATTCGGCCTACTTTTTTGACCATTTTGCCTTGGTGCCCCCTTGGCAAAATCTCAGAAAATGGCCGATTTAGGTGTCCTTGCCAAATTTGTCATAACTCGGCTATACGGACACTTATGGAGCCGCAGTTTGCAGCAAAATGTTGTCCTATGTTTGCACTTCAAGTGAATACTAATTATGAGATGATGCCATTTGCGCCAGGCTGTTTTTGAAGCCCCTATAGCCGGCCTACCTTTTTGAGCATTTTGCCTTGGTCCCCCCTTGGCAAAATCTCAGAAAATGACCGATTTAGGTGTGCTTGCCAAATTTGTCATAACTCGGCTATACGGACACTTATGGAGCCGCAGTTTGCAGCAAAATGTTGTCCTATGTTTCCACTTCAAGTGCATACTAATTAGGAGATGATGCCATTTGCACCAGCGTGTTTTTGAAGCCCCTATAGCCGGCCTACTTTTTTGAGCATTTTGCCTTGGTCCCCCCTTGGCAAAATCTCAGAAAATGTCCGATTTAGGTGTCCTTGCCAAATTTGTCATAACTCGGAAATACGGACACTTATGGAGCCACAGTTTGCAGCAAAATGTTGTCCTATGTTTGCACTTTAAGTGCATTTTAATTAGGAGATGATGCCATTTGCGCCAGGCAGCTTTTGAAGCCACTATAGTCGGCCTTCTTTTTTGAGCATTTTTCCTTGGTCCCCGCTTGGCAAAATCTCAGAAAATGGCCGATTTAGGTGTGCTTGCCAAATTTGTCATAACTCGGCTATACGGACCCTTATGGAGCCGTAGTTTGCAGCAAAATGTTGTCCTATGTTTGCACTTCAAGTCCATACTAATTAAAAGATGATGCCATTTGCGCCAGGGAGTTTTTGAAGCCCGTATAGTCGCCTACTTTTTTGACCACTTTGCCTTGGTGCCCCCTTGGCAAAATCTCAGAAAATGGCCGATTTAGGTGTCCTTGCCAAATTTGTCATAACTCGGCTATACGGACACTTATGGAGCCGCAGTTTGCAGCAATATGTTGTCCTATGTTTGCACTTCAAGTGCATACTAATTAGGAGATGATGCTATTTGCGCCAGGGTGTTTTTGAAGCCCCGATAGTCGGCCTACTTTTTTGAGCATTTTGCCTTGGTCCCCCCTTGGAAAAATCTTAGAAGATGGCCGATTTAGGTGTCCTTGCCAAATTTGTCATAACTCGGCTATACAGACACTTATGGAGCTGCAGTTTGCAGCAAAATGTTGTCCTATGTCTGCACTTCAAGTGCATACTAATTAAGAGATGATGCCATTTGCGCCAGGGTTTTTTTGAAGCCCCTATAGTTGGCCTACTTTTTTGAGCATTTTGCCTTGGTCTCCCCTTGGCAAAATCTCAGAAAATGGCCCATTTAGGTGTCCTTGCCAAATTTGTCATATCTCGGCTATACGGACACTTATGGAGCCGCAGTTTGCAGCAAAATGTGGTCCTATGTTTGCACTTCAAGTGCATACTAATTAGGAGATGATGCTATTTTCGCCAGGCTGTTTTTGAAGCCCCTATAGTCGGCCTACTTTTTTGAGCATTTTGCCTTGGTCCCCCCTTGGCAAAATCTCAGAAAATGGCCGATATAGGTATCCTTGCCAAATTTGTCATAACTCGGCTATACAGACACTTATGGAGCGGCAGTTTGCAGCAACATGTTGTCCTATGTTTGCACTTGAAGTGCATACTAATTAGGAGATGATGCCATTTGCGCCAGGCTGTTTTAGAAGCCCCTATAGTCGGCCTACTTTTTTGAGCATTTTGCCTTGGTCCACCCTTGGCAAAATCTCACAAAATGGCCGATTTAGGTGTCCTTGCCAAATTTGTCATAACTCGGCTATACGGACACTTATGGAGCCGCAGTTTAAAGCAAAATGTTGTCCTATGTTTGCACTTCAAGTGCATTTAAATTAGAAGATGATACCATTTGCGCCAGGCTGTTTTTGAAGCCCCTATAGTCGGCCTACTTTTTTGAGCATTTTGCCTCGGTCCCCCCTGGGCAAAATCTCAGAAAATAGCCGATTTAGGTGTCCTTGCCAAATTTGTCATAACTCGGCTATATGGACACTTATGCACTTATGGAGCCGCAGTTTACAGCAAAATGTTGTGCTATGTTTGCACTTCAAGTCCATACTAATTAGGAGATGATGCCATTTGCGCTAGGCTGTTTTTGAAGCCCCTATAGTCGGCCTACTTTTTTGAGCATTTTGCCTTGGTCCCCCCTTGGCAAAATCTCACAAAATGGCCGATTTACGTGTCCTTGCCAAATTTGTCATAACTCGGCTATACGGACACTTATGGAGCCGCAGTTTAAAGCAAAATGTTGTCCTATGTTTGCACGTCAAGTGCATTTTAAATAGGAGATGATGCCATTTGCGCCAGGGTGTTTTTGAAGCCCTTATAGTCGGCCTACTTTTTTGAGCATTTTGCCTTGGTCCCCCCTTGGCAAAATCTCAGAAAATGGCCGATTTAGGTGTCCTTGCCAAATTTGTCATAACTCGGCTATACGGACACCTATGGAGCTGCAGTTTGCAGCAAAATGTTGTCCTATAATTGCACTTCAAGTGCATACTAATTAGGAGATGATGCCATTTGCGCCAGGGAGTTTTTTAAGCCCCTATAGTCGGCCTACTTTTTTTAGCATTTTGCCTTGGTCCCCCCTTGGCAAAATCTCAGAAAATGGCCGATTTAGGAGTCCTTGCCAAATTTGTCATCACTCGGCTGTACGGACACTTATGCACTTATGGAGCCGCAGTTTGCAGCAAAATGTTGTCCTATGTTTGCACTTCAAGTGCATACTAATTAGGAGGTGATGTCATTTGCGCCAGGGTGTTTTTGAAGCCCCTATAGTCGGCCTACTTTTTTGAGCATTTTGCCTTGGTCCCCCCTAGGCAAAATCTCAGAAAATGACCGATTTAGGTGTCCTTGCCAAATTTGTCATAACTCACCTATACGGACACTTATGGAGCCGCAGTTTGCAGCAAAATCTCTTCCTATGTTTGCACTTCAAGTGCATACTAATTAGGAGATGATACCATTTGTGCCAGGGTGTTTTTGAAGCCCCTATAGTCAGCATACTTTTTTGAGCATTTTGCCTTGGTCCCCCCTTGGCAAAATCTCAGAAAAAGGCCGATTTAGGTGTCCTTGCCAAATTTGTCATAACTTGGCTATACGGACACTTATGGAGCCGCAGTTTGCAGCAAAATGTTGTCCTATGTTTGCACTTCAAGTGCATACTAATTAGGAGATGATGCCATTTGCCCCAGGGTGTTTTTGAAGCCCCTATAGTCGGCCTACTTTTTTGAGCATTTTGCCTTGGTCCCAGGCAGGTACAAAAGTTGGACCGGATCAACTCGGATCGCTGATTTGAATAAGAATAGGACCTATTGTTGCATGCCTCGTTCTTGAATAGGTGCTATTCTTATTCAAATCAGCGATCCAAGTTGATCCGGTCCGACTTTTGTACCTGCCTCTTGGTCCCCCCTTGGCCAACTGTCAGAAAATGGCCGATTTAGGTGTCCTTGCCAAATTTGTCATACCTCTGGTATACGGACACTTATGGAGCCGCAGTTTGCAGCAAAATGTTGTCCTATGTTTGCAGTTCAAGTGCAATCTTGTTAGGAGATGATGCCATTTGCGCCAGGCTGTTTTTGAAGCCCCTATAGTCGGCCTACTTTTTTAAGCATTTTGCCTTCGTCCCCCCTTGGCAAAATCTCACAAAATGGCCGATTTAGGTGTCCTTGCCAAATTTGTCATAACTCGGCTATACGGACACTTATGGAGCCGCAGTTTGCAGCAAAATGTGTTCCTATGTTTGCACTTCAAGTGCATACTAATTAGGAGATGATACCATTTGTGCCAGGGTGTTTTTGAAGCCCCTATAGTCAGCATACTTTTTTGAGCATTTTGCCTTCGTCCCCGGTTGGCACATTCTCAGAAAATGGCCGATTTAGGTGTCCTTGCCAAATTTGTCATAACTCGGCTATACGGACACTTATGGAGCCGCAGTTTGCAGCAAAATGTTGTCCTATGTTTGCACTTCAAGTGCATAGTAATTAGGAGATGATGCCATTTGCGCCAGGCTGTTTTTGAAGCCCCTATAGTCGGCCTACTTTTTTGAGCATTTTGCCTTGGTCCCCCCTTGGCAAAATCTCAGATAATGGCCGATTTAGGTGTCCTTGCCAAATTTGTCATAACTTGGCTATACGGACACTTATGGAGCCGCAGTTTGCAGCAAAATGTTGTCCTATGTTTGCACTTCAAGTGCATACTAATGAGGAGATGATGCCATTTGCCCCAGGGTGTTTGTGAAGCCCCTATAGTCGGCCTACTTTTTTGAGCATTTTGCCTTGGTCCCAGGCAGGTACAAAAGTTGGACCGGATCAACTCGGATCGCTGATTTGAATAAGAATAGGACCTATTGTTGCATGCCTCGTTCTTGAATAGGTGCTATTCTTATTCAAATCAGCGATCCAAGTAGATCCGGTCCGACTTTTGTACCTGCCTCTTGGTCCCCCCTTGGCAAACTCCCAGAAAATGGCCGATTTAGGTGTCCTTGCCAAATTTGTCATAACTCTGCTATACGGACACTTATGGAGCCGCAGTTTGCAGCAAAATGTTGTCCTATGTTTGCACTTTAAGTGCATACTTATTAGGAGATGATGCCATTTGCGCCAGGCTGTTTTTGAACCCCTATAGTCGGCCTACTTTTTTGAGCATTTTGCCTTGTTCCCCCTTGGCAAAATCTCAGAAAATGGCCGATTTAGGTGTCCTTGCCAAATTTGTCATAACTCGGCTATACGGACACTTATGGAGCCGCAGTTTGCAGCAAAATGTTGTCCTATGTTTGCACTTCAAGTGCATACTAATTATGAGATGATGCCATTTGCGCCAGGCTGTTTTTGAAGCCCCTATAGCCGGCCTACTTTTTTGAGCATTTTGCCTTGGTCCCCCCTTGGCAAAATCTCAGAAACTGACCGATTTAGGTGTCCTTGCCAAATTTGTCATAACTCGGCTATACGGACACTTATGGAGCCGCAGTTTGCAGCAAAATGTTGTCCTATGTTTCCACTTCAAGTGCATACTAATTGAGAGATGATGCCATTTGCACCAGGCTGTTTTTGAAGCCCCTATAGTCAGCATACTTTTTTGAGCATTTTGCCTTGGTCCCCCCTTGGCAAAATCTCAGAAAATGTCCGATTTAGGTGTCCTTGCCAAATTTGTCATAACTCGGCAATACCGACACTTATGGAGCCACAGTTTGCAGCAAAATGTTGTCCTATGTTTGGACTTTAAGTGCATACTAATTAGGAGATGATGCCATTTGCGCCAGGCTGTTTTTGAAGCCCCTATAGTCGGCCTACTTTTTTGACCATTTTGCCTTGGTGCCCCCTTGGCAAAATCTCAGGAAATGACCGATTTAGGTGTCCTTGCCAAATTTGTCATAACTCAGCTATACGGACACTTATGGAGCCGCAGTTTGCAGCAAAATGTGTTCCTATGTTTGCACTTCAACTGCATACTAATTAGGAGATGATACCATTTGTGCCAGGGTGTTTTTGAAGCCCCTATAGTCAGCATACTTTTTTGAGCATTTTGCCTTAGTTCCCCCTTGGCAAAATCTCACAAAATGGCCGATTTACGTGTCCTTGCCAAATTTGTCATAACTCGGCTATACGGACACTTATGGAGCCGCAGTTTGGAGCAAAATGTTGTGCTATGTTTGCACTTAAAGTCCATACTAATTAGGAGATGATGCCATTTGCGCTAGGTTGTTTTTGAAGCCCCTATAGTCGGCCTACGTTTTTGACCATTTTGCCTTGGTCCCCCCTTGGCAAAATCTGAGAAAATGGTTGATTTAGGTGTCCTTGCCAAATTTGTCATAACTCGGCTATACGGACACTTATGCACTTATGGAGCCGCAGTTTGCAGCAAAATGTTGTGCTATGTTTGCACTTCAAGTCCATACTAATTAGGAGATGATGCCATTTGCGCTAGGCTGTTTTTGAAGCCCCTATAGTCGGCCTACTTTTTTGAGCATTTTGCCTTGGTCCCCCCTTGGCAAAATCTCAGAAAATGGCCGATTTAGGTGTCCTTGCCAAATTTGTCATAACTCGGCTATACGGACACTTATGGAGCCGCAGTTTGAAGCAAAATGTTGTCCTATGTTTGCACTTCAAGTGCATTTTAATAAGGAGATGATGCCATTTGCGCCAGGCTGTTTTTGGAGCCCCTATAGTCGGCCTACTTTTTTGAGCATTTTGCCTTGGTCCCCCCTTAGCAAAATCTCAGAAAATGGCCGATTTAAGTGTCCTTGCCAAATTTGTCATAACTCGGCTATACGGACAGTTATGGAGCCGCAGTTTGAAGGAAAATGTTGTCCTATGTTTGCACTTCAAGTGCATTTTAATTAGAAGATGATGCCATTTGCGCCAGGCTGTTTTTGAAGCCCCTATAGTCGGCCTACTTTTTTGAGCATTTTGCCTTGGTCCCCACTGGGCAAAATCTCAGAAAATGGCCGATTTAGGTGTCCTTGCCAAACTTGTCATAACTCGGCTATACGGACACTTATGCACTTATGGAGCCGCAGTTTACAGCAAAATGTTGTGCTATGTTTGCACTTCAAGTCCATACTAATTAGGAGATGATGCCATTTGCGCTAGGCTGTTTTTTAAGCCCCTATAGTCGGCCTACTTTTTTGAGCACTTTGCCTTGGTCCCCCCTTGGCAAAATCTCACAAAATGGCCGATTTACGTGTCCTTGCCAAATTTGTCATAACTCGGCTATACGGACACTTATGGAGCCGCAGTTTGAAGCAAAATGTTGTCCTATGTTTGCACTTCAAGTGCATTTTAAATAGGAGATGATGCCATTTGCGCCAGGGTGTTTTTGAAGCCCCTATAGTCGGCCTACTTTTTTGAGCATTTTGCCTTGGTCCCCCCTTGGCAAAATCTCAGAAAATGGCCGATTTAGGTGTCCTTGCCA
Organism: Micromussa lordhowensis; assembly: GCA_964020085.1. Classification (NCBI taxonomy): domain Eukaryota; kingdom Metazoa; phylum Cnidaria; class Anthozoa; order Scleractinia; family Lobophylliidae; genus Micromussa; species Micromussa lordhowensis. Next base: position 26,261,640 of record OZ026598.1, read on the forward strand.
AATTTGTCATAACTCAACTTCAAGTGCATACTAATTAGGAGATGATGCCATTTTCGCCAGGGTGTTTTTGAAGCCCCTATATTCGGCCTACTTTTTTGAGCATTTTGCCTTAGTCCCCCCTTGGCAAAATCTCAGAAAATGGCCGATTTAGGAGTCCTTGCCAAATTTGTCATCACTTGGCTATACGGACACTTATGCACTTATGGAGCCGCACTTTGCAGCGAAATGTTGTCCTATAATTCAACTTCAAGTGCATACTAATTAGGAGATGATGCCATTTGCGCCAGGGTGTTTTTGAAGCCCCTATAGTCGGCCCACTTTTTTGAGCATTTTGCCTTGGTCCCCCCTTGGCAAAATCTCAGAAAATGGCCGATTTAGGTGTCCTTGCCAAATTTGTCATAACTCGGCTATACGGACACTTATGGAGCCGCAGTTTGCAGCAAAATGTTGTCCTATGTTTCCACTTCAAGTGCATACTAATTCGGAGATGATGCCATTTGCAGCAAAATGTTGTCCTATGTTTGCAGTTCAAGTGCATTCTTGTTAGGGGATGATGCCATTTGCGCCAGGCTGTTTTTGAAGCCCCTATAGTCGGCCTACTTTTTTGAGCGTTTTGCCTTGGTCCCCCCTTGGCAGAATCTCAGAAAATGGCCGATTTAGGTGTCCTTGCCAAATTTGTCATAACTCGGCTATACGGACACTTATGGAGCCGCAGTTTGCAGCAAAATGTTGTCCTATGTTTCCACTTCAAGTGCATACTAATTCGGAGATGATGCCATTTGCAGCAAAATGTTGTCCTATGTTTGCAGTTCAAGTGCATTCTTGTTAGGAGATGATGCCATTTGCCCCAGGGTGTTTTTGAAGCCCCTATAGTCGGCCTACTTTTTTGAGCATTTTGCCTTGGTCCCAGGCAGGTACAAAAGTTGGACCGGATCAACTCGGATCGCTGATTTGAATAAGAATAGGACCTATTGTTGCATGCCTCGTTCTTGAATAGGTGCTATTCTTATTCAAATCAGCGATCCAAGTTGATCCGGTCCGACTTTTGTACCTGCCTCTTGGTCCCCCCTTGGCCAACTGTCAGAAAATGGCCGATTTAGGTGTCCTTGCCAAATTTGTCATACCTCTGGTATACGGACACTTATGGAGCCGCAGTTTGCAGCAAAATGTTGTCCTATGTTTGCAGTTCAAGTGCAATCTTGTTAGGAGATGATGCCATTTGCGCCAGGCTGTTTTTGAAGCCCCTATAGTCGGCCTACTTTTTTAAGCATTTTGCCTTCGTCCCCCCTTGGCAAAATCTCACAAAATGGCCGATTTAGGTGTCCTTGCCAAATTTGTCATAACTCGGCTATACGGACACTTATGGAGCCGCAGTTTGCAGCAAAATGTGTTCCTATGTTTGCACTTCAAGTGCATACTAATTAGGAGATGATACCATTTGTGCCAGGGTGTTTTTGAAGCCCCTATAGTCAGCATACTTTTTTGAGCATTTTGCCTTCGTCCCCGGTTGGCACATTCTCAGAAAATGGCCGATTTAGGTGTCCTTGCCAAATTTGTCATAACTCGGCTATACGGACACTTATGGAGCCGCAGTTTGCAGCAAAATGTTGTCCTATGTTTGCACTTCAAGTGCATTGTAATTAGGAGATGATGCCATTTGCGCCAGGCTGTTTTTGAAGCCCCTATAGTCGGCCTACTTTTTTGAGCATTTTGCCTTGGTCCCCCCTTGGCAAAATCTCAGATAATGGCCGATTTAGGTGTCCTTGCCAAATTTGTCATAACTTGGCTATACGGACACTTATGGAGCCGCAGTTTGCAGCAAAATGTTGTCCTATGTTTGCACTTCAAGTGCATACTAATGAGGAGATGATGCCATTTGCCCCAGGGTGTTTGTGAAGCCCCTATAGTCGGCCTACTTTTTTGAGCATTTTGCCTTGGTCCCAGGCAGGTACAAAAGTTGGACCGGATCAACTCGGATCGCTGATTTGAATAAGAATAGGACCTATTGTTGCATGCCTCGTTCTTGAATAGGTGCTATTCTTATTCAAATCAGCGATCCAAGTAGATCCGGTCCGACTTTTGTACCTGCCTCTTGGTCCCCCCTTGGCAAACTCCCAGAAAATGGCCGATTTAGGTGTCCTTGCCAAATTTGTCATAACTCTGCTATACGGACACTTATGGAGCCGCAGTTTGCAGCAAAATGTTGTCCTATGTTTGCACTTTAAGTGCATACTTATTAGGAGATGATGCCATTTGCGCCAGGCTGTTTTTGAACCCCTATAGTCGGCCTACTTTTTTGAGCATTTTGCCTTGTTCCCCCTTGGCAAAATCTCAGAAAATGGCCGATTTAGGTGTCCTTGCCAAATTTGTCATAACTCGGCTATACGGACACTTATGGAGCCGCAGTTTGCAGCAAAATGTTGTCCTATGTTTGCACTTCAAGTGCATACTAATTATGAGATGATGCCATTTGCGTCAGGCTGTTTTTGAAGCCCCTATAGCCGGCCTACTTTTTTGAGCATTTTGCCTTGGTCTCCCCTTGGCAAAATCTCAGAAACTGACCGATTTAGGTGTCCTTGCCAAATTTGTCATAACTCGGCTATACGGACACTTATGGAGCCGCAGTTTGCAGCAAAATGTTGTCCTATGTTTCCACTTCAAGTGCATACTAATTGAGAGATGATGCCATTTGCACCAGGCTGTTTTTGAAGCCCCTATAGTCAGCATACTTTTTTGAGCATTTTGCCTTGGTCCCCCCTTGGCAAAATCTCAGAAAATGTCCGATTTAGGTGTCCTTGCCAAATTTGTCATAACTCGGCAATACCGACACTTATGGAGCCACAGTTTGCAGCAAAATGTTGTCCTATGTTTGGACTTTAAGTGCATACTAATTAGGAGATGATGCCATTTGCGCCAGGCTGTTTTTGAAGCCCCTATAGTCGGCCTACTTTTTTGACCATTTTGCCTTGGTGCCCCCTTGGCAAAATCTCAGGAAATGACCGATTTAGGTGTCCTTGCCAAATTTGTCATAACTCAGCTATACGGACACTTATGGAGCCGCAGTTTGCAGCAAAATGTGTTCCTATGTTTGCACTTCAACTGCATACTAATTAGGAGATGATACCATTTGTGCCAGGGTGTTTTTGAAGCCCCTATAGTCAGCATACTTTTTTGAGCATTTTGCCTTAGTTCCCCCTTGGCAAAATCTCAGAAAATGGCCGACTTAGGTGTCCTTGCCAAATTTGTCATAACTCGGCTATACGGACACTTATGGAGCCGCAGTTTGGAGCAAAATGTTGTGCTATGTTTGCACTTAAAGTCCATACTAATTAGGAGATGATGCCATTTGCGCTAGGTTGTTTTTGAAGCCCCTATAGTCGCCCTACTTTTTTGACCATTTTGCCTTGGTCCCCCCTTGGCAAAATCTGAGAAAATGGTTGATTTAGGTGTCCTTGCCAAATTTGTCATAACTCGGCTATACGGACACTTATGCACTTATGGAGCCGCAGTTTGCAGCAAAATGTTGTGCTATGTTTGCACTTCAAGTCCATACTAATTAGGAGATGATGCCATTTGCGCTAGGCTGTTTTTGAAGCCCCTATAGTCGGCCTACTTTTTTGAGCATTTTGCCTTGGTCCCCCCTTGGCAAAATCTCAGAAAATGGCCGATTTAGGTGTCCTTGCCAAATTTGTCATAACTCGGCTATACGGACACTTATGGAGCCGCAGTTTGAAGCAAAATGTTGTCCTATGTTTGCACTTCAAGTGCATTTTAATAAGGAGATGATGCCATTTGCGCCAGGCTGTTTTTGGAGCCCCTATAGTCGGCCTACTTTTTTGAGCATTTTGCCTTGGTCCCCCCTTAGCAAAATCTCAGAAAATGGCCGATTTAAGTGTCCTTGCCAAATTTGTCATAACTCGGCTATACGGACAGTTATGGAGCCGCAGTTTGAAGCGAAATGTTGTCCTATGTTTGCACTTCAAGTGCATTTTAATTAGAAGATGATGCCATTTGCGCCAGGCTGTTTTTGAAGCCCCTATAGTCGGCCTACTTTTTTGAGCATTTTGCCTTGGTCCCCACTGGGCAAAATCTCAGAAAATGGCCGATTTAGGTGTCCTTGCCAAATTTGTCATAACTCAACTTCAAGTGCATACTAATTAGGAGATGATGCCATTTTCGCCAGGGTGTTTTTGAAGCCCCTATATTCGGCCTACTTTTTTGAGCATTTTGCCTTAGTCCCCCCTTGGCAAAATCTCAGAAAATGGCCGATTTAGGATTCCTTGCCAAATTTGTCATCACTTGGCTATACGGACACTTATGCACTTATGGAGCCGCAGTTTGCAGCGAAATGTTGTCCTATAATTCAACTTCAAGTGCATACTAATTAGGAGATGATGCCATTTGCGCCAGGGTGTTTTTGAAGCCCCTATAGTCGGCCCACTTTTTTGAGCATTTTGCCTTGGTCCCCCCTTGGCAAAATCTCAGAAAATGGCCGATTTAGGTGTCCTTGCCAAATTTGTCATAACTCGGCTATACGGACACTTATGGAGCCGCAGTTTGCAGCAAAATGTTGTCCTATGTTTCCACTTCAAGTGCATACTAATTCGGAGATGATGCCATTTGCAGCAAAATGCTGTCCTATGTTTGCAGTTCAAGTGCATTCTTGTTAGGGGATGATGCCATTTGCGCCAGGCTGTTTTTGAAGCCCCTATAGTCGGCCTACTTTTTTGAGCGTTTTGCCTTGGTCCCCCCTTGGCAAAATCTCAGAAAATGGCCGATTTAGGTGTCCTTGCCAAATTTGTCATAACTCGGCTATACGGACACTTATGGAGCCGCAGTTTGCAGCAAAATGTTGTCCTATGTTTCCACTTCAAGTGCATACTAATTCGGAGATGATGCCATTTGCAGCAAAATGTTGTCCTATGTTTGCAGTTCAAGTGCATTCTTGTTAGGAGATGATGCCATTTGCCCCAGGGTGTTTTTGAAGCCCCTATAGTCGGCCTACTTTTTTGAGCATTTTGCCTTGGTCCCAGGCAGGTACAAAAGTTGGACCGGATCAACTCGGATCGCTGATTTGAATAAGAATAGGACCTATTGTTGCATGCCTCGTTCTTGAATAGGTGCTATTCTTATTCAAATCAGCGATCCAAGTTGATCCGGTCCGACTTTTGTACCTGCCTCTTGGTCCCCCCTTGGCCAACTGTCAGAAAATGGCCGATTTAGGTGTCCTTGCCAAATTTGTCATACCTCTGGTATACGGACACTTATGGAGCCGCAGTTTGCAGCAAAATGTTGTCCTATGTTTGCAGTTCAAGTGCAATCTTGTTAGGAGATGATGCCATTTGCGCCAGGCTGTTTTTGAAGCCCCTATAGTCGGCCTACTTTTTTAAGCATTTTGCCTTCGTCCCCCCTTGGCAAAATCTCACAAAATGGCCGATTTAGGTGTCCTTGCCAAATTTGTCATAACTCGGCTATACGGACACTTATGGAGCCGCAGTTTGCAGCAAAATGTTGTCCTATGTTTGCACTTCAAGTGCATACTAATGAGGAGATGATGCCATTTGCCCCAGGGTGTTTTTGAAGCCCCTATAGTCGGCCTACTTTTTTGAGCATTTTGCCTTGGTCCCAGGCAGGTACAAAAGTTGGACCGGATCAACTCGGATCGCTGATTTGAATAAGAATAGGACCTATTGTTGCATGCCTCGTTCTTGAATAGGTGCTATTCTTATTCAAATCAGCGATCCAAGTTGATCCGGTCCGACTTTTGTACCTGCCTCTTGGTCCCCCCTTGGCCAACTGTCAGAAAATGGCCGATTTAGGTGTCCTTGCCAAATTTGTCATACCTCTGGTATACGGACACTTATGGAGCCGCAGTTTGCAGCAAAATGTTGTCCTATGTTTGCAGTTCAAGTGCAATCTTGTTAGGAGATGATGCCATTTGCGCCAGGCTGTTTTTGAAGCCCCTATAGTCGGCCTACTTTTTTAAGCATTTTGCCTTCGTCCCCCCTTGGCAAAATCTCACAAAATGGCCGATTTAGGTGTCCTTGCCAAATTTGTCATAACTCGGCTATACGGACACTTATGGAGCCGCAGTTTGCAGCAAAATGTGTTCCTATGTTTGCACTTCAAGTGCATACTAATTAGGAGATGATACCATTTGTGCCAGGGTGTTTTTGAAGCCCCTATAGTCAGCATACTTTTTTGAGCATTTTGCCTTCGTCCCCGGTTGGCACATTCTCAGAAAATGGCCGATTTAGGTGTCCTTGCCAAATTTGTCATAACTCGGCTATACGGACACTTATGGAGCCGCAGTTTGCAGCAAAATGTTGTCCTATGTTTGCACTTCAAGTGCATAGTAATTAGGAGATGATGCCATTTGCGCCAGGCTGTTTTTGAAGCCCCTATAGTCGGCCTACTTTTTTGAGCATTTTGCCTTGGTCCCCCCTTGGCAAAATCTCAGATAATGGCCGATTTAGGTGTCCTTGCCAAATTTGTCATAACTTGGCTATACGGACACTTATGGAGCCGCAGTTTGCAGCAAAATGTTGTCCTATGTTTGCACTTCAAGTGCATACTAATGAGGAGATGATGCCATTTGCCCCAGGGTGTTTGTGAAGCCCCTATAGTCGGCCTACTTTTTTGAGCATTTTGCCTTGGTCCCAGGCAGGTACAAAAGTTGGACCGGATCAACTCGGATCGCTGATTTGAATAAGAATAGGACCTATTGTTGCATGCCTCGTTCTTGAATAGGTGCTATTCTTATTCAAATCAGCGATCCAAGTAGATCCGGTCCGACTTTTGTACCTGCCTCTTGGTCCCCCCTTGGCAAACTCCCAGAAAATGGCCGATTTAGGTGTCCTTGCCAAATTTGTCATAACTCTGCTATACGGACACTTATGGAGCCGCAGTTTGCAGCAAAATGTTGTCCTATGTTTGCACTTTAAGTGCATACTTATTAGGAGATGATGCCATTTGCGCCAGGCTGTTTTTGAACCCCTATAGTCGGCCTACTTTTTTGAGCATTTTGCCTTGTTCCCCCTTGGCAAAATCTCAGAAAATGGCCGATTTAGGTGTCCTTGCCAAATTTGTCATAACTCGGCTATACGGACACTTATGGAGCCGCAGTTTGCAGCAAAATGTTGTCCTATGTTTGCACTTCAAGTGCATACTAATTATGAGATGATGCCATTTGCGCCAGGCTGTTTTTGAAGCCCCTATAGCCGGCCTACTTTTTTGAGCATTTTGCCTTGGTCCCCCCTTGGCAAAATCTCAGAAACTGACCGATTTAGGTGTCCTTGCCAAATTTGTCATAACTCGGCTATACGGACACTTATGGAGCCGCAGTTTGCAGCAAAATGTTGTCCTATGTTTCCACTTCAAGTGCATACTAATTGAGAGATGATGCCATTTGCACCAGGCTGTTTTTGAAGCCCCTATAGTCAGCATACTTTTTTGAGCATTTTGCCTTGGTCCCCCCTTGGCAAAATCTCAGAAAATGTCCGATTTAGGTGTCCTTGCCAAATTTGTCATAACTCGGCAATACCGACACTTATGGAGCCACAGTTTGCAGCAAAATGTTGTCCTATGTTTGGACTTTAAGTGCATACTAATTAGGAGATGATGCCATTTGCGCCAGGCTGTTTTTGAAGCCCCTATAGTCGGCCTACTTTTTTGACCATTTTGCCTTGGTGCCCCCTTGGCAAAATCTCAGGAAATGACCGATTTAGGTGTCCTTGCCAAATTTGTCATAACTCAGCTATACGGACACTTATGGAGCCGCAGTTTGCAGCAAAATGTGTTCCTATGTTTGCACTTCAACTGCATACTAATTAGGAGATGATACCATTTGTGCCAGGGTGTTTTTGAAGCCCCTATAGTCAGCATACTTTTTTGAGCATTTTGCCTTAGTTCCCCCTTGGCAAAATCTCAGAAAATGGCCGATTTAGGTGTCCTTGCCAAATTTGTCATAACTCGGCTATACGGACACTTATGGAGCCGCAGTTTGAAGCAAAATGTTGTCCTATGTTTGCACTTCAAGTGCATTTTAATAAGGAGATGATGCCATTTGCGCCAGGCTGTTTTTGGAGCCCCTATAGTCGGCCTACTTTTTTGAGCATTTTGCCTTGGTTCCCCCTTAGCAAAATCTCAGAAAATGGCCGATTTAAGTGTCCTTGCCAAATTTGTCATAACTCGGCTATACGGACAGTTATGGAGCCGCAGTTTGAAGCAAAATGTTGTCCTATGTTTGCACTTCAAGTGCATTTTAATTAGAAGATGATGCCATTTGCGCCAGGCTGTTTTTGAAGCCCCTATAGTCGGCCTACTTTTTTGAGCATTTTGCCTTGGTCCCCCCTTGGCAAAATCTCAGAAAATGGCCGATTTAGGTGTCCTTGCCAAATTTGTCATAACTCAACTTCAAGTGCATACTAATTAGGAGATGATGCCATTTTCGCCAGGGTGTTTTTGAAGCCCCTATATTCGGCCTACTTTTTTGAGCATTTTGCCTTAGTCCCCCCTTGGCAAAATCTCAGAAAATGGCCGATTTAGGATTCCTTGCCAAATTTGTCATCACTTGGCTATACGGACACTTATGCACTTATGGAGCCGCAGTTTGCAGCGAAATGTTGTCCTATAATTCAACTTCAAGTGCATACTAATTAGGAGATGATGCCATTTGCGCCAGGGTGTTTTTGAAGCCCCTATAGTCGGCCCACTTTTTTGAGCATTTTGCCTTGGTCCCCCCTTGGCAAAATCTCAGAAAATGGCCGATTTAGGTGTCCTTGCCAAATTTGTCATAACTCGGCTATACGGACACTTATGGAGCCGCAGTTTGCAGCAAAATGTTGTCCTATGTTTCCACTTCAAGTGCATACTAATTCGGAGATGATGCCATTTGCAGCAAAATGTTGTCCTATGTTTGCAGTTCAAGTGCATTCTTGTTAGGGGATGATGCCATTTGCGCCAGGCTGTTTTTGAAGCCCCTATAGTCGGCCTACTTTTTTGAGCGTTTTGCCTTGGTCCCCCCTTGGCAAAATCTCAGAAAATGGCCGATTTAGGTGTCCTTGCCAAATTTGTCATAACTCGGCTATACGGACACTTATGGAGCCGCAGTTTGCAGCAAAATGTTGTCCTATGTTTCCACTTCAAGTGCATACTAATTCGGAGATGATGCCATTTGCAGCAAAATGTTGTCCTATGTTTGCAGTTCAAGTGCATTCTTGTTAGGAGATGATGCCATTTGCGCCAGACTGTTTCTGAAGCCCCTATAGCTGGCCTACTTTTTTGAGCATTTTGCCTTGGTCCCCCCTTCGCAAAATCTTAGAAAATGACCGATTTAGGTGTCCTTGCCAAATTTGTCATAACTCGGCTATACGGACACTTATGGAGCCGCAGTTTGCAGCAAAATGTTGTCCTATGTTTCCACTTCAAGTGCATATTAATTTGGAGATGATGCCATTTGCACCAGGGTGTTTTTGAAGCCCCTATAGTCAGCGTACTTTTTTAAGCATTTTGCCTTGGTCCCCCCTTGGCAAAATCTCAGAAAATGTCCGATTTAGGTGTCCTTGCCAAATTTGTCATAACTCGGCAATACGGACACTTATGGAGCCACAGTTTGCAGCAAAATGTTGTCCTATGTTTGCACTTTAAGTGCATTCTAATTAGGAGATGATGCCATTTGCGCCAGGCTGTTTTTGAAGCCCCTATAGTCGGCCTACTTTTTTGAGCATTTTGCCTTGGTCCCCCCTTGGCAAAATCTCAGAAAATGACCGATTTAGGTGTCCTTGCCAAATTTGTCATAACTCAGCTATACGGACACTTAAGGAGCCGCAGTTTGCAGCAAAATGTGTTCCTATGTTTGCACTTCAAGTGCATACTAAATAGGAGATGATACCATTTGTGCCAGGGTGTTTCTGAAGCCCCTATAGTCAGCATACTTTTTTGAGCATTTTGCCTTGGTTCTCCATTGGCAAAATGTCAGAAAATGGCCGATTTAGGTGTCCTTGCCAAATTTGTCATAACTCAGCTATACGGACACTTATGGAGCCGCAGTTTGCAGCAAAATGTTGTCCTATGTTTGCACTTCAAGTGCATACTAATTAGGAGATGATGCCATTTGCGCCAGGGTGTTTTTGAAGCCCCTATAGTCGGCCTACTTTTTTGAGCATTTTGCCTTGGTCCCCCCTTGGCAAAATCTCAGAAAATGGCCGATTTAGGTGTCCTTGCCAAATTTGTCATAACTCGGCTATACGGACACTTATGGAGCCGCAGTTTGTGATGTCACTTGCGCCAGGGTGTTTTTGAAGCGCCTATAGTCGGCCTACTTTTTTGAGCATTTTGCCTTGGTCCCCCTTGGCAAAATCTCAGAAAATGACCGATTTAGGTGTCCTTGCCAAATTTGTCATAACTTGGCTATACGGACACTTATGGAGGCGCAGTTTGCAGCAAAATGTTGTCCTATGTTTGCACTTCAAGTGCATACTAATTAGGAGATGATGCCATTTGCCCCAGGGTGTTTGTGAAGCCCCTATAGCCGGCCTACTTTTTTGAGCATTTTGCCTTGGTCCCAGGCAGGTACAAAAGTTGCACCGGATCAACTGGGATCGCTGATTTGAATAAGAATAGGACCTATTGTTGCATGCCTCGTTCTTGAATAGGTCCTATTCTTATTCAAATCAGCGATCCGAGTTGATCCGGTCCGAGTTTTCTACCTGCCTCTTGGTCCCCCCTTGGCAAACTCTCAGAAAATGGCCGATTTAGGTGTCCTTGCCAAATTTGTCATAACTCGGCTATACGGACACTTATGGAGCCGCAGTTTGCAGCAAAATGTTGTCCTAGGTTTCCACTTCAAGTGCATACTAATTAGGAGATGATGCCATTTGCACCAGGGTGTTTTTGAAGCCCCTATAGTCAGCGTAATTTTTAGAGCATTTTGCCTTGGTCCCCCCTTGGCAAAATCTCAGAAAATGTCCGATTTAGGTGTCCTTGCCAAATTTGTCATAACTCGGCAATACGGACACTTATGGAGCCACAGTTTGCAGCAAAATGTTGTCCTATGTTTCCACTTTAAGTGCATACTAATTAGGAGATGATGCCATTTGCGCCAGGCGGTTTTTGAAGCCCCTATAGTCGGCCTACTTTTTTGAGCATTTTGCCTTGGTCCCCCCTTGGCAAAATCTCAGAAAATGACCGATTTAGGTGTCCTTGCCAAATATGTCATAACTCGGCTATACTGACACTTATGGAGCCGCAGTTTGCAGCAAAATGTTGTCCTATGTTTGCACTTCAAGTGCATACTTATTATGAGATGATGCCATTTGCGCCAGGCTGTTTTTGAAGCCCCTATAGCCGGCCTACTTTTTTGAGCATTTTGCCTTGGTCCCCCCTTGGCAAAATCTCAGAAAATGACCGATTTATGTGTCCTTGCCAAATTTGTCATAACTCGGCTATACGGACACTTATGGAGCCGCAGTTTGCAGCAAAATGTTGTCCTATGTTTGCACTTTAAGTGCATACTAATTAGGAGATGATGCCATTTGCGCCAGGCTGTTTTTGAAGCCCCTATAGCCGGCCTACTTTTTAGAGCATTTTGCCTTGGTCCCCCGTTGGCAAAATCTCAGAAAATGGCCGATTTAGAAGTCCTTGCCAAATTAGTCATCACTCGGCTATACGGACACTTATGCACTTATAGTGCCGCAGTTTGCAGCAAAATGTTGTCCTATGTTTGCACTTCAAGTGCATACTAATTAGGAGGTGATGTCATTTGCGCCAGGGTGTTTTTGAAGCCCGTATAGTCGGCCTACTTTTTTGAGCATTTTGCCTTGGTCCCCCCTTGGCAAAATCTCAGAAAATGACCGATTCAGGTGTTCTTGCCAAATTTGTCATAACTCAGCTATACAGACACTTATGGAGCCGCAGTTTGCAGCAAAATGTGTTCCTATGATTGCACTTCAAGTGCATACTAATTAGGAGATGATACCATTTGTGCCAGGGTGTTTTTGAAGCCCCTATAGTCAGCATACTTTTTTGAGCATTTTGCCTTGGTTCCCCCTTGGCAAAATCTCAGACAAAGGCCGATTTAGGTGTCCTTGCCAAATTTGTCATAACTCGGCTATACGGACACTTATTGAGCCGCAGTTTGCAGCAACATGTTGTCCTATGTTTGCACTTCAAGTGCATACTAATTAGGGGATGATGCTATTTGCGCCAGGGTGTTTTTGAAGCCCCGATAGTCGGCCTACTTTTTTGAGCATTTTGCCTTGGTCCCCCCTTGGAAAAATCTCAGAAAATGGCCGATTTAAATGTCCTTGCCAAATTTGTCATAACTCGGCTATACAGACACTTATGGAGCCGTAGTTTGCACCAAAATGTTGTCCTATGTTTGCACTTCAAGTGCATACTAATTAGGACATGATGCCATTTGCGCCAGGCTGTTTTCGAAGCCCGTATAGTCGGCCTACTTTTTTGACCATTTTGCCTTGGTGCCCCCTTGGCAAAATCTCAGAAAATGGCCGATTTAGGTGTCCTTGCCAAATTTGTCATAACTCGGCTATGCGGACACTTATAGAGCCGCAGTTTGCAGCAACATGTTGTCCTATGTTTGCACTTCAAGTGCATACTAATTAGGAGATGATGCTATCTGCGCCAGGGTGTTTTTGAAGCCCCTATAGTCGACCTACGTTTTTGAGCATTTTGCCTTCGTCCCCCCCTTGGCAAAATCTCAGAAAATGGCCGATGTAGGTATCCTTGCCAAATTTGTCATAACTCGGCTATACAGACACTTATGGAGCCGCAGTTTGCAGCAACATGTTGTCCTATGTTTGCACTTCAAGTGCATACTAATTAGGAGATGATGCCATTTGCGCCAGGGTGTTTTAGAAGCCCCTATAGTCGGCCTACTTTTTTGAGCATTTTGCCTTGGTCCACCCTTGGCAAAATCTCAGAAAATGGCCGATTTAGGTGTCCTTTCCAAATTTGTCATAACTCGGCTATACGGACACTTATGGAGCCGCAGTTTGCAGCAAAATGTGTTCCTATGTTTGCACTTAAAGTGCATACTAATTAGGAGATGATACCATTTGTGCCAGGGTGTTTTTGAAGCCCCTATAGTCAGCATACTTTTTTGAGCATTTTGCCTTGGTCCCCCCTTGGCAAAATCTCAGAAATTGGCCGATTTAGGTGTCCTTGCCAAACTTGTCATAACTCGGCTATACGGACACTTATGGAGCCGCAGTTTGCAGCAAAATGTTGTCCTATGTTACCACTTCAAGTGCATACTAATTCGGAGATGATGCCATTTGCAGCAAAATGTTGTCCTATGTTTGCAGTTCAAGTGCATTCTTGTTAGGAGATGATGCCATTTGCGCCAGGCTGTTTTTGAAGCCCCTATAGTCGGCCTACTTTTTTAAACATTGTGCCTTGGTCCCCCCTGGGCAAAATCTCAGAAAAAGGCTGATTTAGGTAACCTTGCCAAATTTGTCATAACTCGGCTATACGGACACTTATTGAGCCGCAGTTTGCAGCAAAATGTTGTCCTATGTTTGCACTTCAAGTGCATACTAATTAGGAGATGATGCCATTTGCGCCAGGGTGTTTTTGAAGCCCCCATTGTCGGCCTACTTTTTTGAGCATTTTGCCTTTGTCCCCCCTTGGCAAAATCTCAGATAATGGCCGATTTAGGTGTCCTTGCTAAATTTGTCATAACTTGGCTATACGGAGACTTATGGAGCCGCAGTTTGCAGCAAAATGTTGTCCTATGTTTGCACTTCAAGTGCATACTAATTAGGAGATGATGCCATTTGCCCCAGGGTGTTTGTGAAGCCCCTATAGTCGGCCTACTTTTTTGAGCATTTTGCCTTGGTCCCAGGCAGGTACAAAGGTTGGACCGGATCAACTCGGATCGCTGATTTGAATAAGAATAGGACCTATTGTTGCACGCCTCGTTCTTGAATAGGTGCTATTCTTATTCAAATCAGCGATCCAAGTTGATCCGGTCCGACTTTTGTACCTGCCTCTTGGTCCCCTCTTGGCAAACTCTTAGAAAATTGCCGATTTAGGTGTCCTTGCCAAATTTGTCATAACTCTGCTATAGGGACACTTATGGAGCCGCGGTTTGCAGCAAAATGTTGTCCTATGTTTGCACTTCAAGTGCATACTTATTAGGAGATGATGCCATTTGCGCCAGGCTGTTTATGAAGCCCCTATAGTCGGCCTACTTTTTTGAGCATTTTGCCTTGGTCCCCCTTTGGCAAAATCTCAGAAAATGGCCGATTTAGGTGTCCTTGCCAAATTTGTCATAACTCTGCTATAGGGACACTTATGGAGCCGCAGTTTGCAGCAAAATGTTGTCCTATGTTTGCACTTCAAGTGCATTTTAATTAGAAGATGATGCCATTTGCGCCAGGCTGTTTTTGAAGCCCCTATAGTCGGCCTACTTTTTTAAACATTGTGCCTTGGTCCCCCCTGGGCAAAATCTCAGAAAATGGCCGATTTAGGTGTCCTTGCCAAATTTGTCATAACTCGGCTATATGGACACTTATGCACTTATGGAGCCGCAGTTTACAGCAAAATGTTGTGCTATGTTTGCACTTCAAGTCCATACTAATTAGGAAATGATGCCATTTGCGCTAGGCTGTTTTTGAAGCCCCTATAGTCGGCCTACTTTTTTGAGCATTTTGCCTTGGTCCCCCCTTGGGAAAATCTCACAAAATGGCCGATTTAGGTGTCCTTGCCAAATCTGTCATAACTCGGCTATACGGACACTTATGGAGCCGCAGTTTGAAGCAAAATGTTGTCCTATGTTTGCACTTCAAGTGCATTTTAAATAGGAGATGATGCCATTTGCGCCAGGCTGTTTTTGAAGCCCCTATAGTCGGCCTACTTTTTTGAGCATTTTGCCTTGGTCCCCCCTTGGCAAAATCTCAGAAAATGGCCGATTTAGGTGTCCTTGCCAAAATTTGTCATAACTCGGCTATACGGACACCTATGGAGCCGCAGTTTGCAGCAAAATGTTGTCCTATAATTGCACTTCAAGTGCATACTAATTAGAAGATGATGCCATTTGCGCCAGGGTGTTTTTGAAGCCCCTATAGTCGGCCTACTTTTTTGAGCATTTTGCCTTGGTCCCCCCTTGGCAAAATCTCAGAAAATGGCCGATTTAGGAGTCCTTGCCAAATTTGTCATCACTCGGCTATACGGACACTTATGCACTTATGGAGCCGCAGTTTGCAGCAAAATGTTGTCCTATGTTTGCACTTCAAGTGCATACTAGTTAGGAGGTGATGTCATTTGCGCCAGGACGTTTTTGAAGCCCCTATAGTCGGCCTACTTTTTTGAGCATTTTGCCTTTGTCCCCCCTTGGCAAAATCTCAGATAATGGCCGATTTAGGTGTCCTTGCTAAATTTGTCATAACTTGGCTATACGGACACTTATGGAGCCGCAGTTTGCAGCAAAATGTTGTCCTATGTTTGCACTTCAAGTGCATACTAATTAGGAGATGATGCCATTTGCCCCAGGGTGTTTGTGAAGCCCCTATAGTCGGCCTACTTTTTTGAGCATTTTGCCTTGGTCCCAGGCAGGTACAAAAGTTGGACCGGATCAACTCGGATCGCTGATTTGAATAAGAATAGGACCTATTGTTGCACGCCTCGTTCTTGAATAGGTGCTATTCTTATTCAAATCAGCGATCCAAGTTGATCCAGTCTGACTTTTGTACCTGCCTCTTGGTCCCCCCTTGGCAAACTCTCAGAAAATTGCCGATTTAGGTGTCCTTGCCAAATTTGTCATAACTCTCCTATAGGGACACTTATGGAGCCGCAGTTTGCAGCAAAATGTTGTCCTATGTTTGCACTTCAAGTGCATACTTATTAGAAGATGATGCCATTTGCGCCAGGCTGTTTATGAAGCCCCTATAGTCGGCCTACTTTTTTGAGCATTTTGCCTTGGTCCCCCTTTAGCAAAATCTCAGAAAATGGCCGATTTAGGTGTCCTTGCCAAATTTGTCATAACTCGGCTATACGGACACTTATGGAGCCGCAGTTTGCAGCAAAATGTTGTCCTATGTTTGCACTTCAAGTGCATACTAATTAAAAGATGATGCCATTTGCACCAGGCAGTTTTTGAAGCCCCTATAGTCAGCGTACTTTTTTGAGCATTTTGCCTTGGTCCCCCCTTGGCAAAATCTCAGAAAATGTCCGATTTAGGTGTCCTTGCAAAATTTGTCATAACTCGGCAATACGGACACTTATGGAGCCACAGTTTGCAGCAAAATGTTGTCCTATGTTTGCACTTTAAGTGCATACTAATTAGGAGATGATGCCATTTGCGCCAGTCTGTATTTGAAGCCCCTAGAGTCGGCCTACTTTTTTGAGCATTTTGCCTTGGTCCCCCCTTGGCAAAATCTCAGAAAATGGCCGATTTAGGTGTCCTTGCCTAATTTGTCATAACTCGGCTATACGGACACTTATGGAGCCGCAGTTTGCAGAAAAATGTTGTCCTATGTTTGCACTTCAAGTGCATACCAATTATGAGATGATGCCATTTGCGCCAGGCTGTTTTTGAAGCCCCTATAGCCGGCCTTCTTTTTTGAGCATTTTGCCTTGGTCCCCCCTTGGCAAAATCTCAGAAAATGTCCGATTTAGGTGTCCTTGCAAAATTTGTCATAACTCGGCAATACGGACACTTATGGAGCCACAGTTTGCAGCAAAATGTTTTCCTATGTTTGCACTTTAAGTGCATACTAATTAGGAGATGATGCCATTAGCGCCAGGTTGTTTTTGAAGCCACTATAGTCGGCCTACTTTTTTGAGCATTTTCCCTTGGTCCCCGTTTGGCAAAATCTCAGAAAATCGCCGATTTAGGTGTGCTTGCCAGATTTGTCATAACTCGGCTATACGGACACTTATGGAGCTGCAGTTTGCAGCAAAATGTTGTCCTATGTTTGCACTTTAAGTGCATACTAATTAAGAGATGAAGCCATTTGCGCCAAAGTTTTTTTGAGGCCCCTATAGTTGGCCTACTTTTTTGAGCATTTTGCCTTGGTCCCCCCTTGGCAAAATCTCAGAAAATGGCCCATTTAGGTGTCCTTGCCAAATTTGTCATATCTCGGCTATACAGACACTTATGGAGCCGCAGTTTGCAGCAACATGTTGTCCTATGTTTGCACTTCAAGTGCATACTAATTAGGAGATGATGCCATTTGCGCCAGGCTGTTTTAGAAGCCCCTATAGTCGGCCTACGTTTTTGAGCATTTTGCCTTGGTCCACCCTTGGCAAAATCTCACAAAATGGCCGATTTAGGTGTCCTTGCCAAATTTGTCATAACTCGGCTATACGGACACTTATGGAGCCGCAGTTTGGAGCAAAGTGTTGTCCTATGTTTGCACCTTAAGTGCATACTAATTAGGAGATGATGCCATTTGCGCTATAGTGTTTTTGAAGCCCCTATAGTCGGCCTACTTTTTGGAGCATTTTGCCTTGGTCCCCCCTTGGCAAAATCTCAGAAAATGGCCCATTTAGGTGTCCTTTGCAAATTTGTCATAACTCGGCTATACGGACACTTATGGAGCCGCAGTTTGAAGCAAAATGTTGTCCTATGTTTGCACTTCAAGTGCATTTTAATTAGGAGATGATGCCATTTGCGCCAGGCTGTTTTTGGAGCCCCTATAGTCGGCCTACTTTTTTTACCATTTTGCCTTGGTCCCCCCTTAGCAAAATCTCAGAAAATGGCCGATTTAGGTGTGCTTGCCAAATTTGTCATAACTCGGCTATACGGACACTTATGGAGCCGCAGTTTAAAGCAAAATGTTGTTCTATGTTTGCACTTCAAGTGCATTTTAATTAGAAGATGATGCCATTTGCGCCAGGCTGTTTTTGAAGCCCCTATAGTCGGCCTACTTTTTTGAGCATTTTGCCTTGGTCCCCCCTGGGCAAAATCTAAGAAAATGGCCGATTTAGGTGTCCTTGCCAAATTTGTCATAACTCGGCTATACGGACACTTATGCACTTATGGAGCCGCAGTTTACAGCAAAATGTTGTGCTATGTTTGCACTTCAAGTCCATACTAATTAGGAGATGATTCCATTTGCGCCAGGCTGTTTTTGAAGCCCCTATAGTCGGCCTACTTTTTTGAGCATTTTGCCTTGGTCCCCCCTTGGCAAAATCTCACAAAATGGCCGATTTAGGTGTCCTTGCCAAATTTGTCATAACTCGGCTATACGGACACTTATGGAGCCGCAGTTTGAAGCAAAATGTTGTCCTATGTTTGCACTTCAAGTGCATTTTAAATAGGAGATGATGCCATTTGCGCCAGGGTGTTTTTGAAGCCCTTATAGTCGGCGTTCTTTTTTGAGCATTTTGCCTTGGTCCCCCCTTGGCAAAATCTCAGAAAATGTCCGATTTAGGTGTCCTTGCCAAATTTGTCATAACTCGGCAATACGGACACTTATGGAGCCACAGTTTGCAGCACAATGTTGTCCTATGTTTGCACTTTAAGTGCATACTAATTAGGAGATGATGCCATTCGCGCCAGGCTGTTTTTGAAGCCCCTATAGTCGGCCTACTTTTTTGAACATTTTGCCTTGGTCCCCCCTTGGCAAAATCTCAGATAATGGCCGATTTAGGTGTCCTTGCCAAATTTGTCATCACTCGGCTATACGGACACTTATGGAGCCGCAGTTTGAAGCAAAATGTTGTCCTATGTTTGCAATTCAAGTGCATTTTAAATAGGAGATGATGCCATTTGCCCCAGGGTGTTTGTGAAGCCCCTATAGTCGGCCTACTTTTTTGAGCATTTTGCCTTGGTCCCAGGCAGGTACAAAAGTTGGACCGGATTAACTCGGATCGCTGATTTGAATAAGAATAGGACCTATTGTTGCATGCCTCGTTCTTGAATAGGTGCTATTCTTATTCAAATCAGCGATCCGAGTTGATCCGGTCCGACTTTTGTACCTGCCTCTTGGTCCCCCCTTGGCAAACTCTCAGAAAATGGCCGATTTAGGTGTCCTTGCCAAATTTGTCATAACTCTGCTATACGGACACTTATGGAGCCGCAGTTTGCAGCAAAATGTTTTCCTATGTTTGCACTTCAAGTGCATACTTATTAGGAGATGATGCCATTCGCGCCAGGCTGTTTTTGAAGCCCCTATAGTCGGCCTACTTTTTTGAGCATTTTGCCTTGGTCCCCCCTTGGCAAAATCTCAGAAAATGGCCGATTTAGGTGTGCTTGCCAAATTTGTCATAACTCGGCTATACGGACACTTATGGAGCCGCAGTTTGCAGCAAAATGTTGTCCTATGTTTGCACTTCAAGTGCATACTAATTATGAGATGATGCCATTTGCGCCAGGCTGTTTTTGAAGCCCCTATAGCCGGCCTACTTTTTTGAGCATTTTGCCTTGGTCCCCCCTTGGCAAAATCTCAGAAAATGACCGATTTAGGTGTCCTTGCCAAATTTGTCATAACTCGGCTATACGGACACTTATGGAGCCGCAGTTTGCAGCAAAATGTTGTCCTATGTTTCCACTTCAAGTGCATACTAATTAGGAGATGATGCCATTTGCACCAGGGTGTTTTTGAAGCCCCTATAGTCAGCGTACTTTTTTGAGCATTTTGCCTTGGTCCCCCCTTGGCAAAATCTCAGAAAATGTCCGATTTAGGTGTCCTTGCCAAATATGTCATAACTCGGCAATACGGACACTTATGGAGCCACAGTTTGCAGCAAAATGTTGTCCTATGTTTGCACTTTAAGTGCATACTAATTAGGAGATGATGCCATTTGCGCCAGGCTGTTTTTAAAGCCCCTATAATCGGCCTACTTTTTTGAGCATTTTGCCTTGGTCCCCCCTTGGCAAAATCTCAGGAAATGACCGATTTAGGTGTCCTTGCCAAATTTGTCATAACTCAGCTATACGGACACTTATGGAGCCGCAGTTTGCAGCAAAATGTGTTCCTATGTTTGCACTTCAACTGCATACTAATTAGGAGATGATACCATTTGTGCCAGGGTGTTTTTGAAGCCCCTATAGTAAGCATACTTTTTTGAGCATTTGGCTTGGTCCCCCCTTGGCAAAATCTCAGAAAATGGCCGATTTAGGTGTCCTTGCCAAATTTGTCATAACTCGGCTATACGGACACTTATGGAGCCGCAGTTTGCAGCAAAATGTTGTCCTATGTTTGCACTTCAAGGGCATACTAATTAGGAGATGATGCCATTTGCGCCAGGGTGTTCTTGAAGCCCCTATAGTCGGCCTACTTTTTTGAGCATTTTGCCTTGGTCCCCCCTTGGCAAAATCTCAGATAATGGCCGATTTAGGTGTCCTTGCCAAATTTGTCATAACTTGGCTATACGGACACTTATGGAGCCGCAGTTTGCAGCAAAATGTTGTCCTATGTTTGCACTTCAAGTGCATACTAATTAGGAGATGATGCCATTTGCCCCAGGGTGTTTGTGAAGCCCCTATAGTCGGCCTACTTTTTTGAGCATTTTGCCTTGGTCCCAGGCAGGTACAAAAGTTGGACCGGATCAACTCGGATCGCTGATTTGAATAAGAATAGGACCTATTGTTGCATGCCTCGTTCTTGAATAGGTGCTATTCTTATTCAAATCAGCGATCCAAGTTGATCCGGTCCGACTTTTGTACCTGCCTCTTGGTCCCCCCTTGGCAAACTCTCAGAAAATGGCCGATTTAGGTGTCCTTGCCAAATTTGTCATAACTCGGCTATACGGACACTTATGGAGCCGCAGTTTGCAGCAAAATGTTGTCCTATGCTTGCACTTTAAGTGCATACTAATTAGGAGATGATGCCATTTGCGCCAGGCTGTTTTTGAAGCCCCTATAGTCTGCCTACTTTTTTGAGCACTTTGCGTTGGTCCCCCCTTGGCAAAATCTCAGATAATGGCCGATTTAGGTGTCCTTGCCAAATTTGTCATAACTCTGCTATACGGACACTTATGGAGCCGCAGTTTGCAGCAAAATGTTGTCCTATGTTTGCACTTTAAGTGCATACTAATTAGGAGATGATGCCATTTGCCCCAGGGTGTTTGTGAAGCCCCTATAATCGGCCTACTTTTTTGAGCATTTTGCCTTGGTCCCAGGCAGGTACAAAAGTTGGACTGGATCAACTCGGATCGCTGATTTGAATAAGAATAGGACCTATTGTTGCATGCCTCGTTCTTGAATAGGTGCTATTCTTATTCAAATCAGCGATCCGAGTTGATCCGGTCCGACTTTTGTACCTGCCTCTTGGTCCCCCCTTGGCAAACTCTCAGAAAATGGCCGATTTAGGTGTCCTTGCCAAATTTGTCATAACTCTGCTATACGGACACTTATGGAGCCGCAGTTTGCAGCAAAATGTTGTCCTATGTTTGCACTTCAAGTGCATACTTATTAGGAGATGATGCCATTCGCGCCAGGCTGTTTTTGAAGCCCCTATAGTCGGCCTACTTTTTTGAGCATTTTGCCTTGGTCCCCCCTTGGCAAAATCTGAGAAAATGGCCGATTTAGGTGTCCTTGCCAAATTTGTCATAACTCGGCTATACGGACACTTATGGAGCCGCAGTTTGCAGCAAAATGTTGTCCTATGTTTGCACTTCAAGTGCATACTAATTATGAGATGATGCCATTTGCGCCAGGCTGTTTTTGAAGCCCCTATAGCCGGCCTTCTTTTTTGAGCATTTTGCCTTGGTCCCCCCTTGGCAAAATCTCAGAAAATGACCAATTTAGGTGTGCTTCCCAAATTTGTCATAACTCGGCTATACGGACACTTATGGAGCCGCAGTTTGCAGCAAAATGTTGTCCTATGTTTCCACTTCAAGTGCATACTAATTAAAAGATGATGCCATTTGCACCAGGCAGTTTTTGAAGCCCCTATAGTCAGCGTACTTTTTTGAGCATTTTGCCTTGGTCCCCCCTTGGCAAAATCTCAGAAAATGTCCGATTTAGGTGTCCTTGCAAAATTTGTCATAACTCGGCAATACGGACACTTATGGAGCCACAGTTTGCAGCAAAATGTTGTCCTATGTTTGCACTTTAAGTGCATACTAATTAGGAGATGATGCCATTTGCGCCAGTCTGTATTTGAAGCCCCTAGAGTCGGCCTACTTTTTTGAGCATTTTGCCTTGGTCCCCCCTTGGCAAAATCTCAGAAAATGGCCGATTTAGGTGTCCTTGCCTAATTTGTCATAACTCGGCTATACGGACACTTATGGAGCCGCAGTTTGCAGAAAAATGTTGTCCTATGTTTGCACTTCAAGTGCATACCAATTATGAGATGATGCCATTTGCGCCAGGCTGTTTTTGAAGCCCCTATAGCCGGCCTTCTTTTTTGAGCATTTTGCCTTGGTCCCCCCTTGGCAAAATCTCAGAAAATGTCCGATTTAGGTGTCCTTGCAAAATTTGTCATAACTCGGCAATACGGACACTTATGGAGCCACAGTTTGCAGCAAAATGTTGTCCTATGTTTGCACTTTAAGTGCATACTAATTAGGAGATGATGCCATTAGCGCCAGGTTGTTTTTGAAGCCACTATAGTCGGCCTACTTTTTTGAGCATTTTCCCTTGGTCCCCGTTTGGCAAAATCTCAGAAAATCGCCGATTTAGGTGTGCTTGCCAGATTTGTCATAACTCGGCTATACGGACACTTATGGAGCTGCAGTTTGCAGCAAAATGTTGTCCTATGTTTGCACTTTAAGTGCATACTAATTAAGAGATGATGCCATTTGCGCCAAAGTTTTTTTGAGGCCCCTATAGTTGGCCTACTTTTTTGAGCATTTTGCCTTGGTCCCCCCTTGGCAAAATCTCAGAAAATGGCCCATTTAGGTGTCCTTGCCAAATTTGTCATATCTCGGCTATACAGACACTTATGGAGCCGCAGTTTGCAGCAACATGTTGTCCTATGTTTGCACTTCAAGTGCATACTAATTAGGAGATGATGCCATTTGCGCCAGGCTGTTTTAGAAGCCCCTATAGTCGGCCTACGTTTTTGAGCATTTTGCCTTGGTCCACCCTTGGCAAAATCTCACAAAATGGCCGATTTAGGTGTCCTTGCCAAATTTGTCATAACTCGGCTATACGGACACTTATGGAGCCGCAGTTTGGAGCAAAGTGTTGTCCTATGTTTGCACCTTAAGTGCATACTAATTAGGAGATGATGCCATTTGCGCTATAGTGTTTTTGAAGCCCCTATAGTCGGCCTACTTTTTGGAGCATTTTGCCTTGGTCCCCCCTTGGCAAAATCTCAGAAAATGGCCCATTTAGGTGTCCTTTGCAAATTTGTCATAACTCGGCTATACGGACACTTATGGAGCCGCAGTTTGAAGCAAAATGTTGTCCTATGTTTGCACTTCAAGTGCATTTTAATTAGGAGATGATGCCATTTGCGCCAGGCTGTTTTTGGAGCCCCTATAGTCGGCCTACTTTTTTTACCATTTTGCCTTGGTCCCCCCTTAGCAAAATCTCAGAAAATGGCCGATTTAGGTGTGCTTGCCAAATTTGTCATAACTCGGCTATACGGACACTTATGGAGCCGCAGTTTAAAGCAAAATGTTGTTCTATGTTTGCACTTCAAGTGCATTTTAATTAGAAGATGATGCCATTTGCGCCAGGCTGTTTTTGAAGCCCCTATAGTCGGCCTACTTTTTTGAGCATTTTGCCTTGGTCCCCCCTGGGCAAAATCTAAGAAAATGGCCGATTTAGGTGTCCTTGCCAAATTTGTCATAACTCGGCTATACGGACACTTATGCACTTATGGAGCCGCAGTTTACAGCAAAATGTTGTGCTATGTTTGCACTTCAAGTCCATACTAATTAGGAGATGATTCCATTTGCGCCAGGCTGTTTTTGAAGCCCCTATAGTCGGCCTACTTTTTTGAGCATTTTGCCTTGGTCCCCCCTTGGCAAAATCTCACAAAATGGCCGATTTAGGTGTCCTTGCCAAATTTGTCATAACTCGGCTATACGGACACTTATGGAGCCGCAGTTTGAAGCAAAATGTTGTCCTATGTTTGCACTTCAAGTGCATTTTAAATAGGAGATGATGCCATTTGCGCCAGGGTGTTTTTGAAGCCCTTATAGTCGGCGTTCTTTTTTGAGCATTTTGCCTTGGTCCCCCCTTGGCAAAATCTCAGAAAATGTCCGATTTAGGTGTCCTTGCCAAATTTGTCATAACTCGGCAATACGGACACTTATGGAGCCACAGTTTGCAGCACAATGTTGTCCTATGTTTGCACTTTAAGTGCATACTAATTAGGAGATGATGCCATTCGCGCCAGGCTGTTTTTGAAGCCCCTATAGTCGGCCTACTTTTTTGAACATTTTGCCTTGGTCCCCCCTTGGCAAAATCTCAGATAATGGCCGATTTAGGTGTCCTTGCCAAATTTGTCATCACTCGGCTATACGGACACTTATGGAGCCGCAGTTTGAAGCAAAATGTTGTCCTATGTTTGCAATTCAAGTGCATTTTAAATAGGAGATGATGCCATTTGCCCCAGGGTGTTTGTGAAGCCCCTATAGTCGGCCTACTTTTTTGAGCATTTTGCCTTGGTCCCAGGCAGGTACAAAAGTTGGACCGGATTAACTCGGATCGCTGATTTGAATAAGAATAGGACCTATTGTTGCATGCCTCGTTCTTGAATAGGTGCTATTCTTATTCAAATCAGCGATCCGAGTTGATCCGGTCCGACTTTTGTACCTGCCTCTTGGTCCCCCCTTGGCAAACTCTCAGAAAATGGCCGATTTAGGTGTCCTTGCCAAATTTGTCATAACTCTGCTATACGGACACTTATGGAGCCGCAGTTTGCAGCAAAATGTTTTCCTATGTTTGCACTTCAAGTGCATACTTATTAGGAGATGATGCCATTCGCGCCAGGCTGTTTTTGAAGCCCCTATAGTCGGCCTACTTTTTTGAGCATTTTGCCTTGGTCCCCCCTTGGCAAAATCTCAGAAAATGGCCGATTTAGGTGTCCTTGCCAAATTTGTCATAACTCGGCTATACGGACACTTATGGAGCCGTAGTTTGCAGCAAAATGTTGTCCTATGTTTGCACTTCAAGTGCATACTAATTAGGAGATGATGCCATTTGCGCCAGGGTGTTTTTGAAGCCCATATAGTCGGCCTACTTTTTTGACCATTTTGCCTTGGCAAAATCTCAGAAAATGGCCGATTTAGGTGTCCTTGCCAAATTTGTCATAACTCGGCTATACGGACACTTATGGAGCCGCAGTTTGCAGCAAAATGTTTTCCTATGTTTGCACTTCAAGTGCATACTTATTAGGAGATGATGCCATTCGCGCCAGGCTGTTTTTGAAGCCCCTATAGTCGGCCTACTTTTTTGAGCATTTTGCCTTGGTCCCCCCTTGGCAAAATCTCAGAAAATGGCCGATTTAGGTGTCCTTGCCAAATTTGTCATAACTCGGCTATACGGACACTTATGGAGCCGCAGTTTGCAGCAAAATGTTGTCCTATGTTTCCACTTCAAGTGCATACTAATTAGGATATGATGCCATTTGCACCAGGGAGTTTTTGAAGCCCCTATAGTCACCGTACTTTTTTGAGCATTTTGCCTTGGTCCCCCCTTGGCAAAATCTCAGAAAATGTCCGATTTAGGTGTCCTTGCCAAATTTGTCATAACTCGGCAATACGGACACTTATGGAGCCACAGTTTGCAGCAAAATGTTGTCCTATGTTTGGACTTTAAGTGCATACTAGTTAAGAGATGATGCCATTTGCGCCAGGGTGTTTTTGAAGCCCCTATAGTCGGCCTACTTTTTTGAGCATTTTGCCTTGGTCCCCCCTTGGCAAAATCTCAGAAAATGGCCGATTTAGGTGTGCTTGCCAAATTTGACATAACTCGGCTATACGGACACTTATGGAGCCGTAGTTTGCAGCAAAATGTTGTCCTATGTTTGCACTTCAAGTGCATACTAATTAGGAGATCATGCCATTTGCGCCAGGGTGTTTTTGAAGCCCGTATAGTCGGCTTACTTTTTTGACCATTTTGCCTTGGCAAAATCTCAGAAAATGTCCGATTTAGGTGTCCTTGCCAAATTTGTCATAACTCGGCTATACGGACACTTATGGAGCCGCAGTTTGCAGCAAAATGTTTTCCTATGTTTGCACTTCAAGTGCATACTAATTATGAGATGATGCCATTTGCGCCAGGCTGTTTTTGAAGCCCCTATAGTCGGCCTACTTTTTTGAGCATTTTGCCTTGGTCCCCCCTTGGCCAAATCTTAGAAAATGGCCCCATTAGGTGTCCTTGCCAAATTTGTCACAACTCGGCTTTACGGACTCTTATGGAGCCGCCGTTTGCATCAAAATGTGGTCCTATGCTTGCACTTCAAGTGCATACTAATTAGGAGATGATGCTATTTGCGCCAGGGTGTTTTTTGAAGCCCCTATAGTCGGCCTACTTTTTTGAGAATTTTGCCTTGGTCCCCCCTTGGCAAAATCTCAGAAAATGACCGATTTAGGTGTGCTTGCCAAATTTGTCATAACTCGGCTATACGGACACTTATGGAGCCGCAGTTTGCAGCAAAATGTTGTCCTATGTTTCCACTTCAAGCGCATACTAATTAGGAGATGATGCCATTTGCACCAGCGTGTTTTTTAAGCCCCTATAGTCAGCGTACTTTTTTGAGCATTTTGCCTTGGTCCCCCCTGGGCAAAATCTCAGAAAATGTCCGATTTAGGTGTCCTTGCCAAACTTGTCATAACTCGGCAATACGCACACTTATGGAGCCACAGTTTGCAGCAAAATGTTGTCCTATGTTTGCACTTTAAGTGCATACTAATTAGGAGATAATGCCATTTGCGCCAGGCTGTTTTTGAAGCCACTATAGTCGACCTACTTTTTTGAGCATTTTGCCTTGGTCCCCGCTTGGCAAAATCTCAGAAAATGGCCGATTTAGGTGTGCTTGCCAAATTTGTCATAACTCGGCTATACGGACACTTATGGAGCCGTAGTTTGCAGCAAAATGTTGTCCTATGTTTGCACTTCAAGTGCATACTAATTAGGAGATGATGCCATTTGCGCCAGAGTGTTTTTGAAGCCCTTATAGTTGGCCTACTTTTTTGACCATTTTGCCTTGGTGCCCCCTTGGCAAAATCTCAGAAAATGGCCGATTTTGGTGTCCTTGCCAAATTTGTCATAACTCGGCTATACAGACACTTATGGAGCTGCAGTTTGCAGCAAAATGTTGTCCTATGTCTGCACTTCAAGTGCATACTAATTAAGAGATGATGCCATTTGAGCCAGGGTTTTTTTGAAGCCCCTATAGTTGGCCTACTTTTTTGAGCATTTTGCCTTGGTCCCCCCTTGGCAAAATCTCAGAAAATGGCCCATTTAGGTGTCCTTGCCAAATTTGTCATATCTCGGCTATACGGACACTTATGGAGCCGCAGTTTGCATCAAAATGTGGTCCTATGTATGCACTTGAAGCGCATACTAATTAGGAGATGATGCCATTTGCGCCAGGCTGTTTTAGAAACCCCTATTGTCGGCCTACTTTTTTGAGCATTTTGCCTTGGTCCACCCTTAGCAAAATCTCAGAAAATGGCTGATTTAGGTGTCCTTGCCAAATTTGTCATAACTCGGCTATACGCACACTTATGGAGCCGCAGTTTGGAGCAAAATGTTGTCCAATGTTTGCACCTTAAGTGCATACTAATTAGGAGATGATGCCATATGCGCTATAGTGTTTTTGAAGTCCCTATAGTCGGCCTACTTTTTGGAGCATTTTGCCTTGGTCCCCCCTTGGCAAAATCTCAGAAAATGGCCCATTTAGGTGTCCTTGCCAAATTTGTCATAACTCGGCTATACGGACACTTATGGAGCCGCAGTTTGAAGCAAAATGTTGGCCTATGTTTGCACTTCACGTGCATTTTAATTAGGAGATGATGCCATTTGCGCCAGGCTGTTTTTGGAGCCCCTATAGTCGGCCTACTATTTTGGGCATTTTGCCTTGGTCCCCCCTTGGCAAAATCTCAGAAAAAGACCGATTTAGGTGTGCTTCCTAAATTTGTCATAACTCGGCTATACGGACACTTATGGAGCCGCAGTTTGCAGCAAAATGTTGTCCTATGTTTCCACTTCAAGTGCATACTAATTAGGATATGATGCCATTTGCACCAGGGAGTTTTTGAAGCCCCTATAGTCAGCGTACTTTTTTGAGCATTTTGCCTTGGTCCCCCCTTGGCAAAATCTCAGAAAATGTCCGATTTAGGTGTCCTTGCCAAATTTGTCATAACTCGGCAATACGGACACTTATGGAGCCACAGTTTGCAGCAAAATGTTGTCCTATGTTTGGACTTTAAGTGCATACTAGTTAGGAGATGATGCCATTTGCGCCAGGGTGTTTTTGAAGCCCCTATAGTCGGCCTACTTTTTTGAGCATTTTGCCTTGGTCCCCCCTTGGCAAAATCTCAGAAAATGGCCGATTTAGGTGTGCTTGCCAAATTTGTCATAACTCGGCTATACGGACACTTATGGAGCCGTAGTTTGCAGCAAAATGTTGTCCTATGTTTGCACTTCAAGTGCATACTAATTAGGAGATGATGCCATTTGCGCCAGGGTGTTTTTGAAGCCCGTATAGTCGGCCTACTTTTTTGACCATTTTGCCTTGGTGCCCCCTTGGCAAAATCTCAGAAAATGGCCGATTTAGGTGTCCTTGCCAAATTTGTCATAACTCAGCTATACGGACACTTATTGAGCCGCAGTTTGTGATGTCATTTGCGCCAGGGTGTTTTTGAAGCCCCTATATTCGGCCTACTTTTTTAAGCATTTTGCCTTGGTCCCCCCCCTTGGCAAACTCTCAGAAAATGGCCGATTTAGGTGTCCTTGCCAAATTTGTCATAACTCTGCTATACGGACACTTATGGAGCCGCAGTTTGCAGCAAAATGTTGTCCTATGTTTGCACTTCAAGTGCATACCTATTAGGAGATGATGCCATTTGCGCCAGGCTGTTTTTGAAGCCCCTATAGTCGGCCTACTTTTTTGAGCATTTTGCCTTGGTCCCCCCTTGGCAAAATGTCAGAAAATGGCCGATTTAAATGTCCTTGCCAAATTTGTCATAACTCGGCAATACGGACAGTTATGGAGCCACAGTTTGCAGCACAATGATGTCCTATGTTTGCACTTTAAGTGCATACTAATTAAGAGATGATGCCATTCGCGCCAGGCTGTTTTTGAAGCCCCTATAGTCGGCCTTCTTTTTTGAGCATTTTGCCTTGGTCCCCCCTTGGCAAAATCTCAGAAAATGGCCGATTTAGGTGTGCTTGCCAAAGTTGTCATAACTCGGCAATACGGACACTTATGGAGCCGTAGTTTGCAGCAAAATGTTGTCCTATGTTTGCACTTCAAGTGCATACTAATTAGGAGATGATGCCATTTGCGCCAGGGTGTTTTTGAAGCCCGTATAGTCGGCCTACTTTTTTGACCATTTTGCCTTGGCAAAATCTCAGAAAATGGCCGATTTAGGTGTCCTTGCCAAATTTGTCATAACTCGGCTATACGGACACCTATGGAGCTGCAGTTTGCAGCAAAATGTTGTCCTATAATTGCACTTCAAGTGCATACTAATTAGGAGATGATGCCATTTGCGCCAGGGTGTTTTTGAAGCCCCTATAGTCGGCCTACTTTTTTGAGCATTTTGCCTTGGTCCCCCCTTGGCAAAATCTTAGAAAATGGCCGATTTAGGTGTGCTTGCCAAATTTGTCATAACTCGGCCATACGGACACTTATGGAGCCGTAGTTTGCAGCAAAATGTTGTCCTATGTTTGCACTTCAAGTGCATACTAATTAGGAGATGATGCCATTTGCGCCAGGGTGTTTTTGAAGCCCGTATATTCGGCCTACTTTTTTGACCACTTTGCCTTGGTGCCCCCTTGGCAAAATCTCAGAAAATGGCCGATTTAGGTGTCCTTGCCAAATTTGTCATAACTCGGCTATACGGACACTTATGGAGCCGCAGTTTGCAGCAAAATGTTGTCCTATGTTTGCACTTCAAGTGAATACTAATTATGAGATGATGCCATTTGCGCCAGGCTGTTTTTGAAGCCCCTATAGCCGGCCTACTTTTTTGAGCATTTTGCCTTGGTCCCCCCTTGGCAAAATCTCAGAAAATGACCGATTTAGGTGTGCTTGCCAAATTTGTCATAACTCGGCTATACGGACACTTATGGAGCCGCAGTTTGCAGCAAAATGTTGTCCTATGTTTCCACTTCAAGTGCATACTAATTAGGAGATGATGCCATTTGCACCAGCGTGTTTTTGAAGCCCCTATAGCCGGCCTACTTTTTTGAGCATTTTGCCTTGGTCCCCCCCTTGGCAAAATCTCAGAAAATGTCCGATTTAGGTGTCCTTGCCAAATTTGTCATAACTCGGAAATACGGACACTTATGGAGCCACAGTTTGCAGCAAAATGTTGTCCTATGTTTGCACTTTAAGTGCATTTTAATTAGGAGATGATGCCATTTGCGCCAGGCTGCTTTTGAAGCCACTATAGTCGGCCTTCTTTTTTGAGCATTTTTCCTTGGTCCCCGCTTGGCAAAATCTCAGAAAATGGCCGATTTAGGTGTGCTTGCCAAATTTGTCATAACTCGGCTATACGGACCCTTATGGAGCCGTAGTTTGCAGCAAAATGTTGTCCTATGTTTGCACTTCAAGTCCATACTAATTAGAAGATGATGCCATTTGCGCCAGGGAGTTTTTGAAGCCCGTATAGTCGGCCTACTTTTTTGACCACTTTGCCTTGGTGCCCCCTTGGCAAAATCTCAGAAAATGGCCGATTTAGGTGTCCTTGCCAAATTTGTCATAACTCGGCTATACGGACACTTATGGAGCCGCAGTTTGCAGCAATATGTTGTCCTATGTTTGCACTTCAAGTGCATACTAATTAGGAGATGATGCTATTTGCGCCAGGGTGTTTTTGAAGCCCCGATAGTCGGCCTACTT
The DNA here is from genome assembly GCA_964020085.1 of Micromussa lordhowensis. Classification (NCBI taxonomy): domain Eukaryota; kingdom Metazoa; phylum Cnidaria; class Anthozoa; order Scleractinia; family Lobophylliidae; genus Micromussa; species Micromussa lordhowensis. Next base: position 26,292,584 of record OZ026598.1, read on the forward strand.
TTTTGAGCATTTTGCCTTGGTCCCCCCTTGGAAAAATCTTAGAAGATGGCCGATTTAGGTGTCCTTGCCAAATTTGTCATAACTCGGCTATACAGACACTTATGGAGCTGCAGTTTGCAGCAAAATGTTGTCCTATGTCTGCACTTCAAGTGCATACTAATTAAGAGATGATGCCATTTGCGCCAGGGTTTTTTTGAAGCCCCTATAGTTGGCCTACTTTTTTGAGCATTTTGCCTTGGTCTCCCCTTGGCAAAATTTCAGAAAATGGCCCATTTAGGTGTCCTTGCCAAATTTGTCATATCTCGGCTATACGGACACTTATGGAGCCGCAGTTTGCAGCAAAATGTGGTCCTATGTTTGCACTTCAAGTGCATACTAATTAGGAGATGATGCTATTTTCGCCAGGGTGTTTTTGAAGCCCGTATAGTCGGCTTACTTTTTTGACCATTTTGCCTTGGCAAAATCTCAGAAAATGGCCGATTTAGGTGTCCTTGCCAAATTTGTCATAACTCGGCTATACGGACACTTATGGAGCCGCAGTTTGCAGCAAAATGTTTTCCTATGTTTGCACTTCAAGTGCATACTAATTATGAGATGATGCCATTTGCGCCAGGCTGTTTTTGAAGCCCCTATAGTCGGCCTACTTTTTTGAGCATTTTGCCTTGGTCCCCCCTTGGCCAAATCTTAGAAAATGGCCCCATTAGGTGTCCTTGCCAAATTTGTCACAACTCGGCTTTACGGACTCTTATGGAGCCGCCGTTTGCATCAAAATGTGGTCCTATGCTTGCACTTCAAGTGCATACTAATTAGGAGATGATGCTATTTGCGCCAGGGTGTTTTTTGAAGCCCCTATAGTCGGCCTACTTTTTTGAGAATTTTGCCTTGGTCCCCCCTTGGCAAAATCTCAGAAAATGACCGATTTAGGTGTGCTTGCCAAATTTGTCATAACTCGGCTATACGGACACTTATGGAGCCGCAGTTTGCAGCAAAATGTTGTCCTATGTTTCCACTTCAAGCGCATACTAATTAGGAGATGATGCCATTTGCACCAGCGTGTTTTTTAAGCCCCTATAGTCAGCGTACTTTTTTGAGCATTTTGCCTTGGTCCCCCCTGGGCAAAATCTCAGAAAATGTCCGATTTAGGTGTCCTTGCCAAACTTGTCATAACTCGGCAATACGCACACTTATGGAGCCACAGTTTGCAGCAAAATGTTGTCCTATGTTTGCACTTCAAGTGCATACTAATTAGGAGATAATGCCATTTGCGCCAGGCTGTTTTTGAAGCCACTATAGTCGACCTACTTTTTTGAGCATTTTGCCTTGGTCCCCGCTTGGCAAAATCTCAGAAAATGGCCGATTTAGGTGTGCTTGCCAAATTTGTCATAACTCGGCTATACGGACACTTATGGAGCCGTAGTTTGCAGCAAAATGTTGTCCTATGTTTGCACTTCAAGTGCATACTAATTAGGAGATGATGCCATTTGCGCCAGAGTGTTTTTGAAGCCCTTATAGTTGGCCTACTTTTTTGACCATTTTGCCTTGGTGCCCCCTTGGCAAAATCTCAGAAAATGGCCGATTTTGGTGTCCTTGCCAAATTTGTCATAACTCGGCTATACAGACACTTATGGAGCTGCAGTTTGCAGCAAAATGTTGTCCTATGTCTGCACTTCAAGTGCATACTAATTAAGAGATGATGCCATTTGAGCCAGGGTTTTTTTGAAGCCCCTATAGTTGGCCTACTTTTTTGAGCATTTTGCCTTGGTCCCCCCTTGGCAAAATCTCAGAAAATGGCCCATTTAGGTGTCCTTGCCAAATTTGTCATATCTCGGCTATACGGACACTTATGGAGCCGCAGTTTGCATCAAAATGTGGTCCTATGTATGCACTTGAAGCGCATACTAATTAGGAGATGATGCCATTTGCGCCAGGCTGTTTTAGAAACCCCTATTGTCGGCCTACTTTTTTGAGCATTTTGCCTTGGTCCACCCTTAGCAAAATCTCAGAAAATGGCTGATTTAGGTGTCCTTGGCAAATTTGTCATAACTCGGCTATACGCACACTTATGGAGCCGCAGTTTGGAGCAAAATGTTGTCCAATGTTTGCACCTTAAGTGCATACTAATTAGGAGATGATGCCATATGCGCTATAGTGTTTTTGAAGTCCCTATAGTCGGCCTACTTTTTGGAGCATTTTGCCTTGGTCCCCCCTTGGCAAAATCTCAGAAAATGGCCCATTTAGGTGTCCTTGCCAAATTTGTCATAACTCGGCTATACGGACACTTATGGAGCCGCAGTTTGAAGCAAAATGTTGGCCTATGTTTGCACTTCACGTGCATTTTAATTAGGAGATGATGCCATTTGCGCCAGGCTGTTTTTGGAGCCCCTATAGTCGGCCTACTATTTTGGGCATTTTGCCTTGGTCCCCCCTTGGCAAAATCTCAGAAAAAGACCGATTTAGGTGTGCTTCCTAAATTTGTCATAACTCGGCTATACGGACACTTATGGAGCCGCAGTTTGCAGCAAAATGTTGTCCTATGTTTCCACTTCAAGTGCATACTAATTAGGATATGATGCCATTTGCACCAGGGAGTTTTTGAAGCCCCTATAGTCAGCGTACTTTTTTGAGCATTTTGCCTTGGTCCCCCCTTGGCAAAATCTCAGAAAATGTCCGATTTAGGTGTCCTTGCCAAATTTGTCATAACTCGGCAATACGGACACTTATGGAGCCACAGTTTGCAGCAAAATGTTGTCCTATGTTTGGACTTTAAGTGCATACTAGTTAGGAGATGATGCCATTTGCGCCAGGGTGTTTTTGAAGCCCCTATAGTCGGCCTACTTTTTTGAGCATTTTGCCTTGGTCCCCCCTTGGCAAAATCTCAGAAAATGGCCGATTTAGGTGTGCTTGCCAAATTTGTCATAACTCGGCTATACGGACACTTATGGAGCCGTAGTTTGCAGCAAAATGTTGTCCTATGTTTGCACTTCAAGTGCATACTAATTAGGAGATGATGCCATTTGCGCCAGGGTGTTTTTGAAGCCCGTATAGTCGGCCTACTTTTTTGACCATTTTGCCTTGGTGCCCCCTTGGCAAAATCTCAGAAAATGGCCGATTTAGGTGTCCTTGCCAAATTTGTCATAACTCAGCTATACGGACACTTATTGAGCCGCAGTTTGTGATGTCATTTGCGCCAGGGTGTTTTTGAAGCCCCTATATTCGGCCTACTTTTTTAAGCATTTTGCCTTGGTCCCCCCCCTTGGCAAACTCTCAGAAAATGGCCGATTTAGGTGTCCTTGCCAAATTTGTCATAACTCTGCTATACGGACACTTATGGAGCCGCAGTTTGCAGCAAAATGTTGTCCTATGTTTGCACTTCAAGTGCATACCTATTAGGAGATGATGCCATTTGCGCCAGGCTGTTTTTGAAGCCCCTATAGTCGGCCTACTTTTTTGAGCATTTTGCCTTGGTCCCCCCTTGGCAAAATGTCAGAAAATGGCCGATTTAAATGTCCTTGCCAAATTTGTCATAACTCGGCAATACGGACAGTTATGGAGCCACAGTTTGCAGCACAATGATGTCCTATGTTTGCACTTTAAGTGCATACTAATTAAGAGATGATGCCATTCGCGCCAGGCTGTTTTTGAAGCCCCTATAGTCGGCCTTCTTTTTTGAGCATTTTGCCTTGGTCCCCCCTTGGCAAAATCTCAGAAAATGGCCGATTTAGGTGTGCTTGCCAAATTTGTCATAACTCGGCAATACGGACACTTATGGAGCCGTAGTTTGCAGCAAAATGTTGTCCTATGTTTGCACTTCAAGTGCATACTAATTAGGAGATGATGCCATTTGCGCCAGGGTGTTTTTGAAGCCCGTATAGTCGGCCTACTTTTTTGACCATTTTGCCTTGGCAAAATCTCAGAAAATGGCCGATTTAGGTGTCCTTGCCAAATTTGTCATAACTCGGCTATACGGACACTTATGGAGCCGCAGTTTGCAGCAAAATGTTTTCCTATGTTTGCACTTCAAGTGCATACTAATTAAGAGATGATGCCATTTGCGCCAGGGTTTTTTTGAAGCCCCTATAGTTGGCCTACTTTTTTGAGCATTTTGCCTTGGTCCCCCCTTGGCAAAATCTCAGAAAATGGCCCATTTAGGTGTCCTTGCCAAATTTGTCATATCTCGGCTATACGGACACTTATGGAGCCGCAGTTTGCAGCAAAATGTGGTCCTATGTTTGCACTTCAAGTGCATACTAATTAGGAGATGATGCTATTTGCGCCAGGCTGTTTTTGAAGCCCCTATATTCGGCCTACTTTTTTGAGCATTTTGCCTTGGTCCCCCCTTGGCAAAATCTCAGAAAATGGCCGATATAGGTATCCTTGCCAAATTTGTCATAACTCGGCTATACAGACACTTATGGAGCGGCAGTTTGCAGCAACATGTTGTCCTATGTTTGCACTTGAAGTGCATACTAATTAGGAGATGATGCCATTTGCGCCAGGCTGTTTTAGAAGCCCCTATAGTCGGCCTACTTTTTTGAGCATTTTGCCTTGGTCCACCCTTGGCAAAATCTCACAAAATGGCCGATTTAGGTGTCCTTGCCAAATTTGTCATAACTCGGCTATACGGACACTTATGGAGCCGCAGTTTAAAGCAAAATGTTGTCCTATGTTTGCACTTCAAGTGCATTTAAATTAGAAGATGATGCCATTTGCGCCAGGGTGTTTTTGAAGCCCCTATAGTCGGCCTTCTTTTTTGAGCATTTTGCCTTGGTCCCCCCTTGGCAAAATCTCAGAAAATGGCCGATTTAGGTGTCCTTGCCAAATTTGTCATAACTCGGCTATACGGACACCTATGGAGCTGCAGTTTGCAGCAAAATGTTGTCCTATAATTGCACTTCAAGTGCATACTAATTAGGAGATGATGCCATTTGCGCCAGGGTGTTTTTGAAGCCCCTATAGTCGGCCTACTTTTTTGAGCATTTTGCCTTGGTCCCCCCTTGGCAAAATCTTAGAAAATGGCCGATTTAGGTGTGCTTGCCAAATTTGTCATAACTCGGCCATACGGACACTTATGGAGCCGTAGTTTGCAGCAAAATGTTGTCCTATGTTTGCACTTCAAGTGCATACTAATTAGGAGATGATGCCATTTGCGCCAGGGTGTTTTTGAAGCCCGTATATTCGGCCTACTTTTTTGACCACTTTGCCTTGGTGCCCCCTTGGCAAAATCTCAGAAAATGGCCGATTTAGGTGTCCTTGCCAAATTTGTCATAACTCGGCTATACGGACACTTATGGAGCCGCAGTTTGCAGCAAAATGTTGTCCTATGTTTGCACTTCAAGTGAATACTAATTATGAGATGATGCCATTTGCGCCAGGCTGTTTTTGAAGCCCCTATAGCCGGCCTACTTTTTTGAGCATTTTGCCTTGGTCCCCCCTTGGCAAAATCTCAGAAAATGACCGATTTAGGTGTGCTTGCCAAATTTGTCATAACTCGGCTATACGGACACTTATGGAGCCGCAGTTTGCAGCAAAATGTTGTCCTATGTTTCCACTTCAAGTGCATACTAATTAGGAGATGATGCCATTTGCACCAGCGTGTTTTTGAAGCCCCTATAGCCGGCCTACTTTTTTGAGCATTTTGCCTTGGTCCCCCCCTTGGCAAAATCTCAGAAAATGTCCGATTTAGGTGTCCTTGCCAAATTTGTCATAACTCGGAAATACGGACACTTATGGAGCCACAGTTTGCAGCAAAATGTTGTCCTATGTTTGCACTTTAAGTGCATTTTAATTAGGAGATGATGCCATTTGCGCCAGGCTGCTTTTGAAGCCACTATAGTCGGCCTTCTTTTTTGAGCATTTTTCCTTGGTCCCCGCTTGGCAAAATCTCAGAAAATGGCCGATTTAGGTGTGCTTGCCAAATTTGTCATAACTCGGCTATACGGACCCTTATGGAGCCGTAGTTTGCAGCAAAATGTTGTCCTATGTTTGCACTTCAAGTCCATACTAATTAGAAGATGATGCCATTTGCGCCAGGGAGTTTTTGAAGCCCGTATAGTCGGCCTACTTTTTTGACCACTTTGCCTTGGTGCCCCCTTGGCAAAATCTCAGAAAATGGCCGATTTAGGTGTCCTTGCCAAATTTGTCATAACTCGGCTATACGGACACTTATGGAGCCGCAGTTTGCAGCAATATGTTGTCCTATGTTTGCACTTCAAGTGCATACTAATTAGGAGATGATGCTATTTGCGCCAGGGTGTTTTTGAAGCCCCGATAGTCGGCCTACTTTTTTGAGCATTTTGCCTTGGTCCCCCCTTGGAAAAATCTTAGAAGATGGCCGATTTAGGTGTCCTTGCCAAATTTGTCATAACTCGGCTATACAGACACTTATGGAGCTGCAGTTTGCAGCAAAATGTTGTCCTATGTCTGCACTTCAAGTGCATACTAATTAAGAGATGATGCCATTTGCGCCAGGGTTTTTTTGAAGCCCCTATAGTTGGCCTACTTTTTTGAGCATTTTGCCTTGGTCTCCCCTTGGCAAAATCTCAGAAAATGGCCCATTTAGGTGTCCTTGCCAAATTTGTCATATCTCGGCTATACGGACACTTATGGAGCCGCAGTTTGCAGCAAAATGTGGTCCTATGTTTGCACTTCAAGTGCATACTAATTAGGAGATGATGCTATTTTCGCCAGGCTGTTTTTGAAGCCCCTATAGTCGGCCTACTTTTTTGAGCATTTTGCCTTGGTCCCCCCTTGGCAAAATCTCAGAAAATGGCCGATATAGGTATCCTTGCCAAATTTGTCATAACTCGGCTATACAGACAGTTATGGAGCGGCAGTTTGCAGCAACATGTTGTCCTATGTTTGCACTTGAAGTGCATACTAATTAGGAGATGATGCCATTTGCGCCAGGCTGTTTTAGAAGCCCCTATAGTCGGAATACTTTTTTGAGCATTTTGCCTTGGTCCACCCTTGGCAAAATCTCACAAAATGGCCGATTTAGGTGTCCTTGCCAAATTTGTCATAACTCGGCTATACGGACACTTATGGAGCCGCAGTTTAAAGCAAAATGTTGTCCTATGTTTGCACTTCAAGTGCATTTAAATTAGAAGATGATGCCATTTGCGCCAGGCTGTTTTTGAAGCCCCTATAGTCGGCCTACTTTTTTGAGCATTTTGCCTTGGTCCCCCCTGGGCAAAATCTCAGAAAATGGCCGATTTAGGTGTCCTTGCCAAATTTGTCATAACTCGGCTATATGGACACTTATGCACTTATGGAACCGCAGTTTACAGCAAAATGTTGTGCTATGTTTGCACTTCAAGTCCATACTAATTAGGAGATGATGCCATTTGCGCTAGGCTGTTTTTGAAGCCCCTATAGTCGGCCTACTTTTTTGAGCATTTTGCCTTGGTCCCCCCTTGGCAAAATCTCAGAAAATGGCCGATTTAGGTGTCCTTGGCAAATTTGTCATAACTCGGCTATACGGACACTTATGGAGCCGCAGTTTAAAGCAAAATGTTGTCCTATGTTTGCACGTCAAGTGCATTTTAAATAGGAGATGATGCCATTTGCGCCAGGGTGTTTTTGAAGCCCTTATAGTCGGCCTACTTTTTTGAGCATTTTGCCTTGGTCCCCCCTTGGCAAAATCTCAGAAAATGGCCGATTTAGGTGTCCTTGCCAAATTTGTCATAACTCGGCTATACAGACACCTATGGAGCTGCAGTTTGCAGCAAAATGTTGTCCTATAATTGCACTTCAAGTGCATACTAATTAGGAGATGATGCCATTTGCGCCAGGGAGTTTTTTAAGCCCCTATAGTCGGCCTACTTTTTTTAGCATTTTGCCTTGGTCCCCCCTTGGCAAAATCTCAGAAAATGGCCGATTTAGGAGTCCTTGCCAAATTTGTCATCACTCGGCTATACGGACACTTATGCACTTATGGAGCCGCAGTTTGCAGCAAAATGTTGTCCTATGTTTGCACTTCAAGTGCATACTAATTAGGAGGTGATGTCATTTGCGCCAGGGTGTTTTTGAAGCCCCTATAGTCGGCCTACTTTTTTGAGCATTTTGCCTTGGTGCCCCCTAGGCAAAATCTCAGAAAATGACCGATTTAGGTGTCCTTGCCAAATTTGTCATAACTCACCTATACGGACACTTATGGAGCCGCAGTTTGCAGCAAAATCTCTTCCTATGTTTGCACTTCAAGTGCATACTAATTAGGAGATGATACCATTTGTGCCAGGGTGTTTTTGAAGCCCCTATAGTCAGCATACTTTTTTGAGCATTTTGCCTTGGTCCCCCCTTGGCAAAATCTCAGAAAAAGGCCGATTTAGGTGTCCTTGCCAAATTTGTCATAACTTGGCTATACGGACACTTATGGAGCCGCAGTTTGCAGCAAAATGTTGTCCTATGTTTGCACTTCAAGTGCATACTAATTAGGAGATGATGCCATTTGCCCCAGGGTGTTTTTGAAGCCCCTATAGTCGGCCTACTTTTTTGAGCATTTTGCCTTGGTCCCAGGCAGGTACAAAAGTTGGACCGGATCAACTCGGATCGCTGATTTGAATAAGAATAGGACCTATTGTTGCATGCCTCGTTCTTGAATAGGTGCTATTCTTATTCAAATCAGCGATCCAAGTTGATCCGGTCCGACTTTTGTACCTGCCTCTTGGTCCCCCCTTGGCCAACTGTCAGAAAATGGCCGATTTAGGTGTCCTTGCCAAATTTGTCATACCTCTGGTATACGGACACTTATGGAGCCGCAGTTTGCAGCAAAATGTTGTCCTATGTTTGCAGTTCAAGTGCAATCTTGTTAGGAGATGATGCCATTTGCGCCAGGCTGTTTTTGAAGCCCCTATAGTCGGCCTACTTTTTTAAGCATTTTGCCTTCGTCCCCCCTTGGCAAAATCTCACAAAATGGCCGATTTAGGTGTCCTTGCCAAATTTGTCATAACTCGGCTATACGGACACTTATGGAGCCGCAGTTTGCAGCAAAATGTGTTCCTATGTTTGCACTTCAAGTGCATACTAATTAGGAGATGATACCATTTGTGCCAGGGTGTTTTTGAAGCCCCTATAGTCAGCATACTTTTTTGAGCATTTTGCCTTCGTCCCCGGTTGGCACATTCTCAGAAAATGGCCGATTTAGGTGTCCTTGCCAAATTTGTCATAACTCAGCTATACGGACACTTATGGAGCCGCAGTTTGCAGCAAAATGTTGTCCTATGTTTGCACTTCAAGTGCATAGTAATTAGGAGATGATGCCATTTGCGCCAGGCTGTTTTTGAAGCCCCTATAGTCGGCCTACTTTTTTGAGCATTTTGCCTTGGTCCCCCCTTGGCAAAATCTCAGATAATGGCCGATTTAGGTGTCCTTGCCAAATTTGTCATAACTTGGCTATACGGACACTTATGGAGCCGCAGTTTGCAGCAAAATGTTGTCCTATGTTTGCACTTCAAGTGCATACTAATGAGGAGATGATGCCATTTGCCCCAGGGTGTTTGTGAAGCCCCTATAGTCGGCCTACTTTTTTGAGCATTTTGCCTTGGTCCCAGGCAGGTACAAAAGTTGGACCGGATCAACTCGGATCGCTGATTTGAATAAGAATAGGACCTATTGTTGCATGCCTCGTTCTTGAATAGGTGCTATTCTTATTCAAATCAGCGATCCAAGTAGATCCGGTCCGACTTTTGTACCTGCCTCTTGGTCCCCCCTTGGCAAACTCCCAGAAAATGGCCGATTTAGGTGTCCTTGCCAAATTTGTCATAACTCTGCTATACGGACACTTATGGAGCCGCAGTTTGCAGCAAAATGTTGTCCTATGTTTGCACTTTAAGTGCATACTTATAAGGAGATGATGCCATTTGCGCCAGGCTGTTTTTGAACCCCTATAGTCGGCCTACATTTTTGAGCATTTTGCCTTGTTCCCCCTTGGCAAAATCTCAGAAAATGGCCGATTTAGGTGTCCTTGCCAAATTTGTCATAACTCGGCTATACGGACACTTATGGAGCCGCAGTTTGCAGCAAAATGTTGTCCTATGTTTGCACTTCAAGTGCATACTAATTATGAGATGATGCCATTTGCGCCAGGCTGTTTTTGAAGCCCCTATAGCCGGCCTACTTTTTTGAGCATTTTGCCTTGGTCCCCCCTTGGCAAAATCTCAGAAACTGACCGATTTAGGTGTCCTTGCCAAATTTGTCATAACTCGGCTATACGGACACTTATGGAGCCGCAGTTTGCAGCAAAATGTTGTCCTATGTTTCCACTTCAAGTGCATACTAATTGAGAGATGATGCCATTTGCACCAGGCTGTTTTTGAAGCCCCTATAGTCAGCATACTTTTTTGAGCATTTTGCCTTGGTCCCCCCTTGGCAAAATCTCAGAAAATGTCCGATTTAGGTGTCCTTGCCAAATTTGTCATAACTCGGCAATACCGACACTTATGGAGCCACAGTTTGCAGCAAAATGTTGTCCTATGTTTGGACTTTAAGTGCATACTAATTAGGAGATGATGCCATTTGCGCCAGGCTGTTTTTGAAGCCCCTATATTCGGCCTACTTTTTTGACCATTTTGCCTTGGTGCCCCCTTGGCAAAATCTCAGGAAATGACCGATTTAGGTGTCCTTGCCAAATTTGTCATAACTCAGCTATACGGACACTTATGGAGCCGCAGTTTGCAGCAAAATGTGTTCCTATGTTTGCACTTCAACTGCATACTAATTAGGAGATGATACCATTTGTGCCAGGGTGTTTTTCAAGCCCCTATAGTCAGCATACTTTTTTGAGCATTTTGCCTTAGTTCCCCCTTGGCAAAATCTCAGAAAATGGCCGATTTAGGTGTCCTTGCCAAATTTGTCATAACTCGGCTATACGGACACTTATGGAGCCGTAGTTTGCAGCAAAATGTTGTCCTATGTTTGCACTTCAAGTGCATACTAATTAGGAGATGATGCCATTTGCGCCAGGGTGTTTTTGAAGCCCGTATAGTCGGCCTACTTTTTTGACCATTTTGCCTTGGTGCCCCCTTGGCAAAATCTCAGAAAATGGCCGATTTAGGTGTCCTTGCCAAATTTGTCATAACTCAGCTATACGGACACTTATTGAGCCGCAGTTTGTGATGTCATTTGCGCCAGGGTGTTTTTGAAGCCCCTATATTCGGCCTACTTTTTTAAGCATTTTGCCTTGGTCCCCCCCCTTGGCAAACTCTCAGAAAATGGCCGATTTAGGTGTCCTTGCCAAATTTGTCATAACTCTGCTATACGGACACTTATGGAGCCGCAGTTTGCAGCAAAATGTTGTCCTATGTTTGCACTTCAAGTGCATACCTATTAGGAGATGATGCCATTTGCGCCAGGCTGTTTTTGAAGCCCCTATAGTCGGCCTACTTTTTTGAGCATTTTGCCTTGGTCCCCCCTTGGCAAAATGTCAGAAAATGGCCGATTTAAATGTCCTTGCCAAATTTGTCATAACTCGGCAATACGGACAGTTATGGAGCCACAGTTTGCAGCACAATGATGTCCTATGTTTGCACTTTAAGTGCATACTAATTAAGAGATGATGCCATTCGCGCCAGGCTGTTTTTGAAGCCCCTATAGTCGGCCTTCTTTTTTGAGCATTTTGCCTTGGTCCCCCCTTGGCAAAATCTCAGAAAATGGCCGATTTAGGTGTGCTTGCCAAATTTGTCATAACTCGGCAATACGGACACTTATGGAGCCGTAGTTTGCAGCAAAATGTTGTCCTATGTTTGCACTTCAAGTGCATACTATTTAGGAGATGATGCCATTTGCGCCAGGGTGTTTTTGAAGCCCGTATAGTCGGCCTACTTTTTTGACCATTTTGCCTTGGCAAAATCTCAGAAAATGGCCGATTTAGGTGTCCTTGCCAAATTTGTCATAACTCGGCTATACGGACACCTATGGAGCTGCAGTTTGCAGCAAAATGTTGTCCTATAATTGCACTTCAAGTGCATACTAATTAGGAGATGATGCCATTTGCGCCAGGGTGTTTTTGAAGCCCCTATAGTCGGCCTACTTTTTTGAGCATTTTGCCTTGGTCCCCCCTTGGCAAAATCTTAGAAAATGGCCGATTTAGGTGTGCTTGCCAAATTTGTCATAACTCGGCCATACGGACACTTATGGAGCCGTAGTTTGCAGCAAAATGTTGTCCTATGTTTGCACTTCAAGTGCATACTAATTAGGAGATGATGCCATTTGCGCCAGGGTGTTTTTGAAGCCCGTATATTCGGCCTACTTTTTTGACCACTTTGCCTTGGTGCCCCCTTGGCAAAATCTCAGAAAATGGCCGATTTAGGTGTCCTTGCCAAATTTGTCATAACTCGGCTATACGGACACTTATGGAGCCGCAGTTTGCAGCAAAATGTTGTCCTATGTTTGCACTTCAAGTGAATACTAATTATGAGATGATGCCATTTGCGCCAGGCTGTTTTTGAAGCCCCTATAGCCGGCCTACTTTTTTGAGCATTTTGCCTTGGTCCCCCCTTGGCAAAATCTCAGAAAATGACCGATTTAGGTGTGCTTGCCAAATTTGTCATAACTCGGCTATACGGACACTTATGGAGCCGCAGTTTGCAGCAAAATGTTGTCCTATGTTTCCACTTCAAGTGCATACTAATTAGGAGATGATGCCATTTGCACCAGCGTGTTTTTGAAGCCCCTATAGCCGGCCTACTTTTTTGAGCATTTTGCCTTGGTCCCCCCCTTGGCAAAATCTCAGAAAATGTCCGATTTAGGTGTCCTTGCCAAATTTGTCATAACTCGGAAATACGGACACTTATGGAGCCACAGTTTGCAGCAAAATGTTGTCCTATGTTTGCACTTTAAGTGCATTTTAATTAGGAGATGATGCCATTTGCGCCAGGCTGCTTTTGAAGCCACTATAGTCGGCCTTCTTTTTTGAGCATTTTTCCTTGGTCCCCGCTTGGCAAAATCTCAGAAAATGGCCGATTTAGGTGTGCTTGCCAAATTTGTCATAACTCGGCTATACGGACCCTTATGGAGCCGTAGTTTGCAGCAAAATGTTGTCCTATGTTTGCACTTCAAGTCCATACTAATTAGAAGATGATGCCATTTGCGCCAGGGAGTTTTTGAAGCCCGTATAGTCGGCCTACTTTTTTGACCACTTTGCCTTGGTGCCCCCTTGGCAAAATCTCAGAAAATGGCCGATTTAGGTGTCCTTGCCAAATTTGTCATAACTCGGCTATACGGACACTTATGGAGCCGCGGTTTGCAGCAATATGTTGTCCTATGTTTGCACTTCAAGTGCATACTAATTAGGAGATGATGCTATTTGCGCCAGGGTGTTTTTGAAGCCCCGATAGTCGGCCTACTTTTTTGAGCATTTTGCCTTGGTCCCCCCTTGGAAAAATCTTAGAAGATGGCCGATTTAGGTGTCCTTGCCAAATTTGTCATAACTCGGCTATACAGACACTTATGGAGCTGCAGTTTGCAGCAAAATGTTGTCCTATGTCTGCACTTCAAGTGCATACTAATTAAGAGATGATGCCATTTGCGCCAGGGTTTTTTTGAAGCCCCTATAGTTGGCCTACTTTTTTGAGCATTTTGCCTTGGTCTCCCCTTGGCAAAATCTCAGAAAATGGCCCATTTAGGTGTCCTTGCCAAATTTGTCATATCTCGGCTATACGGACACTTATGGAGCCGCAGTTTGCAGCAAAATGTGGTCCTATGTTTGCACTTCAAGTGCATACTAATTAGGAGATGATGCTATTTTCGCCAGGGTGTTTTTGAAGCCCGTATAGTCGGCTTACTTTTTTGACCATTTTGCCTTGGCAAAATCTCAGAAAATGGCCGATTTAGGTGTCCTTGCCAAATTTGTCATAACTCGGCTATACGGACACTTATGGAGCCGCAGTTTGCAGCAAAATGTTTTCCTATGTTTGCACTTCAAGTGCATACTAATTATGAGATGATGCCATTTGCGCCAGGCTGTTTTTGATGCCCCTATAGTCGGCCTACTTTTTTGAGCATTTTGCCTTGGTCCCCCCTTGGCCAAATCTTAGAAAATGGCCCCATTAGGTGTCCTTGCCAAATTTGTCACAACTCGGCTTTACGGACTCTTATGGAGCCGCCGTTTGCATCAAAATGTGGTCCTATGCTTGCACTTCAAGTGCATACTAATTAGGAGATGATGCTATTTGCGCCAGGGTGTTTTTTGAAGCCCCTATAGTCGGCCTACTTTTTTGAGAATTTTGCCTTGGTCCCCCCTTGGCAAAATCTCAGAAAATGACCGATTTAGGTGTGCTTGCCAAATTTGTCATAACTCGGCTATACGGACACTTATGGAGCCGCAGTTTGCAGCAAAATGTTGTCCTATGTTTCCACTTCAAGCGCATACTAATTAGGAGATGATGCCATTTGCACCAGCGTGTTTTTTAAGCCCCTATAGTCAGCGTACTTTTTTGAGCATTTTGCCTTGGTCCCCCCTGGGCAAAATCTCAGAAAATGTCCGATTTAGGTGTCCTTGCCAAACTTGTCATAACTCGGCAATACGCACACTTATGGAGCCACAGTTTGCAGCAAAATGTTGTCCTATGTTTGCACTTCAAGTGCATACTAATTAGGAGATAATGCCATTTGCGCCAGGCTGTTTTTGAAGCCACTATAGTCGACCTACTTTTTTGAGCATTTTGCCTTGGTCCCCGCTTGGCAAAATCTCAGAAAATGGCCGATTTAGGTGTGCTTGCCAAATTTGTCATAACTCGGCTATACGGACACTTATGGAGCCGTAGTTTGCAGCAAAATGTTGTCCTATGTTTGCACTTCAAGTGCATACTAATTAGGAGATGATGCCATTTGCGCCAGAGTGTTTTTGAAGCCCTTATAGTTGGCCTACTTTTTTGACCATTTTGCCTTGGTGCCCCCTTGGCAAAATCTCAGAAAATGGCCGATTTTGGTGTCCTTGCCAAATTTGTCATAACTCGGCTATACAGACACTTATGGAGCTGCAGTTTGCAGCAAAATGTTGTCCTATGTCTGCACTTCAAGTGCATACTAATTAAGAGATGATGCCATTTGAGCCAGGGTTTTTTTGAAGCCCCTATAGTTGGCCTACTTTTTTGAGCATTTTGCCTTGGTCCCCCCTTGGCAAAATCTCAGAAAATGGCCCATTTAGGTGTCCTTGCCAAATTTGTCATATCTCGGCTATACGGACACTTATGGAGCCGCAGTTTGCATCAAAATGTGGTCCTATGTATGCACTTGAAGCGCATACTAATTAGGAGATGATGCCATTTGCGCCAGGCTGTTTTAGAAACCCCTATTGTCGGCCTACTTTTTTGAGCATTTTGCCTTGGTCCACCCTTAGCAAAATCTCAGAAAATGGCTGATTTAGGTGTCCTTGGCAAATTTGTCATAACTCGGCTATACGCACACTTATGGAGCCGCAGTTTGGAGCAAAATGTTGTCCAATGTTTGCACCTTAAGTGCATACTAATTAGGAGATGATGCCATATGCGCTATAGTGTTTTTGAAGTCCCTATAGTCGGCCTACTTTTTGGAGCATTTTGCCTTGGTCCCCCCTTGGCAAAATCTCAGAAAATGGCCCATTTAGGTGTCCTTGCCAAATTTGTCATAACTCGGCTATACGGACACTTATGGAGCCGCAGTTTGAAGCAAAATGTTGGCCTATGTTTGCACTTCACGTGCATTTTAATTAGGAGATGATGCCATTTGCGCCAGGCTGTTTTTGGAGCCCCTATAGTCGGCCTACTATTTTGGGCATTTTGCCTTGGTCCCCCCTTGGCAAAATCTCAGAAAAAGACCGATTTAGGTGTGCTTCCTAAATTTGTCATAACTCGGCTATACGGACACTTATGGAGCCGCAGTTTGCAGCAAAATGTTGTCCTATGTTTCCACTTCAAGTGCATACTAATTAGGATATGATGCCATTTGCACCAGGGAGTTTTTGAAGCCCCTATAGTCAGCGTACTTTTTTGAGCATTTTGCCTTGGTCCCCCCTTGGCAAAATCTCAGAAAATGTCCGATTTAGGTGTCCTTGCCAAATTTGTCATAACTCGGCAATACGGACACTTATGGAGCCACAGTTTGCAGCAAAATGTTGTCCTATGTTTGGACTTTAAGTGCATACTAGTTAGGAGATGATGCCATTTGCGCCAGGGTGTTTTTGAAGCCCCTATAGTCGGCCTACTTTTTTGAGCATTTTGCCTTGGTCCCCCCTTGGCAAAATCTCAGAAAATGGCCGATTTAGGTGTGCTTGCCAAATTTGTCATAACTCGGCTATACGGACACTTATGGAGCCGTAGTTTGCAGCAAAATGTTGTCCTATGTTTGCACTTCAAGTGCATACTAATTAGGAGATGATGCCATTTGCGCCAGGGTGTTTTTGAAGCCCGTATAGTCGGCCTACTTTTTTGACCATTTTGCCTTGGTGCCCCCTTGGCAAAATCTCAGAAAATGGCCGATTTAGGTGTCCTTGCCAAATTTGTCATAACTCAGCTATACGGACACTTATTGAGCCGCAGTTTGTGATGTCATTTGCGCCAGGGTGTTTTTGAAGCCCCTATATTCGGCCTACTTTTTTAAGCATTTTGCCTTGGTCCCCCCCCTTGGCAAACTCTCAGAAAATGGCCGATTTAGGTGTCCTTGCCAAATTTGTCATAACTCTGCTATACGGACACTTATGGAGCCGCAGTTTGCAGCAAAATGTTGTCCTATGTTTGCACTTCAAGTGCATACCTATTAGGAGATGATGCCATTTGCGCCAGGCTGTTTTTGAAGCCCCTATAGTCGGCCTACTTTTTTGAGCATTTTGCCTTGGTCCCCCCTTGGCAAAATGTCAGAAAATGGCCGATTTAAATGTCCTTGCCAAATTTGTCATAACTCGGCAATACGGACAGTTATGGAGCCACAGTTTGCAGCACAATGATGTCCTATGTTTGCACTTTAAGTGCATACTAATTAAGAGATGATGCCATTCGCGCCAGGCTGTTTTTGAAGCCCCTATAGTCGGCCTTCTTTTTTGAGCATTTTGCCTTGGTCCCCCCTTGGCAAAATCTCAGAAAATGGCCGATTTAGGTGTGCTTGCCAAATTTGTCATAACTCGGCAATACGGACACTTATGGAGCCGTAGTTTGCAGCAAAATGTTGTCCTATGTTTGCACTTCAAGTGCATACTAATTAGGAGATGATGCCATTTGCGCCAGGGTGTTTTTGAAGCCCGTATAGTCGGCCTACTTTTTTGACCATTTTGCCTTGGCAAAATCTCAGAAAATGGCCGATTTAGGTGTCCTTGCCAAATTTGTCATAACTCGGCTATACGGACACTTATGGAGCCGCAGTTTGCAGCAAAATGTTTTCCTATGTTTGCACTTCAAGTGCATACTAATTAAGAGATGATGCCATTTGCGCCAGGGTTTTTTTGAAGCCCCTATAGTTGGCCTACTTTTTTGAGCATTTTGCCTTGGTCCCCCCTTGGCAAAATCTCAGAAAATGGCCCATTTAGGTGTCCTTGCCAAATTTGTCATATCTCGGCTATACGGACACTTATGGAGCCGCAGTTTGCAGCAAAATGTGGTCCTATGTTTGCACTTCAAGTGCATACTAATTAGGAGATGATGCTATTTGCGCCAGGCTGTTTTTGAAGCCCCTATATTCGGCCTACTTTTTTGAGCATTTTGCCTTGGTCCCCCCTTGGCAAAATCTCAGAAAATGGCCGATATAGGTATCCTTGCCAAATTTGTCATAACTCGGCTATACAGACACTTATGGAGCGGCAGTTTGCAGCAACATGTTGTCCTATGTTTGCACTTGAAGTGCATACTAATTAGGAGATGATGCCATTTGCGCCAGGCTGTTTTAGAAGCCCCTATAGTCGGCCTACTTTTTTGAGCATTTTGCCTTGGTCCACCCTTGGCAAAATCTCACAAAATGGCCGATTTAGGTGTCCTTGCCAAATTTGTCATAACTCGGCTATACGGACACTTATGGAGCCGCAGTTTAAAGCAAAATGTTGTCCTATGTTTGCACTTCAAGTGCATTTAAATTAGAAGATGATGCCATTTGCGCCAGGGTGTTTTTGAAGCCCCTATAGTCGGCCTTCTTTTTTGAGCATTTTGCCTTGGTCCCCCCTTGGCAAAATCTCAGAAAATGGCCGATTTAGGTGTCCTTGCCAAATTTGTCATAACTCGGCTATACGGACACCTATGGAGCTGCAGTTTGCAGCAAAATGTTGTCCTATAATTGCACTTCAAGTGCATACTAATTAGGAGATGATGCCATTTGCGCCAGGGTGTTTTTGAAGCCCCTATAGTCGGCCTACTTTTTTGAGCATTTTGCCTTGGTCCCCCCTTGGCAAAATCTTAGAAAATGGCCGATTTAGGTGTGCTTGCCAAATTTGTCATAACTCGGCCATACGGACACTTATGGAGCCGTAGTTTGCAGCAAAATGTTGTCCTATGTTTGCACTTCAAGTGCATACTAATTAGGAGATGATGCCATTTGCGCCAGGGTGTTTTTGAAGCCCGTATATTCGGCCTACTTTTTTGACCACTTTGCCTTGGTGCCCCCTTGGCAAAATCTCAGAAAATGGCCGATTTAGGTGTCCTTGCCAAATTTGTCATAACTCGGCTATACGGACACTTATGGAGCCGCAGTTTGCAGCAAAATGTTGTCCTATGTTTGCACTTCAAGTGAATACTAATTATGAGATGATGCCATTTGCGCCAGGCTGTTTTTGAAGCCCCTATAGCCGGCCTACTTTTTTGAGCATTTTGCCTTGGTCCCCCCTTGGCAAAATCTCAGAAAATGACCGATTTAGGTGTGCTTGCCAAATTTGTCATAACTCGGCTATACGGACACTTATGGAGCCGCAGTTTGCAGCAAAATGTTGTCCTATGTTTCCACTTCAAGTGCATACTAATTAGGAGATGATGCCATTTGCACCAGCGTGTTTTTGAAGCCCCTATAGCCGGCCTACTTTTTTGAGCATTTTGCCTTGGTCCCCCCCTTGGCAAAATCTCAGAAAATGTCCGATTTAGGTGTCCTTGCCAAATTTGTCATAACTCGGAAATACGGACACTTATGGAGCCACAGTTTGCAGCAAAATGTTGTCCTATGTTTGCACTTTAAGTGCATTTTAATTAGGAGATGATGCCATTTGCGCCAGGCTGCTTTTGAAGCCACTATAGTCGGCCTTCTTTTTTGAGCATTTTTCCTTGGTCCCCGCTTGGCAAAATCTCAGAAAATGGCCGATTTAGGTGTGCTTGCCAAATTTGTCATAACTCGGCTATACGGACCCTTATGGAGCCGTAGTTTGCAGCAAAATGTTGTCCTATGTTTGCACTTCAAGTCCATACTAATTAGAAGATGATGCCATTTGCGCCAGGGAGTTTTTGAAGCCCGTATAGTCGGCCTACTTTTTTGACCACTTTGCCTTGGTGCCCCCTTGGCAAAATCTCAGAAAATGGCCGATTTAGGTGTCCTTGCCAAATTTGTCATAACTCGGCTATACGGACACTTATGGAGCCGCAGTTTGCAGCAATATGTTGTCCTATGTTTGCACTTCAAGTGCATACTAATTAGGAGATGATGCTATTTGCGCCAGGGTGTTTTTGAAGCCCCGATAGTCGGCCTACTTTTTTGAGCATTTTGCCTTGGTCCCCCCTTGGAAAAATCTTAGAAGATGGCCGATTTAGGTGTCCTTGCCAAATTTGTCATAACTCGGCTATACAGACACTTATGGAGCTGCAGTTTGCAGCAAAATGTTGTCCTATGTCTGCACTTCAAGTGCATACTAATTAAGAGATGATGCCATTTGCGCCAGGGTTTTTTTGAAGCCCCTATAGTTGGCCTACTTTTTTGAGCATTTTGCCTTGGTCTCCCCTTGGCAAAATCTCAGAAAATGGCCCATTTAGGTGTCCTTGCCAAATTTGTCATATCTCGGCTATACGGACACTTATGGAGCCGCAGTTTGCAGCAAAATGTGGTCCTATGTTTGCACTTCAAGTGCATACTAATTAGGAGATGATGCTATTTTCGCCAGGCTGTTTTTGAAGCCCCTATAGTCGGCCTACTTTTTTGAGCATTTTGCCTTGGTCCCCCCTTGGCAAAATCTCAGAAAATGGCCGATATAGGTATCCTTGCCAAATTTGTCATAACTCGGCTATACAGACAGTTATGGAGCGGCAGTTTGCAGCAACATGTTGTCCTATGTTTGCACTTGAAGTGCATACTAATTAGGAGATGATGCCATTTGCGCCAGGCTGTTTTAGAAGCCCCTATAGTCGGAATACTTTTTTGAGCATTTTGCCTTGGTCCACCCTTGGCAAAATCTCACAAAATGGCCGATTTAGGTGTCCTTGCCAAATTTGTCATAACTCGGCTATACGGACACTTATGGAGCCGCAGTTTAAAGCAAAATGTTGTCCTATGTTTGCACTTCAAGTGCATTTAAATTAGAAGATGATGCCATTTGCGCCAGGCTGTTTTTGAAGCCCCTATAGTCGGCCTACTTTTTTGAGCATTTTGCCTTGGTCCCCCCTGGGCAAAATCTCAGAAAATGGCCGATTTAGGTGTCCTTGCCAAATTTGTCATAACTCGGCTATATGGACACTTATGCACTTATGGAACCGCAGTTTACAGCAAAATGTTGTGCTATGTTTGCACTTCAAGTCCATACTAATTAGGAGATGATGCCATTTGCGCTAGGCTGTTTTTGAAGCCCCTATAGTCGGCCTACTTTTTTGAGCATTTTGCCTTGGTCCCCCCTTGGCAAAATCTCAGAAAATGGCCGATTTAGGTGTCCTTGGCAAATTTGTCATAACTCGGCTATACGGACACTTATGGAGCCGCAGTTTAAAGCAAAATGTTGTCCTATGTTTGCACGTCAAGTGCATTTTAAATAGGAGATGATGCCATTTGCGCCAGGGTGTTTTTGAAGCCCTTATAGTCGGCCTACTTTTTTGAGCATTTTGCCTTGGTCCCCCCTTGGCAAAATCTCAGAAAATGGCCGATTTAGGTGTCCTTGCCAAATTTGTCATAACTCGGCTATACAGACACCTATGGAGCTGCAGTTTGCAGCAAAATGTTGTCCTATAATTGCACTTCAAGTGCATACTAATTAGGAGATGATGCCATTTGCGCCAGGGAGTTTTTTAAGCCCCTATAGTCGGCCTACTTTTTTTAGCATTTTGCCTTGGTCCCCCCTTGGCAAAATCTCAGAAAATGGCCGATTTAGGAGTCCTTGCCAAATTTGTCATCACTCGGCTATACGGACACTTATGCACTTATGGAGCCGCAGTTTGCAGCAAAATGTTGTCCTATGTTTGCACTTCAAGTGCATACTAATTAGGAGGTGATGTCATTTGCGCCAGGGTGTTTTTGAAGCCCCTATAGTCGGCCTACTTTTTTGAGCATTTTGCCTTGGTGCCCCCTAGGCAAAATCTCAGAAAATGACCGATTTAGGTGTCCTTGCCAAATTTGTCATAACTCACCTATACGGACACTTATGGAGCCGCAGTTTGCAGCAAAATCTCTTCCTATGTTTGCACTTCAAGTGCATACTAATTAGGAGATGATACCATTTGTGCCAGGGTGTTTTTGAAGCCCCTATAGTCAGCATACTTTTTTGAGCATTTTGCCTTGGTCCCCCCTTGGCAAAATCTCAGAAAAAGGCCGATTTAGGTGTCCTTGCCAAATTTGTCATAACTTGGCTATACGGACACTTATGGAGCCGCAGTTTGCAGCAAAATGTTGTCCTATGTTTGCACTTCAAGTGCATACTAATTAGGAGATGATGCCATTTGCCCCAGGGTGTTTTTGAAGCCCCTATAGTCGGCCTACTTTTTTGAGCATTTTGCCTTGGTCCCAGGCAGGTACAAAAGTTGGACCGGATCAACTCGGATCGCTGATTTGAATAAGAATAGGACCTATTGTTGCATGCCTCGTTCTTGAATAGGTGCTATTCTTATTCAAATCAGCGATCCAAGTTGATCCGGTCCGACTTTTGTACCTGCCTCTTGGTCCCCCCTTGGCCAACTGTCAGAAAATGGCCGATTTAGGTGTCCTTGCCAAATTTGTCATACCTCTGGTATACGGACACTTATGGAGCCGCAGTTTGCAGCAAAATGTTGTCCTATGTTTGCAGTTCAAGTGCAATCTTGTTAGGAGATGATGCCATTTGCGCCAGGCTGTTTTTGAAGCCCCTATAGTCGGCCTACTTTTTTAAGCATTTTGCCTTCGTCCCCCCTTGGCAAAATCTCACAAAATGGCCGATTTAGGTGTCCTTGCCAAATTTGTCATAACTCGGCTATACGGACACTTATGGAGCCGCAGTTTGCAGCAAAATGTGTTCCTATGTTTGCACTTCAAGTGCATACTAATTAGGAGATGATACCATTTGTGCCAGGGTGTTTTTGAAGCCCCTATAGTCAGCATACTTTTTTGAGCATTTTGCCTTCGTCCCCGGTTGGCACATTCTCAGAAAATGGCCGATTTAGGTGTCCTTGCCAAATTTGTCATAACTCGGCTATACGGACACTTATGGAGCCGCAGTTTGCAGCAAAATGTTGTCCTATGTTTGCTCTTCAAGTGCATAGTAATTAGGAGATGATGCCATTTGCGCCAGGCTGTTTTTGAAGCCCCTATAGTCGGCCTACTTTTTTGAGCATTTTGCCTTGGTCCCCCCTTGGCAAAATCTCAGATAATGGCCGATTTAGGTGTCCTTGCCAAATTTGTCATAACTTGGCTATACGGACACTTATGGAGCCGCAGTTTGCAGCAAAATGTTGTCCTATGTTTGCACTTCAAGTGCATACTAATGAGGAGATGATGCCATTTGCCCCAGGGTGTTTGTGAAGCCCCTATAGTCGGCCTACTTTTTTGAGCATTTTGCCTTGGTCCCAGGCAGGTACAAAAGTTGGACCGGATCAACTCGGATCGCTGATTTGAATAAGAATAGGACCTATTGTTGCATGCCTCGTTCTTGAATAGGTGCTATTCTTATTCAAATCAGCGATCCAAGTAGATCCGGTCCGACTTTTGTACCTGCCTCTTGGTCCCCCCTTGGCAAACTCCCAGAAAATGGCCGATTTAGGTGTCCTTGCCAAATTTGTCATAACTCTGCTATACGGACACTTATGGAGCCGCAGTTTGCAGCAAAATGTTGTCCTATGTTTGCACTTTAAGTGCATACTTATAAGGAGATGATGCCATTTGCGCCAGGCTGTTTTTGAACCCCTATAGTCGGCCTACATTTTTGAGCATTTTGCCTTGTTCCCCCTTGGCAAAATCTCAGAAAATGGCCGATTTAGGTGTCCTTGCCAAATTTGTCATAACTCGGCTATACGGACACTTATGGAGCCGCAGTTTGCAGCAAAATGTTGTCCTATGTTTGCACTTCAAGTGCATACTAATTATGAGATGATGCCATTTGCGCCAGGCTGTTTTTGAAGCCCCTATAGCCGGCCTACTTTTTTGAGCATTTTGCCTTGGTCCCCCCTTGGCAAAATCTCAGAAACTGACCGATTTAGGTGTCCTTGCCAAATTTGTCATAACTCGGCTATACGGACACTTATGGAGCCGCAGTTTGCAGCAAAATGTTGTCCTATGTTTCCACTTCAAGTGCATACTAATTGAGAGATGATGCCATTTGCACCAGGCTGTTTTTGAAGCCCCTATAGTCAGCATACTTTTTTGAGCATTTTGCCTTGGTCCCCCCTTGGCAAAATCTCAGAAAATGTCCGATTTAGGTGTCCTTGCCAAATTTGTCATAACTCGGCAATACCGACACTTATGGAGCCACAGTTTGCAGCAAAATGTTGTCCTATGTTTGGACTTTAAGTGCATACTAATTAGGAGATGATGCCATTTGCGCCAGGCTGTTTTTGAAGCCCCTATATTCGGCCTACTTTTTTGACCATTTTGCCTTGGTGCCCCCTTGGCAAAATCTCAGGAAATGACCGATTTAGGTGTCCTTGCCAAATTTGTCATAACTCAGCTATACGGACACTTATGGAGCCGCAGTTTGCAGCAAAATGTGTTCCTATGTTTGCACTTCAACTGCATACTAATTAGGAGATGATACCATTTGTGCCAGGGTGTTTTTCAAGCCCCTATAGTCAGCATACTTTTTTGAGCATTTTGCCTTAGTTCCCCCTTGGCAAAATCTCAGAAAATGGCCGATTTAGGTGTCCTTGCCAAATTTGTCATAACTCGGCTATACGGACACTTATGGAGCCGTAGTTTGCAGCAAAATGTTGTCCTATGTTTGCACTTCAAGTGCATACTAATTAGGAGATGATGCCATTTGCGCCAGGGTGTTTTTGAAGCCCGTATAGTCGGCCTACTTTTTTGACCATTTTGCCTTGGTGCCCCCTTGGCAAAATCTCAGAAAATGGCCGATTTAGGTGTCCTTGCCAAATTTGTCATAACTCAGCTATACGGACACTTATTGAGCCGCAGTTTGTGATGTCATTTGCGCCAGGGTGTTTTTGAAGCCCCTATATTCGGCCTACTTTTTTAAGCATTTTGCCTTGGTCCCCCCCCTTGGCAAACTCTCAGAAAATGGCCGATTTAGGTGTCCTTGCCAAATTTGTCATAACTCTGCTATACGGACACTTATGGAGCCGCAGTTTGCAGCAAAATGTTGTCCTATGTTTGCACTTCAAGTGCATACCTATTAGGAGATGATGCCATTTGCGCCAGGCTGTTTTTGAAGCCCCTATAGTCGGCCTACTTTTTTGAGCATTTTGCCTTGGTCCCCCCTTGGCAAAATGTCAGAAAATGGCCGATTTAAATGTCCTTGCCAAATTTGTCATAACTCGGCAATACGGACAGTTATGGAGCCACAGTTTGCAGCACAATGATGTCCTATGTTTGCACTTTAAGTGCATACTAATTAAGAGATGATGCCATTCGCGCCAGGCTGTTTTTGAAGCCCCTATAGTCGGCCTTCTTTTTTGAGCATTTTGCCTTGGTCCCCCCTTGGCAAAATCTCAGAAAATGGCCGATTTAGGTGTGCTTGCCAAATTTGTCATAACTCGGCAATACGGACACTTATGGAGCCGTAGTTTGCAGCAAAATGTTGTCCTATGTTTGCACTTCAAGTGCATACTATTTAGGAGATGATGCCATTTGCGCCAGGGTGTTTTTGAAGCCCGTATAGTCGGCCTACTTTTTTGACCATTTTGCCTTGGCAAAATCTCAGAAAATGGCCGATTTAGGTGTCCTTGCCAAATTTGTCATAACTCGGCTATACGGACACCTATGGAGCTGCAGTTTGCAGCAAAATGTTGTCCTATAATTGCACTTCAAGTGCATACTAATTAGGAGATGATGCCATTTGCGCCAGGGTGTTTTTGAAGCCCCTATAGTCGGCCTACTTTTTTGAGCATTTTGCCTTGGTCCCCCCTTGGCAAAATCTTAGAAAATGGCCGATTTAGGTGTGCTTGCCAAATTTGTCATAACTCGGCCATACGGACACTTATGGAGCCGTAGTTTGCAGCAAAATGTTGTCCTATGTTTGCACTTCAAGTGCATACTAATTAGGAGATGATGCCATTTGCGCCAGGGTGTTTTTGAAGCCCGTATATTCGGCCTACTTTTTTGACCACTTTGCCTTGGTGCCCCCTTGGCAAAATCTCAGAAAATGGCCGATTTAGGTGTCCTTGCCAAATTTGTCATAACTCGGCTATACGGACACTTATGGAGCCGCAGTTTGCAGCAAAATGTTGTCCTATGTTTGCACTTCAAGTGAATACTAATTATGAGATGATGCCATTTGCGCCAGGCTGTTTTTGAAGCCCCTATAGCCGGCCTACTTTTTTGAGCATTTTGCCTTGGTCCCCCCTTGGCAAAATCTCAGAAAATGACCGATTTAGGTGTGCTTGCCAAATTTGTCATAACTCGGCTATACGGACACTTATGGAGCCGCAGTTTGCAGCAAAATGTTGTCCTATGTTTCCACTTCAAGTGCATACTAATTAGGAGATGATGCCATTTGCACCAGCGTGTTTTTGAAGCCCCTATAGCCGGCCTACTTTTTTGAGCATTTTGCCTTGGTCCCCCCCTTGGCAAAATCTCAGAAAATGTCCGATTTAGGTGTCCTTGCCAAATTTGTCATAACTCGGAAATACGGACACTTATGGAGCCACAGTTTGCAGCAAAATGTTGTCCTATGTTTGCACTTTAAGTGCATTTTAATTAGGAGATGATGCCATTTGCGCCAGGCTGCTTTTGAAGCCACTATAGTCGGCCTTCTTTTTTGAGCATTTTTCCTTGGTCCCCGCTTGGCAAAATCTCAGAAAATGGCCGATTTAGGTGTGCTTGCCAAATTTGTCATAACTCGGCTATACGGACCCTTATGGAGCCGTAGTTTGCAGCAAAATGTTGTCCTATGTTTGCACTTCAAGTCCATACTAATTAGAAGATGATGCCATTTGCGCCAGGGAGTTTTTGAAGCCCGTATAGTCGGCCTACTTTTTTGACCACTTTGCCTTGGTGCCCCCTTGGCAAAATCTCAGAAAATGGCCGATTTAGGTGTCCTTGCCAAATTTGTCATAACTCGGCTATACGGACACTTATGGAGCCGCGGTTTGCAGCAATATGTTGTCCTATGTTTGCACTTCAAGTGCATACTAATTAGGAGATGATGCTATTTGCGCCAGGGTGTTTTTGAAGCCCCGATAGTCGGCCTACTTTTTTGAGCATTTTGCCTTGGTCCCCCCTTGGAAAAATCTTAGAAGATGGCCGATTTAGGTGTCCTTGCCAAATTTGTCATAACTCGGCTATACAGACACTTATGGAGCTGCAGTTTGCAGCAAAATGTTGTCCTATGTCTGCACTTCAAGTGCATACTAATTAAGAGATGATGCCATTTGCGCCAGGGTTTTTTTGAAGCCCCTATAGTTGGCCTACTTTTTTGAGCATTTTGCCTTGGTCTCCCCTTGGCAAAATCTCAGAAAATGGCCCATTTAGGTGTCCTTGCCAAATTTGTCATATCTCGGCTATACGGACACTTATGGAGCCGCAGTTTGCAGCAAAATGTGGTCCTATGTTTGCACTTCAAGTGCATACTAATTAGGAGATGATGCTATTTTCGCCAGGGTGTTTTTGAAGCCCGTATAGTCGGCTTACTTTTTTGACCATTTTGCCTTGGCAAAATCTCAGAAAATGGCCGATTTAGGTGTCCTTGCCAAATTTGTCATAACTCGGCTATACGGACACTTATGGAGCCGCAGTTTGCAGCAAAATGTTTTCCTATGTTTGCACTTCAAGTGCATACTAATTATGAGATGATGCCATTTGCGCCAGGCTGTTTTTGATGCCCCTATAGTCGGCCTACTTTTTTGAGCATTTTGCCTTGGTCCCCCCTTGGCCAAATCTTAGAAAATGGCCCCATTAGGTGTCCTTGCCAAATTTGTCACAACTCGGCTTTACGGACTCTTATGGAGCCGCCGTTTGCATCAAAATGTGGTCCTATGCTTGCACTTCAAGTGCATACTAATTAGGAGATGATGCTATTTGCGCCAGGGTGTTTTTTGAAGCCCCTATAGTCGGCCTACTTTTTTGAGAATTTTGCCTTGGTCCCCCCTTGGCAAAATCTCAGAAAATGACCGATTTAGGTGTGCTTGCCAAATTTGTCATAACTCGGCTATACGGACACTTATGGAGCCGCAGTTTGCAGCAAAATGTTGTCCTATGTTTCCACTTCAAGCGCATACTAATTAGGAGATGATGCCATTTGCACCAGCGTGTTTTTTAAGCCCCTATAGTCAGCGTACTTTTTTGAGCATTTTGCCTTGGTCCCCCCTGGGCAAAATCTCAGAAAATGTCCGATTTAGGTGTCCTTGCCAAACTTGTCATAACTCGGCAATACGCACACTTATGGAGCCACAGTTTGCAGCAAAATGTTGTCCTATGTTTGCACTTCAAGTGCATACTAATTAGGAGATAATGCCATTTGCGCCAGGCTGTTTTTGAAGCCACTATAGTCGACCTACTTTTTTGAGCATTTTGCCTTGGTCCCCGCTTGGCAAAATCTCAGAAAATGGCCGATTTAGGTGTGCTTGCCAAATTTGTCATAACTCGGCTATACGGACACTTATGGAGCCGTAGTTTGCAGCAAAATGTTGTCCTATGTTTGCACTTCAAGTGCATACTAATTAGGAGATGATGCCATTTGCGCCAGAGTGTTTTTGAAGCCCTTATAGTTGGCCTACTTTTTTGACCATTTTGCCTTGGTGCCCCCTTGGCAAAATCTCAGAAAATGGCCGATTTTGGTGTCCTTGCCAAATTTGTCATAACTCGGCTATACAGACACTTATGGAGCTGCAGTTTGCAGCAAAATGTTGTCCTATGTCTGCACTTCAAGTGCATACTAATTAAGAGATGATGCCATTTGAGCCAGGGTTTTTTTGAAGCCCCTATAGTTGGCCTACTTTTTTGAGCATTTTGCCTTGGTCCCCCCTTGGCAAAATCTCAGAAAATGGCCCATTTAGGTGTCCTTGCCAAATTTGTCATATCTCGGCTATACGGACACTTATGGAGCCGCAGTTTGCATCAAAATGTGGTCCTATGTATGCACTTGAAGCGCATACTAATTAGGAGATGATGCCATTTGCGCCAGGCTGTTTTAGAAACCCCTATTGTCGGCCTACTTTTTTGAGCATTTTGCCTTGGTCCACCCTTAGCAAAATCTCAGAAAATGGCTGATTTAGGTGTCCTTGGCAAATTTGTCATAACTCGGCTATACGCACACTTATGGAGCCGCAGTTTGGAGCAAAATGTTGTCCAATGTTTGCACCTTAAGTGCATACTAATTAGGAGATGATGCCATATGCGCTATAGTGTTTTTGAAGTCCCTATAGTCGGCCTACTTTTTGGAGCATTTTGCCTTGGTCCCCCCTTGGCAAAATCTCAGAAAATGGCCCATTTAGGTGTCCTTGCCAAATTTGTCATAACTCGGCTATACGGACACTTATGGAGCCGCAGTTTGAAGCAAAATGTTGGCCTATGTTTGCACTTCACGTGCATTTTAATTAGGAGATGATGCCATTTGCGCCAGGCTGTTTTTGGAGCCCCTATAGTCGGCCTACTATTTTGGGCATTTTGCCTTGGTCCCCCCTTGGCAAAATCTCAGAAAAAGACCGATTTAGGTGTGCTTCCTAAATTTGTCATAACTCGGCTATACGGACACTTATGGAGCCGCAGTTTGCAGCAAAATGTTGTCCTATGTTTCCACTTCAAGTGCATACTAATTAGGATATGATGCCATTTGCACCAGGGAGTTTTTGAAGCCCCTATAGTCAGCGTACTTTTTTGAGCATTTTGCCTTGGTCCCCCCTTGGCAAAATCTCAGAAAATGTCCGATTTAGGTGTCCTTGCCAAATTTGTCATAACTCGGCAATACGGACACTTATGGAGCCACAGTTTGCAGCAAAATGTTGTCCTATGTTTGGACTTTAAGTGCATACTAGTTAGGAGATGATGCCATTTGCGCCAGGGTGTTTTTGAAGCCCCTATAGTCGGCCTACTTTTTTGAGCATTTTGCCTTGGTCCCCCCTTGGCAAAATCTCAGAAAATGGCCGATTTAGGTGTGCTTGCCAAATTTGTCATAACTCGGCTATACGGACACTTATGGAGCTGCAGTTTGCAGCAAAATGTTGTCCTATGTTTGCACTTCAAGTGCATACTAATTAGGAGATGATGCCATTTGCGCCAGGGTGTTTTTGAAGCCCGTATAGTCGGCCTACTTTTTTGACCATTTTGCCTTGGTGCCCCCTTGGCAAAATCTCAGAAAATGGCCGATTTAGGTGTCCTTGCCAAATTTGTCATAACTCAGCTATACGGACACTTATTGAGCCGCAGTTTGTGATGTCATTTGCGCCAGGGTGTTTTTGAAGCCCCTATATTCGGCCTACTTTTTTAAGCATTTTGCCTTGGTCCCCCCCCTTGGCAAACTCTCAGAAAATGGCCGATTTAGGTGTCCTTGCCAAATTTGTCATAACTCTGCTATACGGACACTTATGGAGCCGCAGTTTGCAGCAAAATGTTGTCCTATGTTTGCACTTCAAGTGCATACCTATTAGGAGATGATGCCATTTGCGCCAGGCTGTTTTTGAAGCCCCTATAGTCGGCCTACTTTTTTGAGCATTTTGCCTTGGTCCCCCCTTGGCAAAATGTCAGAAAATGGCCGATTTAAATGTCCTTGCCAAATTTGTCATAACTCGGCAATACGGACAGTTATGGAGCCACAGTTTGCAGCACAATGATGTCCTATGTTTGCACTTTAAGTGCATACTAATTAAGAGATGATGCCATTCGCGCCAGGCTGTTTTTGAAGCCCCTATAGTCGGCCTTCTTTTTTGAGCATTTTGCCTTGGTCCCCCCTTGGCAAAATCTCAGAAAATGGCCGATTTAGGTGTGCTTGCCAAATTTGTCATAACTCGGCAATACGGACACTTATGGAGCCGTAGTTTGCAGCAAAATGTTGTCCTATGTTTGCACTTCAAGTGCATACTAATTAGGAGATGATGCCATTTGCGCCAGGGTGTTTTTGAAGCCCGTATAGTCGGCCTACTTTTTTGACCATTTTGCCTTGGCAAAATCTCAGAAAATGGCCGATTTAGGTGTCCTTGCCAAATTTGTCATAACTCGGCTATACGGACACTTATGGAGCCGCAGTTTGCAGCAAAATGTTTTCCTATGTTTGCACTTCAAGTGCATACTAATTAAGAGATGATGCCATTTGCGCCAGGGTTTTTTTGAAGCCCCTATAGTTGGCCTACTTTTTTGAGCATTTTGCCTTGGTCCCCCCTTGGCAAAATCTCAGAAAATGGCCCATTTAGGTGTCCTTGCCAAATTTGTCATATCTCGGCTATACGGACACTTATGGAGCCGCAGTTTGCAGCAAAATGTGGTCCTATGTTTGCACTTCAAGTGCATACTAATTAGGAGATGATGCTATTTGCGCCAGGCTGTTTTTGAAGCCCCTATATTCGGCCTACTTTTTTGAGCATTTTGCCTTGGTCCCCCCTTGGCAAAATCTCAGAAAATGGCCGATATAGGTATCCTTGCCAAATTTGTCATAACTCGGCTATACAGACACTTATGGAGCGGCAGTTTGCAGCAACATGTTGTCCTATGTTTGCACTTGAAGTGCATACTAATTAGGAGATGATGCCATTTGCGCCAGGCTGTTTTAGAAGCCCCTATAGTCGGCCTACTTTTTTGAGCATTTTGCCTTGGTCCACCCTTGGCAAAATCTCACAAAATGGCCGATTTAGGTGTCCTTGCCAAATTTGTCATAACTCGGCTATACGGACACTTATGGAGCCGCAGTTTAAAGCAAAATGTTGTCCTATGTTTGCACTTCAAGTGCATTTAAATTAGAAGATGATGCCATTTGCGCCAGGGTGTTTTTGAAGCCCCTATAGTCGGCCTTCTTTTTTGAGCATTTTGCCTTGGTCCCCCCTTGGCAAAATCTCAGAAAATGGCCGATTTAGGTGTCCTTGCCAAATTTGTCATAACTCGGCTATACGGACACCTATGGAGCTGCAGTTTGCAGCAAAATGTTGTCCTATAATTGCACTTCAAGTGCATACTAATTAGGAGATGATGCCATTTGCGCCAGGGTGTTTTTGAAGCCCCTATAGTCGGCCTACTTTTTTGAGCATTTTGCCTTGGTCCCCCCTTGGCAAAATCTTAGAAAATGGCCGATTTAGGTGTGCTTGCCAAATTTGTCATAACTCGGCCATACGGACACTTATGGAGCCGTAGTTTGCAGCAAAATGTTGTCCTATGTTTGCACTTCAAGTGCATACTAATTAGGAGATGATGCCATTTGCGCCAGGGTGTTTTTGAAGCCCGTATATTCGGCCTACTTTTTTGACCACTTTGCCTTGGTGCCCCCTTGGCAAAATCTCAGAAAATGGCCGATTTAGGTGTCCTTGCCAAATTTGTCATAACTCGGCTATACGGACACTTATGGAGCCGCAGTTTGCAGCAAAATGTTGTCCTATGTTTGCACTTCAAGTGAATACTAATTATGAGATGATGCCATTTGCGCCAGGCTGTTTTTGAAGCCCCTATAGCCGGCCTACTTTTTTGAGCATTTTGCCTTGGTCCCCCCTTGGCAAAATCTCAGAAAATGACCGATTTAGGTGTGCTTGCCAAATTTGTCATAACTCGGCTATACGGACACTTATGGAGCCGCAGTTTGCAGCAAAATGTTGTCCTATGTTTCCACTTCAAGTGCATACTAATTAGGAGATGATGCCATTTGCACCAGCGTGTTTTTGAAGCCCCTATAGCCGGCCTACTTTTTTGAGCATTTTGCCTTGGTCCCCCCCTTGGCAAAATCTCAGAAAATGTCCGATTTAGGTGTCCTTGCCAAATTTGTCATAACTCGGAAATACGGACACTTATGGAGCCACAGTTTGCAGCAAAATGTTGTCCTATGTTTGCACTTTAAGTGCATTTTAATTAGGAGATGATGCCATTTGCGCCAGGCTGCTTTTGAAGCCACTATAGTCGGCCTTCTTTTTTGAGCATTTTTCCTTGGTCCCCGCTTGGCAAAATCTCAGAAAATGGCCGATTTAGGTGTGCTTGCCAAATTTGTCATAACTCGGCTATACGGACCCTTATGGAGCCGTAGTTTGCAGCAAAATGTTGTCCTATGTTTGCACTTCAAGTCCATACTAATTAGAAGATGATGCCATTTGCGCCAGGGAGTTTTTGAAGCCCGTATAGTCGGCCTACTTTTTTGACCACTTTGCCTTGGTGCCCCCTTGGCAAAATCTCAGAAAATGGCCGATTTAGGTGTCCTTGCCAAATTTGTCATAACTCGGCTATACGGACACTTATGGAGCCGCAGTTTGCAGCAATATGTTGTCCTATGTTTGCACTTCAAGTGCATACTAATTAGGAGATGATGCTATTTGCGCCAGGGTGTTTTTGAAGCCCCGATAGTCGGCCTACTTTTTTGAGCATTTTGCCTTGGTCCCCCCTTGGAAAAATCTTAGAAGATGGCCGATTTAGGTGTCCTTGCCAAATTTGTCATAACTCGGCTATACAGACACTTATGGAGCTGCAGTTTGCAGCAAAATGTTGTCCTATGTCTGCACTTCAAGTGCATACTAATTAAGAGATGATGCCATTTGCGCCAGGGTTTTTTTGAAGCCCCTATAGTTGGCCTACTTTTTTGAGCATTTTGCCTTGGTCTCCCCTTGGCAAAATCTCAGAAAATGGCCCATTTAGGTGTCCTTGCCAAATTTGTCATATCTCGGCTATACGGACACTTATGGAGCCGCAGTTTGCAGCAAAATGTGGTCCTATGTTTGCACTTCAAGTGCATACTAATTAGGAGATGATGCTATTTTCGCCAGGCTGTTTTTGAAGCCCCTATAGTCGGCCTACTTTTTTGAGCATTTTGCCTTGGTCCCCCCTTGGCAAAATCTCAGAAAATGGCCGATATAGGTATCCTTGCCAAATTTGTCATAACTCGGCTATACAGACAGTTATGGAGCGGCAGTTTGCAGCAACATGTTGTCCTATGTTTGCACTTGAAGTGCATACTAATTAGGAGATGATGCCATTTGCGCCAGGCTGTTTTAGAAGCCCCTATAGTCGGAATACTTTTTTGAGCATTTTGCCTTGGTCCACCCTTGGCAAAATCTCACAAAATGGCCGATTTAGGTGTCCTTGCCAAATTTGTCATAACTCGGCTATACGGACACTTATGGAGCCGCAGTTTAAAGCAAAATGTTGTCCTATGTTTGCACTTCAAGTGCATTTAAATTAGAAGATGATGCCATTTGCGCCAGGCTGTTTTTGAAGCCCCTATAGTCGGCCTACTTTTTTGAGCATTTTGCCTTGGTCCCCCCTGGGCAAAATCTCAGAAAATGGCCGATTTAGGTGTCCTTGCCAAATTTGTCATAACTCGGCTATATGGACACTTATGCACTTATGGAACCGCAGTTTACAGCAAAATGTTGTGCTATGTTTGCACTTCAAGTCCATACTAATTAGGAGATGATGCCATTTGCGCTAGGCTGTTTTTGAAGCCCCTATAGTCGGCCTACTTTTTTGAGCATTTTGCCTTGGTCCCCCCTTGGCAAAATCTCAGAAAATGGCCGATTTAGGTGTCCTTGCCAAATTTGTCATAACTCGGCTATACGGACACTTATGGAGCCGCAGTTTAAAGCAAAATGTTGTCCTATGTTTGCACGTCAAGTGCATTTTAAATAGGAGATGATGCCATTTGCGCCAGGGTGTTTTTGAAGCCCTTATAGTCGGCCTACTTTTTTGAGCATTTTGCCTTGGTCCCCCCTTGGCAAAATCTCAGAAAATGGCCGATTTAGGTGTCCTTGCCAAATTTGTCATAACTCGGCTATACAGACACCTATGGAGCTGCAGTTTGCAGCAAAATGTTGTCCTATAATTGCACTTCAAGTGCATACTAATTAGGAGATGATGCCATTTGCGCCAGGGAGTTTTTTAAGCCCCTATAGTCGGCCTACTTTTTTTAGCATTTTGCCTTGGTCCCCCCTTGGCAAAATCTCAGAAAATGGCCGATTTAGGAGTCCTTGCCAAATTTGTCATCACTCGGCTATACGGACACTTATGCACTTATGGAGCCGCAGTTTGCAGCAAAATGTTGTCCTATGTTTGCACTTCAAGTGCATACTAATTAGGAGGTGATGTCATTTGCGCCAGGGTGTTTTTGAAGCCCCTATAGTCGGCCTACTTTTTTGAGCATTTTGCCTTGGTGCCCCCTAGGCAAAATCTCAGAAAATGACCGATTTAGGTGTCCTTGCCAAATTTGTCATAACTCACCTATACGGACACTTATGGAGCCGCAGTTTGCAGCAAAATCTCTTCCTATGTTTGCACTTCAAGTGCATACTAATTAGGAGATGATACCATTTGTGCCAGGGTGTTTTTGAAGCCCCTATAGTCAGCATACTTTTTTGAGCATTTTGCCTTGGTCCCCCCTTGGCAAAATCTCAGAAAAAGGCCGATTTAGGTGTCCTTGCCAAATTTGTCATAACTTGGCTATACGGACACTTATGGAGCCGCAGTTTGCAGCAAAATGTTGTCCTATGTTTGCACTTCAAGTGCATACTAATTAGGAGATGATGCCATTTGCCCCAGGGTGTTTTTGAAGCCCCTATAGTCGGCCTACTTTTTTGAGCATTTTGCCTTGGTCCCAGGCAGGTACAAAAGTTGGACCGGATCAACTCGGATCGCTGATTTGAATAAGAATAGGACCTATTGTTGCATGCCTCGTTCTTGAATAGGTGCTATTCTTATTCAAATCAGCGATCCAAGTTGATCCGGTCCGACTTTTGTACCTGCCTCTTGGTCCCCCCTTGGCCAACTGTCAGAAAATGGCCGATTTAGGTGTCCTTGCCAAATTTGTCATACCTCTGGTATACGGACACTTATGGAGCCGCAGTTTGCAGCAAAATGTTGTCCTATGTTTGCAGTTCAAGTGCAATCTTGTTAGGAGATGATGCCATTTGCGCCAGGCTGTTTTTGAAGCCCCTATAGTCGGCCTACTTTTTTAAGCATTTTGCCTTCGTCCCCCCTTGGCAAAATCTCACAAAATGGCCGATTTAGGTGTCCTTGCCAAATTTGTCATAACTCGGCTATACGGACACTTATGGAGCCGCAGTTTGCAGCAAAATGTGTTCCTATGTTTGCACTTCAAGTGCATACTAATTAGGAGATGATACCATTTGTGCCAGGGTGTTTTTGAAGCCCCTATAGTCAGCATACTTTTTTGAGCATTTTGCCTTCGTCCCCGGTTGGCACATTCTCAGAAAATGGCCGATTTAGGTGTCCTTGCCAAATTTGTCATAACTCGGCTATACGGACACTTATGGAGCCGCAGTTTGCAGCAAAATGTTGTCCTATGTTTGCACTTCAAGTGCATAGTAATTAGGAGATGATGCCATTTGCGCCAGGCTGTTTTTGAAGCCCCTATAGTCGGCCTACTTTTTTGAGCATTTTGCCTTGGTCCCCCCTTGGCAAAATCTCAGATAATGGCCGATTTAGGTGTCCTTGCCAAATTTGTCATAACTTGGCTATACGGACACTTATGGAGCCGCAGTTTGCAGCAAAATGTTGTCCTATGTTTGCACTTCAAGTGCATACTAATGAGGAGATGATGCCATTTGCCCCAGGGTGTTTGTGAAGCCCCTATAGTCGGCCTACTTTTTTGAGCATTTTGCCTTGGTCCCAGGCAGGTACAAAAGTTGGACCGGATCAACTCGGATCGCTGATTTGAATAAGAATAGGACCTATTGTTGCATGCCTCGTTCTTGAATAGGTGCTATTCTTATTCAAATCAGCGATCCAAGTAGATCCGGTCCGACTTTTGTACCTGCCTCTTGGTCCCCCCTTGGCAAACTCCCAGAAAATGGCCGATTTAGGTGTCCTTGCCAAATTTGTCATAACTCTGCTATACGGACACTTATGGAGCCGCAGTTTGCAGCAAAATGTTGTCCTATGTTTGCACTTTAAGTGCATACTTATAAGGAGATGATGCCATTTGCGCCAGGCTGTTTTTGAACCCCTATAGTCGGCCTACATTTTTGAGCATTTTGCCTTGTTCCCCCTTGGCAAAATCTCAGAAAATGGCCGATTTAGGTGTCCTTGCCAAATTTGTCATAACTCGGCTATACGGACACTTATGGAGCCGCAGTTTGCAGCAAAATGTTGTCCTATGTTTGCACTTCAAGTGCATACTAATTATGAGATGATGCCATTTGCGCCAGGCTGTTTTTGAAGCCCCTATAGCCGGCCTACTTTTTTGAGCATTTTGCCTTGGTCCCCCCTTGGCAAAATCTCAGAAACTGACCGATTTAGGTGTCCTTGCCAAATTTGTCATAACTCGGCTATACGGACACTTATGGAGCCGCAGTTTGCAGCAAAATGTTGTCCTATGTTTCCACTTCAAGTGCATACTAATTGAGAGATGATGCCATTTGCACCAGGCTGTTTTTGAAGCCCCTATAGTCAGCATACTTTTTTGAGCATTTTGCCTTGGTCCCCCCTTGGCAAAATCTCAGAAAATGTCCGATTTAGGTGTCCTTGCCAAATTTGTCATAACTCGGCAATACCGACACTTATGGAGCCACAGTTTGCAGCAAAATGTTGTCCTATGTTTGGACTTTAAGTGCATACTAATTAGGAGATGATGCCATTTGCGCCAGGCTGTTTTTGAAGCCCCTATATTCGGCCTACTTTTTTGACCATTTTGCCTTGGTGCCCCCTTGGCAAAATCTCAGGAAATGACCGATTTAGGTGTCCTTGCCAAATTTGTCATAACTCAGCTATACGGACACTTATGGAGCCGCAGTTTGCAGCAAAATGTGTTCCTATGTTTGCACTTCAACTGCATACTAATTAGGAGATGATACCATTTGTGCCAGGGTGTTTTTCAAGCCCCTATAGTCAGCATACTTTTTTGAGCATTTTGCCTTAGTTCCCCCTTGGCAAAATCTCAGAAAATGGCCGATTTAGGTGTCCTTGCCAAATTTGTCATAACTCGGCTATACGGACACTTATGGAGCCGCAGTTTGGAGCAAAATGTTGTGCTATGTTTGCACTTAAAGTCCATACTAGTTAGGAGATGATGCCATTTGCGCTAGGTTGTTTTTGAAGCCCCTATAGTCGGCCTACTTTTTTGACCATTTTGCCTTGGTCCCCCCTTGGCAAAATCTCAGAAAATGGTTGATTTAGGTGTCCTTGCCAAATTTGTCATAACTCGGCTATACGGACACTTATGCACTTATGGAGCCGCAGTTTGCAGCAAAATGTTGTCCTATGTTTGCACTTTAAGTGCATTTTAATTAGGAGATGATGCCATTTGCGCCAGGCTGCTTTTGAAGCCACTATAGTCGGCCTTCTTTTTTGAGCATTTTTCCTTGGTCCCCGCTTGGCAAAATCTCAGAAAATGGCCGATTTAGGTGCGCTTGCCAAATTTGTCATAACTCGGCTATACGGACCCTTATGGAGCCGTAGTTTGCAGCAAAATGTTGTCCTATGTTTGCACTTCAAGTCCATACTAATTAGAAGATGATGCCATTTGCGCCAGGGAGTTTTTGAAGCCCGTATAGTCGGCCTACTTTTTTGACCACTTTGCCTTGGTGCCCCCTTGGCAAAATCTCAGAAAATGGCCGATTTAGGTGTCCTTGCCAAATTTGTCATAACTCGGCTATACGGACACTTATGGAGCCGCAGTTTGCAGCAATATGTTGTCCTATGTTTGCACTTCAAGTGCATACTAATTAGGAGATGATGCTATTTGCGCCAGGGTGTTTTTGAAGCCCCGATAGTCGGCCTACTTTTTTGAGCATTTTGCCTTGGTCCCCCCTTGGAAAAATCTTAGAAGATGGCCGATTTAGGTGTCCTTGCCAAATTTGTCATAACTCGGCTATACAGACACTTATGGAGCTGCAGTTTGCAGCAAAATGTTGTCCTATGTCTGCACTTCAAGTGGATACTAATTAAGAGATGATGCCATTTGCGCCAGGGTTTTTTTGAAGCCCCTATACTTGGCCTACTTTTTTGAGCATTTTGCCTTGGTCTCCCCTTGGCAAAATCTCAGAAAATGGCCCATTTAGGTGTCCTTGCCAAATTTGTCATATCTCGGCTATACGGACACTTATGGAGCCGCAGTTTGCAGCAAAATGTGGTCCTATGTTTGCACTTCAAGTGCATACTAATTAGGAGATGATGCTATTTTCGCCAGGCTGTTTTTGAAGCCCCTATAGTCGGCCTACTTTTTTGAGCATTTTGCCTTGGTCCCCCCTTGGCAAAATCTCAGAAAATGGCCGATATAGGTATCCTTGCCAAATTTGTCATAACTCGGCTATACAGACACTTATGGAGCGGCAGTTTGCAGCAACATGTTGTCCTATGTTTGCACTTGAAGTGCATACTAATTAGGAGATGATGCCATTTGCGCCAGGCTGTTTTAGAAGCCCCTATAGTCGGCCTACTTTTTTGAGCATTTTGCCTTGGTCCACCCTTGGCAAAATCTCACAAAATGGCCGATTTAGGTGTCCTTGCCAAATTTGTCATAACTCGGCTATACGGACACTTATGGAGCCGCAGTTTAAAGCAAAATGTTGTCCTATGTTTGCACTTCAAGTGCATTTAAATTAGAAGATGATGCCATTTGCGCCAGGCTGTTTTTGAAGCCCCTATAGTCGGCCTACTTTTTTGAGCATTTTGCCTTGGTCCCCCCTGGGCAAAATCTCAGAAAATGGCCGATTTAGGTGTCCTTGCCAAATTTGTCATAACTCGGCTATATGGACACTTATGCACTTATGGAGCCGCAGTTTACAGCAAAATGTTGTGCTATGTTTGCACTTCAAGTCCATACTAATTAGGAGATGATGCCATTTGCGCTAGGCTGTTTTTGAAGCCCCTATAGTCGGCCTACTTTTTTGAGCATTTTGCCTTGGTCCCCCCTTGGCAAAATCTCACAAAATGGCCGATTTAGGTGTCCTTGCCAAATTTGTCATAACTCGGCTATACGGACACTTATGGAGCCGCAGTTTAAAGCAAAATGTTGTCCTATGTTTGCACGTCAAGTGCATTTTAAATAGGAGATGATGCCATTTGCGCCAGGGTGTTTTTGAAGCCCTTATAGTCGGCCTACTTTTTTGAGCATTTTGCCTTGGTCCCCCCTTGGCAAAATCTCAGAAAATGGCCGATTTAGGTGTCCTTGCCAAATTTGTCATAACTCGGCTATACAGACACCTATGGAGCTGCAGTTTGCAGCAAAATGTTGTCCTATAATTGCACTTCAAGTGCATACTAATTAGGAGATGATGCCATTTGCGCCAGGGAGTTTTTTAAGCCCCTATAGTCGGCCTACTTTTTTTAGCATTTTGCCTTGGTCCCCCCTTGGCAAAATCTCAGAAAATGGCCGATTTAGGAGTCCTTGCCAAATTTGTCATCACTCGGCTATACGGACACTTATGCACTTATGGAGCCGCAGTTTGCAGCAAAATGTTGTCCTATGTTTGCACTTCAAGTGCATACTAATTAGGAGGTGATGTCATTTGCGCCAGGGTGTTTTTGAAGCCCCTATAGTCGGCCTACTTTTTTGAGCATTTTGCCTTGGTCCCCCCTAGGCAAAATCTCAGAAAATGACCGATTTAGGTGTCCTTGCCAAATTTGTCATAACTCACCTATACGGACACTTATGGAGCCGCAGTTTGCAGCAAAATCTCTTCCTATGTTTGCACTTCAAGTGCATACTAATTAGGAGATGATACCATTTGTGCCAGGGTGTTTTTGAAGCCCCTATAGTCAGCATACTTTTTTGAGCATTTTGCCTTGGTCCCCCCTTGGCAAAATCTCAGAAAAAGGCCGATTTAGGTGTCCTTGCCAAATTTGTCATAACTTGGCTATACGGACACTTATGGAGCCGCAGTTTGCAGCAAAATGTTGTCCTATGTTTGCACTTCAAGTGCATACTAATTAGGAGATGATGCCATTTGCCCCAGGGTGTTTTTGAAGCCCCTATAGTCGGCCTACTTTTTTGAGCATTTTGCCTTGGTCCCAGGCAGGTACAAAAGTTGGACCGGATCAACTCGGATCGCTGATTTGAATAAGAATAGGACCTATTGTTGCATGCCTCGTTCTTGAATAGGTGCTATTCTTATTCAAATCAGCGATCCAAGTTGATCCGGTCCGACTTTTGTACCTGCCTCTTGGTCCCCCCTTGGCCAACTGTCAGAAAATGGCCGATTTAGGTGTCCTTGCCAAATTTGTCATACCTGTGGTATACGGACACTTATGGAGCCGCAGTTTGCAGCAAAATGTTGTCCTATGTTCGCAGTTCAAGTGCAATCTTGTTAGGAGATGATGCCATTTGCGCCAGGCTGTTTTTGAAGCCCCTATAGTCGGCCTACTTTTTTGACCATTTTGCCTTGGTCCCCCCTTGGCAAAATCTCAGAAAATGGTTGATTTAGGTGTCCTTGCCAAATTTGTCATAACTCGGCTATACGGACACTTATGCACTTATGGAGCCGCAGTTTGCAGCAAAATGTTGTGCTATGTTTGCACTTCAAGTCCATACTAATTAGGAGATGATGCCATTTGCGCTAGGCTGTTTTTGAAGCCCCTATAGTCGGCCTACTTTTTTGAGCATTTTGCCTTGGTCCCCCCTTGGCAAAATCTCAGAAAATGGCCGATTTAGGTGTCCTTGCCAAATTTGTCATAACTCGGCTATACGGACACTTATGGAGCCGCAGTTTGAAGCAAAATGTTGTCCTATGTTTGCACTTCAAGTGCATTTTAATAAGGAGATGATGCCATTTGCGCCAGGCTGTTTTTGGAGCCCCTATAGTCGGCCTACTTTTTTGAGCATTTTGCCTTGGTCCCCCCTTAGCAAAATCTCAGAAAATGGCCGATTTAAGTGTCCTTGCCAAATTTGTCATAACTCGGCTATACGGACAGTTATGGAGCCGCAGTTTGAAGCAAAATGTTGTCCTATGTTTGCACTTCAAGTGCATTTTAATTAGAAGATGATGCCATTTGCGCCAGGCTGTTTTTGAAGCCCCTATAGTCGGCCTACTTTTTTGAGCATTTTGCCTTGGTCCCCACTGGGCAAAATCTCAGAAAATGGCCGATTTAGGTGTCCTTGCCAAATTTGTCATAACTTGGCTATACGGACACTTATGGAGCCGCAGTTTGCAGCAAAATGTTGTCCTATGTTTGCACTTCAAGTGCATACTAATTAGGAGATGATGCCATTTGCCCCAGGGTGTTTTTGAAGCCCCTATAGTCGGCCTACTTTTTTGAGCATTTTGCCTTGGTCCCAGGCAGGTACAAAAGTTGGACCGGATCAACTCGGATCGCTGATTTGAATAAGAATAGGACCTATTGTTGCATGCCTCGTTCTTGAATAGGTGCTATTCTTATTCAAATCAGCGATCCAAGTTGATCCGGTCCGACTTTTGTACCTGCCTCTTGGTCCCCCCTTGGCCAACTGTCAGAAAATGGCCGATTTAGGTGTCCTTGCCAAATTTGTCATACCTCTGGTATACGGACACTTATGGAGCCGCAGTTTGCAGCAAAATGTTGTCCTATGTTTGCAGTTCAAGTGCAATCTTGTTAGGAGATGATGCCATTTGCGCCAGGCTGTTTTTGAAGCCCCTATAGTCGGCCTACTTTTTTAAGCATTTTGCCTTCGTCCCCCCTTGGCAAAATCTCACAAAATGGCCGATTTAGGTGTCCTTGCCAAATTTGTCATAACTCGGCTATACGGACACTTATGGAGCCGCAGTTTGCAGCAAAATGTGTTCCTATGTTTGCACTTCAAGTGCATACTAATTAGGAGATGATACCATTTGTGCCAGGGTGTTTTTGAAGCCCCTATAGTCAGCATACTTTTTTGAGCATTTTGCCTTCGTCCCCGGTTGGCACATTCTCAGAAAATGGCCGATTTAGGTGTCCTTGCCAAATTTGTCATAACTCGGCTATACGGACACTTATGGAGCCGCAGTTTGCAGCAAAATGTTGTCCTATGTTTGCACTTCAAGTGCATAGTAATTAGGAGATGATGCCATTTGCGCCAGGCTGTTTTTGAAGCCCCTATAGTCGGCCTACTTTTTTGAGCATTTTGCCTTGGTCCCCCCTTGGCAAAATCTCAGATAATGGCCGATTTAGGTGTCCTTGCCAAATTTGTCATAACTTGGCTATACGGACACTTATGGAGCCGCAGTTTGCAGCAAAATGTTGTCCTATGTTTGCACTTCAAGTGCATACTAATGAGGAGATGATGCCATTTGCCCCAGGGTGTTTGTGAAGCCCCTATAGTCGGCCTACTTTTTTGAGCATTTTGCCTTGGTCCCAGGCAGGTACAAAAGTTGGACCGGATCAACTCGGATCGCTGATTTGAATAAGAATAGGACCTATTGTTGCATGCCTCGTTCTTGAATAGGTGCTATTCTTATTCAAATCAGCGATCCAAGTAGATCCGGTCCGACTTTTGTACCTGCCTCTTGGTCCCCCCTTGGCAAACTCCCAGAAAATGGCCGATTTAGGTGTCCTTGCCAAATTTGTCATAACTCTGCTATACGGACACTTATGGAGCCGCAGTTTGCAGCAAAATGTTGTCCTATGTTTGCACTTTAAGTGCATACTTATTAGGAGATGATGCCATTTGCGCCAGGCTGTTTTTGAACCCCTATAGTCGGCCTACATTTTTGAGCATTTTGCCTTGTTCCCCCTTGGCAAAATCTCAGAAAATGGCCGATTTAGGTGTCCTTGCCAAATTTGTCATAACTCGGCTATACGGACACTTATGGAGCCGCAGTTTGCAGCAAAATGTTGTCCTATGTTTGCACTTCAAGTGCATACTAATTATGAGATGATGCCATTTGCGCCAGGCTGTTTTTGAAGCCCCTATAGCCGGCCTACTTTTTTGAGCATTTTGCCTTGGTCCCCCCTTGGCAAAATCTCAGAAACTGACCGATTTAGGTGTCCTTGCCAAATTTGTCATAACTCGGCTATACGGACACTTATGGAGCCGCAGTTTGCAGCAAAATGTTGTCCTATGTTTCCACTTCAAGTGCATACTAATTGAGAGATGATGCCATTTGCACCAGGCTGTTTTTGAAGCCCCTATAGTCAGCATACTTTTTTGAGCATTTTGCCTTGGTCCCCCCTTGGCAAAATCTCAGAAAATGTCCGATTTAGGTGTCCTTGCCAAATTTGTCATAACTCGGCAATACCGACACTTATGGAGCCACAGTTTGCAGCAAAATGTTGTCCTATGTTTGGACTTTAAGTGCATACTAATTAGGAGATGATGCCATTTGCGCCAGGCTGTTTTTGAAGCCCCTATAGTCGGCCTACTTTTTTGACCATTTTGCCTTGGTGCCCCCTTGGCAAAATCTCAGGAAATGACCGATTTAGGTGTCCTTGCCAAATTTGTCATAACTCAGCTATACGGACACTTATGGAGCCGCAGTTTGAGGCAAAATGTGTTCCTATGTTTGCACTTCAACTGCATACTAATTAGGAGATGATACCATTTGTGCCAGGGTGTTTTTCAAGCCCCTATAGTCAGCATACTTTTTTGAGCATTTTGCCTTAGTTCCCCCTTGGCAAAATCTCAGAAAATGGCCGATTTAGGTGTCCTTGCCAAATTTGTCATAACTCGGCTATACGGACACTTATGGAGCCGCAGTTTACAGCAAAATGTTGTGCTATGTTTGCACTTCAAGTCCATACTAATTAGGAGATGATGCCATTTGCGCTAGGCTGTTTTTGAAGCCCCTATAGTCGGCCTACTTTTTTGAGCATTTTGCCTTGGTCCCCCCTTGGCAAAATCTCAGAAAATGGCCGATTTAGGTGTCCTTGCCAAATTTGTCATAACTCGGCTATACAGACACCTATGGAGCTGCAGTTTGCAGCAAAATGTTGTCCTATAATTGCACTTCAAGTGCATACTAATTAGGAGATGATGCCATTTGCGCCAGGGAGTTTTTTAAGCCCCTATAGTCGGCCTACTTTTTTTAGCATTTTGCCTTGGTCCCCCCTTGGCAAAATCTCAGAAAATGGCCGATTTAGGAGTCCTTGCCAAATTTGTCATCACTCGGCTATACGGACACTTATGCACTTATGGAGCCGCAGTTTGCAGCAAAATGTTGTCCTATGTTTGCACTTCAAGTGCATACTAATTAGGAGGTGATGTCATTTGCGCCAGGGTGTTTTTGAAGCCCCTATAGTCGGCCTACTTTTTTGAGCATTTTGCCTTGGTCCCCCCTAGGCAAAATCTCAGAAAATGACCGATTTAGGTGTCCTTGCCAAATTTGTCATAACTCACCTATACGGACACTTATGGAGCCGCAGTTTGCAGCAAAATCTCTTCCTATGTTTGCACTTCAAGTGCATACTAATTAGGAGATGATACCATTTGTGCCAGGGTGTTTTTGAAGC
Organism: Micromussa lordhowensis; assembly: GCA_964020085.1. Lineage (NCBI taxonomy): Eukaryota > Metazoa > Cnidaria > Anthozoa > Scleractinia > Lobophylliidae > Micromussa > Micromussa lordhowensis. The sequence continues at coordinate 26,337,542 of OZ026598.1, forward strand.
CCCTATAGTCAGCATACTTTTTTGAGCATTTTGCCTTGGTCCCCCCTTGGCAAAATCTCAGAAAAAGGCCGATTTAGGTGTCCTTGCCAAATTTGTCATAACTTGGCTATACGGACACTTATGGAGCCGCAGTTTGCAGCAAAATGTTGTCCTATGTTTGCACTTCAAGTGCATACTAATTAGGAGATGATGCCATTTGCCCCAGGGTGTTTTTGAAGCCCCTATAGTCGGCCTACTTTTTTGAGCATTTTGCCTTGGTCCCAGGCAGGTACAAAAGTTGGACCGGATCAACTCGGATCGCTGATTTGAATAAGAATAGGACCTATTGTTGCATGCCTCGTTCTTGAATAGGTGCTATTCTTATTCAAATCAGCGATCCAAGTTGATCCGGTCCGACTTTTGTACCTGCCTCTTGGTCCCCCCTTGGCCAACTGTCAGAAAATGGCCGATTTAGGTGTCCTTGCCAAATTTGTCATACCTGTGGTATACGGACACTTATGGAGCCGCAGTTTGCAGCAAAATGTTGTCCTATGTTCGCAGTTCAAGTGCAATCTTGTTAGGAGATGATGCCATTTGCGCCAGGCTGTTTTTGAAGCCCCTATAGTCGGCCTACTTTTTTGACCATTTTGCCTTGGTCCCCCCTTGGCAAAATCTCAGAAAATGGTTGATTTAGGTGTCCTTGCCAAATTTGTCATAACTCGGCTATACGGACACTTATGCACTTATGGAGCCGCAGTTTGCAGCAAAATGTTGTGCTATGTTTGCACTTCAAGTCCATACTAATTAGGAGATGATGCCATTTGCGCTAGGCTGTTTTTGAAGCCCCTATAGTCGGCCTACTTTTTTGAGCATTTTGCCTTGGTCCCCCCTTGGCAAAATCTCAGAAAATGGCCGATTTAGGTGTCCTTGCCAAATTTGTCATAACTCGGCTATACGGACACTTATGGAGCCGCAGTTTGAAGCAAAATGTTGTCCTATGTTTGCACTTCAAGTGCATTTTAATAAGGAGATGATGCCATTTGCGCCAGGCTGTTTTTGGAGCCCCTATAGTCGGCCTACTTTTTTGAGCATTTTGCCTTGGTCCCCCCTTAGCAAAATCTCAGAAAATGGCCGATTTAAGTGTCCTTGCCAAATTTGTCATAACTCGGCTATACGGACAGTTATGGAGCCGCAGTTTGAAGCAAAATGTTGTCCTATGTTTGCACTTCAAGTGCATTTTAATTAGAAGATGATGCCATTTGCGCCAGGCTGTTTTTGAAGCCCCTATAGTCGGCCTACTTTTTTGAGCATTTTGCCTTGGTCCCCACTGGGCAAAATCTCAGAAAATGGCCGATTTAGGTGTCCTTGCCAAATTTGTCATAACTTGGCTATACGGACACTTATGGAGCCGCAGTTTGCAGCAAAATGTTGTCCTATGTTTGCACTTCAAGTGCATACTAATTAGGAGATGATGCCATTTGCCCCAGGGTGTTTTTGAAGCCCCTATAGTCGGCCTACTTTTTTGAGCATTTTGCCTTGGTCCCAGGCAGGTACAAAAGTTGGACCGGATCAACTCGGATCGCTGATTTGAATAAGAATAGGACCTATTGTTGCATGCCTCGTTCTTGAATAGGTGCTATTCTTATTCAAATCAGCGATCCAAGTTGATCCGGTCCGACTTTTGTACCTGCCTCTTGGTCCCCCCTTGGCCAACTGTCAGAAAATGGCCGATTTAGGTGTCCTTGCCAAATTTGTCATACCTCTGGTATACGGACACTTATGGAGCCGCAGTTTGCAGCAAAATGTTGTCCTATGTTTGCAGTTCAAGTGCAATCTTGTTAGGAGATGATGCCATTTGCGCCAGGCTGTTTTTGAAGCCCCTATAGTCGGCCTACTTTTTTAAGCATTTTGCCTTCGTCCCCCCTTGGCAAAATCTCACAAAATGGCCGATTTAGGTGTCCTTGCCAAATTTGTCATAACTCGGCTATACGGACACTTATGGAGCCGCAGTTTGCAGCAAAATGTGTTCCTATGTTTGCACTTCAAGTGCATACTAATTAGGAGATGATACCATTTGTGCCAGGGTGTTTTTGAAGCCCCTATAGTCAGCATACTTTTTTGAGCATTTTGCCTTCGTCCCCGGTTGGCACATTCTCAGAAAATGGCCGATTTAGGTGTCCTTGCCAAATTTGTCATAACTCGGCTATACGGACACTTATGGAGCCGCAGTTTGCAGCAAAATGTTGTCCTATGTTTGCACTTCAAGTGCATAGTAATTAGGAGATGATGCCATTTGCGCCAGGCTGTTTTTGAAGCCCCTATAGTCGGCCTACTTTTTTGAGCATTTTGCCTTGGTCCCCCCTTGGCAAAATCTCAGATAATGGCCGATTTAGGTGTCCTTGCCAAATTTGTCATAACTTGGCTATACGGACACTTATGGAGCCGCAGTTTGCAGCAAAATGTTGTCCTATGTTTGCACTTCAAGTGCATACTAATGAGGAGATGATGCCATTTGCCCCAGGGTGTTTGTGAAGCCCCTATAGTCGGCCTACTTTTTTGAGCATTTTGCCTTGGTCCCAGGCAGGTACAAAAGTTGGACCGGATCAACTCGGATCGCTGATTTGAATAAGAATAGGACCTATTGTTGCATGCCTCGTTCTTGAATAGGTGCTATTCTTATTCAAATCAGCGATCCAAGTAGATCCGGTCCGACTTTTGTACCTGCCTCTTGGTCCCCCCTTGGCAAACTCCCAGAAAATGGCCGATTTAGGTGTCCTTGCCAAATTTGTCATAACTCTGCTATACGGACACTTATGGAGCCGCAGTTTGCAGCAAAATGTTGTCCTATGTTTGCACTTTAAGTGCATACTTATTAGGAGATGATGCCATTTGCGCCAGGCTGTTTTTGAACCCCTATAGTCGGCCTACATTTTTGAGCATTTTGCCTTGTTCCCCCTTGGCAAAATCTCAGAAAATGGCCGATTTAGGTGTCCTTGCCAAATTTGTCATAACTCGGCTATACGGACACTTATGGAGCCGCAGTTTGCAGCAAAATGTTGTCCTATGTTTGCACTTCAAGTGCATACTAATTATGAGATGATGCCATTTGCGCCAGGCTGTTTTTGAAGCCCCTATAGCCGGCCTACTTTTTTGAGCATTTTGCCTTGGTCCCCCCTTGGCAAAATCTCAGAAACTGACCGATTTAGGTGTCCTTGCCAAATTTGTCATAACTCGGCTATACGGACACTTATGGAGCCGCAGTTTGCAGCAAAATGTTGTCCTATGTTTCCACTTCAAGTGCATACTAATTGAGAGATGATGCCATTTGCACCAGGCTGTTTTTGAAGCCCCTATAGTCAGCATACTTTTTTGAGCATTTTGCCTTGGTCCCCCCTTGGCAAAATCTCAGAAAATGTCCGATTTAGGTGTCCTTGCCAAATTTGTCATAACTCGGCAATACCGACACTTATGGAGCCACAGTTTGCAGCAAAATGTTGTCCTATGTTTGGACTTTAAGTGCATACTAATTAGGAGATGATGCCATTTGCGCCAGGCTGTTTTTGAAGCCCCTATAGTCGGCCTACTTTTTTGACCATTTTGCCTTGGTGCCCCCTTGGCAAAATCTCAGGAAATGACCGATTTAGGTGTCCTTGCCAAATTTGTCATAACTCAGCTATACGGACACTTATGGAGCCGCAGTTTGAGGCAAAATGTGTTCCTATGTTTGCACTTCAACTGCATACTAATTAGGAGATGATACCATTTGTGCCAGGGTGTTTTTCAAGCCCCTATAGTCAGCATACTTTTTTGAGCATTTTGCCTTAGTTCCCCCTTGGCAAAATCTCAGAAAATGGCCGATTTAGGTGTCCTTGCCAAATTTGTCATAACTCGGCTATACGGACACTTATGGAGCCGCAGTTTGGAGCAAAATGTTGTGCTATGTTTGCACTTAAAGTCCATACTAGTTAGGAGATGATGCCATTTGCGCTAGGTTGTTTTTGAAGCCCCTATAGTCGGCCTACTTTTTTGACCATTTTGCCTTGGTCCCCCCTTGGCAAAATCTCAGAAAATGGTTGATTTAGGTGTCCTTGCCAAATTTGTCATAACTCGGCTATACGGACACTTATGCACTTATGGAGCCGCAGTTTGCAGCAAAATGTTGTCCTATGTTTGCACTTTAAGTGCATTTTAATTAGGAGATGATGCCATTTGCGCCAGGCTGCTTTTGAAGCCACTATAGTCGGCCTTCTTTTTTGAGCATTTTTCCTTGGTCCCCGCTTGGCAAAATCTCAGAAAATGGCCGATTTAGGTGTGCTTGCCAAATTTGTCATAACTCGGCTATACGGACCCTTATGGAGCCGTAGTTTGCAGCAAAATGTTGTCCTATGTTTGCACTTCAAGTCCATACTAATTAGAAGATGATGCCATTTGCGCCAGGGAGTTTTTGAAGCCCGTATAGTCGGCCTACTTTTTTGACCACTTTGCCTTGGTGCCCCCCTTGGCAAAATCTCAGAAAATGGCCGATTTAGGTGTCCTTGCCAAATTTGTCATAACTCGGCTATACGGACACTTATGGAGCCGCAGTTTGCAGCAATATGTTGTCCTATGTTTGCACTTCAAGTGCATACTAATTAGGAGATGATGCTATTTGCGCCAGGGTGTTTTTGAAGCCCCGATAGTCGGCCTACTTTTTTGAGCATTTTGCCTTGGTCCCCCCTTGGAAAAATCTTAGAAGATGGCCGATTTAGGTGTCCTTGCCAAATTTGTCATAACTCGGCTATACAGACACTTATGGAGCTGCAGTTTGCAGCAAAATGTTGTCCTATGTCTGCACTTCAAGTGGATACTAATTAAGAGATGATGCCATTTTCGCCAGGGTTTTTTTGAAGCCCCTATAGTTGGCCTACTTTTTTGAGCATTTTGCCTTGGTCTCCCCTTGGCAAAATCTCAGAAAATGGCCCATTTAGGTGTCCTTGCCAAATTTGTCATATCTCGGCTATACAGACACTTATGGAGCCGCAGTTTGCAGCAAAATGTGGTCCTATGTTTGCACTTCAAGTGCATACTAATTAGGAGATGATGCTATTTTCGCCAGGCTGTTTTTGAAGCCCCTATAGTCGGCCTACTTTTTTGAGCATTTTGCCTTGGTCCCACCTTGGCAAAATGTCAGAAAATGGCCGATATAGGTATCCTTGCCAAATTTGTCATAACTCGGCTATACAGACACTTATGGAGCGGCAGTTTGCAGCAACATGTTGTCCTATGTTTGCACTTGAAGTGCATACTAATTAGGAGATGATGCCATTTGCGCCAGGCTGTTTTAGAAGCCCCTATAGTCGGCCTACTTTTTTGAGCATTTTGCCTTGGTCCACCCTTGGCAAAATCTCACAAAATGGCCGATTTAGGTGTCCTTGCCAAATTTGTCATAACTCGGCTATACGGACACTTATGGAGCCGCAGTTTAAAGCAAAATGTTGTCCTATGTTTGCACTTCAAGTGCATTTAAATTAGAAGATGATGCCATTTGCGCCAGGCTGTTTTTGAAGCCCCTATAGTCGGCCTACTTTTTTGAGCATTTTGCCTTGGTCCCCCCTGGGCAAAATCTCAGAAAATGGCCGATTTAGGTGTCCTTGCCAAATTTGTCATAACTCGGCTATATGGACACTTATGCACTTATGGAGCCGCAGTTTACAGCAAAATGTTGTGCTATGTTTGCACTTCAAGTCCATACTAATTAGGAGATGATGCCATTTGCGCTAGGCTGTTTTTGAAGCCCCTATAGTCGGCCTACTTTTTTGAGCATTTTGCCTTGGTCCCCCCTTGGCAAAATCTCAGAAAATGGCCGATTTAGGTGTCCTTGCCAAATTTGTCATAACTCGGCTATACAGACACCTATGGAGCTGCAGTTTGCAGCAAAATGTTGTCCTATAATTGCACTTCAAGTGCATACTAATTAGGAGATGATGCCATTTGCGCCAGGGAGTTTTTTAAGCCCCTATAGTCGGCCTACTTTTTTTAGCATTTTGCCTTGGTCCCCCCTTGGCAAAATCTCAGAAAATGGCCGATTTAGGAGTCCTTGCCAAATTTGTCATCACTCGGCTATACGGACACTTATGCACTTATGGAGCCGCAGTTTGCAGCAAAATGTTGTCCTATGTTTGCACTTCAAGTGCATACTAATTAGGAGGTGATGTCATTTGCGCCAGGGTGTTTTTGAAGCCCCTATAGTCGGCCTACTTTTTTGAGCATTTTGCCTTGGTCCCCCCTAGGCAAAATCTCAGAAAATGACCGATTTAGGTGTCCTTGCCAAATTTGTCATAACTCACCTATACGGACACTTATGGAGCCGCAGTTTGCAGCAAACTCTCTTCCTATGTTTGCACTTCAAGTGCATACTAATTAGGAGATGATACCATTTGTGCCAGGGTGTTTTTGAAGCCCCTATAGTCAGCATACTTTTTTGAGCATTTTGCCTTGGTCCCCCCTTGGCAAAATCTCAGAAAAAGGCCGATTTAGGTGTCCTTGCCAAATTTGTCATAACTTGGCTATACGGACACTTATGGAGCCGCAGTTTGCAGCAAAATGTTGTCCTATGTTTGCACTTCAAGTGCATACTAATTAGGAGATGATGCCATTTGCCCCAGGGTGTTTTTGAAGCCCCTATAGTCGGCCTACTTTTTTGAGCATTTTGCCTTGGTCCCAGGCAGGTACAAAAGTTGGACCGGATCAACTCGGATCGCTGATTTGAATAAGAATAGGACCTATTGTTGCATGCCTCGTTCTTGAATAGGTGCTATTCTTATTCAAATCAGCGATCCAAGTTGATCCGGTCCGACTTTTGTACCTGCCTCTTGGTCCCCCCTTGGCCAACTGTCAGAAAATGGCCGATTTAGGTGTCCTTGCCAAATTTGTCATACCTGTGGTATACGGACACTTATGGAGCCGCAGTTTGCAGCAAAATGTTGTCCTATGTTTGCAGTTCAAGTGCAATCTTGTTAGGAGATGATGCCATTTGCGCCAGGCTGTTTTTGAAGCCCCTATAGTCGGCCTACTTTTTTAAGCATTTTGCCTTCGTCCCCCCTTGGCAAAATCTCACAAAATGGCCGATTTAGGTGTCCTTGCCAAATTTGTCATAACTCGGCTATACGGACACTTATGGAGCCGCAGTTTGCAGCAAAATGTGTTCCTATGTTTGCACTTCAAGTGCATACTAATTAGGAGATGATACCATTTGTGCCAGGGTGTTTTTGAAGCCCCTATAGTCACCATACTTTTTTGAGCATTTTGCCTTCGTCCCCGGTTGGCACATTCTCAGAAAATGGCCGATTTAGGTGTCCTTGCCAAATTTGTCATAACTCGGCTATACGGACACTTATGGAGCCGCAGTTTGCAGCAAAATGTTGTCCTATGTTTGCACTTCAAGTGCATAGTAATTAGGAGATGATGCCATTTGCGCCAGGCTGTTTTTGAAGCCCCTATAGTCGGTCTACTTTTTTGAGCATTTTGCCTTGGTCCCCCCTTGGCAAAATCTCAGATAATGGCCGATTTAGGTGTCCTTGCCAAATTTGTCATAACTTGGCTATACGGACACTTATGGAGCCGCAGTTTGCAGCAAAATGTTGTCCTATGTTTGCACTTCAAGTGCATACTAATGAGGAGATGATGCCATTTGCCCCAGGGTGTTTGTGAAGCCCCTATAGTCGGCCTACTTTTTTGAGCATTTTGCCTTGGTCCCAGGCAGGTACAAAAGTTGGACCGGATCAACTCGGATCGCTGATTTGAATAAGAATAGGACCTATTGTTGCATGCCTCGTTCTTGAATAGGTGCTATTCTTATTCAAATCAGCGATCCAAGTAGATCCGGTCCGACTTTTGTACCTGCCTCTTGGTCCCCCCTTGGCAAACTCCCAGAAAATGGCCGATTTAGGTGTCCTTGCCAAATTTGTCATAACTCTGCTATACGGACACTTATGGAGCCGCAGTTTGCAGCAAAATGTTGTCCTATGTTTGCACTTTAAGTGCATACTTATTAGGAGATGATGCCATTTGCGCCAGGCTGTTTTTGAACCCCTATAGTCGGCCTACATTTTTGAGCATTTTGCCTTGTTCCCCCTTGGCAAAATCTCAGAAAATGGCCGATTTAGGTGTCCTTGCCAAATTTGTCATAACTCGGCTATACGGACACTTATGGAGCCGCAGTTTGCAGCAAAATGTTGTCCTATGTTTGCACTTCAAGTGCATACTAATTATGAGATGATGCCATTTGCGCCAGGCTGTTTTTGAAGCCCCTATAGCCGGCCTACTTTTTTGAGCATTTTGTCTTGGTCCCCCCTTGGCAAAATCTCAGAAACTGACCGATTTAGGTGTCCTTGCCAAATTTGTCATAACTCGGCTATACGGACACTTATGGAGCCGCAGTTTGCAGCAAAATGTTGTCCTATGTTTCCACTTCAAGTGCATACTAATTGAGAGATGATGCCATTTGCACCAGGCTGTTTTTGAAGCCCCTATAGTCAGCATACTTTTTTGAGCATTTTGCCTTGGTCCCCCCTTGGCAAAATCTCAGAAAATGTCCGATTTAGGTGTCCTTGCCAAATTTGTCATAACTCGGCAATACCGACACTTATGGAGCCACAGTTTGCAGCAAAATGTTGTCCTATGTTTGGACTTTAAGTGCATACTAATTAGGAGATGATGCCATTTGCGCCAGGCTGTTTTTGAAGCCCCTATAGTCGGCCTACTTTTTTGACCATTTTGCCTTGGTGCCCCCTTGGCAAAATCTCAGGAAATGACCGATTTAGGTGTCCTTGCCAAATTTGTCATAACTCAGCTATACGGACACTTATGGAGCCGCAGTTTGCAGCAAAATGTGTTCCTATGTTTGCACTTCAACTGCATACTAATTAGGAGATGATACCATTTGTGCCAGGCTGTTTTTGAAGCCCCTATAGTCAGCATACTTTTTTGAGCATTTTGCCTTAGTTCCCCCTTGGCAAAATCTCACAAAATGGCCGATTTAGGTGTCCTTGCCAAATTTGTCATAACTCGGCTATACGGACACTTATGGAGCCGCAGTTTGGAGCAAAATGTTGTGCTATGTTTGCACTTAAAGTCCATACTAGTTAGGAGATGATGCCATTTGCGCTAGGTTGTTTTTGAAGCCCCTATAGTCGGCCTACTTTTTTGACCATTTTGCCTTGGTCCCCCCTTGGCAAAATCTCAGAAAATGGTTGATTTAGGTGTCCTTGCCAAATTTGTCATAACTCGGATATACGGACACTTATGCACTTATGGAGCCGCAGTTTGCAGCAAAATGTTGTGCTATGTTTGCACTTCAAGTCCATACTAATTAGGAGATGATGCCATTTGCGCTAGGCTGTTTTTGAAGCCCCTATAGTCGGCCTACTTTTTTGAGCATTTTGCCTTGGTCCCCCCTTGGCAAAATCTCAGAAAATGGCCGATTTAGGTGTCCTTGCCAAATTTGTCATAACTCGGCTATACGGACACTTATGGAGCCGCAGTTTGAAGCAAAATGTTGTCCCATGTTTGCACTTCAAGTGCATTTTAATAAGGAGATGATGCCATTTGCGCCAGGCTGTTTTTGGAGCCCCTATAGTCGGCCTACTTTTTTGAGCATTTTGCCTTGGTCCCCCCTTAGCAAAATCTCAGAAAATGGCCGATTTAAGTGTCCTTGCCAAATTTGTCATAACTCGGCTATACGGACAGTTATGGAGCCGCAGTTTGAAGCAAAATGTTGTCCTATGTTTGCACTTCAAGTGCATTTTAATTAGAAGATGATGCCATTTGCGCCAGGCTGTTTTTGAAGCCCCTATAGTCGGCCTACTTTTTTGAGCATTTTGCCTTGGTCCCCACTGGGCAAAATCTCAGAAAATGGCCGATTTAGGTGTCCTTGCCAAATTTGTCATAACTTGGCTATACGGACACTTATGGAGCCGCAGTTTGCAGCAAAATGTTGTCCTATGTTTGCACTTCAAGTGCATACTAATTAGGAGATGATGCCATTTGCCCCAGGGTGTTTTTGAAGCCCCTATAGTCGGCCTACTTTTTTGAGCATTTTGCCTTGGTCCCAGGCAGGTACAAAAGTTGGACCGGATCAACTCGGATCGCTGATTTGAATAAGAATAGGACCTATTGTTGCATGCCTCGTTCTTGAATAGGTGCTATTCTTATTCAAATCAGCGATCCAAGTTGATCCGGTCCGACTTTTGTACCTGCCTCTTGGTCCCCCCTTGGCCAACTGTCAGAAAATGGCCGATTTAGGTGTCCTTGCCAAATTTGTCATACCTCTGGTATACGGACACTTATGGAGCCGCAGTTTGCAGCAAAATGTTGTCCTATGTTTGCAGTTCAAGTGCAATCTTGTTAGGAGATGATGCCATTTGCGCCAGGCTGTTTTTGAAGCCCCTATAGTCGGCCTACTTTTTTAAGCATTTTGCCTTCGTCCCCCCTTGGCAAAATCTCACAAAATGGCCGATTTAGGTGTCCTTGCCAAATTTGTCATAACTCGGCTATACGGACACTTATGGAGCCGCAGTTTGCAGCAAAATGTGTTCCTATGTTTGCACTTCAAGTGCATACTAATTAGGAGATGATACCATTTGTGCCAGGGTGTTTTTGAAGCCCCTATAGTCAGCATACTTTTTTGAGCATTTTGCCTTCGTCCCCGGTTGGCACATTCTCAGAAAATGGCCGATTTAGGTGTCCTTGCCAAATTTGTCATAACTCGGCTATACGGACACTTATGGAGCCGCAGTTTGCAGCAAAATGTTGTCCTATGTTTGCACTTCAAGTGCATAGTAATTAGGAGATGATGCCATTTGCGCCAGGCTGTTTTTGAAGCCCCTATAGTCGCCCTACTTTTTTGAGCATTTTGCCTTGGTCCCCCCTTGGCAAAATCTCAGATAATGGCCGATTTAGGTGTCCTTGCCAAATTTGTCATAACTTGGCTATACGGACACTTATGGAGCCGCAGTTTGCAGCAAAATGTTGTCCTATGTTTGCACTTCAAGTGCATACTAATGAGGAGATGATGCCATTTGCCCCAGGGTGTTTGTGAAGCCCCTATAGTCGGCCTACTTTTTTGAGCATTTTGCCTTGGTCCCAGGCAGGTACAAAAGTTGGACCGGATCAACTCGGATCGCTGATTTGAATAAGAATAGGACCTATTGTTGCATGCCTCGTTCTTGAATAGGTGCTATTCTTATTCAAATCAGCGATCCAAGTAGATCCGGTCCGACTTTTGTACCTGCCTCTTGGTCCCCCCTTGGCAAACTCCCAGAAAATGGCCGATTTAGGTGTCCTTGCCAAATTTGTCATAACTCTGCTATACGGACACTTATGGAGCCGCAGTTTGCAGCAAAATGTTGTCCTATGTTTGCACTTTAAGTGCATACTTATTAGGAGATGATGCCATTTGCGCCAGGCTGTTTTTGAACCCCTATAGTCGGCCTACTTTTTTGAGCATTTTGCCTTGTTCCCCCTTGGCAAAATCTCAGAAAATGGCCGATTTAGGTGTCCTTGCCAAATTTGTCATAACTCGGCTATACGGACACTTATGGAGCCGCAGTTTGCAGCAAAATGTTGTCCTATGTTTGGACTTTAAGTGCATACTAATTAGGAGATGATGCCATTTGCGCCAGGCTGTTTTTTAAGCCCCTATAGTCGGCCTACTTTTTTGACCATTTTGCCTTGGTGCCCCCTTGGCAAAATCTCAGGAAATGACCGATTTAGGTGTCCTTGCCAAATTTGTCATAACTCAGCTATACGGACACTTATGGAGCCGCAGTTTGCAGCAAAATGTGTTCCTATGTTTGCACTTCAACTGCATACTAATTAGGAGATGATACCATTTGTGCCAGGGTGTTTTTGAAGCCCCTATAGTCAGCATACTTTTTTAAGCATTTTGCCTTAGTTCCCCCTTGGCAAAATCTCAGAAAATGGCTGATTTAGGTGTCCTTGCCAAATTTGTCATAACTCGGCTATACGGACACTTATGGAGCCGCAGTTTGGAGCAAAATGTTGTGCTATGTTTGCACTTAAAGTCCATACTAATTAGGAGATGATGCCATTTGTGCCAGGGTGTTTTTGAAGCCCCTATAGTCAGCATACTTTTTTAAGCATTTTGCCTTAGTTCCCCCTTGGCAAAATCTCAGAAAATGGCTGATTTAGGTGTCCTTGCCAAATTTGTCATAACTCGGCTATACGGACACTTATGGAGCCGCAGTTTGGAGCAAAATGTTGTGCTATGTTTGCACTTAAAGTCCATACTAATTAGGAGATGATGCCATTTGCGCTAGGTTGTTTTTGAAGCCCCTATAGTCGGCCTACTTTTTTGACCATTTTGCCTTGGTCCCCCCTTGGCAAAATCTCAGAAAATGGTTGATTTAGGTGTCCTTGCCAAATTTGTCATAACTCGGCTATACGGACACTTATGCACTTATGGAGCCGCAGTTTGCAGCAAAATGTTGTGCTATGTTTGCACTTCAAGTCCATACTAATTAGGAGATGATGCCATTTGCGCTAGGCTGTTTTTGAAGCCCCTATAGTCGGCCTACTTTTTTGAGCATTTTGCCTTGGTCCCCCCTTGGCAAAATCTCAGAAAATGGCCGATTTAGGTGTCCTTGCCAAATTTGTCATAACTCGGCTATACGGACACTTATGGAGCCGCAGTTTGAAGCAAAATGTTGTCCTATGTTTGCACTTCAAGTGCATTTTAATAAGGAGATGATGCCATTTGCGCCAGGCTGTTTTTGGAGCCCCTATAGTCGGCCTACTTTTTTGAGCATTTTGCCTTGGTCCCCCCTTAGCAAAATCTCAGAAAATGGCCGATTTAAGTGTCCTTGCCAAATTTGTCATAACTCGGCTATACGGACAGTTATGGAGCCGCAGTTTGAAGCAAAATGTTGTCCTATGTTTGCACTTCAAGTGCATTTTAATTAGAAGATGATGCCATTTGCGCCAGGCTGTTTTTGAAGCCCCTATAGTCGGCCTACTTTTTTGAGCATTTTGCCTTGGTCCCCACTGGGCAAAATCTCAGAAAATGGCCGATTTAGGTGTCCTTGCCAAATTTGTCATAACTCGGCTATACGGACACTTATGCACTTATGGAGCCGCAGTTTACAGCAAAATGTTGTGCTATGTTTGCACTTCAAGTCCATACTAATTAGGAGATGATGCCATTTGCGCTAGGCTGTTTTTTAAGCCCCTATAGTCGGCCTACTTTTTTGAGCACTTTGCCTTGGTCCCCCCTTGGCAAAATCTCACAAAATGGCCGATTTAGGTGTCCTTGCCAAATTTGTCATAACTCGGCTATACGGACACTTATGGAGCCGCAGTTTGAAGCAAAATGTTGTCCTATGTTTGCACTTCAAGTGCATTTTAAATAGGAGATGATGCCATTTGCGCCAGGGTGTTTTTGAAGCCCCTATAGTCGGCCTACTTTTTTGAGCATTTTGCCTTGGTCCCCCCTTAGCAAAATCTCAGAAAATGGCCGATTTAAGTGTCCTTGCCAAATTTGTCATAACTCGGCTATACGGACAGTTATGGAGCCGCAGTTTGAAGCAAAATGTTGTCCTATGTTTGCACTTCAAGTGCATTTTAATTAGAAGATGATGCCATTTGCGCCAGGCTGTTTTTGAAGCCCCTATAGTCGGCCTACTTTTTTGAGCATTTTGCCTTGGTCCCCACTGGGCAAAATCTCAGAAAATGGCCGATTTAGGTGTCCTTGCCAAATTTGTCATAACTCGGCTATACGGACACTTATGCACTTATGGAGCCGCAGTTTACAGCAAAATGTTGTGCTATGTTTGCACTTCAAGTCCATACTAATTAGGAGATGATGCCATTTGCGCTAGGCTGTTTTTTAAGCCCCTATAGTCGGCCTACTTTTTTGAGCACTTTGCCTTGGTCCCCCCTTGGCAAAATCTCACAAAATGGCCGATTTAGGTGTCCTTGCCAAATTTGTCATAACTCGGCTATACGGACACTTATGGAGCCGCAGTTTGAAGCAAAATGTTGTCCTATGTTTGCACTTCAAGTGCATTTTAAATAGGAGATGATGCCATTTGCGCCAGGGTGTTTTTGAAGCCCCTATAGTCGGCCTACTTTTTTGAGCATTTTGCCTTGGTCCCCCCTTGGCAAAATCTCAGAAAATGGCCGATTTAGGTGTCCTTGCCAAATTTGTCATAACTCGGCTATACGGACACTTATGGAGCCGCAGTTTGCAGCGAAATGTTGTCCTATAATTCAACTTCAAGTGCATACTAATTAGGAGATGATGCCATTTTCGCCAGGGTGTTTTTGAAGCCCCTATATTCGGCCTACTTTTTTGAGCATTTTGCCTTAGTCCCCCCTTGGCAAAATCTCAGAAAATGGCCGATTTAGGATTCCTTGCCAAATTTGTCATCACTTGGCTATACGGACACTTATGCACTTATGGAGCCGCAGTTTGCAGCGAAATGTTGTCCTATAATTCAACTTCAAGTGCATACTAATTAGGAGATGATGCCATTTGCGCCAGGGTGTTTTTGAAGCCCCTATAGTCGGCCTACTTTTTTGAGCATTTTGCCTTGGTCCCCCCTTGGCAAAATCTCAGAAAATGGCCGATTTAGGTGTCCTTGCCAAATTTGTCATAACTCGGCTATACGGACACTTATGGAGCCGCAGTTTGCAGCAAAATGTTGTCCTATGTTTCCACTTCAAGTGCATACTAATTCGGAGATGATGCCATTTGCAGCAAAATGTTGTCCTATGTTTGCAGTTCAAGTGCATTCTTGTTAGGGGATGATGCCATTTGCGCCAGGCTGTTTTTGAAGCCCCTATAGTCGGCCTACTTTTTTGAGCGTTTTGCCTTGGTCCCCCCTTGGCAAAATCTCAGAAAATGGCCGATTTAGGTGTCCTTGCCAAATTTGTCATAACTCGGCTATACGGACACTTATGGAGCCGCAGTTTGCAGCAAAATGTTGTCCTATGTTTCCACTTCAAGTGCATACTAATTCGGAGATGATGCCATTTGCAGCAAAATGTTGTCCTATGTTTGCAGTTCAAGTGCATTCTTGTTAGGAGATGATGCCATTTGCGCCAGACTGTTTCTGAAGCCCCTATAGCTGGCCTACTTTTTTGAGCATTTTGCCTTGGTCCCCCCTTGGCAAAATCTCAGAAAATGACCGATTTAGGTGTCCTTGCCAAATTTGTCATAACTCGGCTATACGGACACTTATGGAGCCGCAGTTTGCAGCAAAATGTTGTCCTATGTTTCCACTTCAAGTGCATATTAATTTGGAGATGATGCCATTTGCACCAGGGTGTTTTTGAAGCCCCTATAGTCAGCGTACTTTTTTAAGCATTTTGCCTTGGTCCCCCCTTGGCAAAATCTCAGAAAATGTCCGATTTAGGTGTCCTTGCCAAATTTGTCATAACTCGGCAATACGGACACTTATGGAGCCACAGTTTGCAGCAAAATGTTGTCCTATGTTTGCACTTTAAGTGCATACTAATTAGGAGATGATGCCATTTGCGCCAGGCTGTTTTTGAAGCCCCTATAGTCGGCCTACTTTTTTGAGCATTTTGCCTTGGTCCCCCCTTGGCAAAATCTCAGAAAATGACCGATTTAGGTGTCCTTGCCAAATTTGTCATAACTCAGCTATACGGACACTTAAGGAGCCGCAGTTTGCAGCAAAATGTGTTCCTATGTTTGCACTTCAAGTGCATACTAAATAGGAGATGATGCCATTTGCGCCAGGGAGTTTTTGAAGCCCGTATAGTCGGCCTACTTTTTTGACCACTTTGCCTTGGTGCCCCCTTGGCAAAATCTCAGAAAATGGCCGATTTAGGTGTCCTTGCCAAATTTGTCATAACTCGGCTATACGGACACTTATGGAGCCGCAGTTTGCAGCAATATGTTGTCCTATGTTTGCACTTCAAGTGCATACTAATTAGGAGATGATGCTATTTGCGCCAGGGTGTTTTTGAAGCCCCGATAGTCGGCCTACTTTTTTGAGCATTTTGCCTTGGTCCCCCCTTGGAAAAATCTTAGAAGATGGCCGATTTAGGTGTCCTTGCCAAATTTGTCATAACTCGGCTATACAGACACTTATGGAGCTGCAGTTTGCAGCAAAATGTTGTCCTATGTCTGCACTTCAAGTGGATACTAATTAAGAGATGATGCCATTTGCGCCAGGGTTTTTTTGAAGCCCCTATACTTGGCCTACTTTTTTGAGCATTTTGCCTTGGTCTCCCCTTGGCAAAATCTCAGAAAATGGCCCATTTAGGTGTCCTTGCCAAATTTGTCATATCTCGGCTATACGGACACTTATGGAGCCGCAGTTTGCAGCAAAATGTGGTCCTATGTTTGCACTTCAAGTGCATACTAATTAGGAGATGATGCTATTTTCGCCAGGCTGTTTTTGAAGCCCCTATAGTCGGCCTACTTTTTTGAGCATTTTGCCTTGGTCCCCCCTTGGCAAAATCTCAGAAAATGGCCGATATAGGTATCCTTGCCAAATTTGTCATAACTCGGCTATACAGACACTTATGGAGCGGCAGTTTGCAGCAACATGTTGTCCTATGTTTGCACTTGAAGTGCATACTAATTAGGAGATGATGCCATTTGCGCCAGGCTGTTTTAGAAGCCCCTATAGTCGGCCTACTTTTTTGAGCATTTTGCCTTGGTCCACCCTTGGCAAAATCTCACAAAATGGCCGATTTAGGTGTCCTTGCCAAATTTGTCATAACTCGGCTATACGGACACTTATGGAGCCGCAGTTTAAAGCAAAATGTTGTCCTATGTTTGCACTTCAAGTGCATTTAAATTAGAAGATGATGCCATTTGCGCCAGGCTGTTTTTGAAGCCCCTATAGTCGGCCTACTTTTTTGAGCATTTTGCCTTGGTCCCCCCTGGGCAAAATCTCAGAAAATGGCCGATTTAGGTGTCCTTGCCAAATTTGTCATAACTCGGCTATATGGACACTTATGCACTTATGGAGCCGCAGTTTACAGCAAAATGTTGTGCTATGTTTGCACTTCAAGTCCATACTAATTAGGAGATGATGCCATTTGCGCTAGGCTGTTTTTGAAGCCCCTATAGTCGGCCTACTTTTTTGAGCATTTTGCCTTGGTCCCCCCTTGGCAAAATCTCACAAAATGGCCGATTTAGGTGTCCTTGCCAAATTTGTCATAACTCGGCTATACGGACACTTATGGAGCCGCAGTTTAAAGCAAAATGTTGTCCTATGTTTGCACGTCAAGTGCATTTTAAATAGGAGATGATGCCATTTGCGCCAGGGTGTTTTTGAAGCCCTTATAGTCGGCCTACTTTTTTGAGCATTTTGCCTTGGTCCCCCCTTGGCAAAATCTCAGAAAATGGCCGATTTAGGTGTCCTTGCCAAATTTGTCATAACTCGGCTATACAGACACCTATGGAGCTGCAGTTTGCAGCAAAATGTTGTCCTATAATTGCACTTCAAGTGCATACTAATTAGGAGATGATGCCATTTGCGCCAGGGAGTTTTTTAAGCCCCTATAGTCGGCCTACTTTTTTTAGCATTTTGCCTTGGTCCCCCCTTGGCAAAATCTCAGAAAATGGCCGATTTAGGAGTCCTTGCCAAATTTGTCATAACTCGGCTATACGGACACTTATGGAGCCGCAGTTTAAAGCAAAATGTTGTCCTATGTTTGCACTTCAAGTGCATTTAAATTAGAAGATGATGCCATTTGCGCCAGGCTGTTTTTGAAGCCCCTATAGTCGGCCTACTTTTTTGAGCATTTTGCCTTGGTCCCCCCTGGGCAAAATCTCAGAAAATGGCCGATTTAGGTGTCCTTGCCAAATTTGTCATAACTCGGCTATATGGACACTTATGCACTTATGGAGCCGCAGTTTACAGCAAAATGTTGTGCTATGTTTGCACTTCAAGTCCATACTAATTAGGAGATGATGCCATTTGCGCTAGGCTGTTTTTGAAGCCCCTATAGTCGGCCTACTTTTTTGAGCATTTTGCCTTGGTCCCCCCTTGGCAAAATCTCAGAAAATGGCCGATTTAGGTGTCCTTGCCAAATTTGTCATAACTCGGCTATACAGACACCTATGGAGCTGCAGTTTGCAGCAAAATGTTGTCCTATAATTGCACTTCAAGTGCATACTAATTAGGAGATGATGCCATTTGCGCCAGGGAGTTTTTTAAGCCCCTATAGTCGGCCTACTTTTTTTAGCATTTTGCCTTGGTCCCCCCTTGGCAAAATCTCAGAAAATGGCCGATTTAGGAGTCCTTGCCAAATTTGTCATCACTCGGCTATACGGACACTTATGCACTTATGGAGCCGCAGTTTGCAGCAAAATGTTGTCCTATGTTTGCACTTCAAGTGCATACTAATTAGGAGGTGATGTCATTTGCGCCAGGGTGTTTTTGAAGCCCCTATAGTCGGCCTACTTTTTTGAGCATTTTGCCTTGGTCCCCCCTAGGCAAAATCTCAGAAAATGACCGATTTAGGTGTCCTTGCCAAATTTGTCATAACTCACCTATACGGACACTTATGGAGCCGCAGTTTGCAGCAAACTCTCTTCCTATGTTTGCACTTCAAGTGCATACTAATTAGGAGATGATACCATTTGTGCCAGGGTGTTTTTGAAGCCCCTATAGTCAGCATACTTTTTTGAGCATTTTGCCTTGGTCCCCCCTTGGCAAAATCTCAGAAAAAGGCCGATTTAGGTGTCCTTGCCAAATTTGTCATAACTTGGCTATACGGACACTTATGGAGCCGCAGTTTGCAGCAAAATGTTGTCCTATGTTTGCACTTCAAGTGCATACTAATTAGGAGATGATGCCATTTGCCCCAGGGTGTTTTTGAAGCCCCTATAGTCGGCCTACTTTTTTGAGCATTTTGCCTTGGTCCCAGGCAGGTACAAAAGTTGGACCGGATCAACTCGGATCGCTGATTTGAATAAGAATAGGACCTATTGTTGCATGCCTCGTTCTTGAATAGGTGCTATTCTTATTCAAATCAGCGATCCAAGTTGATCCGGTCCGACTTTTGTACCTGCCTCTTGGTCCCCCCTTGGCCAACTGTCAGAAAATGGCCGATTTAGGTGTCCTTGCCAAATTTGTCATACCTGTGGTATACGGACACTTATGGAGCCGCAGTTTGCAGCAAAATGTTGTCCTATGTTTGCAGTTCAAGTGCAATCTTGTTAGGAGATGATGCCATTTGCGCCAGGCTGTTTTTGAAGCCCCTATAGTCGGCCTACTTTTTTAAGCATTTTGCCTTCGTCCCCCCTTGGCAAAATCTCACAAAATGGCCGATTTAGGTGTCCTTGCCAAATTTGTCATAACTCGGCTATACGGACAGTTATGGAGCCGCAGTTTGCAGCAAAATGTGTTCCTATGTTTGCACTTCAAGTGCATACTAATTAGGAGATGATACCATTTGTGCCAGGGTGTTTTTGAAGCCCCTATAGTCACCATACTTTTTTGAGCATTTTGCCTTCGTCCCCGGTTGGCACATTCTCAGAAAATGGCCGATTTAGGTGTCCTTGCCAAATTTGTCATAACTCGGCTATACGGACACTTATGGAGCCGCAGTTTGCAGCAAAATGTTGTCCTATGTTTGCACTTCAAGTGCATAGTAATTAGGAGATGATGCCATTTGCGCCAGGCTGTTTTTGAAGCCCCTATAGTCGGCCTACTTTTTTGAGCATTTTGCCTTGGTCCCCCCTTGGCAAAATCTCAGATAATGGCCGATTTAGGTGTCCTTGCCAAATTTGTCATAACTTGGCTATACGGACACTTATGGAGCCGCAGTTTGCAGCAAAATGTTGTCCTATGTTTGCACTTCAAGTGCATACTAATGAGGAGATGATGCCATTTGCCCCAGGGTGTTTGTGAAGCCCCTATAGTCGGCCTACTTTTTTGAGCATTTTGCCTTGGTCCCAGGCAGGTACAAAAGTTGGACCGGATCAACTCGGATCGCTGATTTGAATAAGAATAGGACCTATTGTTGCATGCCTCGTTCTTGAATAGGTGCTATTCTTATTCAAATCAGCGATCCAAGTAGATCCGGTCCGACTTTTGTACCTGCCTCTTGGTCCCCCCTTGGCAAACTCCCAGAAAATGGCCGATTTAGGTGTCCTTGCCAAATTTGTCATAACTCTGCTATACGGACACTTATGGAGCCGCAGTTTGCAGCAAAATGTTGTCCTATGTTTGCACTTTAAGTGCATACTTATTAGGAGATGATGCCATTTGCGCCAGGCTGTTTTTGAACCCCTATAGTCGGCCTACATTTTTGAGCATTTTGCCTTGTTCCCCCTTGGCAAAATCTCAGAAAATGGCCGATTTAGGTGTCCTTGCCAAATTTGTCATAACTCGGCTATACGGACACTTATGGAGCCGCAGTTTGCAGCAAAATGTTGTCCTATGTTTGCACTTCAAGTGCATACTAATTATGAGATGATGCCATTTGCGCCAGGCTGTTTTTGAAGCCCCTATAGCCGGCCTACTTTTTTGAGCATTTTGTCTTGGTCCCCCCTTGGCAAAATCTCAGAAACTGACCGATTTAGGTGTCCTTGCCAAATTTGTCATAACTCGGCTATACGGACACTTATGGAGCCGCAGTTTGCAGCAAAATGTTGTCCTATGTTTCCACTTCAAGTGCATACTAATTGAGAGATGATGCCATTTGCACCAGGCTGTTTTTGAAGCCCCTATAGTCAGCATACTTTTTTGAGCATTTTGCCTTGGTCCCCCCTTGGCAAAATCTCAGAAAATGTCCGATTTAGGTGTCCTTGCCAAATTTGTCATAACTCGGCAATACCGACACTTATGGAGCCACAGTTTGCAGCAAAATGTTGTCCTATGTTTGGACTTTAAGTGCATACTAATTAGGAGATGATGCCATTTGCGCCAGGCTGTTTTTGAAGCCCCTATAGTCGGCCTACTTTTTTGACCATTTTGCCTTGGTGCCCCCTTGGCAAAATCTCAGGAAATGACCGATTTAGGTGTCCTTGCCAAATTTGTCATAACTCAGCTATACGGACACTTATGGAGCCGCAGTTTGCAGCAAAATGTGTTCCTATGTTTGCACTTCAACTGCATACTAATTAGGAGATGATACCATTTGTGCCAGGCTGTTTTTGAAGCCCCTATAGTCAGCATACTTTTTTGAGCATTTTGCCTTAGTTCCCCCTTGGCAAAATCTCACAAAATGGCCGATTTAGGTGTCCTTGCCAAATTTGTCATAACTCGGCTATACGGACACTTATGGAGCCGCAGTTTGGAGCAAAATGTTGTGCTATGTTTGCACTTAAAGTCCATACTAGTTAGGAGATGATGCCATTTGCGCTAGGTTGTTTTTGAAGCCCCTATAGTCGGCCTACTTTTTTGACCATTTTGCCTTGGTCCCCCCTTGGCAAAATCTCAGAAAATGGTTGATTTAGGTGTCCTTGCCAAATTTGTCATAACTCGGATATACGGACACTTATGCACTTATGGAGCCGCAGTTTGCAGCAAAATGTTGTGCTATGTTTGCACTTCAAGTCCATACTAATTAGGAGATGATGCCATTTGCGCTAGGCTGTTTTTGAAGCCCCTATAGTCGGCCTACTTTTTTGAGCATTTTGCCTTGGTCCCCCCTTGGCAAAATCTCAGAAAATGGCCGATTTAGGTGTCCTTGCCAAATTTGTCATAACTCGGCTATACGGACACTTATGGAGCCGCAGTTTGAAGCAAAATGTTGTCCCATGTTTGCACTTCAAGTGCATTTTAATAAGGAGATGATGCCATTTGCGCCAGGCTGTTTTTGGAGCCCCTATAGTCGGCCTACTTTTTTGAGCATTTTGCCTTGGTCCCCCCTTAGCAAAATCTCAGAAAATGGCCGATTTAAGTGTCCTTGCCAAATTTGTCATAACTCGGCTATACGGACAGTTATGGAGCCGCAGTTTGAAGCAAAATGTTGTCCTATGTTTGCACTTCAAGTGCATTTTAATTAGAAGATGATGCCATTTGCGCCAGGCTGTTTTTGAAGCCCCTATAGTCGGCCTACTTTTTTGAGCATTTTGCCTTGGTCCCCACTGGGCAAAATCTCAGAAAATGGCCGATTTAGGTGTCCTTGCCAAATTTGTCATAACTTGGCTATACGGACACTTATGGAGCCGCAGTTTGCAGCAAAATGTTGTCCTATGTTTGCACTTCAAGTGCATACTAATTAGGAGATGATGCCATTTGCCCCAGGGTGTTTTTGAAGCCCCTATAGTCGGCCTACTTTTTTGAGCATTTTGCCTTGGTCCCAGGCAGGTACAAAAGTTGGACCGGATCAACTCGGATCGCTGATTTGAATAAGAATAGGACCTATTGTTGCATGCCTCGTTCTTGAATAGGTGCTATTCTTATTCAAATCAGCGATCCAAGTTGATCCGGTCCGACTTTTGTACCTGCCTCTTGGTCCCCCCTTGGCCAACTGTCAGAAAATGGCCGATTTAGGTGTCCTTGCCAAATTTGTCATACCTCTGGTATACGGACACTTATGGAGCCGCAGTTTGCAGCAAAATGTTGTCCTATGTTTGCAGTTCAAGTGCAATCTTGTTAGGAGATGATGCCATTTGCGCCAGGCTGTTTTTGAAGCCCCTATAGTCGGCCTACTTTTTTAAGCATTTTGCCTTCGTCCCCCCTTGGCAAAATCTCACAAAATGGCCGATTTAGGTGTCCTTGCCAAATTTGTCATAACTCGGCTATACGGACACTTATGGAGCCGCAGTTTGCAGCAAAATGTGTTCCTATGTTTGCACTTCAAGTGCATACTAATTAGGAGATGATACCATTTGTGCCAGGGTGTTTTTGAAGCCCCTATAGTCAGCATACTTTTTTGAGCATTTTGCCTTCGTCCCCGGTTGGCACATTCTCAGAAAATGGCCGATTTAGGTGTCCTTGCCAAATTTGTCATAACTCGGCTATACGGACACTTATGGAGCCGCAGTTTGCAGCAAAATGTTGTCCTATGTTTGCACTTCAAGTGCATAGTAATTAGGAGATGATGCCATTTGCGCCAGGCTGTTTTTGAAGCCCCTATAGTCGCCCTACTTTTTTGAGCATTTTGCCTTGGTCCCCCCTTGGCAAAATCTCAGATAATGGCCGATTTAGGTGTCCTTGCCAAATTTGTCATAACTTGGCTATACGGACACTTATGGAGCCGCAGTTTGCAGCAAAATGTTGTCCTATGTTTGCACTTCAAGTGCATACTAATGAGGAGATGATGCCATTTGCCCCAGGGTGTTTGTGAAGCCCCTATAGTCGGCCTACTTTTTTGAGCATTTTGCCTTGGTCCCAGGCAGGTACAAAAGTTGGACCGGATCAACTCGGATCGCTGATTTGAATAAGAATAGGACCTATTGTTGCATGCCTCGTTCTTGAATAGGTGCTATTCTTATTCAAATCAGCGATCCAAGTAGATCCGGTCCGACTTTTGTACCTGCCTCTTGGTCCCCCCTTGGCAAACTCCCAGAAAATGGCCGATTTAGGTGTCCTTGCCAAATTTGTCATAACTCTGCTATACGGACACTTATGGAGCCGCAGTTTGCAGCAAAATGTTGTCCTATGTTTGCACTTTAAGTGCATACTTATTAGGAGATGATGCCATTTGCGCCAGGCTGTTTTTGAACCCCTATAGTCGGCCTACTTTTTTGAGCATTTTGCCTTGTTCCCCCTTGGCAAAATCTCAGAAAATGGCCGATTTAGGTGTCCTTGCCAAATTTGTCATAACTCGGCTATACGGACACTTATGGAGCCGCAGTTTGCAGCAAAATGTTGTCCTATGTTTGGACTTTAAGTGCATACTAATTAGGAGATGATGCCATTTGCGCCAGGCTGTTTTTTAAGCCCCTATAGTCGGCCTACTTTTTTGACCATTTTGCCTTGGTGCCCCCTTGGCAAAATCTCAGGAAATGACCGATTTAGGTGTCCTTGCCAAATTTGTCATAACTCAGCTATACGGACACTTATGGAGCCGCAGTTTGCAGCAAAATGTGTTCCTATGTTTGCACTTCAACTGCATACTAATTAGGAGATGATACCATTTGTGCCAGGGTGTTTTTGAAGCCCCTATAGTCAGCATACTTTTTTAAGCATTTTGCCTTAGTTCCCCCTTGGCAAAATCTCAGAAAATGGCTGATTTAGGTGTCCTTGCCAAATTTGTCATAACTCGGCTATACGGACACTTATGGAGCCGCAGTTTGGAGCAAAATGTTGTGCTATGTTTGCACTTAAAGTCCATACTAATTAGGAGATGATGCCATTTGTGCCAGGGTGTTTTTGAAGCCCCTATAGTCAGCATACTTTTTTAAGCATTTTGCCTTAGTTCCCCCTTGGCAAAATCTCAGAAAATGGCTGATTTAGGTGTCCTTGCCAAATTTGTCATAACTCGGCTATACGGACACTTATGGAGCCGCAGTTTGGAGCAAAATGTTGTGCTATGTTTGCACTTAAAGTCCATACTAATTAGGAGATGATGCCATTTGCGCTAGGTTGTTTTTGAAGCCCCTATAGTCGGCCTACTTTTTTGACCATTTTGCCTTGGTCCCCCCTTGGCAAAATCTCAGAAAATGGTTGATTTAGGTGTCCTTGCCAAATTTGTCATAACTCGGCTATACGGACACTTATGCACTTATGGAGCCGCAGTTTGCAGCAAAATGTTGTGCTATGTTTGCACTTCAAGTCCATACTAATTAGGAGATGATGCCATTTGCGCTAGGCTGTTTTTGAAGCCCCTATAGTCGGCCTACTTTTTTGAGCATTTTGCCTTGGTCCCCCCTTGGCAAAATCTCAGAAAATGGCCGATTTAGGTGTCCTTGCCAAATTTGTCATAACTCGGCTATACGGACACTTATGGAGCCGCAGTTTGAAGCAAAATGTTGTCCTATGTTTGCACTTCAAGTGCATTTTAATAAGGAGATGATGCCATTTGCGCCAGGCTGTTTTTGGAGCCCCTATAGTCGGCCTACTTTTTTGAGCATTTTGCCTTGGTCCCCCCTTAGCAAAATCTCAGAAAATGGCCGATTTAAGTGTCCTTGCCAAATTTGTCATAACTCGGCTATACGGACAGTTATGGAGCCGCAGTTTGAAGCAAAATGTTGTCCTATGTTTGCACTTCAAGTGCATTTTAATTAGAAGATGATGCCATTTGCGCCAGGCTGTTTTTGAAGCCCCTATAGTCGGCCTACTTTTTTGAGCATTTTGCCTTGGTCCCCACTGGGCAAAATCTCAGAAAATGGCCGATTTAGGTGTCCTTGCCAAATTTGTCATAACTCGGCTATACGGACACTTATGCACTTATGGAGCCGCAGTTTACAGCAAAATGTTGTGCTATGTTTGCACTTCAAGTCCATACTAATTAGGAGATGATGCCATTTGCGCTAGGCTGTTTTTTAAGCCCCTATAGTCGGCCTACTTTTTTGAGCACTTTGCCTTGGTCCCCCCTTGGCAAAATCTCACAAAATGGCCGATTTAGGTGTCCTTGCCAAATTTGTCATAACTCGGCTATACGGACACTTATGGAGCCGCAGTTTGAAGCAAAATGTTGTCCTATGTTTGCACTTCAAGTGCATTTTAAATAGGAGATGATGCCATTTGCGCCAGGGTGTTTTTGAAGCCCCTATAGTCGGCCTACTTTTTTGAGCATTTTGCCTTGGTCCCCCCTTAGCAAAATCTCAGAAAATGGCCGATTTAAGTGTCCTTGCCAAATTTGTCATAACTCGGCTATACGGACAGTTATGGAGCCGCAGTTTGAAGCAAAATGTTGTCCTATGTTTGCACTTCAAGTGCATTTTAATTAGAAGATGATGCCATTTGCGCCAGGCTGTTTTTGAAGCCCCTATAGTCGGCCTACTTTTTTGACCATTTTGCCTTGGTCCCCACTGGGCAAAATCTCAGAAAATGGCCGATTTAGGTGTCCTTGCCAAATTTGTCATAACTCGGCTATACGGACACTTATGCACTTATGGAGCCGCAGTTTACAGCAAAATGTTGTGCTATGTTTGCACTTCAAGTCCATACTAATTAGGAGATGATGCCATTTGCGCTAGGCTGTTTTTTAAGCCCCTATAGTCGGCCTACTTTTTTGAGCACTTTGCCTTGGTCCCCCCTTGGCAAAATCTCACAAAATGGCCGATTTAGGTGTCCTTGCCAAATTTGTCATAACTCGGCTATACGGACACTTATGGAGCCGCAGTTTGAAGCAAAATGTTGTCCTATGTTTGCACTTCAAGTGCATTTTAAATAGGAGATGATGCCATTTGCGCCAGGGTGTTTTTGAAGCCCCTATAGTCGGCCTACTTTTTTGAGCATTTTGCCTTGGTCCCCCCTTGGCAAAATCTCAGAAAATGGCCGATTTAGGTGTCCTTGCCAAATTTGTCATAACTCGGCTATACGGACACTTATGGAGCCGCAGTTTGCAGCGAAATGTTGTCCTATAATTCAACTTCAAGTGCATACTAATTAGGAGATGATGCCATTTTCGCCAGGGTGTTTTTGAAGCCCCTATATTCGGCCTACTTTTTTGAGCATTTTGCCTTAGTCCCCCCTTGGCAAAATCTCAGAAAATGGCCGATTTAGGATTCCTTGCCAAATTTGTCATCACTTGGCTATACGGACACTTATGCACTTATGGAGCCGCAGTTTGCAGCGAAATGTTGTCCTATAATTCAACTTCAAGTGCATACTAATTAGGAGATGATGCCATTTGCGCCAGGGTGTTTTTGAAGCCCCTATAGTCGGCCTACTTTTTTGAGCATTTTGCCTTGGTCCCCCCTTGGCAAAATCTCAGAAAATGGCCGATTTAGGTGTCCTTGCCAAATTTGTCATAACTCGGCTATACGGACACTTATGGAGCCGCAGTTTGCAGCAAAATGTTGTCCTATGTTTCCACTTCAAGTGCATACTAATTCGGAGATGATGCCATTTGCAGCAAAATGTTGTCCTATGTTTGCAGTTCAAGTGCATTCTTGTTAGGGGATGATGCCATTTGCGCCAGGCTGTTTTTGAAGCCCCTATAGTCGGCCTACTTTTTTGAGCGTTTTGCCTTGGTCCCCCCTTGGCAAAATCTCAGAAAATGGCCGATTTAGGTGTCCTTGCCAAATTTGTCATAACTCGGCTATACGGACACTTATGGAGCCGCAGTTTGCAGCAAAATGTTGTCCTATGTTTCCACTTCAAGTGCATACTAATTCGGAGATGATGCCATTTGCAGCAAAATGTTGTCCTATGTTTGCAGTTCAAGTGCATTCTTGTTAGGAGATGATGCCATTTGCGCCAGACTGTTTCTGAAGCCCCTATAGCTGGCCTACTTTTTTGAGCATTTTGCCTTGGTCCCCCCTTGGCAAAATCTCAGAAAATGACCGATTTAGGTGTCCTTGCCAAATTTGTCATAACTCGGCTATACGGACACTTATGGAGCCGCAGTTTGCAGCAAAATGTTGTCCTATGTTTCCACTTCAAGTGCATATTAATTTGGAGATGATGCCATTTGCACCAGGGTGTTTTTGAAGCCCCTATAGTCAGCGTACTTTTTTAAGCATTTTGCCTTGGTCCCCCCTTGGCAAAATCTCAGAAAATGTCCGATTTAGGTGTCCTTGCCAAATTTGTCATAACTCGGCAATACGGACACTTATGGAGCCACAGTTTGCAGCAAAATGTTGTCCTATGTTTGCACTTTAAGTGCATACTAATTAGGAGATGATGCCATTTGCGCCAGGCTGTTTTTGAAGCCCCTATAGTCGGCCTACTTTTTTGAGCATTTTGCCTTGGTCCCCCCTTGGCAAAATCTCAGAAAATGACCGATTTAGGTGTCCTTGCCAAATTTGTCATAACTCAGCTATACGGACACTTAAGGAGCCGCAGTTTGCAGCAAAATGTGTTCCTATGTTTGCACTTCAAGTGCATACTAAATAGGAGATGATACCATTTG
The DNA here is from genome assembly GCA_964020085.1 of Micromussa lordhowensis. Lineage (NCBI taxonomy): Eukaryota > Metazoa > Cnidaria > Anthozoa > Scleractinia > Lobophylliidae > Micromussa > Micromussa lordhowensis. Next base: position 26,365,481 of record OZ026598.1, read on the forward strand.
TGCCAGGGTGTTTCTGAAGCCCCTATAGTCAGCATACTTTTTTGAGCATTTTGCCTTGGTTCTCCATTGGCAAAATGTCAGAAAATGGCCGATTTAGGTGTCCTTGCCAAATTTGTCATAACTCGGCTATACGGACACTTATGGAGCCGCAGTTTGCAGCAAAATGTTTTCCTATGTTTGCACTTCAAGTGCATACTTATTAGGAGATGATGCCATTCGCGCCAGGCTGTTTTTGAAGCCCCTATAGTCGGCCTACTTTTTTGAGCATTTTGCCTTGGTCCCCCCTTGGCAAAATCTCAGAAAATGGCCGATTTAGGTGTCCTTGCCAAATTTGTCATAACTCGGCTATACGGACACTTATGGAGCCGCAGTTTGCAGCAAAATGTTGTCCTATGTTTCCACTTCAAGTGCATACTAATTAGGATATGATGCCATTTGCACCAGGGAGTTTTTGAAGCCCCTATAGTCAGCGTACTTTTTTGAGCATTTTGCCTTGGTCCCCCCTTGGCAAAATCTCAGAAAATGTCCGATTTAGGTGTCCTTGCCAAATTTGTCATAACTCGGCAATACGGACACTTATGGAGCCACAGTTTGCAGCAAAATGTTGTCCTATGTTTGGACTTTAAGTGCATACTAGTTAGGAGATGATGCCATTTGCGCCAGGGTGTTTTTGAAGCCCCTATAGTCGGCCTACTTTTTTGAGCATTTTGCCTTGGTCCCCCCTTGGCAAAATCTCAGAAAATGGCCGATTTAGGTGTGCTTGCCAAATTTGACATAACTCGGCTATACGGACACTTATGGAGCCGTAGTTTGCAGCAAAATGTTGTCCTATGTTTGCACTTCAAGTGCATACTAATTAGGAGATGATGCCATTTGCGCCAGGGTGTTTTTGAAGCCCGTATAGTCGGCTTACTTTTTTGACCATTTTGCCTTGGCAAAATCTCAGAAAATGGCCGATTTAGGTGTCCTTGCCAAATTTGTCATAACTCGGCTATACGGACACTTATGGAGCCGCAGTTTGCAGCAAAATGTTTTCCTATGTTTGCACTTCAAGTGCATACTAATTATGAGATGATGCCATTTGCGCCAGGCTGTTTTTGAAGCCCCTATAGTCGGCCTACTTTTTTGAGCATTTTGCCTTGGTCCCCCCTTGGCCAAATCTTAGAAAATGGCCCCATTAGGTGTCCTTGCCAAATTTGTCACAACTCGGCTTTACGGACTCTTATGGAGCCGCCGTTTGCATCAAAATGTGGTCCTATGCTTGCACTTCAAGTGCATACTAATTAGGAGATGATGCTATTTGCGCCAGGGTGTTTTTTGAAGCCCCTATAGTCGGCCTACTTTTTTGAGAATTTTGCCTTGGTCCCCCCTTGGCAAAATCTCAGAAAATGACCGATTTAGGTGTGCTTGCCAAATTTGTCATAACTCGGCTATACGGACACTTATGGAGCCGCAGTTTGCAGCAAAATGTTGTCCTATGTTTCCACTTCAAGCGCATACTAATTAGGAGATGATGCCATTTGCACCAGCATGTTTTTTAAGCCCCTATAGTCAGCGTACTTTTTTGAGCATTTTGCCTTGGTCCCCCCTGGGCAAAATCTCAGAAAATGTCCGATTCAGGTGTCCTTGCCAAACTTGTCATAACTCGGCAATACGCACACTTATGGAGCCACAGTTTGCAGCAAAATGTTGTCCTATGTTTGCACTTTAAGTGCATACTAATTAGGAGATAATGCCATTTGCGCCAGGCTGTTTTTGAAGCCACTATAGTCGACCTACTTTTTTGAGCATTTTGCCTTGTTCCCCGCTTGGCAAAATCTCAGAAAATGGCCGATTTAGGTGTGCTTGCCAAATTTGTCATAACTCGGCTATACGGACACTTATGGAGCCGTAGTTTGCAGCAAAATGTTGTCCTATGTTTGCACTTCAAGTGCATACTAATTAGGAGATGATGCCATTTGCGCCAGAGTGTTTTTGAAGCCCTTATAGTTGGCCTACTTTTTTGACCATTTTGCCTTGGTGCCCCCTTGGCAAAATCTCAGAAAATAACCGATTTTGGTGTCCTTGCCAAATTTGTCATAACTCGGCTATACAGACACTTATGGAGCTGCAGTTTGCAGCAAAATGTTGTCCTATGTCTGCACTTCAAGTGCATACTAATTAAGAGATGATGCCATTTGAGCCAGGGTTTTTTTGAAGCCCCTATAGTTGGCCTACTTTTTTGAGCATTTTGCCTTGGTCCCCCCTTGGCAAAATCTCAGAAAATGGCCCATTTAGGTGTCCTTGCCAAATTTGTCATATCTCGGCTATACGGACACTTATGGAGCCGCAGTTTGCATCAAAATGTGGTCCTATGTATGCACTTGAAGCGCATACTAATTAGGAGATGATGCCATTTGCGCCAGGCTGTTTTAGAAACCCCTATTGTCGGCCTACTTTTTTGAGCATTTTGCCTTGGTCCACCCTTAGCAAAATCTCAGAAAATGGCTGATTTAGGTGTCCTTGCCAAATTTGTCATAACTCGGCTATACGCACACTTATGGAGCCGCAGTTTGGAGCAAAATGTTGTCCAATGTTTGCACCTTAAGTGCATACTAATTAGGAGATGATGCCATATGCGCTATAGTGTTTTTGAAGTCCCTATAGTCGGCCTACTTTTTGGAGCATTTTGCCTTGGTCCCCCCTTGGCAAAATCTCAGAAAATGGCCGATTTAGGTGTCCTTGCCAAATTTGTCATAACTCGGCTATACGGACACTTATGGAGCCGCAGTTTGAAGCAAAATGTTGGCCTATGTTTGCACTTCACGTGCATTTTAATTAGGAGATGATGCCATTTGCGCCAGGCTGTTTTTGGAGCCCCTATAGTCGGCCTACTATTTTGGGCATTTTGCCTTGGTCCCCCCTTGGCAAAATCTCAGAAAAAGACCGATTTAGGTGTGCTTCCTAAATTTGTCATAACTCGGCTATACGGACACTTATGGAGCCGCAGTTTGCAGCAAAATGTTGTCCTATGTTTCCACTTCAAGTGCATACTAATTAGGATATGATGCCATTTGCACCAGGGAGTTTTTGAAGCCCCTATAGTCAGCGTACTTTTTTGAGCATTTTGCCTTGGTCCCCCCTTGGCAAAATCTCAGAAAATGTCCGATTTAGGTGTCCTTGCCAAATTTGTCATAACTCGGCAATACGGACACTTATGGAGCCACAGTTTGCAGCAAAATGTTGTCCTATGTTTGGACTTTAAGTGCATACTAGTTAGGAGATGATGCCATTTGCGCCAGGGTGTTTTTGAAGCCCCTATAGTCGGCCTACTTTTTTGAGCATTTTGCCTTGGTCCCCCCTTGGCAAAATCTCAGAAAATGGCCGATTTAGGTGTGCTTGCCAAATTTGTCATAACTCGGCTATACGGACACTTATGGAGCCGTAGTTTGCAGCAAAATGTTGTCCTATGTTTGCACTTCAAGTGCATACTAATTAGGAGATGATGCCATTTGCGCCAGGGTGTTTTTGAAGCCCGTATAGTCGGCCTAGTTTTTTGACCATTTTGCCTTGGTGCCCCCTTGGCAAAATCTCAGAAAATGGCCGATTTAGGTGTCCTTGCCAAATTTGTCATAACTCGGCTATACGGACACTTATGGAGCCGCAGTTTGCAGCAAAATGTTGTCCTAGGTTTCCACTTCAAGTGCATACTAATTAGGAGATGATGCCATTTGCACCAGGGTGTTTTTGAAGCCCCTATAGTCAGCGTAATTTTTTGAGCATTTTGCCTTGGTCCCCCTTGGCAAAATCTCAGAAAATGTCCGATTTAGGTGTCCTTGCCAAATTTGTCATAACTCGGCAATACGGACACTTATGGAGCCACAGTTTGCAGCAAAATGTTGTCCTATGTTTGCACTTTAAGTGCATACTAATTAGGAGATGATGCCATTTGCGCCAGGCGGTTTTTGAAGCCCCTATAGTCGGCCTACTTTTTTGAGGATTTTGCCTTGGTCCCCCCTTGGCAAAATCTCAGAAAATGACCGATTTAGGTGTCCTTGCCAAATATGTCATAACTCGGCTATACTGACACTTATGGAGCCGCAGTTTGCAGCAAAATGTTGTCCTATGTTTGCACTTCAAGTGCATACTTATTATGAGATGATGCCATTTGCGCCAGGCTGTTTTTGAAGCCCCTATAGCCGGCCTACTTTTTTGAGCATTTTGCCTTGGTCCCCCCTTGGCAAAATCTCAGAAAATGACCGATTTATGTGTCCTTGCCAAATTTGTCATAACTCGGCTATACGGACACTTATGGAGCCGCAGTTTGCAGCAAAATGTGTTCCTATGTTTGCACTTTAAGTGCATACTAATTAGGAGATGATGCCATTTGCGCCAGGCTGTTTGTGAAGCCCCTATAGTCGGCCTACTTTTTTGAGCATTTTGCCTTGGTCCCAGGCAGGTACAAAGGTTGGACCGGATCAACTCGGATCGCTGATTTGAATAAGAATAGGACCTATTGTTGCACGCCTCGTTCTTGAATAGGTGCTATTCTTATTCAAATCAGCGATCCAAGTTGATCCGGTCCGACTTTTGTACCTGCCTCTTGGTCCCCACTTGGCAAACTCTTAGAAAATTGCCGATTTAGGTGTCCTTGCCAAATTTGTCATAACTCTGCTATAGGGACACTTATGGAGCCGCGGTTTGCAGCAAAATGTTGTCCTATGTTTGCACTTCAAGTGCATACTTATTAGGAGATGATGCCATTTGCGCCAGGCTGTTTATGAAGCCCCTATAGTCCGCCTACTTTTTTGAGCATTTTGCCTTGGTCCCCCTTTGGCAAAATCTCAGAAAATGGCCGATTTAGGTGTCCTTGCCAAATTTGTCATAACTCTGCTATAGGGACACTTATGGAGCCGCAGTTTGCAGCAAAATGTTGTCCTATGTTTGCACTTCAAGTGCATTTTAATTAGAAGATGATGCCATTTGCGCCAGGCTGTTTTTGAAGCCCCTATAGTCGGCCTACTTTTTTAAACATTGTGCCTTGGTCCCCCCTGGGCAAAATCTCAGAAAATGGCCGATTTAGGTGTCCTTGCCAAATTTGTCATAACTCGGCTATATGGACACTTATGCACTTATGGAGCCGCAGTTTACAGCAAAATGTTGTGCTATGTTTGCACTTCAAGTCCATACTAATTAGGAAATGATGCCATTTGCGCTAGGCTGTTTTTGAAGCCCCTATAGTCGGCCTACTTTTTTGAGCATTTTGCCTTGGTCCCCCCTTGGGAAAATCTCACAAAATGGCCGATTTAGGTGTCCTTGCCAAATCTGTCATAACTCGGCTATACGGACACTTATGGAGCCGCAGTTTGAAGCAAAATGTTGTCCTATGTTTGCACTTCAAGTGCATTTTAAATAGGAGATGATGCCATTTGCGCCAGGCTGTTTTTGAAGCCCCTATAGTCGGCCTACTTTTTTGAGCATTTTGCCTTGGTCCCCCCTTGGCAAAATCTCAGAAAATGGCCGATTTAGGTGTCCTTGCCAAAATTTGTCATAACTCGGCTATACGGACACCTATGGAGCCGCAGTTTGCAGCAAAATGTTGTCCTATAATTGCACTTGAAGTGCATACTAATTAGAAGATGATGCCATTTGCGCCAGGGTGTTTTTGAAGCCCCTATAGTCGGCCTACTTTTTTGAGCATTTTGCCTTGGTCCCCCCTTGGCAAAATCTCAGAAAATGGCCGATTTAGGAGTCCTTGCCAAATTTGTCATCACTCGGCTATACGGACACTTATGCACTTATGGAGCCGCAGTTTGCAGCAAAATGTTGTCCTATGTTTGCACTTCAAGTGCATACTAGTTAGGAGGTGATGTCATTTGCGCCAGGACGTTTTTGAAGCCCCTATAGTCGGCCTACTTTTTTGAGCATTTTGCCTTTGTCCCCCCTTGGCAAAATCTCAGATAATGGCCGATTTAGGTGTCCTTGCTAAATTTGTCATAACTTGGCTATACGGACACTTATGGAGCCGCAGTTTGCAGCAAAATGTTGTCCTATGTTTGCACTTCAAGTGCATACTAATTAGGAGATGATGCCATTTGCCCCAGGGTGTTTGTGAAGCCCCTATAGTCGGCCTACTTTTTTGAGCATTTTGCCTTGGTCCCAGGCAGGTACAAAAGTTGGACCGGATCAACTCGGATCGCTGATTTGAATAAGAATAGGACCTATTGTTGCACGCCTCGTTCTTGAATAGGTGCTATTCTTATTCAAATCAGCGATCCAAGTTGATCCAGTCTGACTTTTGTACCTGCCTCTTGGTCCCCCCTTGGCAAACTCTCAGAAAATTGCCGATTTAGGTGTCCTTGCCAAATTTGTCATAACTCTCCTATAGGGACACTTATGGAGCCGCAGTTTGCAGCAAAATGTTGTCCTATGTTTGCACTTCAAGTGCATACTTATTAGAAGATGATGCCATTTGCGCCAGGCTGTTTATGAAGCCCCTATAGTCGGCCTACTTTTTTGAGCATTTTGCCTTGGTCCCCCTTTAGCAAAATCTCAGAAAATGGCCGATTTAGGTGTCCTTGCCAAATTTGTCATAACTCAGCTATACGGACACTTATGAAGCCGCAGTTTGCAGAAAAATGTTGTCCTATGTTTGCACTTCAAGTGCATACCAATTATGAGATGATGCCATTTGCGCCAGGCTGTTTTTGAAGCCCCTATAGCCGGCCTACTTTTTTGAGCATTTTTCCTTGGTCCCCCCTTGGCAAAATCTCAGAAAATGACCGATTTAGGTGTCCTTGCCAAATTTGCCATAACTCGGCTATACGGACACTTATGGAGCCGCAGTTTGCAGCAAAATGTTGTCCTATGTTTCCACTTCAAGTGCATACTAATTAGGAGATGATGCCATTTGCACCAGGGTGTTTTTGAAGACCCTATAGTCAGCGTAATTTTTTGAGCATTTTGCCTTGGTGCCCCCTTGGCAAAATCTCAGAAAATGTCCGATTTAGGTGTCCTTGCCAAATTTGTCATAACTCGGCAATACGGACACTTATGGAGCCACAGTTTGCAGCAAAATGTTGTCCTATGTTTGCACTTTAAGTGCATACTAATTAGGAGATGATGCCATTTGCGCCAGGCGGTTTTTGAAGCCCCTATAGTCGGCCTACTTGTTTGAGCATTTTGCCTTGGTCCCCCTTTAGAAAAATCTCAGAAAATGGCCGATTTAGGTGTCCTTGCCAAATTTGTCATAACTCGGCTATACGGACACTTATGGAGCCGCAGTTTGCAGAAAAATGTTGTCCTATGTTTGCACTTCAAGTGCATACCAATTATGAGATGATGCCATTTGCGCCAGGCTGTTTTTGAAGCCCCTATAGCCGGCCTACTTTTTTGAGCATTTTTCCTTGGTCCCCCCTTGGCAAAATCTCAGAAAATGACCGATTTAGGTGTCCTTGCCAAATTTGCCATAACTCGGCTATACGGACACTTATGGAGCCGCAGTTTGCAGCAAAATGTTGTCCTATGTTTCCACTTCAAGTGCATACTAATTAGGAGATGATGCCATTTGCACCAGGGTGTTTTTGAAGCCCCTATAGTCAGCGTAATTTTTTGAGCATTTTGCCTTGGTCCCCCCTTAGCAAAATCTCAGAAAATGTCCGATTTAGGTGTCCTTGCCAAATTTGTCATAACTCGGCAATACGGACACTTATGGAGCCACAGTTTGCAGCAAAATGTTGTCCTATGTTTGCACTTTAAGTGCATACTAATTAGGAGATGATGCCATTTGCGCCAGGCGGTTTTTGAAGCCCCTATAGTCGGCCTACTTGTTTGAGCATTTTGCCTTGGTCCCCGCTTGGCAAAATCTCAGAAAATGACCGATTTAGGTGTCCTTGCCAAATATGTCATAACTCGGCTATACGGACACTTATGGAGCCACAGTTTGCAGCAAAATGTTGTCCTATGTTTGCACTTTAAGTGCATACTAATTAGGAGATGATGCCATTTGCGCCAGGCTGTTTTTGAAGCCCCTATAGCCGGCCTACTTTTTAGAGCATTTTGCCTTGGTCCACCCTTGGCAAAATCTCAGAAAATGTCCGATTTACGTGTGCTTGCCAAATTTGTCATAACTCGGCTATACGGACACTTATGGAGCCGTAGTTTGCAGCAAAATGTTGTCCTATGTTTGCACTTCAAGTGCATACTAATTAGGAGATGATGCCATTTGCGGCAGGGTGTTTTTGAAGCCCGTATAGTCGGCCTACTTTTTTGACCATTTTGCCTTGGTCCCCCCTTGGCAAAATCTCAGAAAATGGCCGATTTAGGTGTCCTTGCCAAATTTGTCATAACTCGGCTATACGGACACTTATGGAGCTGCAGTTTGCAGTAAAATGTTGTCCTATGTTTGCACTTCAAGTGCATACTAATTAAGAGATGATGCCATTTGCGCCAGGGTTTTTTTGAAGCCCCTATAGTTGGCCTACTTTTTTGAGCATTTTGCCTTGGTCCCCCCTTGGCAAAATCTCAGAAAATGGCCCATTTAGGTGTCCTTGCCAAATTTGTCATATCTCGGTTATACGGACACTTATGGAGCCGCAGTTTGCATCAAAATGTGGTCCTATGTTTGCACTTTAAGTGCATACTAATTAGGAGATGATGCTATTTCCGTCAGGGTGTTTTTGAAGCCCCTATAGTCTGCCTACTTTTTTGAGCATTTTGCCTTGGTCCCCCCTTGGCAAAATCTCAGAAAATGACCGATTTAGGTGTCCTTGCCAAATTTGTCATAACTCGGCTATACAGACACTTATGGAGCCGCAGTTTGCAGCAACATGTTGTCCTATGTTTGCACTTCAAGTGCATACTAATTAGGAGGTGATGCCATTTGCGCCAGGGTGTTTTTGAAGCCCTTATAGTCGGCCTACTTTTTTGAGCATTTTGCCTTGGTCCCCCCTTGGCAAAATCTCAGAAAATGACCGATTTAGGTGTCCTTGCCAAATTTGTCATAACTCAGCTATACGGACACTTATGGAGCCGCAGTTTGCAGCAAAATGTTGTCCTATGTTTGCACTTCAAGTGCATACTAATTAGGAGATGATGCCATTTGTGCCAGGGTGTTTTTGAAGCCCCTATAGTCGGCCTACTTTTTTGAGCATTTTGCCTTGATCCCCCCTTAGCAAAATCTCAGATAATGGCCGATTTAGGTGTCCTTGCAAAATTTGTCATAACTTGGCTATACGGACACTTATGGAGCCGCAGTTTGCAGCAAAATGTTGTCCTATGTTTGCACTTCAAGTGCATACTAATTAAGAGATGATGCCATTTGCCCCAGGGTGTTTGTGAAGCCCCTATAGTCGGCCTACTTTTTTGAGCATTTTGCCTTGGTCCCAGGCAGGTACAAAAGTTGGACTGGATCAACTCGGATCGCTGATTTGAATAAGAATAGGACCTATTGTTGCATGCCTCGTTCTTGAGTAGGTGCTATTCTTATTCAAATCAGCGATCCAAGTTGATCCGGTCCGACTTTTGTACCTGCCTCTTGGTCCCCCCTTGGCAAACTCTCAGAAAATGGCCGATTTAGGTGTCCTTGCCAAATTTGTCATAACTCTGCTATACGGACACTTATGGAGCCGCAGTTTGCAGCAAAATGTTGTCCTATGTTTGCAGTTCAAGTGCATTCTTGTTAGGAGATGATGCCATTTGCGCCAGGCTGTTTTCGAAGCCCCTATAGTCGGCCTACTTTTTTGAGCATTTTGCCTTGGTCCCCCCTTGGCAAAATCTCAGATAATGGCCGATTTAGGTGTCCTTGCCAAATTTGTCATAACTTGGCTATACGGACACTTATGGAGCCGCAGTTTGCAGCAAAATGTTCTCCTATGTTTGCACTTCAAGTGCATACTCATGAGGAGATGATGCCATTTGCCCCAGGGTGTTTGTGAAGCCCCTATAGTCGGCCTACTTTTTTGAGCATTTTGCCTTGGTCCCAGGCAGGTACAAAAGTTGGACCGGATCAACTCGGATCGCTGATTTGAATAAGAATAGGACCTATTGTTGCATGCCTCGTTGTTGAATAGGTGCTATTCTTATTCAAATCAGCGATCCAAGTTGATCCGGTCCGACTTTTGTACCTGCCTCTTGGTCCCCACTTGGCAAACTCTCAGAAAATGGCCGATTTAGGTGTCCTTGCCAAATTTGTCATAACTCTGCTATACGGACACTTATGGAGCCGCAATTTGCAGCAAAATGTTGTCCTATGTTTGCACTTCAAGTGCATACTTATTAGGAGATGATGCCATTTGCGCCAGGCTGTTTTTGAAGCCCCTATAGTCGGCCTACTTTTTTGAGCATTTTGCCTTGGTCCCCCCTTGGCAAAATCTCAGAAAATGGCCGATTTAGGTGTCCTTGCCAAATTTGTCATAACTCGGCTATACGGACACTTATGGAGCCGCAGTTTGCAGCAAAATGTTGTGCTATGTTTGCACTTCAAGTGCATACTAATTATGAGATGATGCCATTTGGCGCCAGGCTGTTTTTGAAGCCCCTATAGCCGGCCTACTTTTTTGAGCATTTTGCCTTGGTCCCCCCTTGGCAAAATCTCAGAAAATGACCGATTTAGGTGTCCTTGCCAAATTTGTCATAACTCGGCTATACGGACACTTATGGAGCCGCAGTTTGCAGCAAAATGTTGTCCTATGTTTCCACTTCAAGTGCATACTAATTAGGAGATGATGCCATTTGCACCAGGGTGTTTTTGAAGCCCCTATAGTCAGCGTACTTTTTTGAGCATTTTGCCTTGGAATCCCTTGGCAAAATCTCAGAAAATGTCCGATTTAGGTGTCCTTGCCAAATTTGTCATAACTCGGCAATACGGACACTTATGGAGCCACAGTTTGCAGCAAAATGTTGTCCTATGTTTGCACTTTAAGTGCATACTAATTAGGAGATGATGCCATTTGCGCCAGGCTGTTTTTGAAGCCCCTATAGTCGGCCTACTTTTTTGAGCATTTTGCCTTGGTCCCCCCCCTTGGCAAAATCTCAGAAAATGGCCGATTTAGGTGTGCTTGCCAAATTTGTCATAACTCGGCTATACGGACACTTATGGAGCCGTAGTTTGCAGCAAAATGTTGTCCTATGTTTGCACTTCAAGTGCATACTAATTAGGAGATGATGCCATTTGCACCAGGGTGTTTTTGAAGCCCCTATAGTCAGCGTACTTTTTTGAGCATTTTGCCTTGGACCCCCTTGGCAAAATCTCAGAAAATGTCCGATTTAGGTGTCCTTGCCAAATTTGTCATAACTCGGCAATACGGACACTTATGGAGCCACAGTTTGCAGCAAAATGTTGTCCTATGTTTGCACTTTAAGTGCATACTAATTAGGAGATGATGCCATTTGCGCCAGGCTGTTTTTGAAGCCCCTATAGTCGGCCTACTTTTTTGAGCATTTTGCCTTGGTCCCCCCCCTTGGCAAAATCTCAGAAAATGGCCGATTTAGGTGTGCTTGCCAAATTTGTCATAACTCGGCTATACGGACACTTATGG
>OZ026598.1:26381696-26391696 GCA_964020085.1 Micromussa lordhowensis
CTAGGAGCCTTATTATTACTATTAATATTATTGCCACATACAACAGGTTTTGTATGAATTGACAAGAAGCATTCAGAATTTGGTTTGGAAATTAAATAAAGCGATTAATATTTATTATGCAATTGTACTGATGCATGAATTGACAAGGAGTTATCATTAGAATAAAATTATTTATCATATATAATGAATATAGTTTCTAGTGTTACAGGTATGTGTTTTTGACAAACACTCTTTCAAAATAGTATGAAGAGAATTTTGATAACTTCTAAACATTTTTGTAAGAATTATAACAGAAATAAAGTATACTGTTACAGGTAACATGTTTTAGTTTGCAATGATTGTGGGGAATCTGTTAAAACACCTAATGTTAGGACTTTCCCCTGAAATCTGGTGATCACAAAATTTAGAAACTTGTGTGTGAATCTGTTTAACAGATCTGAACAATTTGGCAAATATTTTGAGGGTATTTCAAGATCTTAGCAAGATCCTTTCCAAATTGTCCCTGCAGAACTTGCAAAATTCATTTAATAATCAAGATCATCAAAGATCCTTGATAAGATTTTTAAGACCTTTAAAATTCTTGCAAAGATCTGAACAAGAACTATGAAGATCTTGTCAAGATCTTTGGGGATCTTTAAGTTCCTGCAGAGATCTTTGAAGATCTTGCAAAGATCTTTAAAGATCTGAACAAGAACTATGAAGATCTTGGCAAGATCTTTGAGGATCTTTTAAGTTCCTGCAGAGATCTTTGGAGATCTTGCAAAGTCTTACAAAAGTCTTTAAAGATCTTGACAAGAAAAGAAAATCTTTCAAAGCTCTTTAAGGATCTTTGAAAGAACTTTGAAGATCTTTAAAGATCCTTCCAGGATCTTATTGAGATCTTAGAGGATCTTGCAAAGATCTTGTCAAGATCCTTTGAAGATCTTGGCAAGATCCTCGCAGATCCTTGAAGATCCTTGAAGATCCCTCAAGATCCTTGGCAAGATCCTTGAGGATCCTGGCAAGAAGTTTTAAGATCCTTAAAGATCCTTGACGATCCATAAAGAACTTGTCCAGGATCTTTAAAGATCTTGGCAAAGATCCTCAAAAACATCCTCATGAAGATCCTTGCAACACTTTGGACTGGCATAAAATGGAACATCCCATGAGTCAATTTTATTTTTTCAAGCCTTTTGGTGTGTGTATACCAAGAAAATACAAGTGGGATATTCCATGGTATACCATGAGAAAGCATTGCATAACTTTTTTATTCCTTGCCATAGAAAATACAGCGCATGATGAGAAGGTTGGGTGTAATAGCATTCTCTTTTCTGTGGTCCTTGGAATGGTATAATAAAGGTAACAACATAAAAAACATCGCCTGTATTCATCTAAGGTTTTTAATTTCTCACACATGTGTTATTATGGAGTAGAAGATGGAATGTCTGAGACAGCGAAACTAAATTATATTGACAACATTGAAAGAAAATGCCAGCTGGGAACGAGGTTGATACATGTCAATTTATATTTATCTGTATTGAGTTTTGTGAAATACATGTATCTTTTCTTCCAACAAGTTGTCAATATACTTGAAAAATATTCACAAATTTAAGTTGTGTATGTAACAAATCTAACAAAGAGCCGGACAAAAATTACAACCCATCAATCAAAGTGATGTAGCAGTTTAGATTTCGCTACGTGTTGTTTAAGCTATACTTTATGTAAGCTGAGTTCTGGGGTCTCTCGATTACACAATAGCACATGTAAAATTCACGTGTGCGAACCGTACAATAAAAGTTGATCTTCTGTGAGTAAAAGCGCAGAGTTTACTTCATGGTGACCCCGACGTGACTCACACGAAGATCAGGAAAGAAAGAAGAAATAGTTTGGAGCCTTCGAGGATACTCCAGGACGAAAATTCGAAGGGACACGGCGATCAAAACAGTAAACCACGCTGGCCGCCATCTTGGATTTTGGAAAGAGCCATAGTCTTAATCATTCTCACCGAAGCCATCCCAACACAGAACAGCGAGTCTAGATTACTAATCCGCTTATTCAAAATGGTAATCCAGCCCAGTGGAGACGAACAAGAAACAATTCCGTCAGTTAAGTGCACGAAAGCAAGTGAAGACGTCGAACGATCGCGCTAGTTAATTTTGAAAAAGTCACCATGCCTGAAACAGATGCAGAAAGGAGGACACGACAAGCTGCCATCGAACAAGCCGCTAGAGCAAGGCTACATGGAGTTGAAATGCCCAAGAGGTTAGATTTAAGTGCCAAAAAGCTACATCACGAATATTTGTGCTTCAAAACTTTGGCGAAAAAGGTGTTAGGATGCTACGAAGGGCTCGAGGACAGTGTGAAAGTAGACAAAGTGCTAATGTGGATGGGACCAGAGGTATGTGTCAAACATGAGCAACATCCATTTCCACCAGGAGACAAGGAAAAACTCGAACCGCTGTGGACCTTTTTTGACAACTTGTGTTCCAAGAAAGAAGGTTGCCATGGTTCGTGGAATGCTGCGAGAATGACCCTGAAGTTCATGAGACAGGAGAAAGGAGAGTCAGTGGATATTTTCTACGGACGGATACGAGATGTACTTCACCAATGTGAGTACGAGCCCGCAATGCAAAAAGTCCTCGAAGCGGAAACCCTCAAATACGGACTGACGAACTCGAAAATTATAGAGAAAGTCTATCCTTTACCCAAAGAGGCAGATGCAAACCGTGTTCTCGAGACTGCCAGAGCTGAGGAACAAGCTCAGACGCATATACGCGAAGTGGAAAAAATCAGAAGGGACCACAACCTGGGAGAAACTAAAAGTGCAGAGGAGCTCGAACAAAAGAAGAAGCCATTCAGCAAAAAGCCCAAGGATTCCAGTGATGGACGTGCCAAGAGCCAGTACAACTGCACAAGATGTGGACGCAAACATGGTCACAGAAAATGCCCTGCCTGTGGGAAAGAATGCAGCAAATGCAAAAGGAAAGGCCATCGTAGCAAGAAAAATGCTGGTTCTCACAGCAAGGGACCTAGCAAAGAGCAACAAAAAACCGGACCCAAGAAGAAGTTTCACGAAGCAACTGCAGACTCAGAAAGTAGCGAAGCAGACTTCACGGAGTATGACACCGATGAGGTCACAGTGCAAGTTGACTCCGTGGAAGCAAAGGCTGAAGAAACCAAGTCTGAAAAGACTCATTTCGCCAAGAAACTGCCCAAGCATGTCACCAAAGTCTATTTACACGAGAACCAATCACCTGAGGTATTCTATGCCACTGTTGAACTTGAATTGCCAAATGGGAGTACAAAGAAGCTTAAGGGCAAGGTTGACACTGGAGCTCAGGTGAACTTGATGAATTATACGACATTCCAAGAAATCTTTGGTGATGACGCAGAGAAAATCCTGCACAACAGTCAAGTGAAACTAACAGGCTATGTAGGAAAGCATTTCAAGAATCACGGAAAATTCCGTATTGACTGTGTTCGCCCCAATAATGTCATTGGCCGACGTGTCGAATTCTTCGTATCCGACTATGGCAGCAACTTGTTCTCACTAAAATTCACCTGTGCGATGAAAATCGTCAAGATTATGTGTGAGGAGGAGAAGGACTGCAAAGACTGTCATGGTCCTTATGACGCGAGTGAGGTCAGAGATAGTACTGAGGAAGAAAAAGAAGAAAGTGCAGCAAACACACCCAAGTACTCTCTCAAGGTGAAGAAACCCATTGAAATCAGGAATACAGCCCAAGTAATCAAGGATGCCAACAAGGTGTTCGAAGGCATTGGAAAGCTAAAAGGCTACCAATATCAGATCGAGATAGATGACAAAGTCCCTCCAGTGGTCAGTCCCAGATACAGTGTACCTCCACCAATGCAGGAGCCTCTAAAAAAGAACTTAGACTGGATGGTGGACATTGATGTCATCAAGAAGCAACAAGAAGCAACACCGTGGGTAAGCAATGTACTATGTACACCCAAACCCAATGGAGACATATGAATATGCCTGAATCCAAAGCCACTCGACAAAGCAGTGAGGAGGCCACATCACTTTGCACCAACAATGGAAGACATCCTACAGAAATTACACAGGTGCAAGTATTTCTCCACCCTTGACCAATCATCTGGCTATTGGAATATTGAAGTTCATCCAGACAGCGTACACCTACTCACCTTCAACACACCATTTGGACGATATGCATACAAAAGGCTTCCATTTGGACTTGTGAGTAGCCAAGACGTATTCCAACGCGCCGTTGACGAAACATTTGGTGACATCCCCAATGTCTACTGCATTGTAGATGATATACTAATTGCTGCAAGGACAAGGGAGGAACAGGATATGGCAGTAAACAGAGTCATCCAACGATGTCGAGACTCAGGCTTCAGGCTCAACCTAAAGAAAGCAAAGATCCTATTGAACCAGATCAATTACTTCGGCCACACCCTAACAAAGGAAGGATTAAAACCAGATGCAAAGAAGATCCAAGGGATAAAGCGGTTGGCAGTGCCAAGGAACAAGCAGGAGCAGGAGCTACAGTCACTGCTGGGAATGTTCAACTACCTGGGAAAGTTTGTACCCAATCTGGCTGCCAAGACACAGGACCTTCGCGCTCTGGTAAAGAAGAATGCAGAATTCGTGTGGGAAGAGACACACACCAAGATATTCGAAGCACTGAAGGCGGAGCTCAAAGACAACATGACGTTGCAGTACTTTGACCCACAGAAAGAAATCATTATCGAGTGTGATGCCAGCCAAAAGGGCCTGGGTGCATGTCTACTCCAGGATGGCAAGCCAGTCAATTTCTCGTCAAGAAGCTTAATTGACGCAGAAACCAGATACTGCAACCTGGAACGCGAGATGCTTGCTGTTGCCTGGGCAGTCAATCATTACCGACAGTACGTATATGGAAGAAGATTCAAGATGGTCAGTGACCACAGTCCACTCCAACAGATCATCAAGAAAGACATAAGAGATGTAACTGCCCGGCTGCAACGACTTTTGCTGCGATGCCAAGGCTTTGACTTCACAATCGAATACAAGAAGGGTGTGGAGATGCACATATCTGACTGCCTCTCAAGGTGTGTGCCACCACCAGCGCCCAATCAAGGACCAGTATTCCCAGAGACCAGCCAAATTGGGATATTTGAGGTCACTGCAGCAAACGAATCAGACATTCAGAAGATCCGATCAGCTCAAAAGAAAGACCCAGTCTTCCAGGAGCTAGAGAGCCTCTGCTAGCAAGGATGGCCAGAACACCGCAATCAAGTGTCTGAGTTGGCCATAGCTTACTGGGATTACAGACATGACATTGCAATCATTGATGGAATTATCGTGAAGAGCCAAAGGATCGTGGTGCCACAGAAGATGAGAGAGTGTTTACTCCAGAAGTTACAACGAGTGCACTAGGGGATAGACAAATCCATCTAAAGAGCTAGGGACAAATGGTTCTGGCCTGGCATGACTGAACAGATCAGGAGGCTAATCCTCACCTGCCCATCCCTCCTGGAGCACCAACCTAGACAGAAACAAGCAGCGGCCATCCCTGTGATCACAACCAACGCCATGCAGATACTGGGTTGTGACATTTTCCAGCATGCTGGTCGATGGTATAGTTGCATCATTGACTACCACACCGGATACCCATGGGTAAAGCAACTGAAGAACCAAGAAGCAGATACAGTTATCCAACATTTTCAGAGTGTCTGCAACCAGTTTGGTTACCCTATGGAGGTAGTGAGCGATCGAGGCTCACAATACACTTCTAGGACTTCCAGGAACTCTGCTTGAAATTCAACATCATTCACAAGCCAGGGGCCCCTCACTCTCAGGGGAAGAACAGCCGCTGTGAAAATGCCATTGGGAGACTTAAGAGGTTACTTGAGAAGTCCAAAGAAGAAGAAACGACCATGGAAGACATACTTGTGAACATCCGTGACACCGCGCTAGACGGCAATACTCCCTCACCTTATGAGCTGATGTTTCACAGGAAGGTCAAATCAGACCTACCCTCAATACCACTCAGCCTGTTCGACGCAGGCCATAGAAGTGTGAAGCATGCTGAAAGAACGAACGAAAGCGAAAACAGAGGTGAACCATCAAGGCTGGAGGAACATCAAACAGTTATGTTTATGAAGAAACCTCAGGAAAAGAAGGCCCGATGGTCAAGTGGGACAGTCGTCACTGTGGATGGTCAACGATCATACACCGTGGAGGACGACGCAACTGGAGCACAATATTCCAGAGATCGAGTCCACATCAAGCCAACTCTCGGTAATGCCGCCACTCCACAAACTGCGAAAGCCGCTTCCAAAGGAAGAGAAGAAAGTGTATCAGTGCCAGTTGGGATGCCAAGCACCAAAGATACGGCTAGCTCACCAAAGCCAAAGGCAGAGACCCCCATGAAACAGAAAGCTGACAATCCATCAGACAGCATCAAAACATCCCGACCAAGGCGTGTCATCAAAGCACCAGTGAAATACGGATATGAATGAAAACTTGGATGCGACATTTACAGAGAAGTGACTTTAAAAAACAAAACAACAAAAACTGTTGTTCTTTCTTTTATCTTTAGATCACCAAGCTATGTTTTTTTTAATTCTGTTATAGTTTAAACTTGCCATCCCCAATCAGGAACTGACATTGTCTTAGTGGAAACTTTGTTTGTTTTGTTGTCAATAAGGGGGATGACGTAGCAGTTTAGATTTCGCTACGTGTGTAAGCTATACTTTATGTAAGCTGAGTTCTGGGGTCTCTCGATTACACAATAGCACATGTAAAACTCGAGTGTGCGAACCGTACAATAAAGGTTGATCTTCTGTGAGTAAAAGTGCTGAGTTTACTTCACAAAGGCTGCATTTCAAACTTTCAATGCTTTCCAAAAGCGGAAGACCAAAAGAAAGCAGCCTACCTCTTTTCAGAACCAGTCTGGTGATACTAGGTTTTGTTTTTAGTTTTGTATTCACCGGCAGCCAACCGCAAACTCCACCTCTGCCGGCAAACTTGGCTGAATCCACGATGCAAAGTAACACAGTCGGTTTCTTTCCCACTTCTTTGATAAACATTTCGTTGGACACGCACTGTATGCACTCATCAATCTCTGAACAACACTGAAACTTGCTGAGGTACTGTAGGTATTGAGAGCTACATCTGCCGCATTTGCACATGCAGAATCGTATACATAAGCTTAAATAAGAAGAATGGCACATAGCAACCGATACAGAAAATGAAGCTCAAGAAAAACACTTGCCACGAATTCACAAGTTGTGTTCCTTCATAGCAGTCCTGAAGCTTTCTTTTAAAATCAGCCTGGGTGTCTGTCTTGCTTTTGCTCATACTCAGAAACACACTCTTCAATTGCCATGGATTCATCTGCGTATGGATTCATCCTCATATGGTGTCTGGGTCTAAGTTGTCGTCTGTTGGGAACACGGCTTCATTTGAGTTTGCTTCTTTGACTTCAACTGCTTCAATCACTATGGGCCAGGGATGTAATTGAATTCTGAATTATCTGAACAGTAGCTTTGCTTGGAATCCCAATCACTTCCTGCCATTTGCATAACATATTAGGCCAAAAACCTGAGCAGCTCGCTCTGACTCGGAACTTCTTTGTTGTTTCTTGCAACGGAGATACTGGTTGACCTCACCACTCTAACTAGTGCCAGTAACTTCTATCGCATCTCAAAAATCGTGTTATGCCTTGTTTTCTATGTTACTTTTTAGAAAAAAAGAAACTGGCTAAGTATTTCAGGCACTTTAAAGCAAGATGTGTTCATGAAAAAATCTAATTTTCATTAATTTCATACCAACCATAGATGTTGCACGTAAAATTTGTTCTCAAGTAAAACCAGTCGTCAAACTAGGTTAAAGTTGTGATTTATAACTACCTAGGTAAAATTTGTTCTCAACCCAGCTCAAATAAGTTATCAATGTAGGTTTAACGTTCAACTGTTAAATTCACTTTTTGCACGGTAAATATAACTGTAAATAGTACAACCCGCCTAGATTAGCTCTGCTATAAGAGGGTTTTTAAAATTCAAATGATAATAAATGGTAAATAAAATGTCTGCACATTTTTTCAACTTTTTGAAGGGCGGATAAATAAAAAGATAATTATGTAATAAACAGAAAAGAAACTACTAGTATTCTTTCTGTCACCTCCTTTTCCTTGCTTAACCCTCAGCTATTCTTCTCACACCTTTTCCCCTACCTAACGTTCTCTCCATTTTTATATATCACCCTCCCCTCCTCCACTGAGCAACATTGTATTGAATCGTCAGAATAAGAAACTCTAATGTGCTACTTACTGAGTGTTGAACTCACCTACCTTCAGATTTCAGTTCCACATGCCTTACCACACAGCAGAACAGTACCAATTCACAAATATTTCTTTGCCATATTACTTATTTGTTACCAGACTCCTCTTGGCTCCAAATTGTCCAGACCCAGTCTTTCTATACACATGCACTTACACATGTGCTTGCAACAAAAATGGCAAACCATTAATGTACAGATTCAGAAGAGGAGGAGCTGAAACCTAAATCTAAAAACAAGTCTTTATACCATAAAGCAAATCAATGGCTGAAAGCAAAGGCACAAAACGAAGAAACCTCCATCACTATTGACCGAAAAGACAAACATGGAATAATTAAGAACCAATGAAAAGTGACTGCTGACGATGGGAAAATATTAGACAAACAAAACAGGTATGTGGTACGCAAGAAAGAAATATTCACAGTTATAGCAAATTGCCATACAGCAATAGCTCACCAAGGACGAGACAAAACAGAGGACTATGTTACAAAGCGGTATTCGAGAATAACACAGAAGGTGGTGAGCTTGTTTATACCAATGCGCACCCTACACCTTCAGCAGAAAAGTGTAACAGACCACCAGAAGAAAGCCATTACTAATCCAATTCAAACAGATGGTTTAATGAACCATGTGCAAAATGACTTAATATATTTCAGAAATTTGTCATGTCAGTCTAAAGTGCCTGGTTTCGATTTGTCCTCAGAAGTCTATAATTAACTTATTTTTGCATATTCAATTTTTTTGGCTTCCACTGGACATTTTATTCCACAGCAAAGAAATAACAAAATTTATTGTTTTCTTATCACTTTCAAACATCAAGTTGAGTTCTTTTTGTTGATATTTTTTAATATTGTGGTCCTTTATTTATTCAACTTTAAATAAACAATGTCTTGAAACCTAATCTTGCATGTGTGGTACTGTGCATATGGTTTATTTTTAGCTCTTGTGCTCACTCTGAAATGTTAAAAAATTGCCAGGAATTTAGGGGTTGGTTTGTGTGTTCAACATTTGTTTTCAGATGTGGGTACTTTGTTTTCAGATCTATGCTTTTTTGGATTGAACAGGCAGTGTAAGCTGCTCTTAAATCACACTATAGAAATCCAAAGGGAATTTAAGAGGGGCCTGGGATCATGGAAATTTAATAATCAATTATTAGAAGAAAAAGATTATATAAATTTTACAAACACATCTTACCCAAGAATTTTGGATAAATATCAAGAAGATAAAAGTAAAAAGATTCTTTGGGAAATGATTGAAATGGAAATTCGTTCTAAAACCATCCAATACTCCAAAAAAAGAAGACTAAAACTAAAGAGAAAAGAACATGAGCTGCAGGACGAAATCCAAAAACTAGACCAACAAATATGTGACAATCAATATTTCAACCAAAATTTTTTGGATAACTATGAATTAGCTAAGAAAGAATTGAAAGATATGTATGATTCAAAAGGAAAAGAGGCCATGTTTAGATCCAAAGCAAGATGGGTTGAGCAAGGAGAGAAGCCAACAAAATATTTTTTCAATCTGGAGAACAAAAATTATGATAGAAAGATCATTAAGGAGCTTAAAGATGAGAATGATAAAATAATAACCAATTTCAAGAATGTAAACAGAAGAATTGAAGATCACTTTTCTAAAATACTAAGCTCTAAAATTGTCGAAAATGAAAATGTTCAAAGGCATGAACTTTAACCAGTTTGTAAAAGACGTAAA
>OZ026598.1:26401696-26416696 GCA_964020085.1 Micromussa lordhowensis
CGATAAACTAGACAAGTACATGTGAACATAATTTTAATGAGATTGTTCTATGTAATATCCCCTTTCTGTTAACTTTCACAGGTCATTGCTTGTACGACCTTCCTTCTGATATATTGGAGCATATTTTTCAATTCTTCAAAGTGCAAGATTGCCTAAACATTGTAGCATGTGTTTACAGACGTTTTTATACAATAGTGAATTATTTGCCCCATCCCTCCTCTCCACTTGACTTAAGAAATATATTTTTGCCCCATCCCTCCTCTCCCTTGGGAAAGAAATAAAAAATTATAAACAGTGGACAGCTTTACAGTTCAAACATAAATTTTCACAGAATAACTTGTAGAACATACTAATGTACTTTATGAGATTGTTTTAGTTCCTCAACTGCAGTGAAACATTTTAAAAGCCAAATTATTTCTTTTAAGTCAGCTTATTTTACCTTGCTAACATGAAGAAAAACCATGTTCTAACCTAGAGGGTCTTGAGGTGACAGTTTATTTCTGTTTGTGTAGATCTGATAATTGAGAAAGTGAATGCTCAAACCAAATTAAATTTAAGGTGCAAGTATATTTCCCTCATTCATGCTATGAATGAATGAGGGAGTAGAGAGAGAGAGGGAGCTTTTCAATGATCCACTTGACTTGAGAAAAAAATTAAGAAACACATATTTATGCCCCAATCTTCCTAGTTACTGGAAAATACGAAGGTCGCATTGAGGAGATGGTATCATGGCATCGGTGTGTAACCTTAAATATATACTCTTGCTAAACTGGGACTTAATACAAAAACAGCCTTTGCTGAACACTATCTTCCAAAATCTGCCTATGTTATCATACAGACGAGGTAAAGTTAAAGCTAAGCTATGAAGGCTTCATCCATTTACAGTTAAATCATGCAGGGGAGTCCATGCAGGCCTGTCACTTATCTTTATCCACTGTTGAGCTATTCCAGACAGGCCCTGTCCCGATGTGAAACCACACAGTTACATATGTTCTCTACACAATTCCCAAATGTACTACACAAAAATCACATTTGCGCACACTACGCAAACACATCTTGGACTTTTTTTTTTTCAAGGCAAGAAATAAAACATTTAGTACACATGCTTAAGTGCATATCTTAAGGTTTGAAAGCCTGCCATGAAAATTATACACGAATAAAGCCTTCAAAACAAACACAACCGAGCTTCATAAAAGAGCGCATCGAAAACACACCGCCGTGATTGGTTCCCCTCCAGTTAGAATGAGCCAATGATAACACGCATTTTTCGATCCTCACTAATCGCTCTTACACATATAAAAGGGTCACCCGTCACAACCTATGCAGCAATAGAACTAAGAACTTGCTCTACTATTCCCTACACATATTACTGTTGTCAGTAAATGGCAACTGAAGAGATTTGTACAGAATCGAAACCGCCGGTCTTGCCGGAGACCATACCAATATTATTAAACAACATCGATAATGACAGACAACATCCTACAGAAGTATCTCTTGCCATCGGCAGGATACGGTGATGAAAACGACGACATCGAAATGTCCAAAACACCAGAGGGAATACCTGCAATAACTGCGGTGAAACATTTAACAGCCAAATTATTTTTTGTCCGTGTGCGTTCATGTTCTAACCTAGAGGGTTTTGAGGTGACAGTTTATTTCTGTTTATGTAGATCTGATAATTGAGAAAGTGAATGCTCGAAACAAATTAAATTTAAGGCGCAAGTATTTTTCCCTCATTCATGCTATGAATGAATGAGGGATTAGAGAGAGAGGGAGCTTTTCAATGATCTACTTGACTTGAGAAAAAAATAAGGAACACATATTTACATGTATGCCCCAATCTTCCTAGTTACTGGAAAATACGAAGGTCCAATTGAGGAGGTGGTATCACTGGCAATGTTCATGTTAAAAATGGTAGCCAGCATCACATTGCCACTTGTTTTGATGCACACTTTCAACAAGGCAAGTGTATGATCCAAGTACATTAAGTAATAGACTTCTGAACATTCCTATCAATTAATTGTCCAGGGTTTGCAATGCATTCCGGAGATTGTATCTTGTTAACAGTTAAACTGGTTGCTTATTAATTGTATGTCACCTGAGTAACTCCCTTCCTTTGAATCATGTCAAAACAAACAAGCTTTACTTGTCACTGCAGGCACCTACTTGAAGACAGTTGGCACTCCAACAAAAAGCAAATGCACGAAAGCAAATCTTGCCATTTGTCACAACATACCACCCACTGGTGTGTAACCTTAAAAATATACTCTTGCTAAACTGCAACTTAATACAAAATGAGCCTTTGCTGAACACTATCTTCCAAAATCCGCCTATCTTATCATACAGAAGAGGTAAATCTCTTACAGACATGCTCGTTAAAGCTAAGCTATGAAGGCTTCATTCATTTACAGTTAAATCACGCGGGGAGTCCGTGCAGGCCTGTCACTTATCTTTATCCACTGTTAATTTTTGAAATGCCACCACAATTTAAATTTACATTTTCCCTGGCAAAACTCATTTAACAGAGTAATATTCTGAAATTGATGTCAAGCATAAAAAAAACCATTATGCCGTTTACCGAATGGGCATGTGTCAATGTTAAGGACAAAAGGTTGGTTATCTCATACACACGACTCCTTTCTACTATTGCCATCATTGCAAGAAGAACTTTTCCGCTTTTTAGCATTCAGACATATTGTTCTTTCAGGCAAGTTCCATTTAGTTGTTTTGTCTTACAGTACTTCGAGAGTTCATTTACTTATGGTGTAAGGGGGAATGTGTATCCCAGACTGTCCATCGACGCTCAGCTGTGGTTTTCAATCAAAGAGCCGATATTTTAACACGATATCTCCAGGTGGTGTTAGAGCCTGTCCCTTTTGCCAGATACTGGGGCCATAGGGATTTTTGGAGGGCCCACAATAGTTTTGTTTGTGCGGATGACATTCAATTAAATAGTAAGGGGCAATATAAGATATATCGCAGCCTTCGGGGAACAGTACTTAAATCTCTTTGAGGTTTTACTAGTGATGGCAACCAGTAATTTCCTTTTGTTACTATTCATTTCAATCAAATGTTATGCCGCAGTGAGGTTAATTTGTGGACCAAGCCCAATCCTGTCTGTGTCAGCCTTTGATGTTTTATTCTAGTCGTTGCTGCTTATTTGCACACGGCACTGGCCTAGTGTCAGCCTTTGATTTTACTGTTTAGTCGTTGCAGCTTATTTACGCACAACACTGGCTGCATGTCAGCCTTTGATTTTACTGTTTAGCCTCATCTGTGCATGACACTGGCTATACACTGTTTTAGTTGTTAGGTTCTGTCACTTTGGCACTTTCTTTTACAATTTTTTTTCTGCCGTCAGATGCCATACAAGTAAGTGTACAATCCTAACTTCTTAATTAGGGTGTGCCCTATTCACTAAGAATCCTGTGCTGGCACTATATTTATACTTTCTCCTGGACTTTGGCTTTTCACACACTCTATCTTGTCTAGATAGTTTTCCTACATTGCCATCGCATTTTTCCGGTACTGGCCCTCAAAGCAATCTTAATTTAGGCACTGATAGTCTCAGGAAGTTGACTGAGGCCCAAGAAGTGTTTTACACCCACCAACTAATCGAAATCCAAAGGCAGAGTGCTTCAGAGTTCACCATAGAAACAGCAGAATCAGTTACTACAACACCTCCACAGAACCTAATGACAGTGGACGTGCAAGCTCTGTCCAGAACTATATCTCTCGCTGTCACCCAAGTGGTCTAGCAGGCACTGGGGCAGGTCAACAAACCACCAACTCTGGTTGCTACAGAGAAAAAGCTGGTAGATGAGTTGGTACAGGATGAGTTTCCATTCTCATCAACAGTTTTTTTTCATTGGGAAAATCCTGATTTACCCATATTACAGCCGATTTCAGTGCAGTGTATAGACCCGGGTTTTTCAAACATGATTCGCCCGTGCATGATTCGCCCGTCATGGTTCGACCATGATCACGTGATTTTGTCAAACAGCACCTGCACGTGGTGGAAAATGGAGGATAGTAGTTGTTGTGAGGTTGTGGAAACGGATACTAGTGAGGCTCTAAGCGAGGTGTCTTCCATAATAAGCGGGAGGCAGGCCCAGCTTTACGTCAAAACGAAGGAGGGCAAAGCGAAAGGCGTCCCAACGAACTGTTTTCTACGTGAAGAAGAATCCTTTAGCGTGTGGAAAGGGGCAATTTGACGTTCCGTAGCAGAAGTGGAATCTATTGCTGTTAGCGATGTCATACTCGACAAAATATATGTTGTGAACAAAAGCTCGCGGTCTCTGTCATTAACAGGCCTGGTAGGAGATGATGGAGTGTTAGCGTCGTCGCTGGAATACCCTTTACGTCAGAAGAATGGCAAAAGAAGTACTGCCATAATAAAGTTAGCCTGCGACTGGCACAGAAGGGGTAAGTAGCTACATTTGACTGGAGTAGTTAGATTTTTCTGACATTATTCGGTGGCAAACTGCGATTCCTTCAACGTATCCCCTTAGTTTTGAATTTTTAGTCCCACGAATGTATAAGTGTTGCCAAGCGCAGACTTGTCTAACTAAATTTGCGCCCATTCCACGGGGCGACAAAAACATGTGCGTTTCATTTTGTCATTCGTGTTTTCTGTGCTCAGCTACCTATCGTCAAAGTACGACAATAAACCACACTTAAGTGTCCACAAAGCGTATGAAACGTTAGGTATGGCAACCCTGTACCCGTATTGTTCAATTTTCTCTTCTTTTTCAACAGAAACAAGCCAAGAGCATGTCGCCTCTTCCTGTCAAAATGTAGTTTCGCACTCACCACTGATTTTCCCAGCGATAATTTCTCTCGTCTCCCGTTTAGTGTTTTCACTTTTTTTTGTCTCCTGTGGTGAATTCAGTGAAAATACCGCCAAATTTTACAGCCGCCATGCCTTTTTGCCGTGAAAAAAAAAAAATGGAATCGTGGGTTATCTTTGATAAATTTCTTACCTTTGAAATTCTGTTGAAAATAATTTTTTAACTTGACATCTCATCATGTGCTAAATTATAACTCATCAGAGTTATAAGTCCCGTTATTCATTCTTTTGTTTAGCGAAAATTGTGATGGCATTGTTCTCGAATCATTAAAATATTTCTTTTTTTTACAGGATTTGCTACTCCCAGCCGATCATCCCCCCGCCTGCAAAATACCGATGATTACACCTTTAATTTTAACCTTTAGATATTTTAGTTTTTAGCTTCATGCTGTAAGCGCATTGAGAATTTTAAATGCGCCGACAAATGCCTTGCTATTATTATTATATATTAACATCTACGTAACTGCGGGAGTAAAACCTCCTTCGACAGCAGAAGGACCAGTATATACCATACACGATGTTTCTTCTCAAGCTAATCTTAATTCCATCAAGAAGTTGATCCGGCAACAAATCCCAGATGTCTGCATTAAAGCAGGTCTTTTTTGGCTCCCCAAGAAAGGAAAGCAGTGCCACGCCTTGTGCACCGATGTCGATTTAAACACAGCTAAAGATGAATACAACCAAGGGGGAACTGTTAAGAATTTATGACTGGCTGTGGCAACGATTTCCAGTAAGTCCCTTACTTGAGTATTTCTATGAACAGTAATGGTCATACTCTAAACTTGTGGTGCATATATTTGCATAAATTATTAAGAACTGTTGTTTTTCTGGAGTGACTTGAATCATTTGAATTTGTAAACATTTGTTTGAGCACTATTCATTTGGGTTTCACAACAATTTGTGTTGTCATGCACAGTTATCAAAAATTACCTTGGGGCAATTGCTGCTTTCTCCTACTGTAGTTTTTTTTTTTTCCCAAACATGGTAAGAAAGTTAAAAAGATAACATTTAAATTTCTGGGATACTGATATTCTCACTGATTTCTTTTTGCTATTCACCTTGTTTGAACTGCAGAGATTGGAGAAGAAAATTAACAGTAGAAATGTATATAAGGAATATGAAATTAACTGTTCTAATGATGAAGCAATGTGGCCTTTGTCTGGGATGAAAACTATTGTATATTGCATTATTATTGTTTCGACATTTTGGATTGATAGACTTTATACTCTTGGGCAGTTTGTTTTCCCATTTCAGACCAGCTAATATTCTCTGATTACAGAATTTTTCTTCTATGTCTAACTATTGCAAAGCAAGAATTCTAAAGAGTATCATCACATGGTCCGAAATGGGTCAAAAAAATAAGGTCTATTTCTATTTGAGGTGGTGGAAAATCATCATCAGCAGTAAGGAGAGCCATCATGCCTCATGATGAAAGAACCAAAAGAAGAAAAATATTCCCTCCAGCAGACAGTGACAGTGGTGCAAGTGATGATGAAGCTGCTTATCAAAAGTTTCTCAAAAGCAAAGGTGAAGGCAAAGTTAAACCAGGCAACAGCAATTGGAATACCTGTCATATGGAACTTCGCAAGACTCTTGAACAAGCTGGAACCCTAGATCGATATGGCATAAAGCATCTCAGTTTGTGGACTGATTTAATACAAGATGGAACACTGTCAGGATTCCACGAAGAACCTGACTGGACAAAGTATCTTCATGTGGTTCATGTAGAGCCCCTACCGAAAAGATTGATGGGATTTGTACGTGCAAGGGGACAAAATGATGCACTCACCAATTTTCTCCTTCAGCGCGAGGAAGACAGGAAGTGGGAGAGACAACAGCAATCTTCACTGCATGCTTTGCTGTTGTCTGCATTATCCCCAACAGTGAGACCACTTATTGGTGATGGTGCATCAGCTTGTTCCCCTGCAACTCAGCGTTCAAAAGAAAGCTCTGGAGGCAATCAAGGTCAGTGCACTGAGCAGAGTCTTCTCCCCACTAGGAGGCAAATCAAGTACAATACTTGGTCTCCACCCTCGTGGTCCTCCAGTTCACCAGAGTCAATTAGAGAGTTGCCAGTAAATGGTAATTCTCCAAGCTCTGATACAACAGAAAGTGATGATTCAGAGCCCTTTGACTTTGATGAATGGGTAAAGGATCAGATTGCCTTGTGCAGAAGAATTCAAAATTCATGATGAGAAAGGATTACTAGTAGTCTATTAATCTGAAGTAATTGTCCATTACTTGTCTTCTTAGGTTTGTTGCAAATGAGTGTTGAGGATGTTGGACAGGCATTGATAACATTGAAGCTGGGGAGGTATGTTCAGTCCTTTCAAGACCAGCAAATTGATGGTGCTGTGCTAGCACATTTGAACGATGAAGGCCTCCAACAACTGGGAATGAATGAACAGTTGCATCGTTCCATTTTACTTGGATTTGTTTCAAAAAAGGCTATTG
Organism: Micromussa lordhowensis; assembly: GCA_964020085.1. Lineage (NCBI taxonomy): Eukaryota > Metazoa > Cnidaria > Anthozoa > Scleractinia > Lobophylliidae > Micromussa > Micromussa lordhowensis. The sequence goes on from OZ026598.1 coordinate 26,409,000, forward strand.
GCCTAGACACCAATTAACAAAAGGAAAACGTATGTTGTTCCAAAGTCTTAAGAGAAATAAATTCTGTTATTGTTGTGTTTACAGTTTCTTCCATCACTTCTGAAGGAAACATTTGTTACTTGTGGCTTAAAATTCTCGTGTGTGAAATCATAGTTTTCAAAATATCACCACTGTACTGTGGACTGTTTTATATAACTAAGTTGCCAGATCGTCTGGGTTCATGCCAGCCAGTAGTTACTCAATAAAATGTGTAAACTCAAATACTGTAATGATTTATTTGCCATTTGTATCTCAATATCTGTAGCCACTGTCAGTGAAGAAACTGTGAGCATCATCTGCAGTGATCTGAAAATAAGAATGAGGTTTTTGTAAAATACACAACTGCATTTGTAAGATGGAAACCCTTTTAGGAAATGTATGAATTCAGTATTCAATTTTTAGCTGATCTATGTCACTGGTAAACATTAGAAATATGTCCCTTTCCCAATTATCCTCAGAGGATCAGAACAGTGGAATTGTTAAAAATATATTTTCCAAAGAAATTGAATTGCATACTTGCTAAAAGGGGATTCCCACTGGACCAGAGAATGCATTATCTGTATGTTGTGGACTTAGTGTCCACTCAATAGAAGTGACCAAGAGTAAAGACTCCACTGTACAACAGTTTGTGCAGTAGACAATTTGTTGGCTTCAATTTATAGGCATGCTTCAAATAGTCAAAAGATGGAGAACTCCACATACATACATTTCTGGTGCATTCCTTTGGGGTGATTCTGGATCAGGATCAGTGATCCAAGATCTGTCTGGATCATGGTGCATCAAAAGAACCAGTGAATCCATGACCAGAGTGAATTTGCCGGTTCCTTTGATGCACCATGATCCAGACAGATCTTGGATCACTGATCCTGATCTAGATCACCCCAAAGGAACACAGCCTTCAATTACCTCTTCAAGAGCTCTAGCCATGCAGTACTTTGGATTGATTCTTGTGACATGTCTGTTTCTTTTTAGAAGTGCTTTAGCCAAAGAAAAAGCATACTCAATTGGGTTCAGATCTGGGGAATAGGGCCTACCAAAGAAAAAAAAAAGCTTTACTTTTAATTAATTAATTCACGATATGTTGTGGATGCAATGTTAGCATGAGGAAAACTCATTAGTCGGGCGAGACCGACTTTAAATTTACCCTGCATTTCTCCACAAAACTCAGTCACGTGCAATGGGGAATACCGCAGACCCAGTCGAAGTCGATGGCGGATACGTCGATGGTGTAATCTTTTCTATGCTCAAAGATACAGACCCACACACCGTTCGCGGTAGATCCACTAAAAAAGATGGCGTGTGTAATGACCATATGTTTCGAAACTGGTCGTTCGGTGAACTCAAAATAGCAAAATAATCAATTGATTTTGCCGATTTAGCGAAGATCTTACCAGAATCATACCAGAAATCAAATTCTCAGTGAACAGGAAATGTGGACAGAATGTTGCTACAGACGACAGAACATTTACTGATAAAGACAAGGTGCGTTGTATTCAAACTCTAGGAAGTGACTACAAAGATGCCATGTTGAACTGCGAAAGTGACTTTCATCAGAGTGAGGATAAACGTACTAGTAAGCTTAATTGTCATAAGCTTAGGTCTAGTTATGTAACGTCTATCTTGATTACCAAGATTACATCCGCTTTATGTTTTTGCTCAAACTGAGTACATTATCCGCTGCTATTTTTCTTGTTGTTTCATTAGTTTTGTCGCTTTTATGCGTACATTATATTCACATGTTGCGCAGGCATGTTTGTTTCGTATCAAATAACGTGGTGGCAGATGAATGTGATCATGTTGTATTGGACAAGACAGCCCTATGTATGGATACCCTTTGTATACAACACAAGGATGACGAACCAGCGTTGTGTGTACAACAAATTCATGTTGCAAAGGAAATAAAATTCAGGTCTTGTTACATGATGTTTGTTTATCACTGTAATATTAACAATCCTGAGTACCATGTGCGTCAGCTGTTGATATCAGACATTGATAAGTTTATTTTACCCTGTTTATTGTTCGATAGACCTGAAATCTTAAGTAATCTAAATATTGTTTATGAAAGCTGTCATTCTCTGGCTCGTCATGAATACCTCCAAGGAGGTCAACAGCACTTTTTCATTATTGTATTTTTCAGTATTCGCTATCAGACGTTGATATCAGACATTGATACGTTTCTTTTAGCCTTGTTTATTGTTTCATGAGAATTAAAATCTAAAGTAATCAAAGTTTTGTTTATGAACGCCGTAGTTCTCTAGCTTGCTTTTAATACCTCCTAGAATGTAAAACAATCAGAGAACACTCTTCCCACGCGTTAACCGTTTAGTTGTTAATATTTTGGTTACGTTGTCTTGTAACTACGGTGTATTTACGATCAGCCGAGTGAAACAATAAGTAGTGTGGTTCACTAATAGTTATCATGCATGGTTAATAAAATTTTGCTGGTTGAAAATAAACCATGAAAATTCACTTCAACTTGCATATTTCTGTGTACAGTCGAACCTCAGATCGCGGCAACCTCTCTCTCTCTCTCCTGTTAGGGTAAATATAAAAAATATTTTGGAACGCGCAAACAGTTTCACCCACACGAAGGCACTAATGTAGAAACGTCGGCTCACTTACACCGCCATTAAGCATCCTTTTTAAGAATATTTTTAACATTTACTTGTAGTATAAAAGATGCTCTATACCTTTTAGAGTACTGACCCAAAACATACATCACAGTGTGTTCAACCTTGGTCCCAGGGCCTTTTCCCTTCCCACACCATGAAAAAGGCCCTAGGAGCGAGGTTGATAGTGTGTTGTTTAGGAGTGCTACCTCTTAGGCCATTTACTTTTTTTGTTTACTGTCGAATGCGTTCTCTGATTATCGGTCTGTCGGTTGGTCAGTCGGAAATTAAAAAAAGCCAAAACATGAAAAAAAGAAGAAGACTCGAACTAGAAGGCCTAGTACCTCAGCATAATAACATGCGGAGCCTGGAAACGGCAAGACGTGGTTAAACTCAAACGTGAACAGCGAAAAAAAGATGATAGAACATTGACTGTATTGGAATTATGTGTAATTACCTTCTTCATAACATTTTTTTGGAAAATGCGAAAATGGGCAATAGCCTTGGGGGATAAAAAAAAGTACGCTACGCCCACAAACGAGGACATTGGACAAACAAGTAACTGGTCAAAACTAGTAGCAGCATATCTTCCTGTAGCCCGACTTACGATCTTAGATCGTCTTGTTTTTATTAATATGTTCAAAGTTTGGTGCCTTGCTCATTTTTGAACTAGGGCAAAAGGCAACTCAATAATTTTTGGCCAACTAACATTTTGCTTAAAGCCACTAAGTGTCATGTATTTAAATATCTCTTCACATGAACTTTTCAGTGATCACACAGGTTCAACAAATAGCTTTGCTGGCCACAAACAGAACGCACATTAAACACATGAATTTCCTGTATACATACGGTAAGAATACTGCAATTCCACCTTTCTGGCGGATGATGTTGATGGTCTCATCAGAATCATGTATTCTGCAGTTGTCCATTACCACAACAGAACATGGCTCTCCTAAGACAAATCTACCAATGCTGGGTGCAAAGAAGTTCTCTAAGACAAAGTTTAAATCCTCAGTATTGAATGCATTGGGTACAGTATGAGTAGCAACAATACCATTGATACCCATTGCAGCCACCACACTATACCTCTCTTCCCTAACAAAGTCTCCAACAACATGGGAACTGAATCCTGGCCGGAAGTGCCCCATCTCTCTCTATATGGGTGAAAAAACACTGAAATCTCAAACTTAGAAGAGAGGAAAAGATTCCTGGGAAAGGAAAGTCCAGTTAATTTATATTATTTTGGAATAATACAGGGTTAGACTTGGTCAAAACTAAACAAAACAATGGAATTAATTTGTTTACCAGTATGAAACTGTGTAAGAACTATTTCACAAGTTACGTAGCATCACTCCAAAAGAAGAGCAGAGACAAAAATAGATGTACAAAGGTACATGTTAGTCAGTCACAGGACAACCCCCTCCAACTGCCACCCCTCCTGTCCCAGATATTCCATACCAAACTAAATCTCACCAAAAGTGGTGAAATCCACAACAAGCTTGCATCAATATTGCATTTACCTGTAACTTCTTCTTGTCTTTTGCTGTTTCATCAATAAACAAGAACATTTCCTGCGGTACATCACTTACGTAGCAACAGTAAATTGCTCTTGCTAGTTCACATCTTTGTTTGGCAATGATCCGCAACTGTTGAGTACAGAAGTGTCTACATAAGTTTCTTCATTTTTCCTTTCAATAGTATTGGCATTCATTAAATTTGGCCATTCCATTTAATATCTGCACCCCCCCCCCCCCAATTGAGGTTAAGGGAAATCCGAGGGGGAGGGGGGAGTGGGTCTTTTGTGTGTCGGCATCTTTGATCTTTGAATAAATCCTGAAGGGGGAGTGTGTCCGCTGATCTTTTTTTCTTGGGGGGGTCAAAAGATTACTTTTCCAAGGGGGTGAAATATAAAGTACCTCAATAGGGGGGGGGGGGTGCGGATAAAAAACGGAATGTCCCATTCTAAGCTTATTTGATAAGCTTATTTGCAAATAAAACTCGAGCACCTGTCAACATTATAAATCGGCATAGATGCTTCTATGCACTTCAGCAAAGTAAAGATTACAATTACAAGACTAGAGAAAATTCATTGACCTAAGAATCACCTTTTTATATGTAAATCCAAGGCGAAGTATCGACCTGCACATAGTTGCAATGCTAATCTGGGTACCTGTGATGGTTTGAAACCAGTCTTGATACTTGTCCATATACAGTTCCGGCTTACTCTTTATCATTGCCTCCAGAATTCTGTTTTTCCTATCTGTTGGAATATTTGGCAAGAAATGTTTGAGGTATACAACCTTATTTCTGATTTACATGTCACCGCATAGAAGAAGCTCGCAGAATTTCACATGCAGGCTTGGATACTTACGGGACAATATTCTCTGCCTTCCACATCTTCTCCTCTGGCTTACATCTCCACGCTCCCTGTACAGCTTGCGAATTTTTGACACAAAGGCTGTACTTGTAAAAAGATACCGGGCGGTCTCTCTAATAGAACTACCATATAAATGTTGGTGATAAATCACTCGCCATCTAAGTCTTCGTGCAGCGCTTTCATCGTTTTTGGTTCAGCTTGGTAACCTCGCGGTCGAATCATGCACGGGTGAATCATGTTTCAAAAACCTAGGTCTATACACAGCACTGAAATTGGCTGTAATACCTTCATTGGCCCTTTCATCTCTTATCTCCAAGCACGGAAATTAGCATCCTTGACCATTAAATCTTATCTGTCCGCCATCGGTTACGTGCACAAATTAAGAGGTTTACGCGATCTTACACAGGTATTTTTAATCAACAAGTTATTGACAGCCCTAAGTTGACAGGGTTCTTTTGATATCTCCTATCAATTTTGCGGCCCTTGTTACACAAGCTGGTCGGTTCACTAGGTCATACTGCATCATCAGCCTTTCAACATACTCTTTATTCTGCTATGTTCTTACTCGCCTTTTACGGCTTCTTTAGGATCGATACGCTAGCGGCCAAGAGCGCGAATTCTGGCAGTGCTGAAGTTCAATACAATCAACTCCGCTTTCTCACTCAGAAAGGTAACATTCAGACAATAAATATAACAATCACAAAGTTCAAAGACAATACCACAAACCGTCCATTCAATATCTTGATCAAATGGGAGCTTTCCTCACCATTTTGCCCTGTTCAGGCTATGCTCAAGTTTTGCAAAAACAGAGCCCACCAGCCCGGGCCACTTCTTTGCCATACCGACATGAGCCCAATCACAGTTAGCCAGCTCAAAACAGAATTACATAGCTGCTTGATATTTTGCAGTCTAGATACGAGCAGATATAAGGGTCATAGCTTTTGAATTGGCGCCGCTTGTCACCCTGCCAACAAAGGTTTTTCTGCTGCCCAAATTCGAGCTCTTGGCTGTTGGAAATCCGATGCGTTTAAAGTTTGTTATCAGGTAAGACACCTTGCATGCAAATTGACTGTTAGTTAGTTTTGATTTGGTCAATATGGAGGGTCAGGTACAGTATTGTGCACAAGTCATGCAAACGCATTTCACCGAAATTCACAGCTTTTCTGGGCTTTTCGACAATAAAATGAATTTTCGATGAGAGTAAATTTTCGATGAAAAGTCATGTAAATTCACGACGCTTAGTTTCCAACTACGCAAATTTTTAAAGGATAATTTGCTCGGAACAAAAATTGACTTCCACTTTTCAAGCAAAAATTATCTCCGTTCAATAAATAACTTTGAGCATTTGAGCAAAATTTCGCTCAGTTTGCCGTGTTTGAACATTATGAAGCATTTTCTGGACGATAATTCGACAAGTTTGAATTTAGCGCAATGATTCTTTTCTGCTGTCATTTCAATTGTCTACACAATGATTAAGCTTTACAACAAACTCTTGACCATTCACATAACAGTTCTACTGTATTAGACTCACCTGGATATACTTCAAAGGTTCCTGTTACTGTTTTGTTCACGTTAAAAGGATCGCAGCTCTTACACAAATATTCTTCATTCTTTTCTTGTCTCACATTTGTAGGCCACTAAGGCCACACGCTGACACACGCCATGTTTTTGAAACCCGGACTCTGTGCAACTTGTTTTTATCACCATAGCAACAGCTGCTGTTCAATAGTGCTAGCGTGCATTATGCAATCATTCCAGTCAAGTTGAAACTCTTGAGTTAATCATGCCAAAAGTTTCCAATTACATGCGAACACAAATTGAGCTTCTTTACAAGCAAGATGTCCAACCAGCTGGGATATTTAAATTGTTGGAAGGTGAAGGTTTACATGTCAGCTTTGCCAGTGTAACTCAAATTATCAAAAAGCTTTGACTCACCGGCTCAGTACCAAATCTACCACGTTCTGGAAGACCCACCAAGCTATCTGTAGAAGCAAATGCTTTTATAGATCAGCAAATGCGAAGCAATGATGAGATGATGAGCGCTCAGATCCAAAAGAAGCTGGCGAAAGACTTAGTTGGTATTTGTTAAGATCGTTTTCCTAAGGAGTGTATTTTACGAAGCGAAATTTAAGCTCAGTTTTCATAGTAATGTTGTAATTTAGTTCGCTATGGCAAAATAAGTCATTAAACAATTTCCTTATTGTTATGTCCCCCCAAAAGTCTAGGGCAATTTTCAATTACTGAAAGTGTGTTAGAACCAAAATCAAACAAATTACTTACCAATTAGACTGCTCAGCCAGTCTCAAACCGTGGTAAACCAAAGTAATTGCCTGATTACTTTTGACACTCAATTTTGATTGATGAAACCCTATTACAACCTGTTACTATTATGAAATTGTTATTACCCCCGACTCCTTTTTCCCAAACCTGTGCATTTCAATCTTCCTGGATTTTTCTGTGTCGTTTACATCGAATCTCAGAAAAGTCCTTTGCTTTGTTTATTCATAACCTGTTGTTGCTCACTCGGCCGCTTAGCGCCCATCGCACAGCCACTGCACCGCCTAAAACCTTGCAGCTCGCTTTGCTAGCTTAGCTATTCTACCCTGTAACTCATGAGGTTGGGTTGTGGCAAGTCTATCTTTTTCCAGGAACGATCTAAACAAACAATTTGT
>OZ026598.1:26421696-26454196 GCA_964020085.1 Micromussa lordhowensis
AATAACAAAATGCCAAAGTGCGAATAAACTGGTTTACACTAAACTGATTTCCACAAAATGCACACACCCAACCCATAATCGACAGAAATGGCTAAAAGACTGCCACCAGACTGATGATGATTCAACTAATTGGCGAGATGCCTACCAATTAGCCTCTAAATGTACTAAAAGTATGAGAATTCTTGAATTCCAGTAAACTCTTGCATAGACAAATAGCAACAAATGAGTTCCTGACAAAAATTGGAGTAAGAGATGACCCAAACTGCTGTTTTTGCAATGAAAAACAGGAAAAATTATTCCATCTCTTTTGGTCTTGTCCTAAAGTCGTCTCCTTCTGGCATGAATTGACCGAAAGGCTAAGGTTACTGCATATTATTTCCGAACACTACACAATAGAACCCCTTGTTGCTCTCGGTTTAAAGCTAGATTGCTCCAAGAACCATCAACAAATTAACTTCTCCTGCCTCTTAGCCAGGTTTTATATCTGGATGAGCAAAAGAAAAGAAACCACACCAAAGGTAAAAGGTTTCCTACAATACTTAAAATCAATCTATGATATTGAGGCCAATGCAGAAACTGCTCTTCCCAAGAAATGGGAACTTTTAATTTGAACATATCATAGTCTGTTTTTTTGCAGCTCTCAGTGTTTCTTGATCCCCTGTACATTGTCTGTTTTTGACTTTGGGTACATTTGCTCCGCAATCACTCCTTTCTAAGAAAATAAAAATGCAAAATTTTCTTTATATATCTAAATAGTGTATTATAATTGCAGTGCTTTCCTTTTTTTTCTTTTCTGTTTTTGTAAGTAGCTTCTTTGTCATTGTAACTGTTAGTAGTGTATGTCGTTTAGAATTATTTTATCATTTACTAATCGTTTTTTTATCACAATGTATATTTGCAAGTGTAAGCAATTATCAGTAGTATTTGTATAGCAGTGCAAGTAGTAGATTATGGTATATGGTATTGTAAGTAGATTAAAAAAGGAGATAAAATTAAGCGGGATAAAATCATTAATGGTTACTCAAATGGGGGTCTTAAAATGATAGATATACAATCTTTTACCAAGTCCCTAAAAGCTACATGGATTAAAAAATATTTAGATGAAGGAAATCAGGGGCTACACAGACATGGAGGCTCAATAGTACTCACTAGGAACCTAAATAAGAAAGACACAATAGAGAATCTCAAGATTAAAAACTGCTTTATAAAGGAGACTCTGTTAATCAGGGCAGAAGTTAATTTTGAGGATCACATAATGTCCGAGAAACAATCTCTCGAGCAAATTTTATGGTACAACTCACTCGTAAGAATAGATAACTGCCCCTTTTTTTTATCAAGAATGGCTCGACAGGGGCATCACGAAAGTGAAACATCTGAAGAATGCCTCTAACAACTTTTTAGCGTTAGCTGAAATGAAGCGCAAATACAGCATTAATTTTTGCCCTCTAAAGTGTTCTGGGCTTATGTCTGCTCTGAAATCTCTTTGGAGCAAATGTAAAAACGACTGTATCAACAACTGTAACTATGAAAGCTTTGTGGAAAAAATAACAAAATGCCAAAGTGCGAATAAACTGGTTTACACTAAACTGATTTCCACAAAATGCACACACCCAACCCATAATCGACAGAAATGGCTAAAAGACTGCCACCAGACTGATGATGATTCAACTAATTGGCGAGATGCCTACCAATTAGCCTCTAAATGTACTAAAAGTATGAGAATTCTTGAATTCCAGTAAACTCTTGCATAGACAAATAGCAACAAATGAGTTCCTGACAAAAATTGGAGTAAGAGACGACCCAAACTGCTGTTTTTGCAATGAAAAACAGGAAAAATTATTCCATCTCTTTTGGTCTTGTCCTAAAGTCGTCTCCTTCTGGCATGAATTGACCGAAAGGCTAAGGTTACTGCATATTATTTCCGAACACTACACAATAGAACCCCTTGTTGCTCTCGGTTTAAAGCCAGATTGCTCCAAGAACCATCAACAAATTAACTTCTCCTGCCTCTTAGCCAGGTTTTATATCTGGATGAGCAAAAGAAAAGAAACCACACCAAAGGTAAAAGGTTTCCTACAATACTTAAAATCAATCTATGATATTGAGGCCAATGCAGAAACTGCTCTTCCCAAGAAATGGGAACTTTTAATTTGAACATATCATAGTCTGTTTTTTTGCAGCTCTCAGTGTTTCTTGATCCCCTGTACATTGTCTGTTTTTGACTTTGGGTACATTTCCTCCGCAATCACTCCTTTCTAAGAAAATAAAAATGCAAAATTTTCTTTATATATCTAAATAGTGTATTATAATTGCAATGCTTTCCTTTTTTTTTCTTTTCTGTTTTTGTAAGTAGCTTCTTTGTCATTGTAACTGTTAGTAGTGTATGTCGTTTAGAATTATTTTATCATTTACTAATCGTTTTTTATCACAATGTATATTTGCAAGTGTAAGCAATTATCAGTAGTATTTGTATAGCAGTGCAAGTAGTAGATTATGGTATATGGTATTGTAAGTAGATTAAAAAAGGAGATAAAATTAAGCGGGATAAAATCATTAATGGTTACTCAAATGGGGGTCTTAAAATGATAGATATACAATCTTTTACCAAGTCCCTAAAAGCTACATGGATTAAAACATATTTAGATGAAGGAAATCAGGGGCTACACAGACATGGAGGCTCAATAGTACTCACTAGGAACCTAAATAAGAAAGACACAATAGAGAATCTCAAGATTAAAAACTGCTTTATAAAGGAGACTCCGTTAATCAGGGCAGAAGTTAATTTTGAGGATCACATAATGTCCGAGAAACAATCTCTCGAGCAAATTTTATGGTACAACTCACTCATAAGAATAGATAACTGCCCCTTTTTTTATCAAGAATGGCTCGACAGGGGCATCACGAAAGTGAAACATCTGAAGAATGCCTCTAACAACTTTTTAGCGTTAGCTGAAATGAAGCGCAAATACAGCATTAATTTTTGCCCTCTAAAGTGTTCTGGGCTTATGTCTGCTCTGAAATCTCTTTGGAGCAAATGTAAAAACGACTGTATCAACAACTGTAACTATGAAAGCTTTGTGGAAAAAATAACAAAATGCCAAAGTGCGAATAAACTGGTTTACACTAAACTGATTTCCACAAAATGCACACACCCAACCCATAATCGACAGAAATGGCTAAAAGACTGCCACCAGACTGATGATGATTCAACTAATTGGCGAGATGCCTACCAATTAGCCTCTAAATGTACTAAAAGTATGAGAATTCTTGAATTCCAGTAAACTCTTGCATAGACAAATAGCAACAAATGAGTTCCTGACAAAAATTGGAGTAAGAGACGACCCAAACTGCTGTTTTTGCAATGAAAAACAGGAAAAATTATTCCATCTCTTTTGGTCTTGTCCTAAAGTCGTCTCCTTCTGGCATGAATTGACCGAAAGGCTAAGGTTACTGCATATTATTTCCGAACACTACACAATAGAACCCCTTGTTGCTCTCGGTTTAAAGCCAGATTGCTCCAAGAACCATCAACAAATTAACTTCTCCTGCCTCTTAGCCAGGTTTTATATCTGGATGAGCAAAAGAAAAGAAACCACACCAAAGGTAAAAGGTTTCCTACAATACTTAAAATCAATCTATGATATTGAGGCCAATGCAGAAACTGCTCTTCCCAAGAAATGGGAACTTTTAATTTGAACATATCATAGTCTGTTTTTTTGCAGCTCTCAGTGTTTCTTGATCCCCTGTACATTGTCTGTTTTTGACTTTGGGTACATTTGCTCTGCAATCACTCCTTTCTAAGAAAATAAAAATGCAAAATTTTCTTTATATATCTAAATAGTGTATTATAATTGCAGTGCTTTCCTTTTTTTCTTTTCTGTTTTTGTAAGTAGCTTCTTTGTCATTGTAACTGTTAGTAGTGTATGTCGTTTAGAATTATTTTATCATTTACTAATCGTTTTTTATCACAATGTATATTTGCAAGTGTAAGCAATTATCAGTAGTATTTGTATAGCAGTGCAAGTAGTAGATTATGGTATATGGTATTGTAAGTAGATTAAGTATTGAGTGTCTTCCTGTAAGTGGAGTAACTAGAATGTAAGTTATTTCATATGTTTTGCAATAAAGAAAAATTAGCATAAAAAAAATAAAAAAATAATTGACGATACTGTCTCTAAGTTTGAGTTGCTTTTTAGTGTTGATAACATTATTGAAAAAGTTCCAGTTCTGAGTGCACAGCATGCCCTGAAAGTGTATGATTGTAGATCTGTAAGTACTCTACAAAGACAAAAAAAAATTTCAGATGAATAGCTAAGACATCTGAACAAACTTCCATCATTGCCGCTGGGTATCTACACGAAAACAATAATTATTTCTTCAAAGAAGTCAAATATTAATAGTATAATAGACACTGAGTAGGTGTTATTTTTTGACTTTCAGTAATGCTTGAAGGTTGGCACAATCTAGCTTTGATCTTTGTATCTCTATGTCAACTCAAAAATTTAGATATGTAGATGCAATTGGGGCACCTAGCCATACAGTGGAGTTACTTGATCTAAAACCCCAGATATATCTAGCTTAATAAAGAAGCTGATTATGCTGATACTGTGCACTTTATAGAGGTTGTATAGCAACTTCACCTTAATTTATAAATAATCTTAATTTAATAAGGTAGCTATAAGAATGTGCGAAAAAAGGTCACTTACTTCAAGATCTAGTTGTCTTTCTATCTTTTGTGAAGGTTACTAAACATCAAACTGAATTCCAAACCTCAAAACTGTTCCAAATGGACATGGATTGCACCCAAACTACACATAAGATACAAACACCACTAGATCTTGAAGTAAGTGACCTTCTGTACATTCTTGGCTTATAGCATATCTAGGACTAGTAGTTTCCATGGGAAAGTGAAGTGCTGTGTGTGAAGTTTAGGTGACTGGAAAAAGTGGCTTTCTATACAAAACAAGATTTTCTCTTCCACATCGATACTACGTTGATGGTCAAAGTTCTTTGGAATCGAAAGAGCCTCGATTTTGATTACTTAAAATCAAGACAAATGTGTTGATATACATACTTAGTATAATTACTCAATAGATTATAGAAATCCACACGCTCTCATTGGCCAAGAATGGCATCATATTCCACTATAATCACCTCCGGTGAGGTGATTATAGCGGGAGGACAAATTTTCAAAATGGCCGCCTCAATTGCATTAATGAAAGAAAATGCCATTCCGATGAATACCAAACATGCCACAAAGTTCAAATGACACTCTTCAAAGGTAAGATGTGAAAATTGTGCTAAATGTAACTAAGAAACGATTTAAATTCCAGTGAAAATTTTGCTTATGTCGACATGCATAAATAAATCAAAACAACAATTAAATTTTCGCAACACTTTATTTACCAGAATGGCTTCAACAACAAACTGAATTTAACACTGGGTTTGAGTCAATCGATGTCAACGAGATGAATAAATGTTTGTTAAAGTTTTACGTCTCAGTCAGGAGGGAAGACGGGACTTTTTACAAGAGAAATAGTCTGTTGTCTGTGTGAGTGGCTCTTGATCGCAATCTGAAGTCACCGCCTTACAAGAAAAATTTTCCATCTGCAATAACTACTTTTTCGGCGAAGCCAATAAGACCCTGAATTCCTACTAAAGCAGCTCATCAACGAGGGCAAAATAGCAGAAACAGTTCACAAAAATCCATTAACCAGTGAAATAATCCAGAAATTGTACTATGCCAATGCTGACATGCATGATCCTTGAGCCTTACTCCAAACAGTCTGGTTTGTCTCCACCTATTTTGGCAAGAGGGGAAGGGAAAACCAAAAAATTGCCAAAAAAATAAAAATCTAATTTAGTCTTTGAATTTCTTTCTTTTACATAAGCTCATGTATTCTTGAACAGCTGAAATTCTAGAATGAGTCATGTGACCGTGGCTTATGGTGGTATTGTGGCGCCATTTTACTTCTGTATGTTTATATATACAGTAAACGCACTCCAAAAACCTCAAAACATGTCATTCATTGGTTCATAAATGCCAAATTGATTGGCAAATTTGGGAAACTATCGTCAAAAGTAAACTGTGCTAGTTTTTCAATGTGGGACCACAGTCTTTGCAGATTACGGTTGTTCTTTAGCGTTAAATATAATAGAAATCCAAAATCCTCAATTGGATCCTAGTTTCTGGTTGAAAGTTTTTGATTTTTAACTGAGAAAGAGGCCCTCCTGGCTACACAAAAGTGTTGCATTTCTCTGACTTAATATGCTACTAGCTTACTACGTTGTCTGCCATTTTTAAAGCGCACGGTTGTATTTTAAGAGACTGGAACCTAGGCATTTCTCTTGCTGCTATAGCAATGTAGCCTTTTCCAAGATGGCAGACAAACTTATTGGGGAGTGTATAGTAGAAAATGAGTGAGTTTTTGCTGTAAAATTTGAATTAATAAAAAAATCAGTTTGAAAATTCAGTCAAATTAAAACATTTGTTTTCTGAATCGATGTTTTTAGTCCCTGCGAGTTTCATTTCGTGTCTTACAAGGGAATGAGATCAGAGGATTGTTACCGTCTGAAACGTGTATGCAAACGTAAATTGTAACCGCTTTTCAGGAAACTGCGCATTATTTTGAGCTCTAATGACTTAGATTATGTTGCTATTCTAAATTAGTCTTACAGTTTTGCCGCAATTTTTAGATCAGTAGAGTTAGGTGTTGTGTAAATGTTGCTTTGTGCATTTCCAATCAAGTTTGTTCTGGTCCGCACTTCAGATTAGCTTTTTCAGTCCAGTTATATAGTTCACCACCAACAGATCCCATGGGTCACAAACGATTTCTAGAGTCTGGGAATTTAGGAAAAGTTTCGCTCTCATTTATGGCGGATTTTTTAACTGTGGCTTTGCCCGCGTGGCTGCAAGGAACAGTGAGGACAATGAAAACGGAAAAGTGATATATGACAAAGGCACTCTCTCGCAGAAATTTCTGAGTATGTTTGGTGAAAACAAAGAAGCCTTCGCTATCTCCCAGAAAATGTTTGATAAAAGGCTGCCCGCACTTCTTAAAAACTTCAACAAATGGCAGCATGAAGACAAGTCCAAATACTTGGATCACTTCAATTATATGGCATGGAACTCTCTATCAGCTCTCAAAAATGGATTACATTCAATCTCCAATTGCAAAGAATGTCACATTAATCATATTGTTTTCCAGTCACTATTTCCCCTTAGAACAAACCGACTGAAAGGTGATGACCCAGTATCTGTAAGTGTGAAGGAAGCAGCAAATTTAAGAATGTCATCTAAGGCTGTAAATCCCTCCACTACTTCAGTCAAGGACACTGCCAAGAACATTTTTTTTTAAATCAACCAGCCATTTAAGAACCTCTCCAACATGGATCTTGCAGAAGCCTTGGCAGAAGTACCTGAAATTGGGCTTACAAAGTCAAAAAGAGAGAAGAGAGGCTACAAGGCATATGAAAAATAAAACTGAGGAGCAGTGGTCAAAAGTTGACTGTGACAGTATGCTTGGCACAAGGCAGCCTTTCAGGCAGAGGGACTGGCAAAGAAAATCCCTCTACTTTGAGTCCACTGAGGCAAAGACCTGGTCCACCAAGAGGAAGGTGCTTGAGGAAGCATGTCTGCGGAAGGAGAACTGCCACTCTCCAGATCCAGCTTCAGTCACCTTTGACAAGGAAGGCCTCCTGCAAGAAGTAAATTCAATGACAAAAGGTGAAAAGGTAAGAATAAATTGTAGAGGTAAGACTTATATGATACATCCAATCAGTTGCTGCAGATCTAGGGGTCAGGCTCAGGAACCTCTCCCCTCCTCCCCCTCACAATTTTCTTTTCAAAAACCCTGTAGAAGAATCTTTGCCAGGAAACAGAGAGCAAATATTTTAATCTAATTACAATTAATATAATATTTATGTTTTGATCTTTTGTTACTTTATTTCAGATTAATTTTCTGAACTGTCTAGAAAATATGGGGCAGCAAAGAAAACTAAGGTGGGGAACATGGTGGTCAAGGAGTTCCTTTTTAAGAGTGGAGTGGATCTCAATAAATTTAGAACCACAAGAAAAAATGCTGAGCCAGCACCACAGAGGCAGCTGAATCGAATGTATGGTGGCCAGATCACAACACACGTTCCTCGGACTACTGCTGCCATATGGGAGACCCTGTAGTCTAAAATTATGAATGAGGAGTACTGCTTGGGAGAAATCATCACGCCACGACAAAATAAAAAGTTAATGTTACACCCTGATGGCACATTAAAGGAAGAATATTTTACGGTACGTGGGAGGAAAATATCCTTGCTGAAGATCAGGAAAATCCTTTTTGAGGAGGGTCTTGTCAGAGACCATTCAGAAGGTCACTACAATGCTATGGCAACCGAAAAAATTAAAAGTCACTTGAGGGAGCTCAGAGAGTTGAAAGCTGCAGACACCACAAGAGAAGAATTATTAGCACGGTTTAAGTTCCATGAAAGAACACGACATATCACGATCTGGTCTGACCACTCTAGTACAATGAATCATGGCCACATTCTCCTGACAGCAAATGCCATTTATGATCCCGCATTCTACTTCACCTCAGCACAACTCTATGGAAAGGATGTACAACTGAAACTGGGGAGCAGATTGGAGGTGGCTATGGGTGCTTTGGATGCACAGGAGCATCAGCAAACAATCATGTGGGGTCACTAAGAGCAACACTCATAACTATAGAAGAAAGAAGGAAAAAAGTGCTAAAAGAGCCAGGCTGGGCGAGAAGGAAGGAATGGTGGTGTACATCCCTTCAAGAACATGAGCAAAGACCTGGTAAGGGAGTGCAAAGGGCACCACCAACCCAGTGATGATTTGCTGAAACCTGCTTTAGAAGCTCAGTTGAAAGAGGAACTTAAGGGCATTCAACGAGTTCCAGCTCTCAGTTTCCCAGCACAGATGACATCCATGAAAGAGCTGAACTTAGGAAAGGAAAGGAAAGGAAACACTTGCAGACAAATCCCTGGATTTTGAAAACCACAGTTCGCCAGCAAACAGCGCTCATGATTGGCTGAGCTAGGCGAACATTGACACGTGTCTATGAAAGGTCTTAAACTTCTGATATGAGAGCCAGAATCCAACATGGTGGAAGGGGAAGACACATTCAAAGCCTGTTTACAAAAAGCTGTAACTTTTCTCGCCAAACGAGGATTCAGTCGTGAACTTCGACAAGAACAAAAGTTTTCTGAAAAACAACTCTTAACAGGAGGAGATGTACTACAGGATTTGGCAAAAGTATGATTTTTCAAACTTTTAGCAATTGAGAGAAGACAGTTTTGTACTCGTCATCTGTCCTCTGAAAAGTAGTGTGAAAGATCAGATCAAGGAGGCCTCTTCAATGGGGCTTTCAGCTGGCTTGTCGTCTGACTGCCTCCAAACAGACATCGAGAGTGGAAAGTACTGTCTCCTTTTCGCTTCTGCGGAAGAAACACTTAACAAAAGCTTCCTTGAATCCCTCAAGAGGGAAGGCAACTAGCTTCACGACAATCTCGCTGCTATTGTGGTAGATGAGTCCCACACCATGAGGATCCTCATATGACTTTTTTTGGTGCCCAGCGGGATTCCTTAGTTGCTACGGATGCTCCGTTTTCAAAAGATGACTGACAAATTTTCTACTGTGAGAATTTATGGTAATTACTCACGTAATAAAAGGATGTAATTAGATGAGGTGTCAACCTTGTAAACTGCCTCAATTCTTTCTAAATATATCTCAACTAAAATATGTAACAGAGAACAGAGACTCGTTTCATTAAAGTAAGGCTAAATTGGGACAATGCACGAATGAAACATTACCCTGGTTTCACAGGTTTATTTGATTTTTTCCCATAAAACGAGAATGAAATAAGATACAATTTACTACGCTTATGATCACAAAGAAATAAAGCTGTTGCTTCATGACTATATTTCCCTTTTTGAGCTAGAGTTGAACGTGTTTTAGGGAAATTTGCGTGGGATTTGGAGCCATGAATGGTCACGAAAAGTATATCCCGTGAATTGGAGATACCGTATGCATGGCCTCTCACGTTTGCTCCATATATCATTTTCATCCCTTTCAAACTGGCAATTTCTTAGGCTAAACAAGGTTTCGCTGCTTGAAGCCGGAATATTTGTACTGTTCGATTTCTCACACACGAACATGAAATCACAGGGTTATGGGTAAGCCCGCTTTTTTTGGTATGCGGTTCCCCGTTTTTTATACATGTAGAGCACCATGAACAACCTTGAATAATAAGTAACCTGAAAAATATCTTTTACTTCTGTACAACCGAGTAAAACTTCAACCAATTCTATAATGGAGTTAGAAATTTGCTTCGTGTGGTATATTTTTAACTATGTGGCGCCAAATTTGAAAACATATATGGGGTGCTTCAGCCTGCAAGTCATTTGTCGGAGGATGAGCAACTATGGAGACCACAAGCAATGGCGATGCAAATGATCTGTGTGTGCATCGAGTATTTCCCCCATCGCTGGACGCGAAGAAGACATGGTATGCACTAAATTTTAGTCTGTGTTGTGGTAGGTCGTCAATGTTTGGTTCTACAGAGTCTGCCAAGTTATTTTGTGATGAATATATAAGCACTTACATTGTGATGAGATATTCGGAGAAACTGGAGCTCCAGCATCCTTGAGTTGGTTCTCCTCTGATGGTCAGCGCACCGAGAAAGTGCAAGTCAGTACAAACTTTGGCCTTCTGCTTGGAATCCTGCGACAGAAATCTCTCCACAAAGTCCCTTTTCTCAAGACAGACCAATTTAAAGCGCTGGTTGTGTCAATAAATTCATCCGCCCTCGTAAGCCTGGCAATTGCGCCAAAATAAGAAAGCCCAGCAATTCAGCCAGGCCCAAGTACGAGGGTATTAAAGAGAGAAAAGCCAGGGAGCAAGACCTCGCCCCCCAGTACAAGAAAAGGAAGATTCGTGAGACTGCTTCCGAGCTCAAATCAGAAATTGACAACCTGTGCAACTCGAATGGTCAGTCTCTGAATACTGTGCTTGGAGAATGCTGTCGCACCACAGGGAAAGATGGCATCCAAGCTCACGATATTTTCATGTCCGTGATGGATTCCATGGTAAAGGAAAAAGGCATCCGTGTGCCATTTTCCAAGCTGATTTCTGAGGAGGCTTGGAACAAACGACTAGAGTCCATGAGAGTTCCTGATTGGAATTATCTACTACTAAAACTGAAGACGAGAATTTCTGACCGTGGCTGGCAGGACCTGACGAACCTCATACCGTTAGGAAGGACAGGGGTAAGTTGAATTAGTCTTACTGACGCTCCTTTTTTGTGTAAAATTTTTCATTTCTTGCATATTTACACCATATTTTCAAGGGGTTTCTAAATCGGGGATCAGATTGGGTGCTAAGGATTCATCCCATGATGAAATGAAAACTGATTGTTTCCTACTTTTCTTATCAGCATTTACTTGACTTAAATTTTTTTAGAGTTTCCTAATTTTCGCTCTTTAAAATATCCAAATAATACTTTAATGTTGTCAAATTGTTCAACATCCACAGAGGAAGACTGATGTGGCCATCATACCACTGAAGAATAACACCACAGCACTAAGGAACGGTATTTTTTAGGTAACCCGAACCCTGATTGGTTTAGAGAGTCTTCCATCTGGGGTACCAGGATTTGAAGTTGTTATTTGGGCCATTAGAGAAATGTGTCTTCACAGTTCTCTCCCAGATGAGGTTACCTTTAATCTGTGGTAAGTAGATTAATCTGAAAGTTCTTGTCACATCAGTTTTCAGATTATGGTAATGCTCCCTGATACACATTTTGCTGAAAACATAAAACTTATTAGCAGAAAGTCCATGCAAGCACAAAAACTTAAAAGTATAAACCTGTTTTGTTATTATTTAATAATAATGATAATGGTAACAGTTTTAAGTTTCCCCAGGTGCTTTTGACAATATTTCTTTGAAGTAGCATTATTGGAATATTCTACCACAAGCCTTCACAATATGCTGGTCAGATATTTGTTAGTAATTTCATACTGATATTTAGGAAAAGACCAAGTGGCAATAGGCATGGTTCCCTTAGATGCAAGTCATCTTTTGTCACCAAGTGCCAAGTAGGTTAAATTATTTTATAGAAGGCACTTCATTGCGATTATATGCTGATGACACAACTGCTTATGCCTCAGATATATCTCCTGTTGTTTTAGAATACACTATTAACTCAGATCTTCAAGTAGTGTGTAAATGGCTCCAGCATAATTACTTACAAATCAATGCAACAAAGACCCAAGCCATGGCCATTGGCCCAGTAAATTATAGATATACTATTAATCTGCAAGATAATAATATAGAGCTGACTGATAGTTTGAAGATTCTTGGTGTCACTTTAGACAAAAGAATAACATTTAAGCCTTATATACAAGAACAACTTAAGAAGGCATGTGCTAAGGCAGCTGCCCTGCGCAAACTGTGTAGGTTTATACCACAAGATGTTATGATTTGCCTTTACAAGGCATATGTACTACCTTATCTAGAGTATCGTAGCCCACTCCTGTTAGGAATAAGAAATGGACTCAAAAACAAGTTAGAGGACACTAATTACTATATCCTAACGACTATCCTAAGGTATTCAAGTTCAGTGTTTTATGATTTTCTCCTTAACTTAGCTGAATTACAGAACCTAGAGACAAGGAGGCAATTTCAGTCATTAGTCATTTTATATAAATGTTTAAGAGAACATGGACCAGAGTATCTTAGCGAGTTTTTTAACGTTTTAAATGAAAATTACCATCTGAGGGGGGCTAGCACACGCCTCATGCTGCCATCTTTCAATTTAGAATATATGCATAAGTCATGGTCATATTTAACTACGAAGCTTTGGAATGGTTTACCCACTAAAGTTAGAGAGTGTCCTGACTTGGCCGCTGTTAAGCGCGCATTGATTTCGTTTATGGCAAGGCTTTAACTTTGGATCTTGGAGGCTGGGCTAGACACACAGGTGTCCCATAGCATACATATTAATTATTTTAATTCTTCGAATTTTAATTTTAATGTACATTCGATTGCAAATTAGATATTATACATAATTACATCTTACATACTAATTAGATATCACATAGTTTAACAATATTTTTATTATTTATCATAATTTTTTATTAGCTCAGTATTTGTAATTTGTTTCACGTTCACGTTTAAACGAGCTTTTAGCTCCTAGGTGATATGTGGTTAAATAAAGTATTATTATTATTATTATTATTATTATTATTATTACCTACTTGCTATAGCAAATTGTAGAGAAAAGAGGTTAGTTTAGTATTTGTTGGTCGTTTATAACTGTCAAGCATTTTGATTTTCATATTATAATATTTTCTGTTGTTTACTTTGTTACTTTTTTCCTAGCTCATCTGTGTTCAGTTTCCCTTTAACCTTTCATTTAGAAATGATTGATAGCTAGTCACGTCTTTGGTTTCTTTAATTAAGAGAGGATCTCAGAAAGCTTTTTGCTAATCTAAACAAGCAAAGATGACCTCAAGAAAAATGGAGTTTTTGCAGATGGAAGACACTACCGTGTTTGTTTCAAGGATATTGTAATAGGACTTTGTGTTTAAGGTGTTTCACTGTATACGTTATATGTATTTGTAGTTCGTATAGTTTGATCGTCCGGGTGAGTGTGACGTTGGTGACTGACGTTTCGACAACCTGAGCGGAAGTCATCTTCAGGGTCAAGTGAATAGTGTTTGTCAGTCGATGATGTTATAAGTTTGGTCCGTTGAAAGTGATTGGTCACTTTAGCCATGATGGTATTGGCTGAAAGACTCGTGTAAAGTTTGTCATCAGTCATTGGTCAGTTTCGATCCGTCTTTTGTTAGTCAAATTCCTAGCGTTGAGGTCCGTGTATAGTCAGTCAAATTAAGTCGGTCTGTTAGAAGTCCGTTTGTTGGTTTCGTTTACGTCGTGAATAAGTCGTTTGTAAGGCGCCGGTAGCTGTTGACATCTGTTAAGAGGTGTTTGTTCGAAGTTAGTGTACCAGCTTTCAAGAGTCAGCCGTTGAAAATGGTTTGTACTGTAGGTTAAGCATTGAGCAGTGTCCCAGTCAATGTTGTGGTTTGTCAGTTGATGATGTACAACAATGTGATTGTTGGCATCACCATTTCTCGTGGCTCGTTTGTGTTCAGTCAGTCTCATGTTCAGGTTTCTGTCAGTCTCACCAATGTAGCCTGGCAGTCGGAGCATTTGATCTTGTAAACTGCCCCCTGTCTGTTGTTGGGTTCATCCCTGTCTTTAACGTTGGTCAGTAAGTGTCGTAACGTAGTCGTAGGTTTGTGGGCAACGCGGATGTTGTAGGGCTGTAGGATCCGTGAGATGGTCTCAGAAGTGCCCTTAATATAAGGTATAGTCACTGTAGTAACAAGTGTTGGGTTCCTGTTTGTTGCGTCAGCTTCGGTAGGTCGGCAAATGTTTTGTCTAATAAAGTCAGCGTCGTAGTTGTTCTTGTGAAAAACACGCTCAAGGTATTTGTTTTCGTCTCGTAAACTGTCCGGTGTGTCACAAACTAGTTGCGCTCGTCTCGTCAAAGTCTTTATAGCCGTGGCTTTGTGTGAAGTCGGGTTTTAAAATGATTTGTCAAGTAATCTGTCGGTATGGGTCGGTTTTCTGTACACTGTCGTTTGCAGTTCGTTGTTGTCGCGGCTCCATTTTCTTCAATTTCTTTGGTAAACTGGATGTCGGCGTTCTGCTCGTTAAGGCAGTCGTGAAAAGTGTCAATTTCGTCTTTGTGAACGGCGGATAAAGTGTCGTCAACGTATCGTAACCAAAGCGGTATCGTTTGACGGCAAGTTGCAAGGGCGCGTTCCTCTACATGTCGCATCACAATTTCGGAGACAACAACAGAAACAGGCGACCCCATGGCTGTTCCATGCAACTGCTTGTAGTGTTTGCCGTTGTACTGAAAGTAAGTCGATGTAAGGCAAAGATTCAGTAAGTCCATGATGTCTGCTGTCGGTAACGGTAATTCAATGGTAGATTGTTGGATAGCGGTCTCGGTACACTGTAAAGCTAATTGAAGTGGAATACTGGTGAACAGTGATTTCACATCAACAGACACAAGTTTGTAATCGTCAGGGATCTGTACTGTCTTAATAGCATCAATAAAGTTCACGAGAAATGGTGATGTCAACAATCACATTGCTGTACATCATCAACTGACAAACCACAACATTGACTGGGACACTGCTCAATGCTTAACCTACAGTACGAACTATTTTTAACGACTGACTCTTGAAAGCTGATACACTAACTTAGAACAAACGCCTCTTTACACATGTCAACAGCTACCGGCGCCTTACAAATGACTTATTCACGACGCAAACAAAACCGACAAACGGACTTCTAACAGACCGACTTAATTTGACTGACTATACACGGACCTCAACACTAGGAATTTGACTAACAAAAGACGGATCGAAACTGACCAATGACTGATGACAAACTTTACACAAGTCTTTCAGCCAATACCATCATGGCTAAAGTGACCAATCACTTTCAACGGACCAAACTTATAACATCATCGACTGACAAACACTATTCACTTGACCCTGAAGATGACTTCCCCTCAGGTTGTCGAAACATCAGTCACCAACAACAGTTCTTCTCAGAACTACACTCACCCGGACGATCATACTACACGAACTACTGATACTCCTGGGTTCAAACCATTTACTATGTATATGTATTTGTATTAGTTTAGAGGTCTTTGATAATGCCATGAAGTTCTAAAACTCCTAAGGGATGGATCATTAGAAAAGTGATGGGGGGGGGGGGGAGGGTGGGGAATTTTCCGCTTGCACGAATTTTTTTTTTTTTCACTCCCTGCTTGTGCAGGAATATTTTTTGCAGCTGAAGCCCTCTGCACGAATTTTATTTTCAGACAAATGTTGCTTTTCTTCCAACAATGAAATCTTGATTCATTATCTATGTTTTTGTGGGTGGACGGCTTCTCTGTGCATTTTTGCAGTCCTTGACCTCTGGAATTCCTCTCCCACAGCTCATCATAATGGTGCCATACACCATTCACCAAAACAGCCCCTCTGTAGTGCCCTCCACTCCAAAATGTCAGTCCAAAAAGAAGGTACCTGTTTAGTAAAAGTGAAATATTAAAATGAATGTTTAAAGTTATTTAATTTTCATGGTGCTCTGTAATAACTTAAAATGAAGTTAGGCTACAATTTTAATTACTAAAAAAAAAAATAATAAAACTAAAGTAAGACTCACCTTTCGTGTGAGAGTTCCACATAGTCTGGTAGCTGGCTGCATTCAGTCAAAATTCCCTGACAGGCGAAGATGTCCACTGACATTAAAAGGAATGGTGGGATACATTTTGCACCTCCCTGAAATGTCCTTCTGGTGTTTGTGTGCATCCCAGCACAGTAGGATTGAATGGTTTTCCTTTGAGGAATGCAAAAGTACATATGAATACTCTACATTATCAAAAACATCCCAGAAAATGGGGTAGCATACAATGTAATTAAAAATCACTATAGATATATAATTGATTATTACATCTAAATGAAACTAAGTCATTTAATGAATATTAAAGAAGGACTGGGGGCATAGCTGGCTTTAATATGTTGAATGTTACTTTGGTCAATTAACACAAATTGTGCTTTTGAGCCAAGAAAACACTTCCTTGCTACTGTTGGTTATGACAGGTTCATGTACAAGACCCAGAGATCCAATCCAGTGAAAAGATCCCGTAGTTTCATTAAAAGGCCAAAACACAAAACTACTTCTTCGTTCACGTGTGATTTACAAATTTACTTGTGCTTGCTGTAATGCTTGCTATATCGGCGAAACTGGTCGTCATTTTTCCACACGTGTCCGTGAACATCTCTCTTCAGACAAGTCCTCACACATCTTCAAACACTTACAAAGCTCTGAACGTTGTCGCCAATCCTGCTCTGCGGATTGTTTCGAAATCCTTGACTCCGCCCCTACTAAATTTCAGCTTAAACTTAAGGAGGCTATGCATATAAACTGGGAAAAGCCTAATTTAAACCAACAGGTTCATCACGTCAACCTGACACTTACGCTTTAGGCTTTGTATTCTTCTTACCTTGTAACTCACTCAAATATGTAATCTATTTTTGTCACTTAATCATAATTAATTATTTACGTTTCGCCTAGTTGTTATATAGTCCAACGGTTTTTCAAACATTATGTAACTGACGATGATGTTCGTAACATCGAAACATGTCTTTTAGATTAAAAAATGTCGTAATCTTCTTAAAAATAACTTCATACTATATATTTACACAGCACTAAGTTTTAAGCACAACTCTTGATACTCACAGAAGCTGGCCACTAACTGGGTCTTGCACAAAGCAAGTACCAAGGAAGTGAGTGGCACCAGGCGGGACTGTGTGCATACGTTGTCCACACTGAGTTGGCTGAGAGTCTGTTTCAATCCACTGTGTCAGAGACTCTTGGAGAAACCTTGGCAGTGGAATTCCTGATTACTAAAATATAAAGATACCAGCAGCTCCAGGTAAACAAACTTAATGTTACTTAATGTCCCTTGCATTACACAAACAATAACAGTAAAAGGAATATGCCAGCAGGTACATGCAATTATACCAGTGTACCAACTGATGGATAATAACATGCATATAGCCCAATGAAAAAAATTAAACCATTTACATGTACCTTAAAGTAATTGTTTTGGAACAAATCTGCTTCACTCCAGACGGGCAATGAGGAGATGGACATGTGCTGGTAAAGGATGTCTCCAAGGCAGAGTAAAGCCTTGAAACAAATAGATCCTCTTCATATCCCCAAAGATCTAGTTTGACTGACTGTGCAAGATTAAATCGGCCAGGAAAAAACTTCAGCCACTCGCACTTCCGCAAAGTTTCCATCATCAAACATTTTGCAGATCTTAACAAGTGTAATGGCATACAATTCTGGCGATCTTAATAAACACTGGAAGAACTTGTTACGTGACTTCATCAAAACATAGAATATAGTCAAGAAGTTATCAATAGGACATGTGTTCACAAGGTTGACCTGCCCTTGATGTGGCACTGTAACTGTACCACCCCAGGGAGGAACTTGGAGTGCAGCATGTGCCTCTTTGTTTTGTCCAGTCTGAGGCAGGTTCACATGAATTTCCTGATGTGGTGCATGCTTCCTCCTTTGATTCACAGATGAATAAAAATGTTTTTTGATATTTTCAATCTTGCTTGCCTTTGTTAAACCTCTCTTTTCACAGTCCTTCTTTGAAAGATTGAAATTTGCCATTAAATAGAGATCAAGCTGGGAGACATACAGCTTTTCCAGTTCATTTGTTCTAATGAGCTTTTCCCAGTCAAAATCATCATATGTTTTTGCCTTTTCGACTGCTCTGGCACTTGCGTTTGTCTTCTTTGAAATAAATGTTTTGATTTTGGCATTAAAACGCCGTTTCAGCTCATTTACAACAGCATTCCTAAGATCTTCTCCAGTATATTTGGAAATAAACTCATCTACAGATGCCAACATCTTGGCAAGAGTATCATTTGCATCTGATACACTGGTATGAACAGAATCAGACTCATCTGATTTCTCATATTTCAATTGTAACTCTGGATTTCCACAAGATGAAACTAACTCATCTAATTTTTTCTGGGGGCAGAAATCATCTCGCTTTCTTGTAGAGGCATCTAATACATGCTCTTTTTTGAGACCAAACTTCTCTGTTATCTCTCCTGATGAAATAGCATCAGGATGAACATAGTGGAAGTCCCCTTCACAAGAATAGTCTGGGACTGGTGACTGAATACGTCCAACAACCATCCCACTTCACCCATTCAACAACACCTTTGAATTCTCAGTTGATGCATGAAAGTCACAAATACTTCCATTCTTTGTTTCGCATCCACTCCTGATTCCCTCAAATCCATTATCAAAAACAAAATAATGATCATCAAAAAATTTTTTTACAAATTTGTAATAACCCTTCCCTGCACACTTTTCAAGCATTGGAGAAGTAGCACCTGCCCACTTCACCATGTACTTTTCGTCGAAAAAGAACTTTTGATAATCGTCAAACCAAGGAGTCATAGCATGTATGCTAGTTCCCATACATGCTTTTCCATCAAACCGTTTCTTTATTTCCTCAGCACAATCCTTTGAAATTTTTTCCTCCTGCTCAGTCTGCAATCTCTTCAAATGATCAATACTCAGTTCTGTAAGTTTGAATTTACCTTCGTCGCCAACAATTGAAGTGCAAGGAACAGGTATAAACCTTCCATCTCCAAGGCACTCATTCAAGGACCTCATTACTTTTTCAACAATGTGGCATGATGAATCATTTGGAGCGTAATGGAATCTGCATTGAAGGTCCAAGTAGTTTAACATAAAGTACTCTGCCATTCGTATCTGGGTCATTTGTTCATGGCTTGAAACACCTGGCCCAGCATCTGAAGTTTGGATGTCAAGAGGCCTATACATATAAAATAAATGTAAAAAGAATATTACTTTGTAGCAATTTCTTTGATTTTGCTGTTATTTTATATTTACTGTCTTCTTGTTTTTTGACCATCAAACAGAAACCAAGTAAATTGCAAATATGTGTTGAAATAACACCCTGTAACAACAACATTGTTGAAACACTTCTGTTTTGAGGAAGTATTACCCCCATCAAGTACCCTGTCTTTACTCTGAAAATTGTACCCTCAAATGAGCACTGCCCCCGACAGCAGAACTATTTATACATTGAAGAGCCATAATGACCCTCAACAAAACCACAGCACTTTATATAAATTAAACCACCCAAGTTCAACAGTGGTGATGATAGTAATTACTGCACTGTAATCACCATGGTGATTTTTTTAGTTAATACCTTGTCCGCCAAGTCAATTAAGAACAAAAATATAGAGTCACATTCACAGACAGTCTATGCAATTTCAATATTGAACAGCAAAAATACAAAGGCTTTCAGTATTTAACGACAGGCATTACTGTTGCTGACTTTGCATACATGTACATGTACATGCAGTATATACATGTAACTACAGAACTTCAGTAGAGATCAAAACAACCAAAATTGATAATAGACTATCATTGAAAAAGTACTGCTCAGTAATTTATTATTAATAGTATGTGTTGGTTTTCACCTGTGCCTGGGAAGACCAATACCCTCCATTTCTTTACGAATATCTTGACAAAGCTTCTTTACAGACTTGTAGTCAGCCTGTAAATCCTCCCATAGCTGGCAGTCAAGCTTTGATTCTAAAACAAAATATGTATATTTATATCCATCTACATGTATTAAATGTGCTTGCAGAAAACCCTAAAGTCTGAGGCCAGATCCTCTGGGAGGATAAAGTTAATAGTATACAACAGTAGGTAAAACCTTAAATTCCTGTCAAAATGCAACAGAAGGAAAGCAACTGTCTAAGAATAATATCAAATGAATGGACAGTAATTTAATTAGAGGATGTATTATGATATACATTATTCTGTTTAATATTACTAGGTAATCTAGTGGTAGCTCTTTCCTACATGTACCCCTTTTACATGAATCGGTATTAAAGATCAATGTAACTTGATGTAATTTTATACATCGTCTGAGAACTTGGATCTTATCATTTAGTAAGGGGATGTCCTCGATAAGCCTGTAAAGGTTTCTGAGACTTGCTTCTCATTACAGTAACTAGAGTGGTAAATGAAATGAACTTTGTCAAAAAAGTGAATGACCTTTGTCAAATTAATAAATAAACAAATAAATACATGTCATTACTGTTATTATACTATCATTAGTCCACAAATACAAACTAAATCACAATGCTCTTTGACGAGCATGGGCACCCCCTTTTTATTTTATAATTAAAGTTTTTATGTGATAAATAGATATTTCGTGGACAAAGTTTGAACAAAAATGTATTGACAGTTTTATTTCAGGGGAATTACCTAAACAATTTAGTGTCTATGAAAGCAGTCGCTGAAAATGCGAAATTGACGGACACAGTCTTAAGGGTTGCCCGTGGTGGGGTGGTTTCCCCAGTCTCAATTGTCAATGAAACCAATTTCTTCAAGAGATTTACAGTACAGATGACCAGCACCCAACTGCATGCACTTCTGACAGAGCTGGAAAATGCAGTGGAAATTCCTGACACAATTCCAAAGGCTTTTTCTGTGATTGGTAAAAACACAAGTCCTCAAAACGAAGAAATCTGGGTACTGAAACATGACCTTTTCATAGATGCTTGGGGCCATTTAGATGCTCCCCATGACCATGGCCTGTGCTGGATAGGAAACCTAGTCAATGACACCAGTGGTAATGTTGCAAAGGAAGATAGAATTGCAGTTGTACACCTTCCCCTAACCACTTATTACTTTGACCTTGCGTGCCATTTTCTGTGAGGGAAAATGTTAAGTGCCATGTCAAAAGATGACAACTTGGAGCATTGTTTACAAGAGGTACTTCGTGACTGCAGTATACCTCAAGAAAGTTTAGATGCTGAGACCGAAATAAATGGCAACTTCCTGCCAACATTTTTACAACTGCCATGAGCTTAATTATTGCTCATTATGACAAGGTGAGTACTAATAACAAAAGCATGACATATTTTATGTGCTTATTGCCAGTCGTCCTTTCATGTAGGTGATTACTAGAGGTAAACTGGGCTCAATGGTTACTGCTGTCCTGGCAGTTCTTGTACGGGGTTTCCCTTCATATTCAGCTTGTTATCTTCTGAAGGCATTGTTATAATCTGTGGTTTTGTGCCCTGATTGTCAACCAAAACCATCAGATAAACTAGAATTTTCATTTCACTTCACCCTAAAAAAGAACTGTTGCAATAGGTTTTTGTCTAAATTGACCTATATAATAACTTTTTCCTTGTCTTGACAGTGGCAGATGCTGGCTGGATCATGTCCACTGCCTGCTGCTGTGGGACAGCCAGATAGCGGAAAATCCACTGCGTGCAAGCTCACCCTGGCAGCCACTGGAGGATGGAGAAATAATTTCTTTGCCTCTGTGTTCGAAAAGGTTTGGCCCTGTTTAATCATTATCAGAATTGAACAGCCGCAAACAGAGTCCGCTGGCGCAGTACAGTGTCCGCCCTTTGTTCCATGAGGAACCCAATGGTCTAAAGAAAAGAATCATTATCAGAATACTTCTTGCTATTATCTTACTTCAGTAGCCATATCTTTGACAGTGCTCCTTAACTCTGTAATGTATAAAGTTTGTGCTTACTTACTGAAATAAGTTTTTGTAGAGCCATGCATTAGTTACTTTGGATTTCATCCATTTGTTGATCAGAGAAAAAAACAACAACTGTGCTTGACAAGATGCTACATATATTGTTTACAGGTAGTTGGAAAAGTTGCCAGTGAGACAACAATGGGTTTTGTAGTTGATGATCCTTCAAAGCCAAAAGATGTAGGGGAATGCGAACGATCGCTGCCCACTTGTTAACCGGCATCTCAGTATACTTTTTTATTTCGTGTATTTCTGTTATGCAGATCTGGTCTCCTTGTAAATTTTTGACTGAGATAGTCAGGCGCCGTCTTATTATGCACTTGTGAACCGTAACAGAATCATTTAAAAAAAGTTTATCCAGCGAAAAACATGAACTTTCGAGAAAGCACATGGTCCAGACGCAGGCAGCCTGGTCCAGACCATAAAATAACAATAATATTAGAATGACGTATTCTTCTCCACCAGTCCCACGCGGATTGAATAGAGGTACACGTAGAACGTTTTGTAACCAACGTTTGTTAGTGGGATATATACCTGTAGCTATAAAATCAGCTATGTATATAACGCTGGGATATTTGTATCAACTTTACTCAAGTTCTTTCATAAGGACGGCATCCCACGTCCTTTGCTCTGCTGATTACCATCCCTTACCAAACTGTTTTTGTCTCCCGTCAGGTTGCTGTCCAGAACAATATTTGTACCATTTAAAAACATCAGCTGTCTATTACACAAGAACAGTTAGCCCTATGGCATCAGATCTTTGATCGCTTACTCAGCAAAGTGTCCTCAGTTGTTGGGAAGGTTATTGCTATGGGACAATGGTTGTCTTCAAATGAGAGAAGGGAGGCCTTCAACGAATGCCTTGGAATGGTGGTGCATGGGTTTGGTGAAGAAGGAAAGGGTACGTGTTTCGCCAAAATGTGGGTTTGTGGACTTATGGCAGCGATAAAGGTAGTCATTCTAGTTGGTCTATATAGTCTAGTCAGACATTTCTGAAAAAGAAAAGAAAAGTCTGATACTCAGGTTAAGTCAGACAGAATTGTAAAAGAGGCCTCTAGACTGACCGATCCAAACCGTATTGAGTGCTGTTGCATTAATTTATCGTTGAAGATCAGTCCCCGGTTGTTCAAAGAGTGGATCACGCTCTCCACCGGATAAATCACTATCCAGCTGATAGCGTAGTTTGCTTTTCCAACGCTTATCCACTGGATAGCTGTTTTTCCGGTGGATATTGAACGTTCATTATGCAACCTTCGAACAAGCGGGACCAGGGCGTTACATTAACCCCATGGTATATCCTCGTGTTATTTCCCGATAAAGAACAATTTGCTCTCTCTCAGTGCACAGGTGTGTGAACGGCTGCAGGTTTTTGTCACAAAGTTATCAATAGTCATAGATTCATAGAAGAAGATTCTGCCGGAGAGAAAAGAGCGACTTCCCCTAATATTAGTGTTAATAGATCTGTGACGTCTGATAAGCGGTGTATAGCAAATGCTTTTAACAAGTTTTTCGCTAGTGCGGCAACTTGTTTAATGAGCGTTTCAAATTTTTCCGGTGTCCCCAACCTGAGACAACTCTTGGCTTTTACTCATCCGAACCCACCATTTAGGTTTGAAACAATTTCCGTGGCGTTCATACGGGCTCAACTGCGTCATTTCAAAGTGGGAAAGGCTGTAGGTTTAGATAACATCCCTACTCTACTTTTGAAAGACGCGGCGGATGCTGTTGCCAAACCCTTAACTATCATCATAAACGCCTCGTTGCAGTCTGGTTGGGTTCCTGATGACTGGAAGGCTGCTTGAGTTATCCCTTTGTTCAAGAAAGGTAAGGCTGAGGATATGGATAACTACCGTCCAATTTCTATACTCCCCGTGCTTTCTAAAATCTTGGAAGGGGTCGTACATAGGCAGCTATACCACCATCTGCAGCAGCATAATATTTTGAGTCCGTATCAATGTGGTTTTCGTAATTGTCATTCGACTGAGTTTGCAGCTCTCAGCTTTGCTGATACCATTCACAGAGGCATAGATCAAGGTCAGCTGACAGGAGCTGTGTTTATCGATTTGCGAAAAGCATTTGATACTGTAGACCATGGTTTGTTGCTGGATAAATTAACAACAGTGGGAGTTAGTGGCCCTGAGCACAAGTGGTTTACGGATTACCTGCGAAATCGAACACAAGTTGTTGAGTTTCATGGCGTGACATCAAACCTCGAGGGTGTGTCTATAGGGGTACCTCAAGGGTCCATTCTTGGCCCGCTATTATTCATATTACATGTGAACGATTTACCGGAAGCAGTGTCTGACTGCAGTATTCTTATGTACGCTGACGATACAGTTTTGTTTTATTCGTCCTCCCAAGTTTCCACTATTGAAATGAAACTCAATGAAGAACTGCTTAAAATTGAACGCTGGCTTTTTAGAAATAGTCTTTTTATTAATGTTAAAAAGACTGAAGCTATGCTTTTTGGGACCGCTCCTAGGCTTGCCAGGGAAAAATCTTTCAATATATGCATTGATGGAAAACAAATTGAGAGGGTTCATGAGTTCACCTATCTAGGCGTCGTTTTTGATGAATGCCTTAGCTAGGGGAGTCACGTTAGGAAAGTGATTTCTAAGGCTGGCAAGCGTGTTGGTATGTTACGCCGCCTTCGCGATAATCTGACAACTCATAGTGCAAATGTCGTATATATCTCTTTAATTAGACCAATTCTAGAGTACTGTGATACTCTGTGGGGTTGCTGCGGTGAGAGAAATAGTCAGGCCTTAGAGGCATTGCAGAAGAGAGCGGGTAGAATTGTTGCCAAAACGTCTCGCAGTAGCCCTGCAATGGACATTCTCGAGTGGCCGGCACTTGCAGAAAGACGTCGTGAACATGTTTTTCAGCTGGTAAAGAAGTGCATTGAAGGGCGTTGCCCTCAATATTTTGATGGCTACTTTACTTTTAACAGCAAGATTCACTCGCGCGCGACTAGACAACGTGATCTGCTTCATCTATCTGCCGTAAAAACTGAAGTCGCCAAGAGATTGGTTTATTATTATGGATGCGTAGTTTTTAATGATATTTCCTTATGTCTTAAGAATTAATGTATTAATCTATATATGGTTCATTGTAGTTATTAATACATCTTATAAAGTTTTTATAGTTTATTCATAATGTAATTAGCTTGATTATATTGACGTTGTACTTTTTCTGCTTTGCAGAATCTTCAGTTTCTACAAACTGACTGTACGACATCTAAATTGTCTGGAGATGGCAGTCAAGAAGGGGTGCTCGCCATCAGAGCGGAACCCTTCCAAGAAAGGTGTTTAGATAATGACATTACTCCCATTAAGGCACACGACTTAAGGAGATCTGTGCAAGCGTACGGACTGGGTATGGTTTTGGAAGTTTAGAAACAAGGGTTATGGGAATAAGTATTTTAGTGGTTGCACGAAAAATTACTGTAATAGACCAATTTTGATATGTTAAAATTCAGCCTAAAACAATAGATCTCAATACGCCACTCTGGGGAATAAAATCCACTAATTCTGCAGTTAATCTCCAGAGCCTCTTGCTGAGGTCTATTGCTTTAAGCTGAGTTTTGATATATCGCAATTGGTTCATTCTATCCGCACAAAATGCATAATAAGAAGGGGCGGAGGGGGGGAGGAGGGGGTCTTGTGATTTTTCAGTTCATGTAAATATTAGAACCGATGTACTTATGGTGTTCACTTTATTCCAAATCAGGATTAAGGACAACTGAACAAAGGTTTTTGTCGCCATCATCTAACAGAAAGCGCTTGAAGAGTTGCGTGATGGAAAAGAGGTCTCTCTAATTGACCTGTCAACTTTAGACCAGCTAGACAGAGGTAAAGAAAGATTTTTAGTAATTCGGAAAGTGAATACATAAATTTCCACATATTTGAAGTGCGAAGAATTACGGTGACTATCTATCATTTCTAGAAATGAGTAATTGTAAAGGATACACCGTTATGTCATTGTAATCCTTCAATAATAGGCCAAAATATTAACTTGAAACAAGAAGTGGCAGAAACATTTGCAACATTGTTAATGGCTCATATTTACAAGCAGTACTGTAATTCATAAGGGGGCAAATTAAATTTCATTGCCATTTAAATAATCTTTAGCAGATATGTATTTGTGTCGGTGACAACCCTATATTGTATGTATTATATTATCCTCTACACCAACCACTTTTTTTATTTTAACTTTAGCAACAGGAGGAGAAGATGGAAGTCAGCTATTCTCAGGAGGTGAGAACCTGTCGTCAGAGGCCACAGGTAAATTTGTCACAAATTTCTTTTAGAAATACTTTTCATCCATGGTGATAAAGAAAACACTAGTAATATGTGACTCGCAGGTCCCTGCGGGCACATTATCAGGCAACCCAATGTTAACTGTTCTTTTAGTCCATGCACAACACGAAGGTTTACATGGCTTTTGTACTAATTTCCCATTGTCAGTACCATTTGTAAGGTCATGATAATGGCTCAAGGAAGGTCTATGTTTTTCACTCTGTAAGATTTGGAAGAAATGAGAAGGCAAAAGCAACAACTGGAAAAATCATTGGAGGGGATGAAAGCAGACTATCAAGCAGAGATGGACCGGTAAGAATTGAAAAACCGAGCATTAAAGGCAAGAGCATTAGAAGAGAAAGAGGAAAGAGAGAAGTTCCAAGAATTGGTGAAGAAGAGGGAAAGCAAAATAAATGACTTGAAAGAGGCACTAAAAGCGACAAAGGGTGAGTTCGATTAAAGACAGGATGCAATCAATAATCTGGCCCCGAATTATAAAAAAAGATAATAAATAAAGTGTAAGGGAGAAAGAGGAGTTAACTGATTAGTGTATCCAACTACACTCCGGCGGATATTCACACATGAAATAAGTTATCCACAGACAGGGGAGTTTCTTATTTGGCCTTTAAAAAATGGATGCGAGCTCGAGAGCTTTTATGCTTTGATGTGTATATTGGCTCCTTTCGTCTCATACTTCGTACCCAGGGCCTCCCTTCTTTTCGAACACAAGCCCCTAAGTGTTACACGATTATAATGTGCAAGTGTTGCTTCCAATCTCAGCTGAGAATAAGTCTGCTTGGCATAAACAATTGCATAGCTGGATGTGCGGAAATGTGTACCTTACAATCTATTCAGTATATTCATCCATCCCATTCATTGCAGATGGATGGACAGATGGATGAGTGAGAAGTTGTGTGTGGGTGGTTAGGTGGACTAAAGTTTTATTGATAGATGGTTTGAAGATTGTTTTTTGAACAGTGAAAAAGTAATTTATACTTGACTCTTAACTTTCCTTTAGCTGCTAGAGAAATGATGAAGGTCCAAGTAAGTCCTGCTGAGTTTGAAAACAAGGAAATGGTGGTGTCGAGAAGGGACAAGAACAAATGTCCTCTCTGCAGACAAAACCAGGATGGCGATTGGCAGTAGTGCACCATTAAGCAGTGTGGCCAGTGAGTGCACTGCAGGTGTGAGGCAAAGTTGGACACCTGTTACCATTGTCCTCACTGCCGAAAGCAAGATACTGCAGATACTCAGTAAATTTGAGATAAAATATAATAAAGAGTAACACGTTGACATTACTGTGTGCGTCCTGGTGCTATTCTTTTTCTATCCAGTGATAGCAGAAAACAGATAGTAGTTCCAAAATGTTGACAAACCCTGATCAATTTAAATACGTTGCCATTTTCTGTAATGATATATATCTGGAGAAAAGAATGCTAGTGGGCAAGCGATGAAAGGGTTAAATTTTTGTCAAAGGTATCAAAAGTAATTGTATCTAAAATATGTTGCTCGATTGCAGCCACGCGCTTTATACCTTATTTCTTTTGTACCTTATTTCTGTTTCAGAAATCTTCAGTGATCTTTGATTTCAACCATCAGCAAACCCCTTCAAATACTACTTGGGGTAATTTGAATACCTTGGATTACTGACGGTACGAAAAATACTTACAACGGAATTCCACATTCTAATTTTCACTAGCAATAAATTTTCTGCACTGATGTTAAATAAGCAAAAATAGAAATTAAAAATGTTTTCGAGATAAGTACTACATAAAAGAGCGAAAAAAGAAAATTCAAGGTTGCCCAACAAGGTTGCAAGTGTATAAGGCTTTTGTCAGAGTTCCAAGGCTGTAGGTTGTAAGGATGCAAGGCTGTAGGAAATGGGATGCAAGGATGTAAGGTTGCGAGGCTGTTAGGATGTATGGCTGTAGGGATGTAAGCCCTGTAGGGTTGTAAGGCTGTTGAGATGTAAGGCTGTTGAGATGTAAGGCTGTAAGGTTGTATGGCTGTAGGGAAGTAAGGCTGTAAGGTTGTAAGCCTGTAGGGTTGTATGGCTGTAAGGCTGTACGGTTGTATTGCTGTAGGGATATAAGGCTGTAGGGAAGTAAGGCTGTAGGGTTGTAAGGTTGTAAGGTTGCAAGGCTGTTAAGGTTGTATGGCTGAAGAGTTGTATCGCTGTAGGGATGTAAGGCTGTCGGGTTGTATGGCTGTAGGAATGTAAGGCTGTAGGGATGTAAGGCTGTCGGGTTGCAATGCTGTAGGCTTGTATGGCTGTAAGGTTGTAAGGTTGTAAGGTTGTAAGGTTGTAAGGCTGTACGGCTGTAGCGCTGTATTGCTGTAGGGATGTAAGGTTGTAAGGTTGTAAGGCTGTTAAGGTTGTATGGCTGAAGTGTTGTATCACTGTAGGGATGTAAGGCTGTCGGGTTGTATGGCTGTAGGGGTGGAAGGCTGTAGGGATGTAAGGATGTCGGGTTGCAAGGCTGTAGGGATGTAAGGCTGTAAGGTTGTATGGCTGTAGGGTTGTAAGGCTGTAGGGATGTAAGGCTGTAGGGTTGTAAGGCTGTAAGGTTGTATGGCTGTAGGGATGTAAGGCTGTCAGGTTGTAAGGCTGTAGGGTTGTATGGCTGTAAGGTTGTATGGCTGTAGGGATGCAAGGCTGTAAGGTTGTGTGGCTGTAAGGTTGTATGGCTGTAGGGTTGTATGGCTGTAGGGGATGTAAGGCTGTAGGGATGTAAGGCTGCAGGGTGGTAAGGCTATAAAAATGTAAGGCTGTAAGGTTGTATGGCTGTAGGGTTGTAAGGCTGTAGGGATGCAAGGCTGTAGGGTTGTAAGGCTGTATGGTTGTATGGCTGTAGAGATGGAAGGCTGTAAGGTTGTATGGCTGTAGGGATGCAAGGCTGTAAGGTTGTATGGCTGTTAGGTTGTATGGCTGTAGGGATGTAAGGCTGTCGGGTTGTAAGGCTGTAGGGTGGTAAGGCTATAGGGATGTAAGGCTGTAAGGTTGTATGGCTGTAGGGATGTAAGGCTGTCGGGTTGTAAGGCTGTAGGGTGGTAAGGCTATAGGGATGTAAGGCTGTAGGGTTGTAAGGCTGTATGGTTGTATGGCTGTAGAGATGGAAGGCTGTAAGGTTGTAAGGCTGTAAGGTTGTATGGCTGTAAGGTTGTATGGCTGTAGGGATGTAAGGCTGTCGGGTTGTAAGGCTGTAGGGTTGTATGGCTGTAAGGTTGTATGGCTGTAGGGATGCAAGGCAGTAAGGTTGTATGGCTGTAAGGTTGTATGGCTGTAGGGTTGTATGGCTGTAGGGATGTAAGGCTGTAGGGATGTAAGGCTGCAGGGTTGTAAGGCTATAAGGTTGTAAATGCTGTAGGGTTGTTAGGCTGTAGGGCTGTAAGGTTGTTGGAATGTAAGGCTGGAGTCTCTCAGTGAAGCCTAAATGGCAAAAAGCACAATACGGTAGCTCAGGATGGTCGACTATCCATTGCCATGGTAATGGGTAACAATGCCAAATTTGTTACAAGTCGACGGCCATATTTGAAAGTGTTTTGTTTTAGATAACCCTTACCCTGAAATCCTCTCCGTAAATCGTGCCTGGTATATCAGAGAAAACTTCAAATTTCTATTGGAAGTCTCCATGGACCACGTGGACCACGTGGAAGAAGATATCTCTCTGCTCGAGTGTCGCTTTATCCAAACCATGATGCTAGTTCCACCTTAACTAGGATTGCAATCAGTGGCGACGTGGAAATCAACCCAGGTCCTGATACTGTGTGTACCTCGATTGGCCACTTGACGAGCTGCCAGAATTCAACTCGCAAGCCTGCTTGGAAGTTCCCCTGCGATGTTTGTGCGAAACTTGTTCACTCAAATCAGAAATGCATCATGTGCGACGGATGTGATAAATGGTTTCATTTGAAGTGCATCACTATGGATTTGAGAACATACATCGATTTAAGCTCTTCTGATGAGCAATGGTTTTGTGATGGAATCGTTTGTGCTTCGCCTTTTAATTTTTCGGACTCCTTCTTTCAACCTGCCAACTCGGCCGACGAAAATTTCGGAACCTCAATAATATCTTCTGCGGGTAAGAACGGAATCTCATCAGCGTTTTCAGCGACCCGTCATAAAAATGCCCGCCCATCCAAAGACTGTGTCAAGTGCTTATTGCTAAATGTGCATAGCATCCGCTACAAGATAATGACCTACAAACTCTTTTGTTAATGGACAATTTTGATATTATTGCCCTGACTGAGACGTGGCTCGACAAGAACTGTGATGACAGGGAACTCCAACTCGATGGATACAACACTTTTTGACGCGATAGATGGGGTCACGGCGGCGGTGTTCTTCTAGCAACAAAATTATACTTGCCGTGCATACACCGCTATGACCTTGAGGTTGGCACCGAAATGGTCGCATGCCAGATAACAACTTCCGCATTGCAACATCTACTATTTTCTGTCTTCTACTGACCACCGAACGCTGGAGAAGCCTTTCTGGAAAGTTTTAAGAATTTCTTGATGTGACAGCAAATACTGGCGTGACTGACGTGGTCATTACTGGCGATTTCAACTTTTCTTGCGTGGACTGGTCCACTGGCTCGGCAACCGTTGCTGATAATTTAACGGAATCCTTCTGTGAAATTTTAGATGATCATTTTCTCATCCAAACTAACCATTATATCACACGTTTCAAAGACCGTGACACTGGAAGCGCCGTATCATCTGGCAACATTCTGGATCTCGTTCTGACAAATATCGATGCACTACCGGTAATTGTAGACACTTCAGTTTATCCTCACTCCTTTGACTCCGACCATCTTCCTGTCTGCTTCTCAGTCAAGAGTAGATTCAAGAGACCCAATAATAACACTACAAGAAAACTCTACTGTTATAATAAAGCTGACTTTGATGGCCTAAGGAGTAGTCTACCACACATCCCATGGGATTTATTCATATCCAGTGATGACATAGATTCAAGTGCAGTTTTCTTTCAAGATCAAGTGCTTGCTACCGTTGAACAACACATCCCAACAATTAAGCTAAAACAAAAAGCCAGACCACCTTGGATTGATAAGGATGTGATGAAGTTAGTCAGGAAAAAGAAAGCACTATGGAAGAGACTGAAGAATAATCCCTCAACAGAGCTCACCTCCAATTTCAAGCTCTTAAGGAAAGAAACTAATAAACTCATTTCTTCCAAATATTGTAAATATTTGAAGTCCTTGGCAGATAAGTTGAAAAGTAATCCAAAAAAAGTTTTGGTCCTACCATTCGATCAAGTCAAAGTCAAAGAGAATGCCAGAAGTTGTCACATACTCTAGAGTGGACAAGTCTGCCAAGAATCCAACCGAGAAAGTGCATCTGTTCAATGAATTCTTCAGCACTGTCTTCACGAAAATAGTACCTGGTCGCATGGAATTCCCTTGCAATGTAATTCAGCCTGATCTGTTACTGCAAGTTTCTACATCCAGAAATCAAGTTAAGGGCATTCTGACAAAACTCAACAGCACAAAATCAACTGGTGGGGTCCTGAAGGAGTGTGCTTAAGAACTATCATATCCCTTAACACTACTCTTCAACTTGTCTTTCCAAATTGGAAAAATACCTGTATCATGGAAGAGAGCTAATGTCCCTCCTGTTTTCAAATCAGACGCTAAGGAAAAAAGTTGAGAACTATCGCCCTATTTCATTATTAAGCATTCCTGCCAAATGCCAAGAGAGAATTGTACACAATGCCATTTACTCACACATGGCTCCGTACCTAACCAAGTGGCAGCATGGTTTTGTGAGGGGTTGCTCTTGCACTACCTAACTAGTACTCTCACATCATCAATGGTCAAAATCCCTGGATGAAGGCAGACAGGTGGACGTTATATTCCTAGATTCGCAATGGCCTTCGACAGAGTAGCGCATGATGTACTACTGCAGAAACTGTGCAATTTTGGTATTTCTGGTGCACT
>OZ026598.1:26459196-26489196 GCA_964020085.1 Micromussa lordhowensis
TAAATTGCTGATCAATTTGAAGAACTTTACTTAAAAATAAAATCATTGTTCAACACCACTTATAATACTCTCATTACCCTATACTATTTTACGGGCGGCTAATATGGTTTATCGTTACGTAGCCTGCGTTGCTGGCAGTTTCGTTCCTGCTCTTTTCTCCCACGCTTCGAAATGCCAGTTACGCAACGGAATCGCTGCGCTCACTCGCAAACGAAAGATAATTTAACAATACGTCATTAGCATCTAATAGTACTAGGACTTTATATCCTCAAAAAATCTCGCTTTGGCTAAATGGAGTGGAAAGTTAGATGTCGTACGGTGGCCCACAACTTTTCACTGCAAAAGAATTATCCGAGTCACGGCGAAAAAAATCTCACGGCCAAAAGAAAAAGACTCACGGCAAAAAGAATAACCTCGACCCCACAGAAATAACAATTAAAATGTTCTCTCAGCATCAAAGAAATTTTGCCACGAGTCTTTTTACCTTTTTGCCATGAGGTTTTTATTTTTGTCGTGAGGTTTAATTCTTTTGCTGTGACAGTTGTGCGCCACCGTATAGACGAGAGTTTTTTTGCAGCGGGAAATGCGACATATTGAATGATCATGGAAAGTGTTAGTAACGCAGGAGGGCTCTCATTAGTTACCAGTCCCAATTTCTGCCCAATGTTTACCTCACGAAAGTGTACACAATTTTGTTCTTGGCACACAGTTTGTTTATAAAAATTAAATTCTTACTATTCTACTTTGGCGGGACTGTCAAGTTTGAAAAGTGCCATGAATTCGATTTGTAATACATTCAATGCACCGTTCTCATGGAGGAGGAACCATTGTCAGACTTGCCTTCGCTCGACATTTCAAGTCTATCGAGGGTGGAAGGCCCTTCTCTTGACCCTCAAAGGAAGTGGTATGTTTTGTCGAAAGGAATATTTAGCTCACGCTCTGGTCGACTCGTGGATTTTGCTACAAGCATATCCAAACTATTCCCGGATGAAATCAGAAAATTTGTCGCTGCGCGGGAAATTCGTCTTGCAAGATCAGAGTGTATTGCAGCGTACAAGAACTACATGAGGTGTCTGACTAAATTATACGTGGTTTCCACATTTGGTCTCTGTGTTGGACTTTTGCGTCAAAGAGAGGTTCCGTCGGATAGCCTTCTAAGGCCTCCTGTTTTTCAGTCCATTATCCAACTGGTCAATTCGATCGATTTGGAGCCACAGAAGGTGAAGGATGC
Source organism: Micromussa lordhowensis (assembly GCA_964020085.1). Classification (NCBI taxonomy): domain Eukaryota; kingdom Metazoa; phylum Cnidaria; class Anthozoa; order Scleractinia; family Lobophylliidae; genus Micromussa; species Micromussa lordhowensis. The sequence continues at coordinate 26,460,428 of OZ026598.1, forward strand.
CGATTTTTGGTGCAAAACCTCCTATAGCAGCCCAGCTCATTGTCGAATTAGCAGAGAAAAAAGTTTTCATAGAGTCCCTTGAGCTTCAATTACAAGCATTACGAACAAGGATCGCCGACCTCGAGTCGGAATTTCAAAATTTACTGTTATCATCATCTCCAGACTCTAGTTGTTCCTCGATGCCATCCCCATCTGAAGCAAGCTTCAGTTCAGGAGATCCAGAAGAGCCCGAATCTTGGATCAACAACCAGAAAAACAAAAGTACTGAAAAAGTGCAGGGAAGTGAAGGCATCACTCAGCAATGTGTGTGAAAAAATATGGCGAATCTATTTCTTGTGTACTGGGGAACGTCTTCATTTTTGGTGATGCCGAGAAATCAGAGGTCACGGATACTATCTCAGATATTGTTGACATGGTGATGGAAGCGAAGGGGAGTAAAAGAGGCCTTTCTGAGCTTCTTTCTTCTGAAACATACCACCGCATTGTAAAGAGCACAAGAGTCCCTGAGTGGGTGCTACTGTATTTTAAGCTACAAACAAAACTTCCAGATTCTGCCTGGCAGACACCGCTGAATTTGAACCAACTTGGAAAAAGTGGGGAAAGTAAAACAACTGAAAGATTTAATTTTTTATTTATTTTTACCACAAGTGACTTATGTTGTTAAATTTGATTGTGTGTTTTGTTTCAGTGGCTAAATTTTTTTAAATTTTAATTGAAAATTCTATTTGTTTTGGAAATATTTAAATTAGCTGCCACCTACCAAGTTATTTTAATTGGAGTAAAAATCATGACCTACAATATTATTTTACATATAAAAAAATCTATTAATTTTGTGATTGATTCACACTACAGTCATAAAAAGGCCATGTGCCCCTTGCTGTTGTCCATTTAATTGGTGTTGTCTTCATAAAGATTTGTTTTACAGAAAATATGAGAAGCTAAGTATAGGACTCACTGACACTCCCGTCTGTTAATATGGCATCTTTGCTTAATGTGTGGTCAGCTAAATACAGATTTCAGTGTATTTCATAAGCAAAATTAACAACATATCTCGGTGGTTAATGTTTACATAACCACTCAAAATACAGAAATGGTGCTTTAGTAGACAATGTTATTGTAGACATTATTTTGTTTGAAAAGTTTTTGAAAATGACATACCCACTGTTTACAGTTTTTTTTATCACCCCAAGATGTCCATGGCAGAACTGATAATTACATGCTTCTTGCACCAATGCCTGAATTGGGTTTTCAAAAAAACTTGCAACATCTAATATTGCTTATAAATTGATCATTTTTGTTGTGGATACTTGTGCATGTGTTTCTTGACACTTGACCTGTGGTTGTCTTCAAGATTTATTTTCACAATATCTTAGTGCTTACAAACTCTGACTGCTTGAAATTATTTGTCTTTCATCTCTTTAGAGATCTGATGATTCACCAGTCGTTTTGACCAAAAATGAAATTAAAGCTGTTAAGAAACTTGCCTTCTCTGTAGTGAGAAGAACACTGAATATTTCTAAAGTTAAACATGTGGATTTTGAAGCTTGTGATGTGGAACTTCAATCAATTCTTGTGTGGGCCATACGAGAGCAACGGCTGCATGCATGTGACAGCAAAGAAATGGCATTCAACATTAAACTTGATGGGCGGCCTCTTAGAGGTACTCAAATGTTTGACTGCATTTTGTGCACTTTTCCTGGATAGATAAAAGTTATAATGTGGAAATTTTGTAACGGAAATTTCCATGTAAACTGTACTAAAAATTCATACAGAGACACTGCATGTTTGACACAGAGAACGGCTTTATTGATAATCTAGAACATGCCCAGTTGAAAACAGTTGTAGGAAGAAAGGGCGACGAGCGTGGGAAGAAAATAATTGCACTTGAACTTTACTATGCCCTGTGGCACAGCTTAAGATATCAAATTATTACTGAACTTTGTCCTTACAATAGGAGATCTGAACATGTGACCTTGCTACTGTGTACTCGGGAAAGTAAGCTATTTTAAATACCTGAAAAATGAAACATTAAATGCAACACAGGCAGTTAAATATTGCATGCTCCTTTGTTTTGCTTCTTGGTATAGCTACTGTATTCCATGGCTCGTTAACTGTTTTATATCCTCACTACTTTAATTCACTTTGTATATTTCTTAATATCTACCTTATTTTCTTAAGGCAAAGACCAAGTTGCTTTAGGTGTTGCACCTATTGATTTTGCCAACAAGAGCTCTGAAAGTGCCCTATCTATCCTCTTGCTATTGCTAATTGTAAAGAGAAAAGGTCAGTATATATAAATTACATGCTTTTTTGAATATATAAATATGACAGATCTCAAATTTTATTAGTTCAAATACAGTAATGATTTTTATTTTAGAATTTGGAAGTTAGATATTGCATTCAAAGCTTATGGTTTCAGTGTTTTTAAGCTACCCCTGGATTAAAATACTTAATTTCATCAGGGGAATCTATTTTTTGTCTATAGATTGACACACCTACAATTCCTTTTCTATACTTTTTTCCTTTAAGGATCACATGTGATTATTGTTAACTGCTGTATTAAATCATACAAGGTGCATAACTTACAAATTGAAAATGCTTGTTAGTTGTTTTCAACTACTTTATTGTTTTTCTCCTGAATTAGAGCAAATCTAAAACAGCTTTTAAGAAATCTGAATAGCCTAACCGCAAGAAGCCGCAAGAAGTTGAAAATCTAAACCGCAAGAAGCCGCAAGAACCTATGAATCTTACCGCAAGCCGCAAGAAGGGGCAAGAAGTTACTGCAGGTCAAACCGTCAAGATTGTTTGTAATGTCGTGTTGGAGGTCGAAATGCTCAGCGCTTGCTTGCAAATTTATCCATTAGATAAGAAACTGCAGGGGCAAGAGATGTAATATCATCTTTACTTTTGAACAGCCGAGACCAGAACTAGACTTATGCTTGCTGATAATTAATGTAAAAATATTATCGAACACGCTACTTGCGCATACGAACCTCAGCTACGTGTAACCACGAGCGTGTACATGTCATCAAATCTCAACCTGAACCACCGCTAAGACTGGGTATGTAAACAAATGTGACCATGAAAGGCAAAACGGGCATTAACAGAAAACCGTTCAAACGGCAAAAACGCACAGATGATGAACGGTTATCGAACGGTTCATAAACCGTTGGAACGGTTTGGTTGACCGTTCGAACGCCATGAATAATTGTTTGAATGGCTTGGTTGGCCATTCGAATGGATTATCGAACGGATTGGTAAACCGTTCAAACGGTTTAATAAACCGTGCGAAAACCATTCATCGAGTATTCACGGCCGTAATTGACCGTGACCGCATCACATCACGATTAATTTATGACAAGATATTTTGTACCATGCTGTTTTGATGTTCACTGAAACGCCTGTCCATTAAACTGACGAAACTGCTTGTTAGATGTTTGAATGCTCCTTGCTATTATCTTAGCATTCGAATGACATTCTGAAAGCTCATCCGCAGTCACGCTGTTACTTCACGCTGATTGGATGATGGTAAGGAATGCATCCAATCAGCGTGGAGAAAACAGCGTGACTGTTGCTCTTAGCACACGAAATCCGTGGATGCTGGTAGCTTCGAAAGCTGTATTTCTGGAAACTTATTTGGCGGTTAGCACTTGGATTTTAAATGGATCTTCGATTGAATGCCACGAGAAGAAGCATCAACCTTTCAGTTTATCTGGCGTTCGATTTGGAAGCCGGGTGATTCAAATTTAGTTTAGACAAAACATACGCAGAATTACGCAGCACGCAAATGACGAGTGTCGTGAATCTCGCATGTAAACAAGAAATAAACTATTCGCATTTACATTCGCAAATGTCCAAAATTTTCGCCGCTAAACTTGGGAGAAGTTTCACATGCGTTATATCTTTTGATCTTTCCACAACTAGAAATAAATAAGTACAGAAGCTTACTTTATGAAACCTGTGTGTTCTTCGAGCCTCTTCTTTAGAAATAACTTAGATTTAGCGAGTAAAGCGAATGATACACAGTTCAACATCGTTCAACTTTTGTTGATCAACAAATGTTAAACATTGTTGCGACTTGAGGCGGCAACTTGTTGAACGGAATAGAGCCGTGCTCTATTTTCGTTCAACAACATTCAACAGCTTTCAACATGTTGAACGGCATATTTCAACATTCAACATCACATGATACACTGTTCAACATTTGTTGAACAGAGGCTGCAACATTTGTTACTCAACAAATGTTGAACCGTGTATCATTCGCTTTACGAAGTGATTCTCCTTGAATCTGTTTGAAAACTTCCGAACCTACAAGGAGAAATCGCACAATTTTAAATGAACGTATGGGTAGTTCAATCAAGATATCCGTAAGTCAACAAGGTAAACACAAGCTTACATGAATTCAGAATGAATTGAAACTCATGCAGAACAGTTGTTGTTTTCAGCGGTTAGCATCAGGAAAAGAAATTCACTTTCAACTTAGTTAAATCTGTTAAGAGTTCAGAATTTGTCGCTATGGTACTTCTTATGGTAAGTGCGGGAGAAATTTTAATTCCATCATGCCGTGTGCTGTCGCATGTATAATTATTTAGCTTCTTGTTAGGCTTACTTCTCCAATCCCGTGCTACGATGTTAATACAAAGAAGTTCTTGCAGTCTGAAAATCCCACCGCAAGAAGTTCTTGCGTTTCGTAAATTCTACCGCAAAGAGGTTCTTGCGGTTTTAACTTCTAACCGCAAAGAAGTTCTTGCGGCTTGCAAGATCCAAGCGCAAGCGACCCGCAAGAAGCCGCAAGAAGTAGCCGGCTTGCGGACGCAAAAAGAAGTTCTTGCGCGTGCATTAATTTTGGACTGTACTGTAAAATGTTCGTGTGAAGAACTTGACAATTCCATCGTTGATGCTGGGGTCACAATCGATGCTTCTTGGTGCTCATGCGGATGGTCGGCTACCGATGCTGTCATAGCTGCTATTTCTGTGGATACAGGGAAAGTGAGTTCTTCTTGCACCAAGTGCAAGAAAATGCAGAAGAAGAGAGACTGTGGATACAGGGAAAGTGAGTTCTTCTTGCACCAAGTGCAAGAAAATGCAGAAGAAGAGAAACAACAAGGAGATGACAAGACTGGAATATCTCACTTGGTTTACCAAACACGACCCAGACTGCTATATCAACCATGAGGGCAGTTCAGCGGTAAGTTGAAATAAAGAACTTTAGATTTGCAAATTTTTGCAAATGCCAATATTTCGTAAAGATTTTTATAGGATTCGGCTGAAGATATTGACGAAAGTGTAATAACTGCCTCATTTAGTAAAATTTAATACATGGTTCATGCAGGCTTATGTGCATCACAGTGTCTGCTAGAAAAAAAATAGCATGACTCAAAAAATTATTTAATTAAACATGAGAAAGGAGACACTTTTCAACAATTTTTATTCTTGTTCTGTTTCTGAAATAATTAGTTATCTATAAGGCATGTACCTACTCCACCCTCACATGCATATATATCTACCTACCAACCAGTACCAACCCTGTTTAGTAACTGAATAATTATTTTATTTTTAGTCCATGGAAGCAGAAGGAGTGAAGATACTCTATCGCTGATCAGTGAAACTGAGGAAATTGCGATATATCCCCTTTATTGGTGGTGGTGACAGTAAGGCTTATGCTGCTGTGAGTCAAGATCAGCCATATGGTCCTGCGGTGTTTTTTTCCGAAAGAAGAATGTGTGTCACATGTGACCAAGCAGATGGGGACTGGCCCAAGAACACTTGTAAACGATTACAAAGGTAGTTAGGGTTATATAATTTGCTGTAGTTTGTCTGAGATAAAAATTATTTACTACTGTAAGACAACTTACCGTTATTCAGACCAGGAATTTTTTTCGGTGTTTCTTCTATCGGGAGGGGTGTGGGCTTGGAACTGCCTCACTTCCATAACTCTGAGAATGTTAATAAAGCTAGTGCAATGAAACTTGGATGGCAGATATAAGTGAAAAAAGTTTATGCTTCCTCTGAAGAAAAAAGTACCTTATTACAGAAGTGATCTCAATGTGTAACCCCTTATTTGTTTTGGTAGAGCAAACAGCTGGTTTGGTTCAAATTTAGTATCAAAATATTACTCATGTGTTGTACTCCAGTGGTTACCCTTCCCCCTACCTCAGGGGAATAGTGGGATTTTTAAATTCATATTTTAAAAATTGAACTTCTTAGAATTCATGAATAGCTAATTTGTTAAGAATTTTTAAGTGGTGTTAGAAATGAAAGCAGCCAAGTGTAAGGTGCTGTCATTTGTTTTTCTTCACAGGTAAAAAGTTAGCTGATGGTAAAGGATTGTCAGGTGCTGGCCGGTTGACCTTTGCAAGGATAGACACCATTCAAAATTTCTATGGTAGAGCCATCAGGGATAACCAAGGAAATGCTAAAGACATGGCCAAGGCAACTAAGGCTATCTTGAAGCACTACAGCAGCACAATTGAGAAGCCTAAACATGACAACTGCCCAGTCGGTCCCTCGTCCTGGTGCAGCTACCAGCGTGACATTGCCAATAAAACCAACCTCCACAAGCCCATTAAGAACCCATTTAATGATGCTGTTATGGAAGTGATGTAGCCACTGTTTGATCGACTAGGCGATGAGACATTTTTAGCTGGATTGGAAAACTGTTACACCCAGAACAGAAACGAATGCCTGCATCATGTGATCTGGGGTATGGTTTCCAAAGAGGAATACAGCTCACCTCCGGAGATAAGCACTGCCATAAGTCTTGGAGTGCTGCAGTTCAACCAGGTTCATGCGCCAATGCTAGAAGCATGGAAAAAGATTGACGTAGAGAGGATCTACCAAGCAAACTATCGTAATTCTGCAGACATAAAGTGAAGACGGAAGACAAGGAAAAAGGCTAAACTAAAGTGACAGGATGCTTTTGTCCATCAGGAAGGCATCATGTACAAGTCCCAGGCATTCCATGGTGGAAAAGACAAGGCTAAGAAGATGGGAAGCAAATCAAAGAGCAAGTCAAAGCCAAAGAAGAAGAATAACAAAACATCAACCGATAAATGACACTGACCCTGGCAGAAAATCCTTATAACTCGGGAAACCATCTACAGTTTGAACATACAAGCTTGTTTTTGTGGTAGAATTTTTTCCTCATAATCTTTTGGAATATGTCCAGCCAAAACTACAAGGCTGTTGTCTAGAGATGTTAGTTTTTAATTTTAGTTATGAATAAGTACTTTTGAGCCATTCATGATCATAAGTGGTCAATTATAAATAGGTGGTCTCCTAGGGAAGCTACACTGTATTTATGCCTGCATGGGTTGTTTATAGTCCACTCACAGTTGCCTCTTTCACGCTAATTAGTGAGTAGGGCTTGTTTTGATGCAGTGACTGCAAAAGACAGTTCAATTGCAGTTCAGATGCCAGGTTCAAAAATTATAATGGTTCTTAAAACTACCAAGTGTGCTGTTGGTATGTTTAGAGAATGTTTGTATTGAAGCCTACATACCGCATACAAAAGAAATTGTAATTTATTTTTGACAAAAATGCAATAAGTAGTGTTTCAGTTTGAATTTTCCTTTATTGAAATGTTGTCAAATTTATTGGCTTGTCTCTGGCATCTCCATTGCCTCACAAAACTCCTCCATTGTAACTTGATAGGCATCCTGAAAGTCAGAAAGGAGTATTTATAAAACTTGGCACAATGGAATAATTAATTAGTCAGTATTTTAGTCTCATTAGCATATACTGCTTCCAAAATGTAAAAATCATGAAAGCACATACCTCTCTTATCTCCCTTTTCACATCACCAGGGACCAAGTGATGTATGAAATCTAACACAGGGGAGGGAAAAGAAAACTCCGCTTCTGCTGGGCCAATCTCTTTTTGCTTTGTAAAAAGTAAAGCAAGACATTAGGGAATAGCTTTCATGTTGTAACAATAAATAGACTAAAAATTTGCATTAAAGTAACATTGTTTTGGATATAACTTTATAACATGGGCTGCGGGTAGGTGGGGTAGGGGGATGGGTGGTGGGGAGTGAGGGTTGCAATCAGTTATCCCGGAGATTCACTATGAATCTTTATTGGGCACTAACAATTGAAATCTTTGTCGATATTTCTGAACTTAGGAACACATTTTCCTTGAATAATAGTCAGGGTCAGAAAAGAGAAAAAAGTTCTCTTTTTTGAAGCGGGGGATATTCAACGTAATAAATGTTTAGGACAATTATTTTGAAACTGCCCCGAAGAAGGGATTTTATTCTAATGATATCATGGGTAACCGCATTATAATTTATTTCACGTGAAAAAACTACACAGTTGCCATGGTCATGTTTCCTACAGTGCCAAGGTGCATCAATTGTAGGCGTAATTTGTCACCAATGATATTAATAAGTAATCAAATGGTTTACTTGTGAAATCAGAGAATAAATTTGTGCGAGTTTTGTTCAAATGTTGGAATTTGGGCAAAATGCTCACGCACGAAATTAATGCATAATTTCGCTTGCGCCATTTGATCATGCATACGAATTACTGAATTCTATTTCTTCGATTACACGAGCAAAAGCCTGATTACCTAGATAGTACATACCAATAGTGCATGTGCCCAGTTACAATAGTGTAGATATCGGTTCCTCCTTGGAGTTTTTCCACGTTTGATCTTATCCTCTGTGCTAAATTTCAAGCGAAGTTGCAAAGTGACTACCATCGTAACTGAAGAAAAAGAAATTGCACAGGGTTTCAGAGGTTTCACTGAGAATATTGTCACTCATTGCAATGTGACATCGCTTGAGCAGTCTTTGTCTTAATAAATAAATAACTTTATTTAATGAGGGAAGCACTTTACAGTCCCAGACTGAGAAACCTGTGGCCCTCACCTAATTACAAGAAAAAGTTACTATGGATAAAAGATGTACATATATATATGCACAAATAATTACAATAATTCAAAAATTTCTAACTATAATAATTACGATAATGGGAAATGACCTAACTATAGTCATGCAATAAAGAAATAAAAGTTAACAGTATTAGGATATTTGAAAATGGTCAATGTTAATGTACCCCTCCTTTACGTACTCAATGTATTTCCGTTTGAAAGAGTTGATACATTCGCTGGATATTATTTTTACAGGTAAGGAATTCCATAATACAATTGATGATGTTAAAAATGTTTTACCCCCTTCTGTTTTCCTGTTGTACTTGGTGCAGCGTAATGTTATGTGCCCATAACGCGAGGATCTTACTGATGTGTCACTTACAAGGACTAACTTATTACATAGATATTCTGGGCATTGTCCCTGTAGACATTTAAAGATAAGACATAGTTTGTTGACGTTAATTTCATCGTAAAAAGGCATCCAGTTCAGTTTCTTAAATAAACTAACAGCTCGTTCTTCCTTGGTTTTTACATCTAGTATAGTTCTGGCAGATCTCTTTTGTAATCGGAAAACACGTCTAATGTTCGATTTAGATGTCGTACTCCAGACTACTCCGCTGTATAGGCGGATTCATGCTGACGTCATTGTTTACATTTTTGCTCATTTGCATGCGGCTTTGCGTATAGAAGGAAACATGTTAGATATGAATTGACTTCAGGCAGCTAAAGAACCAGTGAAACTTAGTACATGGTGAAATTTTTAGCTCTTTGGGTGTAATATTTAAGGAGAAATTGTCTTTCAAAAACTGCAACATTTCTGGGTGGCAAAAGCGCTAATGAGCTCATACATTCTTTGTTAAATTTTGAGTTTTTAAACCCGTGTTGCACAAAAAGTATTCAATACATCAGGCCCATATTCACTGGCAGAGTTAATCGTACTATGACCTTTCAATATTCAGAACTGATTTATTTGTAGCTCCATCAGAAACAGAATTGCGTATGCTAATGAGGCAAACATTGTAAACAAGGATTCCCCTATAGGAACAAAGGTTTTATAGTTGCATTATAGAACAATATGCGCTCATTGAAAGGTAGGTAATGCCTAATTGATCTCAGGACGCCTATATGCTTCGCAAGTTTCTTACATAAATGTTTGACATGTTCGTTAAAGGAAAGGTCCGAGTCAATGTACAATCCAAGTAGCTTGTGGCTTGTGGTAGTTTCCAGTATATCTCCTTTGCTGGTACGGATTTCCATCTGGTCGAGGGAGTCTATCCTTGCGCGCAGTCTAGTTCCGGTTACAAACATGGATTTTGTTTTGTCTGTGTTTAGCTTGAACCGGTTGTTTTGCGACCATTCTTCGAGTTCTAAAGTGCTTTGACATAGACTAGAACGTAGTCCAAAGGTATCCATATAAGGCGAGCATGAGCTCAGAGTCGTGTCATCCGCGAAGATGTCCATGGTAGTGGCAGTGATACTGCCTCTGGGAGATCGTTTATAAGCATTAGAAACAGAAGCAGAGAAAGGACGGATCCTTGTGGTACTCCATGCCTCAGGGTTTGGGGCAAGCATTGTGCACTCCGGATAACCGTGCGCTGTGTTCGGTTTTGCAGAAATGAACAAATTAGGTCTAGACTGTTGTCGTATAGACCATAGATGCGCAATTTCTCAATGAGTAGGTCACGGTTAACAAGGTTGATATGGAATTGTTTCTTATAAGCCCATAAAACAATGGTTGTGAGTTCACAGACCTTCCGTTTGGATTGTCGCCAATATCCACGGGCGCCGGACTGTTATCTGCAGTTCGCGAGTGCTTTCTTGGGTTTGGCATTGTTAAAAATCTAGCTATAATTAAAGATAAAGTCATGAATATGTTTTCATAGCCGCGTGTAATCGGAACTATTTGAGAAGTCAGTCAAATGATTCGGCGTTTACTAACCTTGAGGAATAAATTGTTGCACCGGTCTTGGAACTGGCTTTCTCTCAAGGAGGTCCGGAGCTAGTTTCCCATCGCCGCGAAAATTTGACTGTTTCTTGTTACCTGCCAAACTGCTATTGTTCAAGAAAACTGATACTTTCTTTTATCAATTAACACTTCATTTGCTTGACACTAATCCCATTACTGTCGAAATTCTACTTTTCCTTGTTTCTCGAAATCAACATTTAGGCGAGATGAGCGTGCACTTTGAACTCCAAGTCGACAGCCCCTGGATCAATTTGGCTGAAATTTGGTCAAATTGTTGTCAGATAGCTCACCTGCAAAACCGTGTCTGTGAATTTTAATATGTCTTTCAAAGTTATAGCCTATTTTTCACTGGTAGTTGCAATAATTTCACATCCCTAAATATATTTGCTTGTAAAAATAAAACGAGCACGCTTTCCAGAAATCTGAGACACGGTTTTTTAGGAAAACGTGTGAAGAAATGAAAGCCGTGTTAATCGTTTTCTTCCATTTGTTTTTGGTGAGCGTGGACCTTAATGAATGAAAACACTTAGTTTTACAAAAACCTCCTCCTTTTTTAAACGCATTAAACACTAAGGCACGCTATATAAGGAGGCTTCCCTGGGAAGCACAGAGCTCATTTGCCAATCAACTCTGACGAGTGCGGGTCAAATTCAATATGGCGGGCGATTCGAATTCAAGAAAGGTAAGAGCTGCTGGTTTACTTTCGATTTTCTTTGCAAAGAATTCTTCCATACACAATTCTTTTATATATTCATCACTTGTAGATAACCGTCATGCTCGATGAAGCATTTATTGAAGAACTGCGAGGCTGGTTGACTGTCAACAGTGGCGAGATCCTCAAGGTGGAAAAACCACGTAAAAAATATCAAGCTATACAAGGTAGAACTGCCATGATCCCGTTTCAATTTTCTCGCCGAATGCGGTAATGGTTAAGCTTTGGGCTTTTGTTTTCTTTCCTTGCTTTGTTTAGCCCGGCATGGCAATATCACCTCGTCCTTTGCTATTCAGACGCACCAGTGCGTAAATTATAAATATTCCTATAACAGCACTTTTTTTATGTTCACCTACCCGTAACCTGTAAGAAATGCAACGATTATTATACTTCGCTAACACTGTTCCTCTTTCGTCTTTATGCTTACTCTTTATTCATCGAAATAGTCCTTCCTTTCATTAATAGTATTGCTCCCCAGTAATATTTCCACGCCATTTTCAACGGCTTTGATATGAACCGTCACCTTACCTCAAGAAACCGCTTGCAGATATAATCACTTCGATTTATTTGTGATCCACGTTATCTTCTCTTCTTTCCACGTAGTTCAGCAGGAGCACAAAGAAGACGAGCCACCGAGTAATTTTGACGACCTTCATCGCGAAATTATTTCTGCTGAAACAAGACCCAAAGGTCATTCTCATACAGGCGACAAGAATCAACAACTTCCTTGCTCATTCTGCCGCATTACGCTGTGTATTTTGCAAAGCCAAAATCTCCCTAGCCGACTCTATGCTCATGGACAACCCAAGTTGACAAACCACTCTAAACGAAAGGGCAACTACAAAACTTGTTATACTATTCTGAAGAGGACGGGGTTATGGCATGACCCCATTTATTTACAAAGAAAGGAGGCCCTAGGCTGCTATATAGAGGATTTACGTGAAGTCATGCCTGTCTGTGTTGTTGAGGACGTAAGGAAGCGATGGCCAAATCCTGAGGGTGTGCCATACTGTGGTCATCGTCGGTCATAAAATGAGAATATTGTAGATCCCTTCTTTGCTTATAATAACATCAACCTTAAAGTACGCTTCAGATGGTCCAACGGTTCGCTTAGCGGGGCTTGAACAAATAGAGGGCACTCCAAACCACTATAGGTTTCAGGTAGGCCATTCGGTCTGGGAAGAAAACGTTACCAGTTTGATATACCCATTGGATGTATTCTATAATAGAGATGAAGGCTACTACGAGCTTAGAAGTCCCAAAAAAGATATTTATCAACAAGTGAGATAAGCTGTTTCTGTCTAGCATTGCGTGCGAACACCACCAAATTATTTTCGAAATCAAGAGTCTTAAATCTCGGTGAAGCCTTTTACAAATTAAACCTGCCCAATTTCTTTTTTTAAACCACGAAAATAAGCTGGAATACTGGTATATGACGCTGAATGGAACTCCATTCCTGTCGTCATGATCAACTGTATACGGATTGCTCGCTGCACTTAAAACCCAAGTCAAAACATTCTTGTTCCATTTGCCTTCGAAATGTCGTGTCAAATCGTTGATTGCTTGAGTTAGTTCGGACAAACCAAGAGATTTTCTAAATTATAATTAGAAAACAGTTGAGCTGTCCAAACCTTGTTTCATTTGTAATTTAGAGGTAATTAATAATCGGTAATTTCTGACAGTCCCGAGGACGTACATTGCGATATTTCAATCTATAGAGGGAACTCCGTCAGAGAGTTAATTCTGACACTTTACTGCCACTGATGAGATAGATATTGAGTGAGAGTTTTTCAGTTGAATGCACAATGGGTAAGAAACGCAAAAATGTCCAGAGAGATCAGCGGCGATTGCAAACTTTTCTGCAGACTAAGTGTATTATTTGTTACATGCCGGGACCAATACCTTCAAGGAGGTTACCTTGCTGGAAGATTTTTATGCACGAGAGTTGTTTACTTAAGTGTTTTCAGCATGCGAGTTATGGGAAAACAAAGTGTCCCCATTGTAGACAAGAAATTTATCCCGTGAACAAGGGCGATGTCGAACCTTCCTGTATCACGGAGGGAGTTTTCTTGTTTCGGTTAGAGTATGAAACGTTAGAGTATGAAAAGTCCCTCGCTGATAGAGCAGATAAACTTTGAAACAACTTGCCTAGCCTGATTCCACCTCCTGGATGGGCACAGTATAGACAAATGTATAGGAGATAGCCAGCTCATAAAAAGAGCTTTAAAATTGTCGACTCATTTTTACATTTTTTTAGAATATTTTCCAGTATACTATAGGGCTTTTTTAACGTTTGCTATTAGTAGGATTTCTGGTATATTAGCCATTATATAGCTATTACAATCAAGCCTGTTGAGAGCCAATAGCTTATGACAGACAATAGAAAGATTTCTGTATGATCGATGTAGATGAACTTAAACGAAACAACTTGATTCGTTTCACAAACCTATAGTTAACGGCGCGAATTCTACGTTTGGTCGAATATAGTCCTCTCTGAATACGATGAAACGCGGGAAAACAGTGTTTGTCAAGGTCATACAGAAATCGCTCTATAAATTACCATCATCAATATAGTTAAAGAAATTTGCCCTTTGACCCAGCAAATGATCAATATGGTGGTTTCTCATTACTGTCTGGATATTAATCTTTCATTATTGCGTCGGCTGAACATTGTCTTCTTAAAGAAGTCCGTTTCGGTTTTGTTATTGTCATTTTTAATGCTTGTCTTTTTAACAATCGTGGCGAAGTAATTCTGTTAAGCGCGCAACAGGAAATCTGTTATCTCTATTCTTGAAGCAAATGGTTTTAGACATCAACAAGAATTCATCTGTTGATCATAGGGGCAAAACGTTTTCCATTTAGAGACGACTTAGTGTTAAATAGTTTTAGCAATGTTATCTTATCGTTGTGTTCTGCAGTGTAAAGGTTACCGAGTTCAAGTAATTAAATCGTGTGGAAAGGATAATTTGTACAGTTTGTATTTGCAATTTTTGTAAACTTTTCAGGGGTAACGCGGTATAGAACCCCTTTGTTCCACTCCCCCCCGCCCTTCCACGCCCGTTTCAGCTCCAGAAGTTGTCCACTTATGATTCTAACAGAGCACATATATATAGGGGACAAAGAATCAAAGTGAACGAAGACCAATATTTTTTTGTTTTGGGGGGCGTGGCAACTGAGAAAGAGCAGTTTAAATTGTATGCAAGGTTTTCGCAATGCTGCTTAGGAATTATAACAGTTTCAGGTTCTGTTTTTGAAAAATCAATTCACTATTGCAATCTACAAAAGACTAGTTGATTTAAAACCTACTAGTCGCAACAGTGAATCGATTTTCCGAAAACAAAACCCGTTAGCCGTATTCTTGGGTCGAGCAAGCGTGTTCAATATTCGAATAATCAATTTATTATTGCATTCTTGAAACGACTAGTGGGTTCAAGTTTCAAATAATCAGTTCATTAATGCAATCTTGAGGGGTATGCTTCACTTGGTTTGACTGTAATGTGATTCATGTAGTATTATGCAATTGTGATGGTGCATGACCCGTGTGGTGTCACTAGGAGCCTTATTATTACTATTACTATTATTGTCACATACAACAGGTTTTGTATGAATTGACAAGAAGCATTCAGAATTTGGTTTGGAAATTAAATAAAGCGATTAATATTTCTTATGCAATTGTACTGATGCATGAATGTGAGGTTCCTTTCTGTAGGGTAGTGAAAACTCCAAAATATATCACATTTGCACAAGTAAAGCATTGTGTAAACAACTGTCTGGCACACAGATGAATGAAATGGGATTTTGGTTTGCAAAAGCTAACAGACTTCTCTTTCCTCGCACAGGTAACTTTCGAAAGTCAGCACTCTGGTTCCGAAGAAATGCTCGCACCCCAAAGGCATAAACTCGAACCAGTTTCATGCAATGGAAGTCTTCAGTTCGTCTTCGTAGAGGTCTGTAACATTCTATTTCCTACGATACCACGAAGTACCATCAAAAGTCGCATGAGAAATCTTGGTATTAAGCTGTTGAGGGTGCCTCGAGAAATTAAAGAGAAGTTGAGAGCTAGCAGACCTCACCTAGCCTGTTACAAGGTTCTGTCACTGATTTCCAAGCGAGACATTTCAATTCTCGAGGCTTACCAAGATTCGCGCGAAGAGAGAAACCTGCCAGTAGAGAAGTCTAAAGAATTGCATAGACCTTACTTAGGTAATATTACTGGTTTCGATATTAAGTACACACAATCTGGAGGGGATAATTCTTTAAGGGATAATGTACAACCAACTTTTCCCCCCAAAAAACATGGGTTAAGTACCAATTTATTAGTAGAAAATATCTTGAATGCTTGTCCGGAGCGTTTAGCCGTAGACAAGCCATTGACTGGGTTTTCAGAATTGCAGAAACAGACCATAGACGCGGAGATTTCGTCCGAGTCGGAACTTGACCAGCTCAGTAATTCCTCAGAGAGCGATTTTGGCCATTTTGCGGAGTCCTCGTCAGAGCAAGAAAGCGGTGATGAAATAGACAATGACATTGTGCAACTGTTTCAGAAAAAAGATTTAGATAAGGTGCCTTTCCCTAGCGTCGTTGAACGTTTAAGTGAAATGAAAGAGTTCTTTCGATCAGACTTGAATTCTAAACGTAGGCGCTCGAAAATGTCTGATTTGACGTGGTCAAAAACTTTGGAACGACTAGTAATCTTTCTAGCTTATTGCTCGCACACGTTAAAGCGAGACATTCGATTGGATTCGGTGGAAAATATGGCTATTGTGGAAGCATTTATCAAGCACATAAAACATACCAGACACGTCAAGAATAACACTGCAGCTGCCTACGTCATGGTCTTCATAAACACCGCGAAATTCCTGCATGCGAACGAGAGTTGCAGAAATTATGACGCAATGGATAGCATTTCTGATCTGCGAGCCCTTCAAAACCAACTCACAAGAGAGCATGCTGTTTTGGAATCGACCAAAGGAACTGACAAAAGAAGGCTGTTTTGGCTTCAGTTTCAAGAATTAACCCATTCTCTTCATCAGCAGTTCGAAAAAGAAAATGACGCGCGACAGAAAGCACGTCTACACATGAATTTTACACTACTACTGCTGTTTGCCATAAACCCGAGGCGTGCTAGAGAATTCAGAACTCTTCGAATCGCTACAGACATCCCAGATAGAGAAGTGGACGAACTTGTCAGAAATTTACCAAATGGAGAGAATTTTATGGTGTTTGCGAAAAACGGCGTGACCTTTCTTGTCGAGAAAGCTTATAAGACCGTCAAAAGGTATGGTCAAAATGTCATAGAGATAAGCGAATTTCATTTTGTCCATTATCATCTCAAGCGTTACGTCGAGCAGTCGCGACTAAGGCTTATACCCCAGGGGCGTATCCATGACTTTTTCTTTGTAAACAAGGGAGGGAAGCCATTTAAACTGCCTAGTTCTTTTCAGCTCTTACTCTTACTTGTTCCGATGTACAGCTGGCCGAAAGTTTAGCTCGCGTCTGTAAGCACAGTCTTCACACCCAAATAGAAGTTTATGATCGAAGGAGTCAGCACGAAAGAACGAAACGAGCATTGCGCTACCTTCACCAATCCAGCAGTTGACGCCATAGTGGATGACATTCCAGGTACATCTCACAATGCTGACAACGACGATTCGTTGAGCGAAGAAGCTGACTTACCCGGTCCTGGAGAGATTTGCGCACTTATTCCCGCCGATGCAAACCCTAGATCTCCCGATATTTTCTTGGCAAAGGTCTTAAAGTACGCTTCAGATGGTCCAACGGTTCGCTTAGCGGGGCTTGAACAAATAGAGGGCACTCCAAACCACTATAGGTTTCAGGTAGGCCATTCGGTCTGGGAAGAAAACGTTACCAGTTTGATATACCCATTGGATGTATTCTATAATAGAGATGAAGGCTACTACGAGCTTAGAAGTCCCAAAAAAGATATTTATCAACAAGTGAGGTAAGCTGTTTCTGTCTAGCATTGCGTGCGAACACCACCAAATTATTTTCGAAATCAAGAGTCTTAAATCTCGGTGAAGCCTTTTACAAATTAAACCTGCCCAATTTCTTTTTTTAAACCACGAAAATAAGCTGGAATACTGGTATATGACGCTGAATGGAACTCCATTCCTGTCGTCATGATCAACTGTATACGGATTGCTCGCTGCACTGAAAACCCAAGTCAAAACATTCTTGTTCCATTTGCCTTCGAAATGTCGTGTCAAATCGTTGATTGCTTGAGTTAGTTCGGACAAACCAAGAGATTTTCTAAATTATAATTAGAAAACAGTTGAGCTGTCCAAACCTTGTTTCATTTGTAATTTAGAGGTAATTAATAATCGGTAATTTCTGACAGTCCCGAGGACGTACATTGCGATATTTCAATCTATAGAGGGAACTCCGTCAGAGAGTTAATTCTGACACTTTACTGCCACTGATGAGATAGATATTGAGTGAGAGTTTTTCAGTTGAATGCACAATGGGTAAGAAACGCAAAAATGTCCAGAGAGATCAGCGGCGATTGCAAACTTTTCTGCAGACTAAGTGTATTATTTGTTACATGCCGGGACCAATACCTTCAAGGAGGTTACCTTGCTGGAAGATTTTTATGCACGAGAGTTGTTTACTTAAGTGTTTTCAGCATGCGAGTTATGGGAAAACAAAGTGTCCCCATTGTAGACAAGAAATTTATCCCGTGAACAAGGGCGATGTCGAACCTTCCTGTATCACGGAGGGAGTTTTCTTGTTTCGGTTAGAGTATGAAACGTTAGAGTATGAAAAGTCCCTCGCTGATAGAGCAGATAAACTTTGAAACAACTTGCCTAGCCTGATTCCACCTCCTGGATGGGCACAGTATAGACAAATGTATAGGAGATAGCCAGCTCATAAAAAGAGCTTTAAAATTGTCGACTCATTTTTACATTTTTTTAGAATATTTTCCAGTATACTATAGGGCTTTTTTAACGTTTGCTATTAGTAGGATTTCTGGTATATTAGCCATTATATAGCTATTACAATCAAGCCTGTTGAGAGCCAATAGCTTATGACAGACAATAGAAAGATTTCTGTATGATCGATGTAGATGAACTTAAACGAAACAACTTGATTCGTTTCACAAACCTATAGTTAACGGCGCGAATTCTACGTTTGGTCGAATATAGTCCTCTCTGAATACGATGAAACGCGGGAAAACAGTGTTTGTCAAGGTCATACAGAAATCGCTCTATAAATTACCATCATCAATATAGTTAAAGAAATTTGCCCTTTGACCCAGCAAATGATCAATATGGTGGTTTCTCATTACTGTCTGGAGATTAATCTTTCATTATTGCGTCGGCTGAACATTGTCTTCTTAAAGAAGTCCGTTTCGGTTTTGTTATTGTCATTTTTAATGCTTGTCTTTTTAACAATCGTGGCGAAGTAATTCTGTTAAGCGCGCAACAGGAAATCTGTTATCTCTATTCTTGAAGCAAATGGTTTTAGACATCAACAAGAATTCATCTGTTGATCATAGGGGCAAAACGTTTTCCATTTAGAGACGACTTAGTGTTAAATAGTTTTAGCAATGTTATCTTATCGTTGTGTTCTGCAGTGTAAAGGTTACCGAGTTCAAGTAATTAAATCGTGTGGAAAGGATAATTTGTACAGTTTGTATTTGCAATTTTTGTAAACTTTTCAGGGGTAACGCGGTATAGAACCCCTTTGTTCCACTCCCCCCCTGCCCTTCCACGCCCGTTTCAGCTCCAGAAGTTGTCCACTTATGATTCTAACAGAGCACATATATATAGGGGACAAAGAATCAAAGTGAACGAAGACCAATATTTTTTTGTTTTGGGGGGCGTGGCAACTGAGAAAGAGCAGTTTAAATTGTATGCAAGGTTTTCGCAATGCTGCTTAGGAATTATAACAGTTTCAGGTTCTGTTTTTGAAAAATCAATTCACTATTGCAATCTACAAAAGACTAGTTGATTTAAAACCTACTAGTCGCAACAGTGAATCGATTTTCCGAAAACAAAACCCGTTAGCCGTATTCTTGGGTCGAGCAAGCGTGTTCAATATTCGAATAATCAATTTATTATTGCATTCTTGAAACGACTAGTGGGTTCAAGTTTCAAATAATCAGTTCATTAATGCAATCTTGAGGGGTATGCTTCACTTGGTTTGACTGTAATGTGATTCATGTAGTATTATGCAATTGTGATGGTGCATGACCCGTGTGGTGTCACTAGGAGCCTTATTATTACTATTACTATTATTGTCACATACAACAGGTTTTGTATGAATTGACAAGAAGCATTCAGAATTTGGTTTGGAAATTAAATAAAGCGATTAATATTTCTTATGCAATTGTACTGATGCATGAATGTGAGGTTCCTTTCTGTAGGGTAGTGAAAACTCCAAAATATATCACATTTGCACAAGTAAAGCATTGTGTAAACAACTGTCTGGCACACAGATGAATGAAATGGGATTTTGGTTTGCAAAAGCTAACAGACTTCTCTTTCCTCGCACAGGTAACTTTCGAAAGTCAGCACTCTGGTTCCGAAGAAATGCTCGCACCCCAAAGGCATAAACTCGAACCAGTTTCATGCAATGGAAGTCTTCAGTTCGTCTTCGTAGAGGTCTGTAACATTCTATTTCCTACGATACCACGAAGTACCATCAAAAGTCGCATGAGAAATCTTGGTATTAAGCTGTTGAGGGTGCCTCGAGAAATTAAAGAGAAGTTGAGAGCTAGCAGACCTCACCTAGCCTGTTACAAGGTTCTGTCACTGATTTCCAAGCGAGACATTTCAATTCTCGAGGCTTACCAAGATTCGCGCGAAGAGAGAAACCTGCCAGTAGAGAAGTCTAAAGAATTGCATAGACCTTACTTAGGTAATATTACTGGTTTCGATATTAAGTACACACAATCTGGAGGGGATAATTCTTTAAGGGATAATGTACAACCAACTTTTCCCCCCAAAAAACATGGGTTAAGTACCAATTTATTAGTAGAAAATATCTTGAATGCTTGTCCGGAGCGTTTAGCCGTAGACAAGCCATTGACTGGGTTTTCAGAATTGCAGAAACAGACCATAGACGCGGAGATTTCGTCCGAGTCGGAACTTGACCAGCTCAGTAATTCCTCAGAGAGCGATTTTGGCCATTTTGCGGAGTCCTCGTCAGAGCAAGAAAGCGGTGATGAAATAGACAATGACATTGTGCAACTGTTTCAGAAAAAAGATTTAGATAAGGTGCCTTTCCCTAGCGTCGTTGAACGTTTAAGTGAAATGAAAGAGTTCTTTCGATCAGACTTGAATTCTAAACGTAGGCGCTCGAAAATGTCTGATTTGACGTGGTCAAAAACTTTGGAACGACTAGTAATCTTTCTAGCTTATTGCTCGCACACGTTAAAGCGAGACATTCGATTGGATTCGGTGGAAAATATGGCTATTGTGGAAGCATTTATCAAGCACATAAAACATACCAGACACGTCAAGAATAACACTGCAGCTGCCTACGTCATGGTCTTCATAAACACCGCGAAATTCCTGCATGCGAACGAGAGTTGCAGAAATTATGACGCAATGGATAGCATTTCTGATCTGCGAGCCCTTCAAAACCAACTCACAAGAGAGCATGCTGTTTTGGAATCGACCAAAGGAACTGACAAAAGAAGGCTGTTTTGGCTTCAGTTTCAAGAATTAACCCATTCTCTTCATCAGCAGTTCGAAAAAGAAAATGACGCGCGACAGAAAGCACGTCTACACATGAATTTTACACTACTACTGCTGTTTGCCATAAACCCGAGGCGTGCTAGAGAATTCAGAACTCTTCGAATCGCTACAGACATCCCAGATAGAGAAGTGGACGAACTTGTCAGAAATTTACCAAATGGAGAGAATTTTATGGTGTTTGCGAAAAACGGCGTGACCTTTCTTGTCGAGAAAGCTTATAAGACCGTCAAAAGGTATGGTCAAAATGTCATAGAGATAAGCGAATTTCATTTTGTCCATTATCATCTCAAGCGTTACGTCGAGCAGTCGCGACTAAGGCTTATACCCCAGGGGCGTATCCATGACTTTTTCTTTGTAAACAAGGGAGGGAAGCCATTTAAACTGCCTAGTTCTTTTCAGCTCTTACTCTTACTTGTTCCGATGTACAGCTGGCCGAAAGTTTAGCTCGCGTCTGTAAGCACAGTCTTCACACCCAAATAGAAGTTTATGATCGAAGGAGTCAGCACGAAAGAACGAAACGAGCATTGCGCTACCTTCACCAATCCAGCAGTTGACGCCATAGTGGATGACATTCCAGGTACATCTCACAATGCTGACAACGACGATTCGTTGAGCGAAGAAGCTGACTTACCCGGTCCTGGAGAGATTTGCGCACTTATTCCCGCCGATGCAAACCCTAGATCTCCCGATATTTTCTTGGCAAAGGTCTTAAAGTACGCTTCAGATGGTCCAACGGTTCGCTTAGCGGGGCTTGAACAAATAGAGGGCACTCCAAACCACTATAGGTTTCAGGTAGGCCATTCGGTCTGGGAAGAAAACGTTACCAGTTTGATATACCCATTGGATGTATTCTATAATAGAGATGAAGGCTACTACGAGCTTAGAAGTCCCAAAAAAGATATTTATCAACAAGTGAGGTAAGCTGTTTCTGTCTAGCATTGCGTGCGAACACCACCAAATTATTTTCGAAATCAAGAGTCTTAAATCTCGGTGAAGCCTTTTACAAATTAAACCTGCCCAATTTCTTTTTTTAAACCACGAAAATAAGCTGGAATACTGGTATATGACGCTGAATGGAACTCCATTCCTGTCGTCATGATCAACTGTATACGGATTGCTCGCTGCACTGAAAACCCAAGTCAAAACATTCTTGTTCCATTTGCCTTCGAAATGTCGTGTCAAATCGTTGATTGCTTGAGTTAGTTCGGACAAACCAAGAGATTTTCTAAATTATAATTAGAAAACAGTTGAGCTGTCCAAACCTTGTTTCATTTGTAATTTAGAGGTAATTAATAATCGGTAATTTCTGACAGTCCCGAGGACGTACATTGCGATATTTCAATCTATAGAGGGAACTCCGTCAGAGAGTTAATTCTGACACTTTACTGCCACTGATGAGATAGATATTGAGTGAGAGTTTTTCAGTTGAATGCACAATGGGTAAGAAACGCAAAAATGTCCAGAGAGATCAGCGGCGATTGCAAACTTTTCTGCAGACTAAGTGTATTATTTGTTACACGCCGGGACCAATACCTTCAAGGAGGTTACCTTGCTGCAAGATTTTTATGCACGAGAGTTTTTTACTTAAGTGTTTTCAGCATGCGAGTTATGGGAAAACAAAGTGTCCCCATTGTAGACAAGAAATTTATCCCGTGAACAAGGGCGATGTCGAACCTTCCTGTATCACGGAGGGAGTTTTCTTGTTTCGGTTAGAGTATGAAACGTTAGAGTATGAAAAGTCCCTCGCTGATAGAGCAGATAAACTTTGAAACAACTTGCCTAGCCTGATTCCACCTCCTGGATGGGCACAGTATAGACAAATGTATAGGAGATAGCCAGCTCATAAAAAGAGCTTTAAAATTGTCGACTCATTTTTACATTTTTTTAGAATATTTTCCAGTATACTTTTAATAGGGCTTTTTTAACGTTTGCTATTAGTAGGATTTCTGGTATATTAGCCATTATATAGCTATTACAATCAAGCCTGTTGAGAGCCAATAGCTTATGACAGACAATAGAAAGATTTCTGTATGATCGATGTAGATGAACTTAAACGAAACAATTTGATTCGTTTCACAAACCTATAGTTAACGGCGCGAATTCTACGTTTGGTCGAATATAGTCCTCTCTGAATACGATGAAACTCGGGAAAACAGTGTTTGTCAAGGTCATACAGAAATCGCTCTATAAATTACCATCATCAATATAGTTAAAGAAATTTGCCCTTTGACCCAGCAAATGATCAATATGGTGGTTTCTCATTACTGTCTGGAGATTAATCTTTCATTATTGCGTCGACTGAACATTGTCTTCTTAAAGAAGTCCGTTTCGGTTTTGTTATTGTCATTTTTAATGCTTGTCTTTTTAACAATCGTGGCGAAGTAATTCTGTTAAGCGCGCAACAGGAAATCTGTTATCTCTATTCCTGAAGCAAATGGTTTTAGACATCGACAAGAATTCATCTGTTGATCATAGGGGCAAAACGTTTTCCATTTAGAGACGACTTAGTGTTAAATAGTTTTAGCAATGTTATCTTATCGTTTTTTCTGCAGTGTAAAGGTTACCGAGTTCAAGTAATTAAATCGTGTGGAAAGGATAATTTGTACAGTTTGTATTTGCAATTTTTGTAAACTTTTCAGGGGTAACGCGGTATAGAACCCCTTTGTTCCACTCTCCCCCTGCCCTTCCACGCCCGTTTCAGCTCCAGAAGTTGTCCACTTATGATTCTAACAGAGCACATATATATAGGGGACAAAGAATCAAAGTGAACGAAGACCAATATTTTTTTGTTTTTGGGGGCGTGGCAACTGAGAAAGAGCAGTTTAAATTGTATGCAAGGTTTTCGCAATGCTGCTTAGGAATTATAACAGTTTCAGGTTCTGTTTTTGAAAAATCAATTCACTATTGCAATCTACAAAAGACTAGTTGATTTAAAACCTACTAGTCGCAACAGTGAATCGATTTTCCGAAAACAAAACCCGTTAGCCGTATTCTTGGGTCGAGCAAGCGTGTTCAATATTCGAATAATCAATTTATTATTGCATTCTTGAAACGACTAGTGGGTTCAAGTTTCAAATAATCAGTTCATTAATGCAATCTTGAGGGGTATGCTTCACTTGGTTTGACTGTAATGTGATTCATGTAGTATTATGCAATTGTGATGGTGCATGACCCGTGTGGTGTCACTAGGAGCCTTATTATTACTATTACTATTATTGTCACATACAACAGGTTTTGTATGAATTGACAAGAAGCATTCAGAATTTGGTTTGGAAATTAAATAAAGCGATTAATATTTCTTATGCAATTGTACTGATGCATGAATGTGAGGTTCCTTTCTGTAGGGTAGTGAAAACTCCAAAATATATCACATTTGCACAAGTAAAGCATTGTGTAAACAACTGTCTGGCACACAGATGAATGAAATGGGATTTTGGTTTGCAAAAGCTAACAGACTTCTCTTTCCTCGCACAGGTAACTTTCGAAAGTCAGCACTTTGGTTCCGAAGAAATGCTCGCACCCCAAAGGCATAAACTCGAACCAGTTTCATGCAATGGAAGTCTTCAGTTCGTCTTCGTAGAGGTCTGTAACATTCTATTTCCTACGATACCACGAAGTACCATCAAAAGTCGCATGAGAAATCTTGGTATTAAGCTGTTGAGGGTGCCTCGAGAAATTAAAGAGAAGTTGAGAGCTAGCAGACCTCACCTAGCCTGTTACAAGGTTCTGTCACTGATTTCCAAGCGAGACATTTCAATTCTCGAGGCTTACCAAGATTCGCGCGAAGAGAGAAACCTGCCAGTAGAGAAGTCTAAAGAATTGCATAGACCTTACTTAGGTAATATTACTGGTTTCGATATTAAGTACACACAATCTGGAGGGGATAATTCTTTAAGGGATAATGTACAACCAACTTTTCCCCCCAAAAAACATGGGTTAAGTACCAATTTATTAGTAGAAAATATCTTGAATGCTTGTCCGGAGCGTTTAGCCGTAGACAAGCCATTGACTGGGTTTTCAGAATCGCAGAAACAGACCATAGACGCGGAGATTTCGTCCGAGTCGGAACTTGACCAGCTCAGTAATTCCTCAGAGAGCGATTTTGGCCATTTTGCGGAGTCCTCGTCAGAGCAAGAAAGCGGTGATGAAATAGACAATGACATTGTGCAACTGTTTCAGAAAAAAGATTTAGATAAGGTGCCTTTCCCTAGCGTCGTTGAACGTTTAAGTGAAATGAAAGAGTTCTTTCGATCAGACTTGAATTCTAAACGTAGGCGCTCGAAAATGTCTGATTTGACGTGGTCAAAAACTTTGGAACGACTAGTAATCTTTCTAGCTTATTGCTCGCACACGTTAAAGCGAGACATTCGATTGGATTCGGTGGAAAATATGGCTATTGTGGAAGCATTTATCAAGCACATAAAACATACCAGACACGTCAAGAATAACACTGCAGCTGCCTATGTCATGGTCTTCATAAACACCGCGAAATTCCTGCATGCGAACGAGAGTTGCAGAAATTATGACGCAATGGATAGCATTTCTGATCTGCGAGCCCTTCAAAACCAACTCACAAGAGAGCATGCTGTTTTGGAATCGACCAAAGGAACTGACAAAAGAAGGCTGTTTTGGCTTCAGTTTCAAGAATTAACCCATTCTCTTCATCAGCAGTTCGAAAAAGAAAATGACGCGCGACAGAAAGCACGTCTACACATGAATTTTACACTACTACTGCTGTTTGCCATAAACCCGAGGCGTGCTAGAGAATTCAGAACTCTTCGAATCGCTACAGACATCCCAGATAGAGAAGTGGACGAACTTGTCAGAAATTTACCAAATGGAGAGAATTTTATGGTGTTTGCGAAAAACGGCGTGACCTTTCTTGTCGAGAAAGCTTATAAGACCGTCAAAAGGTATGGTCAAAATGTCATAGAGATAAGCGAATTTCATTTTGTCCATTATCATCTCAAGCGTTACGTCGAGCAGTCGCGACTAAGGCTTATACCCCAGGGGTGTATCCATGACTTTTTCTTTGTAAACAAGGGAGGGAAGCCATTTAAACTGCCTAGTTCTTTTCAGCTCTTACTCTTACTTGTTCCGATGTACAGCTGGCCGAAAGTTTAGCTCGCGTCTGTAAGCACAGTCTTCACACCCAAATAGAAGTTTATGATCGAAGGAGTCAGCACGAAAGAACGAAACGAGCATTGCGCTACCTTCACCAATCCAGCAGTTGACGCCATAGTGGATGACATTCCAGGTACATCTCACAATGCTGACAACGACGATTCGTTGAGCGAAGAAGCTGACTTACCCGGTCCTGGAGAAATTTGCGCACTTATTCCCGCCGATGCAAGCCCTAGATCTCCCGATATTTTCTTGGCAAAGGTCTTAAAGTACGCTTCAGATGGTCCAACGGTTCGCTTAGCGGGGCTTGAACAAATAGAGGGCACTCCAAACCACTATAGGTTTCAGGTAGGCCATTCGGTCTGGGAAGAAAACGTTACCAGTTTGATATACCCATTGGATGTATTCTATAATAGAGATGAAGGCTACTACGAGCTTAGAAGTCCCAAAAAAGATATTTATCAACAAGTGAGGTAAGCTGTTTCTGTCTAGCATTGCGTGCGAACACCACCAAATTATTTTCGAAATCAAGAGTCTTAAATCTCGGTGAAGCCTTTTACAAATTAAACCTGCCCAATTTCTTTTTTTAAACCACGAAAATAAGCTGGAATACTGGTATATGACGCTGAATGGAACTCCATTCGTGTCGTCATTATCAACTGTATACGGATTGCTCGCTGCACTGAAAACCCAAGTCAAAACATTCTTGTTCCATTTGCCTTCGAAATGTCGTGTCAAATCGTTGATTGCTTGAGTTTGTTCGGACAAACCAAGAGATTTTCTAAGTTATAATTAGAAAACAGTTTAGCTGTCCAAACCTTGTTTCATTTGTAATTTAGAGGTAATTAATAATCGGTAATTTCTGACAGTCCCGAGGACGTACATTGCGATATTTCAATCTATAGAGGGAACTCCGTCAGAGAGTTAATTCTGACACTTTACTGCCACTGATGAGATAGATATTGAGTGAGAGTTTTTCAGTTGAATGCACAATGGGTAAGAAACGCAAAAATGTCCAGAGAGATCAGCGGCGATTGCAAACTTTTCTGCAGACTAAGTGTATTATTTGTTACACGCCGGGACCAATACCTTCAAGGAGGTTACATTGCTGCAAGATTTTTATGCACAAGAGTTGTTTACTTAAGTGTTTTCAGCATGCGAGTTATGGGAAAACAAAGTGTCCCCATTGTAGACAAGAAATTTATCCCGTGAACAAGGGCGATGTCGAACCTTCCTGTATCACGGAGGGAGTTTTCTTGTTTCGGTTAGAGTATGAAACGTTAGAGTATGAAAAGTCCCTCGCTGATAGAGCAGATGAACTTTGAAACAACTTGCCTAGCCTGATTCCACCTCCTGGATGGGCACAGTATAGACAAATGTATAGGAGATAGCCAGCTCATAAAAAGAGCTTTAAAATTGTCGACTCATTTTTACATTTTTTTAGAATATTTTCCAGTATACTATAGGGCTTTTTTAACGTTTGCTATTAGTAGGACTTCTGGTATATTAGCCATTGTATAGCTATTACAATCAAGCCTGTTGAGAGCCAATACCTTATGACAGACAATAGAAAGATTTCTGTATGATCGATGTAGATGAACTTAAACGAAACAATTTGATTCGTTTCACAAACCTATAGTTAACGGCGCGAATTCTACGTTTGGTCGAATATAGTCCTCTCTGAATACGATTAAACTCGGGAAAACAGTGTTTGTCAAGGTCATACAGAAATCACTCTATAAATTACCATCATCAATATAGTTAAAGAAATTTGCCCTTTGACCCAGCAAATGATCAATATGGTGGTTTCTCATTACTGTCTGGAGATTAATCTTTCATTATTGCGTCGGCTGAACATTGTCTTCTTAAAGAAGTCCGTTTCGGTTTTGTTATTGTCATTTTTAATGCTTGTCTTTTTAACAATCGTGGCGAAGTGATTCTGTTAAGCGCGCAACAGGAAATCTGTTATCTCTATTCTTGAAGCAAATGGTTTTAGACATCGACAAGAATTCATCTGTTGATCATAGGGGCAAAACGTTTTCCATTTAGAGACGACTTAGTGTTAAATAGTTTTATCAATGTTATCTTATCGTTGTGTTCTGCAGTGTAAAGGTTACCGAGTTCAAGTAATTAAATTGTGTGGAAAGGATAATTTGTACAGTTTGTATTTGCAATTTTTGTAAACTTTTCAGGGGTAACGCGGTATAGAACCCCTTTGTTCCACTCCCCCCCTGCCCTTCCACGCCCGTTTCAGCTCCAGAAGTTGTCCACTTATGATTCTAGCAGAGCACATATATATAGGGGACAAAGAATCAAAGTGAACGAAGGCCAATATTTTTTTGTTTTGGGGGGGCGTGGCAACTGAGAAAGAGCA
>OZ026598.1:26494196-26506696 GCA_964020085.1 Micromussa lordhowensis
AACCAAGATTATTTCTTCGGGTGTTATTGACATTTGCATCGCGGATCACAAATTCATTTACTCGTCATTCAAGCTTATCAAGTCACGCAATCCACCCCCAATTATTAAAGATGTAAAAAGCTATAAAGGTGTGAAAGAAAATCCAAAACCTTTCCAGGATGATCTAAAAAGCGTGCCTTGGTGGATCTGCTCTATTTTTGAAGACGTAGACGATATTGCTTGGGCATGGGAAAATCTATTTAATGACGTTGTAAATTGTCATGTTCCCACTCGTCGAGTAAAAGCTAGACAACGCTCGTTGCTGTGGATGAACAGTGAAATAGGGAAAGCTATGAACAAGCGATATAAACTCTTAAGATTATGTGATGGTTCACAAGCCTCTAAGAAGAACTGGGAAGACTATAAGAAGGCTCGTAATAACGTTACAAAGCTACTAAGATCAGCGGAAACTCAGTACTGGAAAGATCAGTTAGCAAATGCAAATAAGTCTCGTCAATTTTGGAAAACTGTTAATAGTGTCAATGGCAAACAATATTCCAACAGAATAGGTCCTTTGAGAGATCACAATGACTCAGAGGTACTTGCTGATGGATTAAATGCAAAATTATTCAATAAATACTTCACAAATATTGGAAAAGAAATTGCTGAAAGCTTTCCTGAGGAGAATCAATCTATACTCCGTCATATCTATAGAGTTACCTCTCCTACCTGCTCTACATTGGATCTAAAGATAAGTAACATAACAAAGAGCCTGGTGAAAATCAAGGCAAACAAAGCAGCTGGTCTTGATAATATTTCTAGCACAATTATCCCACCATCAGGTACTGCAATTGTTGAGGGCTTGACAAGTGTGTTTAAAAGTAGCTTTGTCTCTTACGGAATCCGAGGAGGCTCAGCCACTTTCGTTTTCATTTTCATTTGCTTTTGCGTTCTGTTCAGTGTTTTCATTGCCATTTCCATTTTTCTTTTTATTGCACTAACATTTTTTTTCTTTTTACTTACCTTTGCATTCACTTTGCGTTTTTATTCCTGTGTCTTTACTTCTTTTTATTGCGTTACGTGATGCGTTAAATTTCTTTTCCTTTCTTTTATCATTTAGCATATCAACTTTCGTTTTCATTTTGAATTTTGCTTTTCATTTGGACTTTTTTGTGACGTCAAAATCAAAATGGGCAGCAAAATTTCCTTGTATGGTAGGTCATGATACAGCGAGGAACCTTTCTCAGGGTGGGCGATGATAGCGACGCTGATGTCCAACCGAGCTTTGGTAGAGGTCATTTTCTATCTATGTGAACTTTCCCCCTGGATTAGGATCGTTTGACCCGATTTAATAAACTTTGTACATTTTCTTGCTGAATGCTCGACAAAAAAAAGCGGAATTATTTATTATTTATAGTTCTGACATTTGACCCCTTAACTGTGAGTTGCAATTTTCTCAGATCAGGTGTCTGATTCCATGCATTTAACTTCTCTTGGTGTCAAGCTGTCCACGTGCAAGTTAAACGCGCAAGCCAAAGGTTCTTTTAAGTTTGCATTACATTGTCAGGATGTGTGACGAACACAGACGGGATAAAGGTCAGTGTTATATGAGGATATTTCTCCAAGAATTCACATATTCGGCAAAATTTACAGAGCCCAGTATGGAGCCGCCACGCCGGTGGCCGGCTCTCATTGTTCATACATCTATAACCTGCTTTGGCCATCTAGGCGACTGATTATCTGTACCGAGCCAACAACACTTAACTCCTTAAAATGACTAAAAACCTCTGGAATAGCTAATAGTGTATATTTTTCCAGAGTTGTGATCGGAGCGGTATGTCACGCACTGCAATAACTCTGAACTCTGAACTTCAGCTGCCCTGGTTTTCACTGTAGCCATGCTATTGAGTTGAAAAGTTGTAAACGTTTCTTTCTAGCAATGAAAGTGCCGATCCGCATTAGCAGCGTTAACCATTTTTGTCTTGGACAAATAGCAAGTTACATCTGTTATCCTTCGCTTTCTTCAAGTACATGATAATATTAGGGATCAGTTGGAACCATAGTGAGAGTAAAATTATGTTTAACAAAACCAACGCTAGTAAATCTCAATTTCGGGTTACTTCAAGGTTATGATGGTCCCAGATGAACTTTGACGAGCTTTGTGACTCCAGATGAATTTTCTTATTACTTTGTGTGCCGTTGCAATTCTGAAATCTGTCAGCAAACGTGAATATAGCATTGACTACCAATGAAAGGACTGTTTTCACTTTACACGCATGGTATATATACTTGCTTGCAGTCTGTAACAATTGCAAAGGTCGTGGTGGGAAAGTAAATTCTTAGTAAAACGACCTGAGATGGAGTCGTCAGTTATCGAGTGATTATCTAAACAATGGTTTTGTTAGTGTCTGTCTCTCGGTTAAATTTGAAAATTAGCCCTTTTCTGTCACGTGCCTTTCCCTATTATAAGAATATTGTTATTCCGTTCCATGCTGAATATTCCTATTTCACTGCTTCTTTTACGCTTAAATACCCTTATAATACTTTTAATTATAGCTCATGACAATAGCAGGCTTTCAGGGCTCTCGTGGAGCCCCGGGGGGGGGGGGGTACTCCCCTATTTAAGGTATATAGGTTTGTGCAGCCCCAAAGGGTATGGTTTTTGAGCCGTTTTGGTCTGAAAACGGGTATAGATTTTGACAATTATGGTCTGAAATCGGGTCGGATTTTTGGGGCCGGGAACATTTACGAAAGCTTACAAACATATGTTTCTTCTCAGTACGTAACTGGAACGACTAACTGATAGCGAGAAAAAGAAATAGATAAGCTATGTCATTCCAGCTTAATTTTACTCCTTGCGGCGTCAACTTCCGTTCGGCACTGATGCATAATTATTGCATAATCACCTACCGGGATACCACACACAAAGCCGCCATTATGAAAATGCGGTAACTGTTGTAACGTTTTATTTTTGACAACTCTTGATAGATTTTAATCTACAAAGAAAGTGTTCCCTGTTTGCACAAACACTACATGTATACAATCATTTAAGCGATCAATCAGCTGAAATACCGGATTAAAAATGAAAGCCGTTCATTCCTTTCGAGTTCATTTTTTTTATATTATTGTTCTGTTCTGTTCTGTTATTCTGTTCCCGTTAGATCGATTAGTATATGTGGAAACTGTTTTCATGACGGCACAATTTAAAGCTTGAATTATTCTAGAATTTTGTGCCTGATGCAATTCTCAGTGCTTTATACTTCCTAATAAAAAATATGATGCTTTAACGTAATATGTTGTGATTTCACTCGGATGCTATAATAATGTAACGATTATATAAAGCCATGTCTGAAAACGGGTGTATATTTGCAAGTTCAGGTCTGAAAACGGGTATGGAAAATGGCATGTTTAGGTCTGAAGGGTCGGGATTTGAAGACCCGGGCAGAACACCCCCACCAAGAATTCCGAGGAGTCCCCCCCCTCACCGGGCATGGAGCATTTCACCTCTGATTTAATTGAAACTACCCATGTACAAATGTGTTAAAACCCGTAAATTTGCATCGAATGACGAGGGCACAGCCACAGTCAATTATCATGCTTAGCAATCGAGAGCGAGTATTAATGACTTAAGCTTGTTGATGAAAACGTTATCTAAATCCTGTACTCAAGCAGCTGGCATTTTGTTGTTATATGCCGGCCCAGCTTATAGGGCATTGGTAATCGTGTTATAGTGTAGCAAAACCCACGCATTACGACCACCTCATTACTATGGTCTCCTTTTTATTTACTTACAGTACCGCTCAGATATACGTTAACCAAAAAACGCGCATAATACGCGTATAAATATGCGCGTATGTGCGTATATGTATACGCGTATGTGCGTATAAGTATACGGGTATGTGCGTATAAATAGAGGCGTATGTGCGTATAAGTAGACGCGTATGTGCGTATAAACATACGCGTATGTGCGTATAAAAATGCGTATATACGCACATACGCATATACGTGTCTGTTCATTAGTATGTATGAGCTGTCTTATTGTCTTTCTATTGTTTGGGGGGTTCTTTAGCTTGAAAACACTAAAAACTACACGACTACGAACTTCATGATACGCTGTTACAAGTGTATACGAGTTAGATAGAAAGCATGTGCCTATCGATATATACGGGTTATCCTTTTTGAACGGACCTTTCATGAACAGAGGAGATGTTTTTCACCGATTTTTCATCACTTAACAACACTACATCTGTCGCAACGGCTTTGGAATGTGTTCAAAATTAATATAATACCGGTGCATCGTATTTCAGCAGAGTCAACATAGCCCGTTGTGAACAGCGTTCTGGATATGAACCCACACAGGATGTTTCTTTTATGGCTTACGCCATCGATAAACAAGCTTTTCTGAGAAACTTTTCTATTCATTATACATACAAGTAAAAGAAGTTCTACCAGACCATTATAATTGTGTTGCGTTACCTGTCACAACTACGCGTTGTTCCGACTCGGGTCTGACACGTATGTAAATTTTGTCTCTAGTTATTTGTTTCAAAAATCGATGGTCACGATAACTAAATCTCAACACAGCAACGCCGCCTATGTGAACAATTTCTTCCCCATCTTTGTAGCCTGCGAATACAGCTGCCTTTCACCGCTCCCGTCTGATTTGCCGTTTCGTGCGAAACTCGACTAACTGTTTATTCAAAGTTGTGAACATGAGAAACCACGAGTTGATCATTCGACTAACTGTAAACATTCGCTTTGCAGATGAAACCTGGAAACCTTTTTATTTAAACTCGGGGACATGCAAAATCACGCTTAGTGAGACTTATGAATACACGCCTTTATGCACATGAAGCCTTGACTAACTTCCAGTAACTTTTTATTCAAAGGTTGTGAACAGGGGAAACCATATGTATGTATGTATGCTTTGATCATTCACTTCACTTCACTTTCGAAAAATTCTTTTATTCAAACTTGTGAACACTCGCCCGCTTTGCACATGAAACCTTGACTATCTTTTTGTTCGTACAGTACTTGTTTAATACCACCGTTTTCATCGATACGCGCGACCAGATACGATACGCGTAAACGGTTCCAAAATTTCCGTCAATGTTGCGTGTTGTCGACAGATCGGATCGAAATCCACCAATCACCGCCTGCTAACATGACATAATGAAGGTCAGAAGGTCACACTAGTGGCTGTGATTGGTGGATTTTGATCCGATCTGTCGATAAGGCGCAAGATTGTTTTCCAAAGTCTACGTATCAACGAGAACGGTAGACTTGACAAGTCGACCTTAACCAACAGGCCAGGGAAGAATTATTGGAAAGGACTTTTAGAAAGTCTACGAGAACGGTGGTGTGGCAACATTCGAAACCACGCTTTGATCATGAAACCTCAACAAACTGTAACATGTCATTCAAACTTGTGCGGCACCACACTTTGAGCATGAAACCTTGACTAACTTTTTATTCATACTTGTAAACATGCGAAACCACGCTTTGATCATGAACCTGGACGAAAATTTTCCCTTGCAAAAACAAACGAAAACGTTGACTTAATGTAAATGGCCCATCACAGAACCTTGATGAAAACCCTTGTTTCAAAGATGTATTTTTGCGTTTGAATGAACGATTTATGCCAAATTTGACCGGAGATTTAGAGTTTGCCTTGATGCCTCAGAGAACAATAAAGTTGATTAACGTTATCAAATGTTGCTAGCGCGTGCCGAAAGACATTGTTAAATTCAGTAAATGATTTGCAATATACATAACTGAAGAAATGCTTCTCAAATTTTATCCCGTTGCTGAAGTATGGTTTTCAATTTATAATGGTTGCTGTTTTGCTTAGAAATGCTTTAAGTGCAATAGAACATAATAAGTCTTGATCTGCGGATTAGAGCGGTTTTCAACTGAGTGTCGAAAGTAATCAAGCAATTACACCGTACTTTGGTTTTGGTTTTACTATGGTTTGAGATTCGCTGAGTTGTCTTAATTTGTAAGTAATTTTTACGGCACGTGATTGAAAACTGCTCTATTCGATTGACACTGTAAAACGCTGGTAAAGTCTTTTGTAAAATTAAAGAAGCCCTCTGTTTTATTTAAAAAAAAGTTTATTTTAGAAGCCGGACGCTCTTCCTTCGCGTTGAACAACAGCCGGGATCACTTTTCTCAGGTGGCCAATGTATCTGATGCACTTTGCTGGGGTTACAGTGTCCCAGAACCTCTGAATACCGTTGACAAGTTCGTCCTTGTTTTTTGGTTTTACTACGGTACGCAAGAAGCTCTTGAGTTCGTGCCAGAGCAGTTCAATTGGATTCATGTCGGGGCTCTCGGCAGGAGTAGGCCAGTAGTTTATGTTGTTGTCTTGCACGAACTGCATTGCTAGCCTACCTAGAAATAAAAGAGAAAAAATTAGCAAATGTCGGACATCAGAATGGAAACAAGAGAAAATGATAAATACTTACTCTTATGTTTAGGATCGTTGTCCTGCTGGAAACGATACCCATCAGCAAACGTCGTTTGCGTAAAGGGCAGAAGAACGTTCCTTAAAATCTGCTCGACGTAGAATTCTTTCCGCATGATGCCCGTAAAAATTAATACGGGCGTCGCACCTCTCTTCGAGATACCGGCCCACACATTAACTTTAAACGGATGTTTGGCCTTCGGCTTCATTTTCGGCGGCTCACCCTTTTTGCGGAAGCATACTTTGCCGTGGCGCTCGAGCCAGATCGTACTCTCGTCTGTGAAAATGACATCGTCGAATGTCTCTCCGCGATCGAGGCATTCTTGGGCGAAGGTCAACCGGGCAACTTGGTTTGCCTCACGAACAATCTGGCAGTATTTAGGGCCGCATTTCGTCCATCCAAGTTTCTTCCGAGCTCGTTTGATCGTAGCTGTAGACAGTCGAATGCCCAGTTCTGCATAAAGTAGTCTCTGTAGACCTGAAAATTTAAACAGTTTAGATTGAGTTAGCTACAGAACTGCAATTAGCTGTGTAGCTGTGTAATTGCGTTGTTGTTTGGCTGTAAGTCTTACCGATGGACGTTAGTTCATCGTTCTCTTCCATCTTAGAGTCGATAAAGTCCATTTGCTGCCTGGTTAAAATTGGCTGTCTACCGGGTGTTGTTTTATCTGCGAGTGTTCCACTTTCCCTGTACTTTTTCAGAACTTTGGCCACCGTTTGATGTGTTATTCTCGTGTCTTCCTCTTTAAGCTGACGAACGATTGCATTTATACTTTTGGATTTAGAAGCAAGAGAAATAATTCTCAATTTAGTGTGCTCCGATGTTCGTGTCATGATTGACAGAAGTGAGCGAGTTTCTCGATAGTTGTCACAATTGCCCTCGATGTGAAATGCTTTTCAAATGTAAATTATGCGTGATGCTTTTGTGATCGGTTCAAGAGTTACCGTGATTTTAAAATAACAATTAGATCATATAAAAGCTGTGATTGGCTATTTTTGCGAATTTGTGATTGGCTCTTTTTGTGAAATTTTGATCCGACCACTAGTATAAATACATGTAGATAAGCACTTGGTCAACTACCAGATGAGTAAGACCTTTCCATAGTTTGCACTCGCTATATGATCATGGCTTTAAGGGCTAGTCTCAAAGTTCCAAAGTACGGTCTGTTTTATTTTCCGATAGACCAGACTACCAGTGTAGTTCCCGTAAAAAATATCCAGACAGTTGTCCATGGGGACAACAAAAGTGAAGGAAGCAAGGTTAGAGTCGAGTTTGAAGGACATGTGCATGACGCAGAAATCATCGCTGTCAACGGTAAGATGCTTATTTTTTGTTTTACTGTGTTTGTCTGGATTTACACCCTCGCTGTTCAAACACTGAATACTACGTTTTTGGGACTACCCTCACCTTAAAACGATGTACCCGTTTACAGTTAGCCTTAAGCTTACTGAGTTAATTTTTTTCTTCTTCAGATGATGCTTTCAAACTGCGCGAAATACAACCGAAGTTCGAATTAGACCCTGAAAATGCCCATCTATTTAAAAAGAAAGACGAGGAGAAGGAGACACAGCCGTCCGATACGATACACGTTGCCAAGAGGAGAAAGCAGCCTGCCGCGGATGACAAAACGAAAGAAAAAACAAAAAAGAAGAAGGAACCGGAACAGGTAAGCAACATATTACGTTTTTTATCCAGGGCCGAGTTGTTCAAAGCCGGGTTAAGCTAACCCAGGGTTAGCGAGAATTTTGATTGCGAATTTGCAACTCTTTGGCGAGTTTTTCTGGTTGAATTGTTTGTCCTTCAGTTTTGAGTTTAAATAATCTCAAACTACACAAAACATAAGTAGTGAAAGACATTTTTATACACGAAAAATCATTGCTACAGTTAACTTTTAACCCTGGGTTAGCGTTAACCGGCTTTCGAACAATCCGGCCCAGAACGGCGAAATTAGCACGTAAACAATAGGCTGAATTTTAAAAACAACTTACTAACGCAGGTCTGTTATAAGAGATAAATTTGTTAACCTAATGTTAATCGTTATCAGTAAATGTTAAAAAGTCATGCGTAAGGTTGATTTCAGTTATACAGCTTTATAGGTCGAAGACATTACTCTTATTTCTTGAAGAACTTTCTTCAGTTAACCTTTGTTTTAAAACTGATAATAGACTGTGAGCTGTTGTTAATGAACTGTCCCACCTCCGGTACATGTAGTTCATTTGCGCCAACAACGACAAAGCACAGCAAATGAAAAAAACTTTGTGCCAGTAAAAATCGAATTCAACGCTTTAAATCTACAGTACAAGTCAAGCTGACAGTCTCGACTCGAAACTCGATATTCGATGCTTTCGAGAATCGAGTTTCGAGGCACGAGTTCGAGTATATAGAAAACAATACATGTAATACCGCGCTCCGTGCGGCTTCCTTTATTCGTTGCGTAAAAAAAACCGCACACGTCTGAATCAACCAAATAGAGCGTCTGCCCTAGCGAAATGATTTTCTAGCTCTTTCCGGTTGTGTGCGACTCAATCAAACTGCAAAACTTGCTTGATTCGCTTATATTTAAGGGAAATTACTCGGCAAATGTTTGCTTATTGAGTCCTTATCTGTTGCTCCTTTGCCGCCAGTCTGTATGTAACACGAGCCAGAATTCATCGTCAAGAATCGAAAATTGGCAAAAAAGTTACTCCGAAATCATAATAATGGATAAAAACAATCTGAATCGTAAGAGACTTATTGAAACAGAGCGACAAAACAAACAACAGCAAGACAAGCCATTCACATCGACCACATGTCAATAATTACAAAATTAATGAGAGACGCTTACCGCCTATATATAGAGTCGCGACTCAAAAATTTCGCTGTCTCCAAAGTCGAGTTGTTCGAGTTTCGAGTGACTGTCAACCTACATTTTGACCGGTACTGCAGACCAGTAGATGTTAAAAACTCATGCTAAGCTAGATTACAGTTATACAGCTCAAGTCTAAGAAATTACTCTTATTTCTTGAAAAACTTTCTTCAGTTAACCTTTGTATTAAAATTGACGATAGACTTTGAACAGCCGTGAATTAACACTGATAAACTGAAAATGTCCATTTATTTTCATGTAAAAAGAAAAACGAGGAGAACGAGACACAGCCGTCAGATACGATACACGTTGCCAAGAAGAGAAAGCAGCCTACCGCGGACGACAAAACGAAAGAAAAAACGAAAAAGAAGAAGGAACCGGAACAGGTAAGCAACATATTACGTTTTTACAGAACAGCGAAATTAGCGCGTATGCAATAGGCTGATTACTCTTAGGTCCAGTTCAGACGCCGAACTTTTCATGAGAATTCGGGAATTTCGCCTTTGGAACAGCTTTCATTTAGACGCCGAACTTTTAATGTGCCGAACCTAATGCATAAATAATTATAACTTGGCCTGAAAATCGCTAATAGACTGTGAGCTGTTGTTAATGAACTGTCCCACCTCCGGTAATTAATTTGCATCAAAAACGATAAACAACAACAAACGAAAACAACTTTGCGCCAGTAAAAATCGAATGTACAGTACCGGTCAAGCTGACAGTCTCGCCTCGAAACTCGATACTCGATGCTTTCGAGGCACGAGTTTCGAGTTTTGAGTATAGAGAAAAGAATAATACCGCGCTCCGTGCGGCTTCATTTATTCGTTGCATAGAAAAAAAGCACACGTGCGAATCAACCAAATTAGAATTATAAAAGATAACGTTTTTATCGTGGTTTTACTCATTACCAGTAGACTTAAAATTGAGAATAGACTTTGAACTGTCGTTAATGAACTGACCCGCCTGGTGGGTGTCCGTATTAACTTGGTTCTGTAAAAGCATCCACACCTCGGATACACCTGTAGGTTGAGTGTTTCTTCTCTCTTACTGAAATTTGCCTTTATTCATTTGTAGGCCACTGTTGTTTCTCTTTACGGACCACCGCAACCTAATCTGCCACCGCGTAAATCACCAGAAACACCACTTCCACTGACGCCCCCATCTCATCCGCAAAATTCACGAAGGCTACCTCTACCGGAAACTGTGTCACCAGCACCTCTGTTATCGGCAGCTGTACCTCTGTCGCCGATACCACAGACGCCAGTACCTTGGTCACCCGCAACACTGTCATCAGCACAGGGGCAGTCGCCGGCACATGCACGTAGTCCGTTAATGTCAGCTCTGTCTTCCGCGCGTTCAATTTCACGAAACCTTTTTCGGAGCCAGCCTGACGGCGAAATTATCGGATGGCTCACACACATCGCGGACCAACAAAAGAAAGTCCTGGATCGTTTTGACGTTCTCATATCTGTTCTAAGTGGCACTCCAGAGTCAGCCAGTCCCTTGCCAGAAGAACCACCACCAGCCAACCAGTCACTCGATCCTACGCCACACAATCCTGTACCACCAACCAATCCACCATCATCATCTCCATCAGTTCAACCGTCTCCTCTGCCATCAGGGCAGGACCCTCGCGAATATGACACCACGCTGCTTCACCTACGGTCGCGCTCCACTTCGGAAAAAAATTTTGCCGTGCAACTTGTGAGGCATTTCTTTAGCCCGCAAGAACTGGACGGCCGGAATGTTAGGGGGATCGGAAACAAGCTTCCCTTAGATCCCGATAAAGTACGAAAGATTAAGGAAATAATCTTTAGGTTTTATCCGTCCTCGGCAGCCCAACAAGACTTGCTGTGGCGCGAATGCCGCAAAGCTATTGACGGTTTCTTGCGTAACAGAAAGGTTACGGAGGCACGGGCTACCTAGAACATTACACGACGTACTGTAGGTTGTTTATGTTACAATATTTTAGAGAACATTAGGTTGTCGACGTTAAAATGCGTGGCTATATGCCCGGCAGCATTAAACCGGCAAATTTGTCTTATGTAAAACCAAAATAATTTTTAGGATCCCTTGACATTTCTAAAGAAACAACAACTACTTTCAATAGGTTTGAATTCAGTCGGAATTCGGTAATTTATTTCTGACTGCCGGGCATTTAGTCTATTTGAGACCGTGACGGGCAGTGTGATGTCACAGATACTGAGCGATGTGATAGTATGCACAAGCTCGGTAAATTCGTCTTAAGTAAAACCGAAATAATTTTAAGGATCGCTTGACATTTCTAAATAAATATGAAATACTTTCAATAGGTTTAAATGAGGCTTTCAATCCGAATTTGTTAAGGATCGTTAATAAGTGAATGTTTCATAACCCGGTTTGAGCCGAATTGTTTTTAAGTGTTGACAGATATTTCGTTAACTAAAAAACCAAAATAAGTTTTAGAGTCGCTCGACATTGCTAAACGGAAACATTTAATACTCTCAATGAAAATTCGGTGAAATGTTCTGACTGTCGGGCATTTAGTCTGTTTAAGATCGCGCCCGGCTGCCGGGCATATACAGTACCGCCCAAATGTAAGTTACCACCTCTCGTCTCGTTTCTCGCGAGACGCGTCTCGTTTCTCTCGAGACGAGTCTCGTTTCTCTCGATACGAGTCTCGTTTCTCGCGAGAGTCACTGAACCGTTTAGTATGGAATATATTACTCGCGAGAGGTCGTTGTACTATCTATTGTATCAGAGATTTCCGTTTGCACTGTGTTGTCAAATCGTTGAAGTCAAAATTAAAACAGAAAGTTTGTTTGTTTTCAGCTTTATCGTACTGAATTTGCAATGCCTCCAAACGTCGGTCTAATGCGTAAACAATTATCTTCCTTGCCGTTCGAACGGCTCTTGCCGTGCGTTTGAAAAAAATTATTGCCGTTCGAACGGCTCTTGCCGTGCGTTCAAAAAAATCGCTAGCCATTCGGACAATTCAAAATAATTATTTTGGGGCGTTCGTAAGGTGCATCCTCAACTGTCTGCTATTCGGATGGCTTGATCGAGCTATCCGTTGCAATCTTGACTCTTAAGCCCCGGCGCGCTAAACGATCAAACATTTTCATCCAACGTCGTGTTTTTCAAACATAACTTGGCTAAACGGACAAACAACTTGGCTCTCCAACAACTTGAACACAACTGAAACGAACGATTCCTTGATTGGCGTGAGC
>OZ026598.1:26514196-26524196 GCA_964020085.1 Micromussa lordhowensis
TTGTGCAGCCCCAAAGGGTATGGTTTTTGAGCCGTTTTGGTCTGAAAACGGGTATAGATTTTGACAATTATGGTCTGAAATCGGGTCGGATTTTTGGGGCCGGGAATATTTACGAAAGCTTACAAACATATGTTTCTTCTCAGTACGTAACTGGAACGACTAACTGATAGCGAGAAAAAGAAATAGATAAGCTATGTCATTCCAGCTTAATTTTACTCCTTGCGGCGTCAACTTCCGTTCGGCACTGATGCATAATTATTGCATAATCACCTACCGGGATACCACACACAAAGCCGCCATTATGAAAATGCGGTAACTGTTGTAACGTTTTATTTTTGACAACTCTTGATAGATTTTAATCTACAAAGAAAGTGTTCCCTGTTTGCACAAACACTACATGTATACAATCATTTAAGCGATCAATCAGCTGAAATACCGGATTAAAAATGAAAGCCGTTCATTCCTTTCGAGTTCATTTTTTTTATATTATTGTTCTGTTCTGTTCTGTTATTCTGTTCCCGTTAGATCGATTAGTATATGTGGAAACTGTTTTCATGACGGCACAATTTAAAGGTTGAATTATTCTAGAATTTTGTGCCTGATGCAATACTCAGTGCTTTATACTTCCTAATAAAAAATATGATGCTTTAACGTAATATGTTGTGATTTCACTCGGATGCTATAATAATGTAACGATTATATAAAGCCATGTCTGAAAACGGGTGTATATTTGCAAGTTCAGGTCTGAAAACGGGTATGGAAAATGGCATGTTTAGGTCTGAAGGGTCGGGATTTGAAGACCCGGGCAGAACACCCCCACCAAGAATTCCGAGGAGTCCCCCCCCTCACCGGGCGTGGAGCATTTCACCTCTGATTTAATTGAAACTACCCATGTACAAATGTGTTAAAACCCGTAAATTTGCATCGAATGACGAGGGCACAGCCACAGTCAATTATCATGCTTAGCAATCGAGAGCGAGTATTAATGACTTAAGCTTGTTGATGAAAACGTTATCTAAATCCTGTACTCAAGCAGCTGGCATTTTGTTATTGAATGCAGACTTCTGGGTTACTCACTATCTACAACAGTAGCCAAGTTGTTATATGCCGGCCCAGCTTATAGGGCATTGGTAATTGTGTTATAGTGTAGCAAAACCCATGCATTACGACCACCTCATTACTATGGTCTCCTTTTTATTTACTTACAGTACCGCTCAGATATACGTTAACCAAAAAACGCGCATAATTTGGTATAAATATGCGTGTATGTGCGTATATGTATACGCGTATGTGCGTATAAGTATACGCGTATGTGCGTATAAATAGACGCGTATGTGCGTATAAGTAGACGCGTATGTGCGTATAAACATACGCGTATGTGCGTATAAAAATGCGTATATACGCACATACGCATATACGTGTCTGTTCATTAGTATGTATGAGCTGTCTTATTGTCTTTCTATTGTCTGGGGGGTTCTTTAGCTTGAAAACACTAAAAACTACACGACTACGAACTTCATGATACGCTGTTACAAGTGTATACGAGTTAGATAGAAAGCATGTGCCTATCGATATATACGGGTTATCCTTTTTGAACGGACCTTTCATGAACAGAGGAGATGTTTTTCACCGATTTTTCATCACTTAACAACACTACATCTGTCGCAACGGCTTTGGAATGTGTTCAAAATTAATATAATACCGGTGCATCGTATTTCAGCAGAGTCAACATAGCCCGTTGTGAAC
This sequence comes from Micromussa lordhowensis, assembly GCA_964020085.1. Taxonomy (NCBI): domain Eukaryota; kingdom Metazoa; phylum Cnidaria; class Anthozoa; order Scleractinia; family Lobophylliidae; genus Micromussa; species Micromussa lordhowensis. The sequence goes on from OZ026598.1 coordinate 26,515,943, forward strand.
AGCGTTCTGGATATGAACCCACACAGGATGTTTCTTTTATGGCTTACGCCATCGATAAACAAGCTTTTCTGAGAAACTTTTCTATTCATTATACATACAAGTAAAAGAAGTTCTACCAGACCATTATAATTGTGTTGCGTTACCTGTCACAACTACGTGTTGTTCCGACTCGGGTCTGACACGTATGTAAATTTTGTCTCTAGTTATTTGTTTCAAAAATCGATGGTCACGATAACTAAATCTCAACACAGCAACGCCGCCTATGTGAACAATTTCTTCCCCATCTTTGTAGCCTGCGAATACAGCTGCCTTTCACCGCTCCCGTCTGATTTGCCGTTTCGTGCGAAACTCGACTAACTGTTTATTCAAAGTTGTGAACATGAGAAACCACGAGTTGATCATTCGACTAACTGTAAACATTCGCTTTGCAGATGAAACCTGGAAACCTTTTTATTTAAACTCGGGGACATGCAAAATCACGCTTAGTGAGACTTATGAATACACGCCTTTATGCACATGAAGCCTTGACTAACTTCCAGTAACTTTTTATTCAAAGGTTGTGAACAGGGGAAACCATATGTATGTATGTATGCTTTGATCATTCACTTCACTTCACTTTCGAAAAATTCTTTTATTCAAACTTGTGAACACTCGCCCGCTTTGCACATGAAACCTTGACTATCTTTTTGTTCGTACAGTACTTGTTTAATACCACCGTTTTCATCGATACGCGCGACCAGATACGATACGCGTAAACGGTTCCAAAATTTCCGTCAATGTTGCGTGTTGTCGACAGATCGGATCGAAATCCACCAATCACCGCCCGCTAACATGACATAATGAAGGTCAGAAGGTCACACTAGTGGCGGTGATTGGTGGATTTCGATCCAATCTGTCGATAAGGCGCAAGATTGTTTTCCAAAGTCTACGTATCAACGAGAACGGTAGACTTGACAAGTCGACCTTAACCAACAGGCCAGGGAAGAATTATTGGAAAGGACTTTTAGAAAGTCTACGAGAATGGTGGTGTGGCAACATTCGAAACCACGCTTTGATCATGAAACCTCAACAAACTGTAACATGTCATTCAAACTTGTGCGGCACCACACTTTGAGCATGAAACCTTGACTAACTTTTTATTCATACTTGTAAACATGCGAAACCACGCTTTGATCATGAACCTGGACGAAAATTTTCCCTTGCAAAAACAAACGAAAACGTTGACTTAATGTAAATGGCCCATCACAGAACCTTGATGAAAACCCTTGTTTCAAAGATGTATTTTTGCGTTTGAATGAACGATTTATGCCAAATTTGACCGGAGATTTAGAGTTTGCCTTGATGCCTCAGAGAACAATAAAGTTGATTAACGTTATCAAATGTTGCTAGCGCGTGCCGAAAGACATTGTTAAATTCAGTAAATGATTTGCAATATACATAACTGAAGAAATGCTTCTCAAATTTTATCCCGTTGCTGAAGTATGGTTTTCAATTTATAATGGTTGCTGTTTTGCTTAGAAATGCTTTAAGTGCAATAGAACATAATAAGTCTTGATCTGCGGATTAGAGCGGTTTTCAACTGAGTGTCGAAAGTAATCAAGCAATTACACCGTACTTTGGTTTTGGTTTTACTATGGTTTGAGATTCGCTGAGTTGTCTTAATTTGTAAGTAATTTTTACGGCACGTGATTGAAAACTGCTCTATTCGATTGACACTGTAAAACGCTGGTAAAGTCTTTTGTAAAATTAAAGAAGCCCTCTGTTTTATTTAAAAAAAAGTTTATTTTAGAAGCCGGACGCTCTTCCTTCGCGTTGAACAACAGCCGGGATCACTTTTCTCAGGTGGCCAATGTATCTGATGCACTTTGCTGGGGTTACAGTGTCCCAGAACCTCTGAATACCGTTGACAAGTTCGTCCTTGTTTTTTGGTTTTACTACGGTACGCAAGAAGCTCTTGAGTTCGTGCCAGAGCAGTTCAATTGGATTCATGTCGGGGCTCTCGGCAGGAGTAGGCCAGTAGTTTATGTTGTTGTCTTGCACGAACTGCATTGCTAGCCTACCTAGAAATAAAAGAGAAAAAATTAGCAAATGTCGGACATCAGAATGGAAACAAGAGAAAATGATAAATACTTACTCTTATGTTTAGGATCGTTGTCCTGCTGGAAACGATACCCATCAGCAAACGTCGTTTGCGTAAAGGGCAGAAGAACGTTCCTTAAAATCTGCTCGACGTAGAATTCTTTCCGCATGATGCCCGTAAAAATTAATACGGGCGTCGCACCTCTCTTCGAGATACCGGCCCACACATTAACTTTAAACGGATGTTTGGCCTTCGGCTTCATTTTCGGCGGCTCACCCTTTTTGCGGAAGCATACTTTGCCGTGGCGCTCGAGCCAGATCGTACTCTCGTCTGTGAAAATGACATCGTCGAATGTCTCTCCGCGATCGAGGCATTCTTGGGCGAAGGTCAACCGGGCAACTTGGTTTGCCTCACGAACAATCTGGCAGTATTTAGGGCCGCATTTCGTCCATCCAAGTTTCTTCCGAGCTCGTTTGATCGTAGCTGTAGACAGTCGAATGCCCAGTTCTGCATAAAGTAGTCTCTGTAGACCTGAAAATTTAAACAGTTTAGATTGAGTTAGCTACAGAACTGCAATTAGCTGTGTAGCTGTGTAATTGCGTTGTTGTTTGGCTGTAAGTCTTACCGATGGACGTTAGTTCATCGTTCTCTTCCATCTTAGAGTCGATAAAGTCCATTTGCTGCCTGGTTAAAATTGGCTGTCTACCGGGTGTTGTTTTATCTGCGAGTGTTCCACTTTCCCTGTACTTTTTCAGAACTTTGGCCACCGTTTGATGTGTTATTCTCGTGTCTTCCTCTTTAAGCTGACGAACGATTGCATTTATACTTTTGGATTTAGAAGCAAGAGAAATAATTCTCAATTTAGTGTGCTCCGATGTTCGTGTCATGATTGACAGAAGTGAGCGAGTTTCTCGATAGTTGTCACAATTGCCCTCGATGTGAAATGCTTTTCAAATGTAAATTATGCGTGATGCTTTTGTGATCGGTTCAAGAGTTACCGTGATTTTAAAATAACAATTAGATCATATAAAAGCTGTGATTGGCTATTTTTGCGAATTTGTGATTGGCTCTTTTTGTGAAATTTTGATCCGACCACTAGTATAAATACATGTAGATAAGCACTTGGTCAACTACCAGATGAGTAAGACCTTTCCATAGTTTGCACTCGCTATATGATCATGGCTTTAAGGGCTAGTCTCAAAGTTCCAAAGTACGGTCTGTTTTATTTTCCGATAGACCAGACTACCAGTGTAGTTCCCGTAAAAAATATCCAGACAGTTGTCCATGGGGACAACAAAAGTGAAGGAAGCAAGGTTAGAGTCGAGTTTGAAGGACATGTGCATGACGCAGAAATCATCGCTGTCAACGGTAAGATGCTTATTTTTTGTTTTACTGTGTTTGTCTGGATTTACACCCTCGCTGTTCAAACACTGAATACTACGTTTTTGGGACTACCCTCACCTTAAAACGATGTACCCGTTTACAGTTAGCCTTAAGCTTACTGAGTTAATTTTTTTCTTCTTCAGATGATGCTTTCAAACTGCGCGAAATACAACCGAAGTTCGAATTAGACCCTGAAAATGCCCATCTATTTAAAAAGAAAGACGAGGAGAAGGAGACACAGCCGTCCGATACGATACACGTTGCCAAGAGGAGAAAGCAGCCTGCCGCGGATGACAAAACGAAAGAAAAAACAAAAAAGAAGAAGGAACCGGAACAGGTAAGCAACATATTACGTTTTTTATCCAGGGCCGAGTTGTTCAAAGCCGGGTTAAGCTAACCCAGGGTTAGCGAGAATTTTGATTGCGAATTTGCAACTCTTTGGCGAGTTTTTCTGGTTGAATTGTTTGTCCTTCAGTTTTGAGTTTAAATAATCTCAAACTACACAAAACATAAGTAGTGAAAGACATTTTTATACACGAAAAATCATTGCTACAGTTAACTTTTAACCCTGGGTTAGCGTTAACCGGCTTTCGAACAATCCGGCCCAGAACGGCGAAATTAGCACGTAAACAATAGGCTGAATTTTAAAAACAACTTACTAACGCAGGTCTGTTATAAGAGATAAATTTGTTAACCTAATGTTAATCGTTATCAGTAAATGTTAAAAAGTCATGCGTAAGGTTGATTTCAGTTATACAGCTTTATAGGTCGAAGACATTACTCTTATTTCTTGAAGAACTTTCTTCAGTTAACCTTTGTTTTAAAACTGATAATAGACTGTGAGCTGTTGTTAATGAACTGTCCCACCTCCGGTACATGTAGTTCATTTGCGCCAACAACGACAAAGCACAGCAAATGAAAAAAACTTTGTGCCAGTAAAAATCGAATTCAACGCTTTAAATCTACAGTACAAGTCAAGCTGACAGTCTCGACTCGAAACTCGATATTCGATGCTTTCGAGAATCGAGTTTCGAGGCACGAGTTCGAGTATATAGAAAACAATACATGTAATACCGCGCTCCGTGCGGCTTCCTTTATTCGTTGCGTAAAAAAAACCGCACACGTCTGAATCAACCAAATAGAGCGTCTGCCCTAGCGAAATGATTTTCTAGCTCTTTCCGGTTGTGTGCGACTCAATCAAACTGCAAAACTTGCTTGATTCGCTTATATTTAAGGGAAATTACTCGGCAAATGTTTGCTTATTGAGTCCTTATCTGTTGCTCCTTTGCCGCCAGTCTGTATGTAACACGAGCCAGAATTCATCGTCAAGAATCGAAAATTGGCAAAAAAGTTACTCCGAAATCATAATAATGGATAAAAACAATCTGAACCACATGTCAATAATTACAAAATTAATGAGAGACGCTTACCGCCTATATATAGAGTCGCGACTCAAAAATTTCGCTGTCTCCAAAGTCGAGTTGTTCGAGTTTCGAGTGACTGTCAACCTACATTTTGACCGGTACTGCAGACCAGTAGATGTTAAAAACTCATGCTAAGCTAGATTACAGTTATACAGCTCAAGTCTAAGAAATTACTCTTATTTCTTGAAAAACTTTCTTCAGTTAACCTTTGTATTAAAATTGACGATAGACTTTGAACAGCCGTGAATTAACACTGATAAACTGAAAATGTCCATTTATTTTCATGTAAAAAGAAAAACGAGGAGAACGAGACACAGCCGTCAGATACGATACACGTTGCCAAGAAGAGAAAGCAGCCTACCGCGGACGACAAAACGAAAGAAAAAACGAAAAAGAAGAAGGAACCGGAACAGGTAAGCAACATATTACGTTTTTACAGAACAGCGAAATTAGCGCGTATGCAATAGGCTGATTACTCTTAGGTCCAGTTCAGACGCCGAACTTTTCATGAGAATTCGGGAATTTCGCCTTTGGAACAGCTTTCATTTAGACGCCGAACTTTTAATGTGCCGAACCTAATGCATAAATAATTATAACTTGGCCTGAAAATCGCTAATAGACTGTGAGCTGTTGTTAATGAACTGTCCCACCTCCGGTAATTAATTTGCATCAAAAACGATAAACAACAACAAACGAAAACAACTTTGCGCCAGTAAAAATCGAATGTACAGTACCGGTCAAGCTGACAGTCTCGCCTCGAAACTCGATACTCGATGCTTTCGAGGCACGAGTTTCGAGTTTTGAGTATAGAGAAAAGAATAATACCGCGCTCCGTGCGGCTTCATTTATTCGTTGCATAGAAAAAAAGCACACGTGCGAATCAACCAAATTAGAATTATAAAAGATAATGTTTTTATCGTGGTTTTACTCATTACCAGTAGACTTAAAATTGAGAATAGACTTTGAACTGTCGTTAATGAACTGACCCGCCTGGTGGGTGTCCGTATTAACTTGGTTCTGTAAAAGCATCCACACCTCGGATACACCTGTAGGTTGAGTGTTTCTTCTCTCTTACTGAAATTTGCCTTTATTCATTTGTAGGCCACTGTTGTTTCTCTTTACGGACCACCGCAACCTAATCTGCCACCGCGTAAATCACCAGAAACACCACTTCCACTGACGCCCCCATCTCATCCGCAAAATTCACGAAGGCTACCTCTACCGGAAACTGTGTCACCAGCACCTCTGTTATCGGCAGCTGTACCTCTGTCGCCGATACCACAGACGCCAGTACCTTGGTCACCCGCAACACTGTCATCAGCACAGGGGCAGTCGCCGGCACATGCACGTAGTCCGTTAATGTCAGCTCTGTCTTCCGCGCGTTCAATTTCACGAAACCTTTTTCGGAGCCAGCCTGACGGCGAAATTATCGGATGGCTCACACACATCGCGGACCAACAAAAGAAAGTCCTGGATCGTTTTGACGTTCTCATATCTGTTCTAAGTGGCACTCCAGAGTCAGCCAGTCCCTTGCCAGAAGAACCACCACCAGCCAACCAGTCACTCGATCCTACGCCACACAATCCTGTACCACCAACCAATCCACCATCATCATCTCCATCAGTTCAACCGTCTCCTCTGCCATCAGGGCAGGACCCTCGCGAATATGACACCACGCTGCTTCACCTACGGTCGCGCTCCACTTCGGAAAAAAATTTTGCCGTGCAACTTGTGAGGCATTTCTTTAGCCCGCAAGAACTGGACGGCCGGAATGTTAGGGGGATCGGAAACAAGCTTCCCTTAGATCCCGATAAAGTACGAAAGATTAAGGAAATAATCTTTAGGTTTTATCCGTCCTCGGCAGCCCAACAAGACTTGCTGTGGCGCGAATGCCGCAAAGCTATTGACGGTTTCTTGCGTAACAGAAAGGTTACGGAGGCACGGGCTACCTAGAACATTACACGACGTACTGTAGGTTGTTTATGTTACAATATTTTAGAGAACATTAGGTTGTCGACGTTAAAATGCGTGGCTATATGCCCGGCAGCATTAAACCGGCAAATTTGTCTTATGTAAAACCAAAATAATTTTTAGGATCCCTTGACATTTCTAAAGAAACAACAACTACTTTCAATAGGTTTGAATTCAGTCGGAATTCGGTAATTTATTTCTGACTGCCGGGCATTTAGTCTATTTGAGACCGTGACGGGCAGTGTGATGTCACAGATACTGAGCGATGTGATAGTATGCACAAGCTCGGTAAATTCGTCTTAAGTAAAACCGAAATAATTTTAAGGATCGCTTGACATTTCTAAATAAATATGAAATACTTTCAATAGGTTTAAATGAGGCTTTCAATCCGAATTTGTTAAGGATCGTTAATAAGTGAATGTTTCATAACCCGGTTTGAGCCGAATTGTTTTTAAGTGTTGACAGATATTTCGTTAACTAAAAAACCAAAATAAGTTTTAGAGTCGCTCGACATTGCTAAACGGAAACATTTAATACTCTCAATGAAAATTCGGTGAAATGTTCTGACTGTCGGGCATTTAGTCTGTTTAAGATCGCGCCCGGCTGCCGGGCATATACAGTACCGCCCAAATGTAAGTTACCACCTCTCGTCTCGTTTCTCGCGAGACGCGTCTCGTTTCTCTCGAGACGAGTCTCGTTTCTCTCGATACGAGTCTCGTTTCTCGCGAGAGTCACTGAACCGTTTAGTATGGAATATATTACTCGCGAGAGGTCGTTGTACTATCTATTGTATCAGAGATTTCCGTTTGCACTGTGTTGTCAAATCGTTGAAGTCAAAATTAAAACAGAAAGTTTGTTTGTTTTCAGCTTTATCGTACTGAATTTGCAATGCCTCCAAACGTCGGTCTAATGCGTAAACAATTATCTTCCTTGCCGTTCGAACGGCTCTTGCCGTGCGTTTGAAAAAAATTATTGCCGTTCGAACGGCTCTTGCCGTGCGTTCAAAAAAATCGCTAGCCATTCGGACAATTCAAAATAATTATTTTGGGGCGTTCGTAAGGTGCATCCTCAACTGTCTGCTATTCGGATGGCTTGATCGAGCTATCCGTTGCAATCTTGACTCTTAAGCCCCGGCGCGCTAAACGATCAAACATTTTCATCCAACGTCGTGTTTTTCAAACATAACTTGGCTAAACGGACAAACAACTTGGCTCTCCAACAACTTGAACACAACTGAAACGAACGATTCCTTGATTGGCGTGAGCTGCTGTTTACATGCATGTTCTGACAAAGTAAACGTATAGCCAAAGAAAATGATTCTCGCGCGTACCTACGAACAAACAAATTGTCGACCTTACTAGGTATACGGCCACCGTTACACAAGAGGTCTTTTAAA
>OZ026598.1:26531696-26539196 GCA_964020085.1 Micromussa lordhowensis
TGTTTCTTCTCAGTACGTAACTGGAACGACTAACTGATAGCGAGAAAAAGAAATAGATAAGCTATGTCATTCCAGCTTAATTTTACTCCTTGCGGCGTCAACTTCCGTTCGGCACTGATGCATAATTATTGCATAATCACCTACCGGGATACCACACACAAAGCCGCCATTATGAAAATGCGGTAACTGTTGTAACGTTTTATTTTTGACAACTCTTGATAGATTTTAATCTACAAAGAAAGTGTTCCCTGTTTGCACAAACACTACATGTATACAATCATTTAAGCGATCAATCAGCTGAAATACCGGATTAAAAATGAAAGCCGTTCATTCCTTTCGAGTTCATTTTTTTTATATTATTGTTCTGTTCTGTTCTGTTATTCTGTTCCCGTTAGATCGATTAGTATATGTGGAAACTGTTTTCATGACGGCACAATTTAAAGGTTGAATTATTCTAGAATTTTGTGCCTGATGCAATACTCAGTGCTTTATACTTCCTAATAAAAAATATGATGCTTTAACGTAATATGTTGTGATTTCACTCGGATGCTATAATAATGTAACGATTATATAAAGCCATGTCTGAAAACGGGTGTATATTTGCAAGTTCAGGTCTGAAAACGGGTATGGAAAATGGCATGTTTAGGTCTGAAGGGTCGGGATTTGAAGACCCGGGCAGAACACCCCCACCAAGAATTCCGAGGAGTCCCCCCCCTCACCGGGCGTGGAGCATTTCACCTCTGATTTAATTGAAACTACCCATGTACAAATGTGTTAAAACCCGTAAATTTGCATCGAATGACGAGGGCACAGCCACAGTCAATTATCATGCTTAGCAATCGAGAGCGAGTATTAATGACTTAAGCTTGTTGATGAAAACGTTATCTAAATCCTGTACTCAAGCAGCTGGCATTTTGTTATTGAATGCAGACTTCTGGGTTACTCACTATCTACAACAGTAGCCAAGTTGTTATATGCCGGCCCAGCTTATAGGGCATTGGTAATTGTGTTATAGTGTAGCAAAACCCATGCATTACGACCACCTCATTACTATGGTCTCCTTTTTATTTACTTACAGTACCGCTCAGATATACGTTAACCAAAAAACGCGCATAATTTGGTATAAATATGCGTGTATGTGCGTATATGTATACGCGTATGTGCGTATAAGTATACGCGTATGTGCGTATAAATAGACGCGTATGTGCGTATAAGTAGACGCGTATGTGCGTATAAACATACGCGTATGTGCGTATAAAAATGCGTATATACGCACATACGCATATACGTGTCTGTTCATTAGTATGTATGAGCTGTCTTATTGTCTTTCTATTGTCTGGGGGGTTCTTTAGCTTGAAAACACTAAAAACTACACGACTACGAACTTCATGATACGCTGTTACAAGTGTATACGAGTTAGATAGAAAGCATGTGCCTATCGATATATACGGGTTATCCTTTTTGAACGGACCTTTCATGAACAGAGGAGATGTTTTTCACCGATTTTTCATCACTTAACAACACTACATCTGTCGCAACGGCTTTGGAATGTGTTCAAAATTAATATAATACCGGTGCATCGTATTTCAGCAGAGTCAACATAGCCCGTTGTGAACAGCGTTCTGGATATGAACCCACACAGGATGTTTCTTTTATGGCTTACGCCATCGATAAACAAGCTTTTCTGAGAAACTTTTCTATTCATTATACATACAAGTAAAAGAAGTTCTACCAGACCATTATAATTGTGTTGCGTTACCTGTCACAACTACGTGTTGTTCCGACTCGGGTCTGACACGTATGTAAATTTTGTCTCTAGTTATTTGTTTCAAAAATCGATGGTCACGATAACTAAATCTCAACACAGCAACGCCGCCTATGTGAACAATTTCTTCCCCATCTTTGTAGCCTGCGAATACAGCTGCCTTTCACCGCTCCCGTCTGATTTGCCGTTTCGTGCGAAACTCGACTAACTGTTTATTCAAAGTTGTGAACATGAGAAACCACGAGTTGATCATTCGACTAACTGTAAACATTCGCTTTGCAGATGAAACCTGGAAACCTTTTTATTTAAACTCGGGGACATGCAAAATCACGCTTAGTGAGACTTATGAATACACGCCTTTATGCACATGAAGCCTTGACTAACTTCCAGTAACTTTTTATTCAAAGGTTGTGAACAGGGGAAACCATATGTATGTATGTATGCTTTGATCATTCACTTCACTTCACTTTCGAAAAATTCTTTTATTCAAACTTGTGAACACTCGCCCGCTTTGCACATGAAACCTTGACTATCTTTTTGTTCGTACAGTACTTGTTTAATACCACCGTTTTCATCGATACGCGCGACCAGATACGATACGCGTAAACGGTTCCAAAATTTCCGTCAATGTTGCGTGTTGTCGACAGATCGGATCGAAATCCACCAATCACCGCCCGCTAACATGACATAATGAAGGTCAGAAGGTCACACTAGTGGCGGTGATTGGTGGATTTCGATCCAATCTGTCGATAAGGCGCAAGATTGTTTTCCAAAGTCTACGTATCAACGAGAACGGTAGACTTGACAAGTCGACCTTAACCAACAGGCCAGGGAAGAATTATTGGAAAGGACTTTTAGAAAGTCTACGAGAATGGTGGTGTGGCAACATTCGAAACCACGCTTTGATCATGAAACCTCAACAAACTGTAACATGTCATTCAAACTTGTGCGGCACCACACTTTGAGCATGAAACCTTGACTAACTTTTTATTCATACTTGTAAACATGCGAAACCACGCTTTGATCATGAACCTGGACGAAAATTTTCCCTTGCAAAAACAAACGAAAACGTTGACTTAATGTAAATGGCCCATCACAGAACCTTGATGAAAACCCTTGTTTCAAAGATGTATTTTTGCGTTTGAATGAACGATTTATGCCAAATTTGACCGGAGATTTAGAGTTTGCCTTGATGCCTCAGAGAACAATAAAGTTGATTAACGTTATCAAATGTTGCTAGCGCGTGCCGAAAGACATTGTTAAATTCAGTAAATGATTTGCAATATACATAACTGAAGAAATGCTTCTCAAATTTTATCCCGTTGCTGAAGTATGGTTTTCAATTTATAATGGTTGCTGTTTTGCTTAGAAATGCTTTAAGTGCAATAGAACATAATAAGTCTTGATCTGCGGATTAGAGCGGTTTTCAACTGAGTGTCGAAAGTAATCAAGCAATTACACCGTACTTTGGTTTTGGTTTTACTATGGTTTGAGATTCGCTGAGTTGTCTTAATTTGTAAGTAATTTTTACGGCACGTGATTGAAAACTGCTCTATTCGATTGACACTGTAAAACGCTGGTAAAGTCTTTTGTAAAATTAAAGAAGCCCTCTGTTTTATTTAAAAAAAAGTTTATTTTAGAAGCCGGACGCTCTTCCTTCGCGTTGAACAACAGCCGGGATCACTTTTCTCAGGTGGCCAATGTATCTGATGCACTTTGCTGGGGTTACAGTGTCCCAGAACCTCTGAATACCGTTGACAAGTTCGTCCTTGTTTTTTGGTTTTACTACGGTACGCAAGAAGCTCTTGAGTTCGTGCCAGAGCAGTTCAATTGGATTCATGTCGGGGCTCTCGGCAGGAGTAGGCCAGTAGTTTATGTTGTTGTCTTGCACGAACTGCATTGCTAGCCTACCTAGAAATAAAAGAGAAAAAATTAGCAAATGTCGGACATCAGAATGGAAACAAGAGAAAATGATAAATACTTACTCTTATGTTTAGGATCGTTGTCCTGCTGGAAACGATACCCATCAGCAAACGTCGTTTGCGTAAAGGGCAGAAGAACGTTCCTTAAAATCTGCTCGACGTAGAATTCTTTCCGCATGATGCCCGTAAAAATTAATACGGGCGTCGCACCTCTCTTCGAGATACCGGCCCACACATTAACTTTAAACGGATGTTTGGCCTTCGGCTTCATTTTCGGCGGCTCACCCTTTTTGCGGAAGCATACTTTGCCGTGGCGCTCGAGCCAGATCGTACTCTCGTCTGTGAAAATGACATCGTCGAATGTCTCTCCGCGATCGAGGCATTCTTGGGCGAAGGTCAACCGGGCAACTTGGTTTGCCTCACGAACAATCTGGCAGTATTTAGGGCCGCATTTCGTCCATCCAAGTTTCTTCCGAGCTCGTTTGATCGTAGCTGTAGACAGTCGAATGCCCAGTTCTGCATAAAGTAGTCTCTGTAGACCTGAAAATTTAAACAGTTTAGATTGAGTTAGCTACAGAACTGCAATTAGCTGTGTAGCTGTGTAATTGCGTTGTTGTTTGGCTGTAAGTCTTACCGATGGACGTTAGTTCATCGTTCTCTTCCATCTTAGAGTCGATAAAGTCCATTTGCTGCCTGGTTAAAATTGGCTGTCTACCGGGTGTTGTTTTATCTGCGAGTGTTCCACTTTCCCTGTACTTTTTCAGAACTTTGGCCACCGTTTGATGTGTTATTCTCGTGTCTTCCTCTTTAAGCTGACGAACGATTGCATTTATACTTTTGGATTTAGAAGCAAGAGAAATAATTCTCAATTTAGTGTGCTCCGATGTTCGTGTCATGATTGACAGAAGTGAGCGAGTTTCTCGATAGTTGTCACAATTGCCCTCGATGTGAAATGCTTTTCAAATGTAAATTATGCGTGATGCTTTTGTGATCGGTTCAAGAGTTACCGTGATTTTAAAATAACAATTAGATCATATAAAAGCTGTGATTGGCTATTTTTGCGAATTTGTGATTGGCTCTTTTTGTGAAATTTTGATCCGACCACTAGTATAAATACATGTAGATAAGCACTTGGTCAACTACCAGATGAGTAAGACCTTTCCATAGTTTGCACTCGCTATATGATCATGGCTTTAAGGGCTAGTCTCAAAGTTCCAAAGTACGGTCTGTTTTATTTTCCGATAGACCAGACTACCAGTGTAGTTCCCGTAAAAAATATCCAGACAGTTGTCCATGGGGACAACAAAAGTGAAGGAAGCAAGGTTAGAGTCGAGTTTGAAGGACATGTGCATGACGCAGAAATCATCGCTGTCAACGGTAAGATGCTTATTTTTTGTTTTACTGTGTTTGTCTGGATTTACACCCTCGCTGTTCAAACACTGAATACTACGTTTTTGGGACTACCCTCACCTTAAAACGATGTACCCGTTTACAGTTAGCCTTAAGCTTACTGAGTTAATTTTTTTCTTCTTCAGATGATGCTTTCAAACTGCGCGAAATACAACCGAAGTTCGAATTAGACCCTGAAAATGCCCATCTATTTAAAAAGAAAGACGAGGAGAAGGAGACACAGCCGTCCGATACGATACACGTTGCCAAGAGGAGAAAGCAGCCTGCCGCGGATGACAAAACGAAAGAAAAAACAAAAAAGAAGAAGGAACCGGAACAGGTAAGCAACATATTACGTTTTTTATCCAGGGCCGAGTTGTTCAAAGCCGGGTTAAGCTAACCCAGGGTTAGCGAGAATTTTGATTGCGAATTTGCAACTCTTTGGCGAGTTTTTCTGGTTGAATTGTTTGTCCTTCAGTTTTGAGTTTAAATAATCTCAAACTACACAAAACATAAGTAGTGAAAGACATTTTTATACACGAAAAATCATTGCTACAGTTAACTTTTAACCCTGGGTTAGCGTTAACCGGCTTTCGAACAATCCGGCCCAGAACGGCGAAATTAGCACGTAAACAATAGGCTGAATTTTAAAAACAACTTACTAACGCAGGTCTGTTATAAGAGATAAATTTGTTAACCTAATGTTAATCGTTATCAGTAAATGTTAAAAAGTCATGCGTAAGGTTGATTTCAGTTATACAGCTTTATAGGTCGAAGACATTACTCTTATTTCTTGAAGAACTTTCTTCAGTTAACCTTTGTTTTAAAACTGATAATAGACTGTGAGCTGTTGTTAATGAACTGTCCCACCTCCGGTACATGTAGTTCATTTGCGCCAACAACGACAAAGCACAGCAAATGAAAAAAACTTTGTGCCAGTAAAAATCGAATTCAACGCTTTAAATCTACAGTACAAGTCAAGCTGACAGTCTCGACTCGAAACTCGATATTCGATGCTTTCGAGAATCGAGTTTCGAGGCACGAGTTCGAGTATATAGAAAACAATACATGTAATACCGCGCTCCGTGCGGCTTCCTTTATTCGTTGCGTAAAAAAAAACGCACATGTCTGAATCAACCAAATAGAGCGTCTGCCCTAGCGAAATGATTTTCTAGCTCTTTCCAGTTGTGTGCGACTCAATCAAACTGCAAAACTTGCTTGATTCGCTTATATTTAAGGGAAATTACTTGGCAAATGTTTACTTATTGAGTCCTTATCTGTTGCTCCTTTGCCGCCAGTCTGTATGTAACACGAGCCAGAATTCATCGTCAAGAATCGAAAATTGGCAAAAAAGTTACTCCGAAATCATAATAATGGATAAAAACAATCTGAATCGTAAGAAACTTATTGAAACAGAGCGACAAAACAAACAACAGCAAGACAAGCCATTCACATCGACCACATGTCAATAATTACAAAATTAATGAGAGACGCTTACCGCCTATATATAGAGTCGCGACTCAAAAATTTCGCTGTCTCCAAAGTCGAGTTGTTCGAGTTTCGAGTGACTGTCAACCTACATTTTGACCGGTACTGCAGACCAGTAGATGTTAAAAACTCATGCTAAGCTAGATTACAGTTATACAGCTTAAGTCTAAGAAATTACTCTTATTTCTTGAAAAACTTTCTTCAGTTAACCTTTGTATTAAAATTGACGATAGACTTTGAACAGCCGTGAATTAACACTGATAAACTGAAAATGTCCATTTATTTTCATGTAAAAAGAAAAACGAGGAGAACGAGACACAGCCGTCAGATACGATACACGTTGTCAAGAAGAGAAAGCAGCCTGCCGCGTACGACAAAACGAAAGAAAAAACGAAAAAGAAGAAGGAACCGGAACAAGTAAGCAACATATTACGTTTTTACAGAACGGCGAAATTAGCGCGTATGCAATAGGCTGATTACTCTTAGGTCCAGTTCAGACGCCGAACTTTTCATGAGAATTCGGGAATTTCGCCTTTGGAACAGCTTTCATTCAGACGCCGAACTTTTAATGTGCCGAACCTAATGCATAAATAATTATAACTTGGCCTGAAAATCGCTAATAGACTGTGAGCTGTCGTTAATGAACTGTCCCACCTCCGGTAATTAATTTGCATCAAAAACGATAAACAACAACAAACGAAAACAACTTTGCGCCAGTAAAAATCGAATGTACAGTACCGGTCAAGCTGACAGTCTCGCCTCGAAACTCGATACTCGATGCTTTCGAGGCACGAGTTTCGAGTTTTGAGTATAGAGAAAAGAATAATACCGCGCTCCGTGCGGCTTCATTTATTCGTTGCATAGAAAAAAAGCACACGTGCGAATCAACCAAATTAGAATTATAAAAGATAACGTTTTTATCGTGGTTTTACTCAT
>OZ026598.1:26546696-26549196 GCA_964020085.1 Micromussa lordhowensis
CAATTATGGTCTGAAATCGGGTCGGATTTTTGGGGCCGGGAACATTTACGAAAGCTTACAAACATATGTTTCTTCTCAGTACGTAACTGGAACGACTAACTGATAGCGAGAAAAAGAAATAGATAAGCTATGTCATTCCAGCTTAATTTTACTCCTTGCAGCGTCAACTTCCGTTCAGCACTGATGCATAATTATTGCATAATCACCTACCGGGATACCACACACAAAGCCGCCATTATGAAAATGCGGTAACTGTTGTAACGTTTTATTTTTGACAACTCTTGATAGATTTTAATCTACAAAGAAAGTGTTCCCTGTTTGCACAAACACTACATGTATACAATCATTTAAGCGATCAATCAGCTGAAATACCGGATTAAAAATGAAAGCCGTTCATTCCTTTCGAGTTCATTTTTTTTATATTATTGTTCTGTTCTGTTCTGTTATTCTGTTCCCGTTAGATCGATTAGTATATGTGGAAACTGTTTTCATGACGGCACAATTTAAAGCTTGAATTATTCTAGAATTTTGTGCCTGATGCAATTCTCAGTGCTTTATACTTCCTAATAAAAAATATGATGCTTTAACGTAATATGTTGTGATTTCACTCGGATGCTATAATAATGTAACGATTATATAAAGCCATGTCTGAAAACGGGTGTATATTTGCAAGTTCAGGTCTGAAAACGGGTATGGAAAATGGCATGTTTAGGTCTGAAGGGTCGGGATTTGAAGACCCGGGCAGAACACCCCCACCAAGAATTCCGAGGAGTCCCCCCCCTCACCGGGCATGGAGCATTTCACCTCTGATTTAATTGAAACTACCCATGTACAAATGTGTTAAAACCCGTAAATTTGCATCGAATGACGAGGGCACAGCCACAGTCAATTATCATGCTTAGCAATCGAGAGCGAGTATTAATGACTTAAGCTTGTTGATGAAAACGTTATCTAAATCCTGTACTCAAGCAGCTGGCATTTTGTTATTGAATGCAGACTTCTGGGTTACTCACTATCTACAACAGTAGCCAAGTTGTTATATGCCGGCCCAGCTTATAGGGCATTGGTAATCGTGTTATAGTGTAGCAAAACCCACGCATTACGACCACCTCATTACTATGGTCTCCTTTTTATTTACTTATCTCTGGAACCCGTAGGTGAGTGGATTTAACTGGCTTCCACACGTACACCTTTTCCCGTTTAGGCTTCATTGGTTGGCTGGACTTATCTGCGTAATTGTGATTGGTTTTAGCATGGCTAGAATTATAATGGTGGGTTTGATTCAGATTTTTTCAATTAATGTTAACAATTTTGTACCTCTTTAATACTGGTTTCAGGGAAGAAGAAAAGAGTTTCTCAAGGATCGGGTAAATATTAATACTATTTTATACATATGCGCAAGTGAACTTTGATGGTTGGAATGTTTGTTTATTATTAATATTTTTTCCTTATTTGGGATTTTTTTCCTACTACAAGATTTTGACAAACTTGAATTAGCCGTCAAACATAAACAGCAACAATACCTTTGCCAACAGCCTGGTAAAAACCGACTTCAGCAGGTACGCAATGTAAAAAGGATATGTGCATGTATTAGATTTTCTGTTACTTTTTGCTGGAATATACTTTCACAGAACTTTTCATTTTCGTTCAAAATTCGAACTTTCTTCTTCACCTTTTACAGGGCCAGACACTTTCAGTATCACCGTGTGAAGCTGTGAGGAAGGCAACAGGGAAAGTTATCTTTAGGGCAGTTGGAGAAAAAAAAGCGGTTAGTAAATCCATCGTCAAAGTTTGACAGCCCTATTATTTTTTGTGTCGTTATATTCCTTCCTTCTTTCTTCCTCCCTTCCTCCCTTCCTTCCTTCCTCCCTTCCTTCCTTCCTTCCTCCATCCCTCCCTTCTTCCATTCATTCTTTTCTTCCTTCCTTCCTTCCTTCATCCATTCCTCCCTTCTTCCATTCCCCCCTTCTTCCATTCATTCTTTTCTTCCTTCCTTCCTTCCTTCCTTCCTTCCTTCATCCATTCCTCCCTTCTTCCATTCATTCTTTTCTTCCTTCCTCCCTTCTTCCTTCCTTCCTCCATTCCTCCCTTCTTCCATTCATTCTTTCCTTCCTTCCTTCCTCCCTCCCTTCCTTCCTTCATCCATTCCTCCCTTCTTCCATTCATTCTTTTCTTCCTTCCTCCCTCCTTCCTTCCTTCCTTCCTTCATCCATTCCTCCCTTCATCCATTCATTCTTTTCTTCCTTCCTTCCTTCCTTCCTTCCTCCCTTTCTTCCTTCCTTCCTTCCTTCGTTCTTTCCTTACTTCCTTCATTCTTCCATTCTTTCTTTCCTTCCTTCCTACCCTCCTCAATTCGTGTAATCTTTTCTAACAAAGATTTACATTTCTATTTCCATATCTTCTAGGTAACTTACACATACCGACAGAAAACCATCGACGGTCTTGAACGTACCTTTGCAAAGGCATTGCATCGAGTGGAGACCGATGCTGAATTTGAGAG
>OZ026598.1:26554196-26569196 GCA_964020085.1 Micromussa lordhowensis
TTAAACATCAGCCGCTTATAACGATAAAGACCTCGGTGTGTGGCAAAAGTAGTGATGTGTCGACTGCCTTCACTGAGTAGGATCTGATGGAAACCCCATTTGAGATCAATCTTGCTGAACACGGTACTCCCGTTGAGATCGTGTAAAAGCTCCTCCACCGTTGGAATCGGGTGTCTTTCACGGATGATTGCTTCGTTTGCACGACGCATGTCTACGCACACCCTTACGTCTCCATCAGCCTTAGGAACAACTACCAAAGGTGAGATCCATCCTGAAGGCCCATCTGGTACTTCCTCTATAATGTCGAGCTCCAGAAGCTGGTCGAGTTTCTTGTCTACCTTCTCGCGTAGGCCAAATGGTATTCTGCGCACAGGCTGCGCCACAGGCTTCACGGACTCATCGATATGAAGACTAAGCTCGTATCCCTTCAAAAGACCAACACCAGTGAACAAAGCCTTGTATTTCTCTCGGATACCGCTCTCCAGCCTCCCAGTGTCAACATTGTTCGCTTGAAAGGGACCAATGCGCAAAAGAGTAAGACGTTCCGCGGTTTCACGACCTAGTAGGGTCCGGCCGTCGCCCTTGACCACCACGAAGTCGGCTCTACACCCGTTGTTACCCGTCAGCGTTACATCTGCAGAAAAAGTTCCAAGAGTCGGTAAAGGTTCCGTACCGCCGTAAGCAAAAAGCTCTCTGGCCGACTTGCGTGACTCACATTTTATTCCTTCCAGCTTTAACATCTCCCAGGTCTGTTGGCCCATCACGTTACAAGTAGCTCCAGAATCAATCAGGGCATGGGGTACAGTTACACCTCCAACTGTCAAGGTAATCAAATCGCTACTTTGTCGCTCATGGCCAGTGAACTGCTCCACAGAAAATGCAAACTCGGGACTATGCTGAACCGGTCCGTGATTCCCGTCAGCCACAAGGTTTGTTTCTTGCGAACCTCCATGACCACGACCACGTCTTCCTCTACCGCCATCCATCCATACCGCCATCCATACAAACATGTTATTTAATTTTAATATATTTGCTTTATTTGTATATTCATGTAATGCTGGCCGACCCAGCAATTCAGTCACGACTACCATTGGGTCGAAATAAACAAATATCTATCTATCTATCTATCTATACGTGTTGACGCCCTCAATCTTCCAGCCTGTTAGCATACAAGTCAAATTTTGTTCCAACCACACCTGCAAGGCCATGCATCAAGCATGGCCAGTTCATCGAGGTATAGCTGACCATTTTTTCCTTAAGTCAGAAATGCATTGAATTTTTGTTTTTTGGAAAACCTATGCAGTGCATCTTTAGTTAAGTACTTAAATTGTGGCACTTCAAAGTAAAGTGACCACTCAAAACATTGTTTGAAAATTAAGGTTGCAACCATTTTTTTAAAGTGACCAATTGGAAGCATCTAGGAAATTGGAATGAAACCAAATGTTGAAATACCATTGTACCTTTTATTATCTTTGCTCCGATTATCTGGATTTCTAGATCATGTGGACTTTTTCCTTCACGAGTATTTCATCAATTTTAATTGATATTACGATTCTTTCCTCGTGTAGCAGTTCACAAGAACCGCCACAAAGGACCAAACAATACACAACAGCTAACCAGTGACTCCCAAACAAAGAAAAAACAATAGTAAATTCCCTTTTTAACCCATACGCTAGGACAGAACCACCAATACACACGTCTCGGGTGTTTGGACTTTGAAGCTGTAGATCATATTGCTTTCTAAACGTTCAGCAAAGTTGTACACTGCAAACATTTTAGCCTATTTCTGATAGTGTTAGTAGTGTATAAATTGATAATAAACAGAAACTTTTGCAGTAGTCATAATTATTCGTTGTTTTCTTGATTCTAGGTCTATTTAATATCTGTGATAAGCTGCTGGTTGCCCTAGAGATTCTTGTGCACTGGAGGGAATTGTTTAAACGTGGTGTTTCTCTCACTGTTGCTATCAAAAGTAGCCTGGAAAGCTGGAAAAAGTGTGGCCAGGTATTGTTAATTATTTTGCAACATATAGGGCTTTAGCTCTGTGACATAATTTTTTTATTGTAGATTGGTAAGTCCTAGATAGTTATCTTGCATTCTTTCAGATCATCAGTAAACTGTCTTATCTTTATCCTATCAAGTTTGTCCCATTTTTGAATGAACAAGGCACTTAAACCTATGATAATTTCACATATTACTGTGATTGAAAGGTGGAGGTTTGTCATCTAATATCGCCAGCCAAATTTGATTTGTTTTCTTTTCTTTTAGATGGAATGTAATGATAATGAGCAGAAGTACATCACAGGATTGCTGTACAATGCTTTCTATGCATTTGAACTGATTTCGGAACGAAAAATGGATGATGTGATCTGTGGAATTTGTGGTGTTGTTGGTCAGGTTTATTTTGGTGATGGCAATGAAAAGAACTGCTGTAGCATAGATAAGGTGAAGTAATATCCACTACCTTATTTTTTTAGGTAAAGTTTACATGTAAAGCACATGTTTGGTTCTGTGGATAAATAGAGGTGCAATCCAATTTTGATAATGATGCTATTATAATTATACACACTGCCATACTGCCATACTGAAGGTCAAGTGTATTATTCTTCTTGCTTTGCAAAATTCAAAACAAAGAAAACATAAGTTTGACTGGTTGAAGTTGCTTTGTTTCAGAGGCCATCATATTTGTTTGCCCTCCAGCATGTCAGTTTTTTACATGTGATCGTTCGTTGCATAAGGCATGTAAGAAAAGAAGGGATTTTTTATTCCATTGATTCATAATGATTCAGTAAGCAAAATTGGTTGATTTCCGAATATCACAGCCATTTAATAGTCTTGGTCACTCCTCTGCATGGGATTTGCACATTGATGACTGATATCTTACCAATTTATACAGGGTCAGTGTAGTTACAGTGTATTTTAACTTTTCAAATCAATCAGCGTCCTGTTCAGAGAGTGGTTAAATTTTAGGAACAACCTTGAACACTAAAGCATAACCACGGTGCAAATCTTTATTGTTGTATCCCAAAGATTATTTGTTGGATTGGGTGGTCCGGTATATTTTGATAGGTTGGCCAATATGACCGTTATAAAGTGTACTCCAATTTTTTAATTTTCCTTAGGTTGACTATTCTCAAGAATCAGACCAAAATGGCGAAGAACTGATTCCCTCATTGGAGTCATTTCTATTGTCACTGAAGTCTGTCTTTGTTGAGAAGATCACCTTTGCATCTTCTAAGCAAGATAGCACAGTTAAGGCTGTCAGAGTCCCACCAATTATTACTCCAGGAATGAGAGGATCAAAGACTTTCAACACTGAAATGGAGAAGAAGATTGTTATGGCTATCAGTTTTTATATTTTTATAGTTGATTGATTGTTGTACAGCGCTTTGAGCAATTAGTGGACACAGCGCTCTATAAGTGATTTTATTATTATTATTATTATTATTATTATTATTTGGGAGGCAAATTTTTTGAAAAAGATAAAATTAATGGTACATTACTTGTGTCTTCTTTAACTTTTTTAGTTATTAGATTATTGTTTCTTGTAAGTTATTAGAAACTACTTGTACACAATCAAATGTTTAAAACTTAGAAGCTAAGTTTTCATTTACCTGTTAATGTTGGTCTATTGTTTAGTATGGATTTATACCGAAGATTTAGGAAGATTTAGTGGGTTAATTCAATCAAAATGTTAGTTTTGTTATCAATGTACACGGTACATTTTCTTCTTCATAAATGTAACAAGCTAACTCCATTGCACTATATATTTCTTTTGAAAGTGATTGATGTACTATTTACCCAGCTTTGAACTGAACTATAAACTACTTATTATAAGCTAATGTGACATGTACATTGTTCTGAATATTTCTCTTTTTTAAGTTGTACATTTCCTTATGTTCTATGTGACTGTAGGTGATCCAATGCTCCTACATCATGTCATCAAATCTAACCATCTGGACATGACATCACTGGAGAAGTTGACACAGCAAGAACTACGTAGCATTTGTGAAGAATGTAAAATTGAAAAGGTGTCAAGTCTTTCAAAGGTGATTATTTGAAACATTTTCATGCAGTGATACATTTTTGTATGGAAAATGTGAGATGTGAATTCTGTCAAATATTATTTTTTGTTAATTTTTGTTGTAGAAAAGTTGTGTTTATAAATGTTATGTTATTATGTCTCCCATTCATCAGGCCCTGCTCATCCAAAGACTTCAATCCCTCTACTCTTCGTTGCTCACTGGATCTTCGCCATGCCATGGTTTCACCCATGTACGTGGCCACACTGGTGGATTTTATCACATGGTTTGCCGTCATGGAGTATGTTACAATTTATTTCTTTTCATTTCTACATCCATCACATGAAAAAAAAACTACTGCAGTATATTATTCTCTCGTATTTCGTCATATTGGCCATGACATGGATGTCCAATATCTTAGATGTATGCTGTAATAAGTCCTGCATGTGTGACCACCATGTTGTGAGATGTCATTGTTGTAGTTGACGTCATGGGGCGCACACGCCGGTGATCCATGCTGCTGTGTATGTATGCCTGTGGTTCTGTTTCTATTAGTTATGGTACTATGCTTGGTGCCTCTTTGTGTCATGGGAGCTCTGGAGAAATAAGAAAGTATACAAAAAAAATAGTTTGATGTGTTTTATGCAAACTACATGTAAACACAGTGAAATTGTTTAAAACAATATCTGTGTTAAACTTGAGTTTGTGAAACCTATTAGTCTTGGCTTGTAAAAGTTAATGGATTTTATTTGGATTACTTAAATAACATTGCCTCCCATCTTTTTAATCAAATTTGACTTTGAATTGTTTCCTTTTAGACAACTGTGGCATCAAAGTTCCTGCTTTTACAGGAATCTGTTAGAGATGCGGCAGATCTATACCTTTCCTTGAAGTATCTTCCACTGCTTTTGGTGAATGATACACCATGTGAATTTGCTCGACATTTAGACCTTAGGGAACCCGGGGTTGCGTCACAGTTTTGGGGTGACCGTTTGGGCTGTTTTGAGACGCCCACTCCGGGTACTAAACCAAAGGAGGTACAATAATATGCTTCTACTTTGCTTTCACTATTAATTGAGTTTTATAAACTTATTGAGTTCTTAGACAATTATTTTAAATGTTGAGCTACATGTATGTTCAACATTAATCTGACAATCAATGTTGGTTGCTTTAGATATTTTGATGTTACAGTGCCATTATCCTGCATTGCTTGTTTCTGGCCCATCTGTGGATACTTGTATGCAAGACATTTTACTACTGATTACTACTGATTTGCGACTACATGTTGAATAGAGTCATGCTTTGATTTTAATTTCCTTTGTTCGTGTTAAAAAAAATCTGGCAAGTTGCTGGTCCTTGGAGTGTAGCCCCCATTCTTTATAAGGCTTTAAAATATAGATAGGACCCTGTGGCTCGTGTTTGCTACAGTTCCCTTGTGTTCTCAAATGGCCATCGTGTTTTATCACATTAATTACGGGTTAGAGACTGTTGTGAGTGTTTTGTTTTCAAATACACGTTTTCAAATACACGCACACGCTTACAATACAATGCACGAGAAATTTTCAATACTGCACGAAGCGAAGCTGAGTGCAGTATTGAAAATTTCGAGTTCATTGTATGGTAGGCAAGTGCGTGTATTTGAAAACAACAAGAACATAACAGTCTCTAACCCTTTTAATATTCAATTTGAGTTCACTGCTGGCGGTAGACTTACACTGAACAGTTTTTATGCGTTATTGGAATAACGCACTCTGTCACTTTGATGTCGCTACGTAACAGGAATTCACATGACCAGTTTTAACCAATGGCGCGTGGGGATTTAGACAGTGAACGATAGTTGAATATTTAACAATTATTCCATGAGCGCGGGTTGGATAGGAGATGATAGATAGCCAACGAGGCGCGTAGCGCCGAGTTGGCTATAATCATCTCATATCCAACAAGCGCGAGTGGAATAATTGTTTTATTAAGAATGCCCCCAAAATATAGAAAAATAGACTACAATAAAAAACAAAAAGGCCAAAAAAATCACGCATACGCTCGCCATTTTTTGTAGATCATGGTAATTATATAATGGCTCATATACCATGATGGCTAAGCCAATGAAAACTCTCGAATTGTATTATCCAATGATCCAGTTTTTAATAATAAGTAATACACGGCTTAGACTTCTTTAAGCTTATTTGTCAACTATATTGCCCCTTGCCCGCTTCAGTTCTTCTGTAAGGGTTGGTTAAGTTTGTTAAATGCAAGAATCACTATTATAAAGGCATTTGGCATTTGTACAGAACAATAGTTATCAGTATTGCGGAGTGAGCCTCAAAGGAATAATGCAGGCTGTCCATTTCCGTCTGCGATATACTTCTGCTGATATACAGTATAAAAAAGTATTGAACTCTGACAACTGCAAAATATGATCACTTGTATTACCTCTTCGCTTAGGACCCAATAGTTATCCGGATGGCAGCCAAAGTGACTCGTCCCATACAATTTTATACCCTCTGTTGGGTCGTACTGGCCCACCAACCAATGCCAGAACGCACTAATGTGCTCGTTCTTCACCCCTGGTGCGAAGCTTACAAAAACTTGAAACTTGAACTTGAAACTTGAACTCTGACAACTGCAAAATATGATCACTTGTATTACCTCTTCGCTTAGGACCCAATAGTTATGCGGATGGCAGCCAAAGTGACTCGTCCCATACAATTTTATACCCTCTGTTGGGTCGTACTGGCCCACCAACCAATGCCAGAACGCACTAATGTGCTCGTTCTTCACCCCTGGTGCGAAGCTTACACTACCAGGGAATTCTCGTCTCACCGCATCTAGGAGCGACTTTTTAGTGTCGAAGTCGCTTCCCTTCAACGAAATCAGTCGGCGATACAAAAAAAAAAACACTTATGACCAGTATGCCATAACAACTGCTTGGTTTGAGAGCAGGAAAAAAAAGAAAGGGTACTAATGTAGAGATCGATCGATTACGTTTTTCCATGGACTTTGTTATGAGTTCAACCTCGTTCCCAGGGTACTCTTCTCTCTCGAGAGGACCCTGGGAACGAGGTTACATAACGTTGTGCTGGCCACTCCCGCTTGACCACTTGATCCCCTTAGCCCCATTTCCCCGGGCCCATATTTTCCCCGAATTACTATTGATTTTGGCATCTGGAACCAGACTAGCCCTTTTCCAGGCCATTGTTTGCTATTCTGTGCCAATATATGTCTGGATTTATGAAAACGGTACTGAAGACCTCAAATCCCATAACCCTTATTTCGCCTCGATTTTTCTAAACTCGTCGGCCGCCTCCAAGCCATGTAAACGGGCAAAACATAGAATCAGTATGGCAATAAAAGGAAGGGAAACGGGTAAAAGAAAGGAAAATAGACTGACTTTCCTTTTCATTTTTATGTTGTTGTTCTTCATCTTCACTGGATTCACTTCCTAGTATGCAACTCTCATCATCACTCTCATCATCATGGCTTATTACCACAGTCATCTTCTATGTGATATGATGAATCGACAGCATAAGTGACATTTGTCGAGAGAGTGACATTTTCTATGTCAACATCTGAAGATGCCAATGATATAGGAGAGGCTCTATCATTCAAAGAAAAAAAGAATGAGTTACTGAACAATATTGTTCAGGTGAATTTGTTAACATATGCACACTTGAAAAGTATGTGTCTGAAACAAGCAAACTTCTTTGTCACAACCTGATTGCTATCATGAGAGTAACTGGCCGCATGTCATCAAGTAGTCAGTTGAACTTCAGCGGTTGCCGGCATGTTTCAAACCTGTGTCTGATTGGTTAAGATTGTATCTTACCACAAATTACCACCCTGCATGAGGTCATATAAAAACTGTACTACTACTGCAATAATTTTCAAAATGGAAGTCATGTGATTGCTTGATGTTACTCAAGAAGATTTGAAACACAATTAAATGAAAAGAAACAAGAGTAACTTTTATAATCAACTTAGCAATTTTACTACAATAATTAGAATTCCCCTAAGGCTCAGTGAATATTGTCAAGTAATCCACTACACATTCCACAATATTTGTTTCCCTTTCAGTGAATGACTGTTAAATATGGCAAAAATTTTAATAACACCAGATTAAAAAGATTGTAGAATGTTCCGCTGGCGGAATAAAGTAGCATATTTCCAGCAATCCATCCTAGGAAAAGTTCACATTTTATTTGTACTCCTTAAAGATTGCAACATCTCTGAATATAATTAATTGTATGCACATATCCAAGCAACAACAATGTACCTTGACTTTCCTGAAGCTAAATTTCCACTTCGAGAACCAAAACAAGGACCTTTATGTTGTTGAATTGGTGTTGAAGTAATGGGCTCTGCAACACGAAAACATTTTATGTTACTATTTTGTAAATGCGGAAGGATATCTATACGAAATAATTTATCTGTACGAAATAATTTACAGCTAACTATTTACAAGTCTAACCTGTCCGAGCTTTTTTGGCGTTGTTTACATCGTGTCTATCTCCACTTCTTTTTGCCCCACTTGAAAAGTAGTTTTTCAACCTTCAAAATAAAACAAAGATGTATGTATAAAGCTTATATTAAGATTAGAACCGCTGAGTACTGTATAATTTTTCGAACAGCAAACACAATCGATGAAACACTCACCTTTCTCTTCATCGAAGCTCCAACGTCAGCAAATGAGCAGCAAAGGAAGAATCTGTATTGAAGCTGCTGCTGCTTTTCAGCGTGTTCCACGTTGAAAGAATGTCTTTGGACAATCTTATTCGCTTGAATTGTGATTCCCACTTTTTCCTCCGAAGGAGAAGCTTGTCTGGGGAGAGAATCAGACGACCTGAGTTGGCCCTTCGTCCTCCCCGACTTCCGCCACTGGTGGATGACATCGAAATAACACCGCAGTTTCTACTGATCGGTGAAAATAACTGCGTCAAAATGAAGTTTAGTAAGTGTCCTTGAAATTACTAAAAGATCAGACAAGTTCGACGTCGGGATTGCTCAGGATTGAACAGATAGAGTTCGAGTCGACGGTAATGGCGGAAAATTTGAAAAAAGGTGTCCCACTCTTTTTCAAAGTTGTTGGTTCCCAGTGCGCATGCGCGAGTCGTGACCTAGCCCCTTTAACTTATCGTAACATTATTTATTTTCTTCTTTATCAAACAGAGAACACCAAGACAGTGCTGTTGAGCAGCGACAAGTGAGTTGAGGTTAGCTGCATTTATTTGATTGCGAATCTTGTTTTTCGAATGCTTGATCCCGGTAGTTCAATTTAACCAAAGTTTAATGAAAAACAGAAGACTTTCGATAAACTAGACAAGTACATGTGAACATAATTTTAATGACATTGTTCTATGTAATATCTCCTTTCTGTTAACTTTCACAGGTCATTGCTTGTACGACCTTCCTTCTGATATATTGGAGCATATTTTTCAATTCTTCAAAGTGCAAGATTGCCTAAACATTGTAGCACGTGTTTGCAGACGTTTTTATGCAATAGTGAATGATTTGCCCCATCCCTCCTCTTCACGTGACTTGAGAAATATATTTTTGCCCCATCCCTCCTCTCCCTTGGGAAAGAAATAAAAATTATAAACAGTGGACAGCTTTACAGTTCAAACATAATTTTCACAGAATAACTTGTAGAACATACTAATGTACTTTATGAGATTGTTTTAGTTCCTCAACTGCAGTGAAACATTTTAAAAGCCAAATTATTTCTTTTATGTCGGCTTATTTTACCTTGCTAACATGAAGAAAAACCATGTTCTAACCTAGAGGGTCTTGAGGTGACAGTTTATTTCTGTTTGTGTAGATCTGATAATTGAGAAAGTGAATGCTCAAAACAAAACATTCATTCATGCTATGAATGAATGAGGGAGTAGAGAGAGAGGGAGCTTTTCAATGATCCACTTGACTTGAGAAAAAATTAAGAAACACATATTTATGCCCCAATCTTCCTAGTTACTGGAAAATACGAAGGTCGCATTGAGGAGGTGGTATCATGGCATCGGTGTGTAACCCTAAATATATACTCTTGCTAAACTGGGACTTAACACAAAATCAGCCTTTGCTGAACACTATCTTCCAAAATCTGCCTATGTTATCATACAGAAGAGGTAAAGTTAAAGCTAAGCTATGAAGGCTTCATCCATTTACAGTTAAATCATGCAGGGAGTCCATGCAGGCCTGTCACTTATCTTTATCCACTGTTGAGCTATTCCAGACAGGCCCCGTCCCGATGTGAAACCACACAGTTACATATGTTCTCTACACAATTCCCAAATGTACTACACAAAAATCATATTTGCGCACACTACGCAAACACATCTTGGACTTTTTTTTCAAGGCAAGAAATAAAACATTTAGTACACATGCTTAAGTGCATATCTTAAGGTTTCAAAGCCTGACATGAAAATTATACACAAATAAAGCCTTCAAAACAAACACAACCGAGCTTCATAAAAGAGCGCATCGGTAACACACTGCTGTGATTGGTTCTCCTCCAGTTAGAATGAGCCAATGATAACACGCATTTTTCGATCCTCACTAATCGCTCTTACACATACAAAAGGGTCACGCATCACAACCTATGCAGAAATAGAACTAAGAACTTGCTCTACTATTCCCTACACACATTACTGTTGTCAGTAAATGGCAACTGAAGAGATTTGTACAGAATCGAAACCGCCGGTCTTGCCGGGGACCATACAAATATTATCAAACAACATCAATAATGACAGACAACATCCTACAGAAGTATCTCTTGCCATCGGCAGGATACGGTAATGAAAACGACGACATCGAAATGCCCAAAACACCAGAGGGAATACCTGCAATAACTGCAGTGAAACATTTTAAAAGCCAAATTATTTTTTGTCTGTGAGCTTATTTTACCTTGCTAACATGAAGAAAAACCATGTTCTAACCTAGAGGGTTTTGAGGTGACAGTTTATTTCTGTTTGTGTAGATCTGATAATTGAGAAAGTGAATGCTCGAAACAAATTAAATTTAAGGCGCAAGTATTTTTCCCTCATTCATGCTATGAATGAATGAGGGAGTAGAGAGAGAGGGAGCTTTTTAATGATCCACTTGACTTGAGAAAAAAATAAGAAACACATATTTACATGTATGCCCCAATCTTCCTAGTTACTGGAAAATACGAAGGTTGCATTGAGGAGGTGGTATCACTGGCAATGTTCACATTAAAAATGGCAGCCAGCATCACATTGCCACTTTTTTTGATGCACACTTTCAACAAGACAAGTGTATGATCCAAGTACATTAAGTAATAGACTTCTGAACATTCATATCAATTAATTGTCCAGGGTTTGCAATGCATTCCGGGGATTGTATTTTGTTAACAGTTAAACTGGTTGCTTATTAATTGTATGTCACCTGAGTTACTCCCTTCCTTTGAATCATGTCAAAACAAACAAGCTTTACTTGTCACTGCAGGCACCTACTGGAATACAGTTGGCATTCCAACAAAAAGCAAATGCACAAAAGCAAATCTTGCCATTTGTCACAACATACCACCCACTGGTGTGTAACCTTAAAAATATACTCTTGCTAAACTGCAACTTAATACAAAATGAGCCTTTGCTGAACACTATCTTCCAAAATCCGCCTATCTTATCATACAGAAGAGGTAAATCTCTTACAGACATGCTCGTTAAAGCTAAGCTATGAAGCCTTTATTCATTTACAGTTAAATCATGCGGGGAGTCCGTGCAGGCCTGTCACTTATCTTTATCCACTGTTAATTTTTGAAATGCCACCACAATTTAAATTTACATTTTCCCTAGCAAAACTCATTTAACAGAGTAATATTCTGAAATTGATGTCAAGCATAAAAAAAAAACATTATGCCGTTTACCGAATGGGCATGTGTCAATGTTAAGGACAAAAGGTTGGTTATCTCATACACACGGCTCCTTTCTACTATTGCCATCATTGCAAGAAGAACTTTTCCGCTTTTTAGCATTCAGACATATTCTTCTTTCAGGCAAGTTCCATTTAGTTATTTTGTCTTACAGTACTTCTAGAGTTCATTTACTTATGGTGTAAGGGGGAATGTGTATCCCAGACTGTCCGTCGACGCTCAGCTGTGGTTTTCAACCAAAGAGCCGATATTTTAACACAACATCTCCAGGTGGTCTTAGAGCCTGTCCCTTTTGCCATATATTGGGGCCATAGGGATTTTTGGAGGGCCCACAATAGTTTTGTTTCTGCGGATGACATTCACTTAAATAGTAAGGGGCAACATAAGATATATCGCAGCCTTCGGGGAACAGTACTCAAATCTCTTTGAGGTTTTACTAGTGATGGCAACCAGTAATTTTCTTTTGTTACTATTCATTTCGATCAAATGTTATGCAGTGAGGTTAATTTGTGGACCAAGCCCAATCCTGTTTGTGTCAGCCTTTGATGTTTTATTCTAGTCGTTGCGGCTTATTTGCACACGGCACTGGCCTAGTTGTCAGCCTTTGATTTTACTGTTTAGTCGTTGCAGCTTATTTGCGCACAACACTGGCTGCATGTCAGCCTTTGATTTTACTGTTTAGCCTTGCGGCTCATCTGTGCATGACACTGGCTATACACTGTTTTAGTTGTTAGGTTCTGATAGGACTCAGAATATTATGGGTTTGTTTTGATGTCACTTTGGCACTTTCTTTTACAATTTTTTTTTTTCGCCATCAGATGCCATACAAGTAAGTGTACAATCCTAACTTCTTAATTAGGGTGTGCCCTATTCACTAAGAATCCTGTGCTGGCACTATATTTATACTTTCTCCTGGACTTTGGCCTTTCACACACTCTATCTTGTCTAGATAGTTTTCCTACATTGCCATCGCATTTTTCCGGTACTGGCCCTCAAAGCAATCTTAATTTAGACACTGATAGTCTCAGGAAGTTGACTGAGGCCCAAGAAGTGTTTTACACCCACCAATTAATCGAAATCCAAAGGCAGAGTGCTTCAGATTTCACCAAAGAAACAGCAGAATCAGTTACTACAACACCTCCACAGAACCTAATGACAGTGGACGTGCAAGCTCTGTCCACAACTATATCTCTCGCTGTCACCCAAGTGGTCCAGCAGGTACTGGGACAGGTCAACAAACCACCAACTCTGGTTGCTACAGAGAAAAAGCTGGTAGATGAGTCGGTACAGGATGAGTTTCCATTCTCATCAACAGTTTTTTTCATTGGGAAAATCCTGATTTACCCATATTAATACCTTCATTGGCCCTTTCATCTCTTATCTCCAAACACGGAAATTAGCATCCTTGACCATTAAATCTTATCTGTCCGCCATCAGTTACGTGCACAAATTAAAAGGTTTACGCGATCTTACACAGGTATTTTTAATCAACAAGTTATTGACAGCCCTAAGTCAACAGGGTTCTTTTGATATCTGCTACCAAGTTTGTGGCCCTTGTTACACAAGCTGGTCGGTTCACTAGGTCATACTGCATCATCAGCCTTTCAACATACTCTTTATTCTGCTATGTTCTTACTTGCCTTTCACGGCTTCTTTAGGATTGGTGCGCTAGCGGCCAAGAGCACGAATTCTGGCAGCGCTGAAGTTTAATACAATCAACTCCGCTTTCTCACTCAGAAAGGAAACATTCAGACAATAAAAATAACAATCACAAAGTTCAAAGACAATACCACAAACCGTCCATTCAATATCTTGATCAAACGGGAGCTTTCCTCACCATTTTGCCCTGTTCAGGCTATGCTCAAGTTTTGCAAAAACAGAGCCCACCAGCCCGGGCCACTTCTTTGCCATACCGACATGAGCGCAATCACAGTTAGCCAGCTCAATACAGAATTACATAGCTGCTTGATATTTTGCGGTCTAGATACGAGCAGATATAAGGGTCATAGCTTTTGAATTGGCGCCGCTTGTCACCCGGCCAACAAAGGTTTTTCTGCTGCCCAAATTCGAGCTCTTGGCCATTGGAAATCCGATGCGTTTAAAGTTTGTTATCAGGTAAGACACCTTGCATGCAAATTGACTGTTAGTTTTGATTTGGTCAATATGGAGGGTCAGGTACAGTATTGTGCACAAGTCATGCAAACACATTTCACTGAAATTCGCAGCTTTTCTGGGCTTTTCAACGATAAAATGAATTTTCGATGAAAGTAAATTTTCGATGAAAAGTCATGTAAATTCACGACGCTTAGTTTCCAACTACGCAAATTTTTAAAGGATAATTCGCTCGGAACAAAAATTGACTTCCACTTTTCAAGCAAAAATTCTCTCCATTCAATAAATAACTTTGAGCATTTGAGCAAAATTTCGCTCAGTTTGCCGTGTTTGAACATTATGAAGCATTTTCTGGACGATAATTCGACAAGTTTGAATTTGCCGCGATGATTCTTTTCTGCTGTCATTTCAATTGTCTCCACAATGATTAAGCTTTACAACAATTTCTTGACCATTCACATAACAGTTCTACTGTATTAGACTCACCTGGATATACTTCAAAGGTTCCTATTACTGTTTGGTTCATGTTAAAAGGATCGCAGCTCTTACACAAATATTCTTCATTCTTTTCTTGTCTCACATTTGTAGGCCACTAAGGCCTCACGCTGACACACGCCATGTTTTTGAAACCCGGACTCTGTGCACCTTGTTTTTATCACCATAGCAACAGCTGATGTTCAATAGTGCTAGCGTGCATTATGCAATCATTCCAGTCAAGTTGAAACTCTTGAGTTAATCATGCCAAAAGTTTCCAATTACATGCGAACACAAATTGAGCTTCTTTACAAGCAAAATGTCCAACCAGCTGGGATATTTAAATTGTTGAAAGGTGAAGGTTTATATGTCAGCTTTGCCAGTGTAACTCAAATTATCAAAAAGCTTTGACTCACCGGCTCAGTACCAACTCTACCACGTTCTGGAAGACCCACCAAGCCATCTGTAGAAGCAAATGCTTTTATAGATCAGCAAATGCGAAGCAATGAT
>OZ026598.1:26576696-26591696 GCA_964020085.1 Micromussa lordhowensis
ATCGTTTTCCCCTCTAATACCGGAACGCGTAAAAAGCGAGGTGTGTTCTCGGCCTTCACAAGTGTCACCGGGTTAACCGTCGCGATTAACCCCTACGATTAACCATTCTGGTAAAACATTTCGGTTCCAAACTGCTTCGTGTCATTCGAATTATAGCTTTTTCCGCTTGATAGGAATTACGAAAAACCATTTAACATTGTCTGGGATCAAGAACTAGCAATAGAGAGCTTTGTGAGAAGGTTTATATGGTTAACCGTTCAATTGAAATAGAAAGGGTAGTTAAGTTTTAACTTATTGTCTCCATTAAACGGTTAACCATATTTCAAGCGTCAAACTCGACTATTTTGCCACCAAATTGCTTCCATCTTGCATTTCAAATAATTAGAAGTGAGAAATTTTTATACCTTTTGCCAATAGGAATGAACAGGAAAGATTAACTTGCAAAACGCTGACTTTCAAATGGTTAACCGTTGTGGTTAACCGTCATGGTTATTCGTGCACGTTAACTAAACACATAAAACCCGGAAGTTGTCGTGTCGCGTGCAATGGTGATATATTTGATTCTTGTACATGGATAAGCATTTCATTGGGTTTAAGTCTATTTATTTAACACTACTCCGCAAAAAAACACAAAGATCTGCTACTTTGCAAATTGATAATCCTGCGAAATGTCTTAAATAATAGGCACGAGCTTTAACCTTCCTTAAATGCCATTTTGCTTAAAGCAAGTCGCAAGTTTCGTTTTGCTGCAGGCGGTTACGAGTTATATTCCACGAATGTCTGCACCAAGCCTTAATCTTCATTAAGGCAGAAACGTTCTGTCCAATTTCCAGAAACAAAGTGTACGTCATTCACCCGAAATCAAATTCTAAAATATCGTGACGCTGTGACAATCGCTGGCGTTACCTTCATTGGGAAATTCCTCGCATATCTCTTTCAGACAATCCCGGCCAAAAGTAGTTGGGACACTTGAGCTGTATCACGTATCCCCCATCCCCCCTAATCAATGTTGGGAAATATCGCGTTTTTTCCAGCAAAAAGGGAAAAAATCACCTGATTATCAACATTGAAAGTGGGGGGAGGGGAGAACTTACTTCG
Source organism: Micromussa lordhowensis (assembly GCA_964020085.1). Classification (NCBI taxonomy): domain Eukaryota; kingdom Metazoa; phylum Cnidaria; class Anthozoa; order Scleractinia; family Lobophylliidae; genus Micromussa; species Micromussa lordhowensis. The sequence goes on from OZ026598.1 coordinate 26,577,795, forward strand.
TGTCCCAACTCTTTTGTCTGGGATTGTCTGAAACAAGAATTTAAAGAATGTCACACCATTCCCTCTAGCAAAGGTTGGAAATGAGGGGAGTTGTACCGTCTCGCGTGTACAGCTAACGAGAGCTACTAGAGAGAAACAGCATGCAATGGCAAGTTTTACCTGGGTAGGCATTAGGAAACGTAAAGTCATCTTTCTAAGTGACCTTCTACGGCAGGCGATTGATAAGTCCGCGCCACGACCTTCTGTTGCCTGTCAAGGGGCAAACGACCCACTTGCTCGCCCGTAAAATCCAACTTTGCACAAGATATTGTGTTTGAAAAGGATGTTTCTATTTTCTGGACTGAAAAGGATGAGCTTGTCTACGTCTTATGAGGGCTGGTTGATTCGCGCGAAACAGAAATGATGCAAATTCAGTTAAAACAGTCGGTACCGAGCAAGTGGATATTTTCTCCTTGTCCTCGCTGTTTCGCGGAGTTTCATTCTGGATAGCAATAAAACGTTGCTTCTACCTAAACACGATTGAATTATGCATGTCTTTGATCGTTTTCCCCTCTAATACCGGAACGCGTAAAAAGCGAGGTGTGTTCTCGGCCTTCACAAGTGTCACCGGGTTAACCGTCGCGATTAACCCCTACGATTAACCATTCTGGTAAAACATTTCGGTTCCAAACTGCTTCGTGTCATTCGAATTATAGCTTTTTCCGCTTGATAGGAATTACGAAAAACCATTTAACATTGTCTGGGATCAAGAACTAGCAATAGAGAGCTTTGTGAGAAGGTTTATATGGTTAACCGTTCAATTGAAATAGAAAGGGTAGTTAAGTTTTAACTTATTGTCTCCATTAAACGGTTAACCATATTTCAAGCGTCAAACTCGACTATTTTGCCACCAAATTGCTTCCATCTTGCATTTCAAATAATTAGAAGTGAGAAATTTTTATACCTTTTGCCAATAGGAATGAACAGGAAAGATTAACTTGCAAAACGCTGACTTTCAAATGGTTAACCGTTGTGGTTAACCGTCATGGTTATTCGTGCACGTTAACTAAACACATAAAACCCGGAAGTTGTCGTGTCGCGTGCAATGGTGATATATTTGATTCTTGTACATGGATAAGCATTTCATTGGGTTTAAGTCTATTTATTTAACACTACTCCGCAAAAAAACACAAAGATCTGCTACTTTGCAAATTGATAATCCTGCGAAATGTCTTAAATAATAGGCACGAGCTTTAACCTTCCTTAAATGCCATTTTGCTTAAAGCAAGTCGCAAGTTTCGTTTTGCTGCAGGCGGTTACGAGTTATATTCCACGAATGTCTGCACCAAGCCTTAATCTTCATTAAGGCAGAAACGTTCTGTCCAATTTCCAGAAACAAAGTGTACGTCATTCACCCGAAATCAAATTCTAAAATATCGTGACGCTGTGACAATCGCTGGCGTTACCTTCATTGGGAAATTCCTCGCATATCTCTTTCAGACAATCCCGGCCAAAAGTAGTTGGGACACTTGAGCTGTATCACGTATCCCCCATCCCCCCTAATCAATGTTGGGAAATATCGCGTTTTTTCCAGCAAAAAGGGAAAAAATCACCTGATTATCAACATTGAAAGTGGGGGGAGGGGAGAACTTACTTCGTGTCCCAACTCTTTTGTCTGGGATTGTAGCTTTGATCTTTGTATCTTTATGTCAACTCAAAAATTTAGATATGTAGATGCAATTGGGGCACCTAGCCATACAGTGGAGTTACTTGATCTAAAACCCCAGATATATCTAGCTTAATAAAGAAGCTGATTATGCTGATACTGTACACTTTATAGAGGTTGAATAGCAACTTCACCTTAATTTATAAATAATCTTAATTTAATAAGGTAGCTAGGAATGTGCGAAAAAAGGTCACTTACTTCAAGATCTAGTTGTCTTTGTATGTTTTGTGAAGCTTACTAAACATCAAACTGAATTCCAAACCTCAAAACTGTTCCAAATGGACATGGATTGCACCCAAACTACACATAAGATACAAACACCACTAGATCTTGAAGTAAGTGACCTTCTGCACATTCTTGGCTTATAGCATATCTAGGACTAGTAGTTTCCATTGGAAAGTGAAGTGCTGTGTGTGAAGTTTAGGTGACTGGAAAAAGTGGCTTTCTATACAAAACAAGATTTTCTCTTCCACATCGATACTACGTTGATGGTCAAAGTTCTTTGGAATCAAAAGAGTTTCGATTTTGATTACTTAAAATCAAGACAAATGTGTTGATATACATACTTAGTATAATTACTCAGATGATTATAGACTATATACACGCTCTCATTGGCCAAGAATGGCATCATATTCCACTACAATCACCTCCGGTGAGGTGATTATAGCGGGAGGACAAATTTTCAAAATGGCCACCTCAATGGCATTAATGAAAGAAAATGCCATTCCGATGAATACCAAACATGCCACAAAGTTCAAATGACACTCTTGAAAGGTAAGATGTGAAAATTGTGCTAAATGCAACTAAGAAACTATTTAAATTCCAGTGAAAATTTTGTTTATATCGACATGCAAGAATAAATCAAAACAACAATTAAATTTTCGCAACACTTTATTTACCAGAATGGCTTCAACAACAAACTGAATTTAACACTGGGTTTGAGTCAATCAATGTCAACGAGATGAATAAATGTTTGTTAAAGTTTCACGTCTCAGTCAGGAGGGAAGACGGGACTTTTTACAAGAGAAATAGTCTGTTGTCTGTCTGAGTGGCTCTTGATCGCAATCCGAAGTCACCGCCTTACAACAAAAATTTTCCATCTGCAATAACTACTTTTTCGGCAAAGCCAATAAGACCCTGAATTCCTACTAAAGCAGCTCATCAACGAGGGCAAATAGCAGGAACAGTTCACAAAAATCCATTAACCAGTGAAATAATCCAGAAATTGTACTATGCCAATGCTGACATGCATGATCCTTGAGCCTTACTCCAAACAGTCTGGTTTGTCTCCACTTATTTTGGCAAGAGGCGAAGGGAAAACCAAAGTTCACTGAAGAAGGCGATGCTTCATTTTGTCCCAGCTGCCAATCTCAGGTAAACTAAGGAATGAGGCAGAATAAAAATGGCCAAAAAAAATAAAAATCTACTTTAGTCTTTGAATTTCTTTCTTTTACATAAGCTCATGTATTCTTGAACAGCTGAAATTCTAGAATGAGTCATGTGACCGTGGCTTATGGTGGTATTGTGGCGCCATTTTGCTTCTGTATGTTTATATATACAGTAAACGCACTCCAAAAAACCTCAAAACATGTCATTCATTGGTTCATAAATGCCAAATTGATTGGCAAATTTTGGAAACTATCGTCAAAAGTAAACTGTGCTAGTTTTTCAATGTGGGACCACAGTGTTTGCAGATTACGGTTGTTCTTTAGCGTTAAATATAATAGAAATCCAAAATCCCCAATTGGATCCTAGTTTCTGGTTGAAAGTTTTTGATTTTTAACTGAGAAAGAGGCCCTCGTGGCTACACAAAAGTGTTGCATTTCTCTGACTTAATGCTACTAGCTTACTATGTTGTCTGCCATTTTTAAAGTGCACAGTTGTATTTTAAGAGAGTGGAACCTAGGCATTTCTCTTGCTGCTATAGCAATGTAGCCTTTTCCAAGATGGCAGACAAACTTATTGTGGAGTGTATAGCAGAAAATGAGTGAGTTCTCGCTGTAAAATTTGAATTAATAAAAAAATCAGTTTGAAAATTCAGTCAAATTAAAACATTTGTTTTCTGAATCGATGTATTTAGTCCCTACGAGTTTCATTTTGTGTCTTACAAGGGAATGAAATCAGAGGATTGTCACCGTCTGAGAGGTGTATGCAAACGTAAATTGTAACCGCTTTTCAGGAAACTGCGCATTATTTTGAGCTCTAATGACTTAGATTATGTTGCTGTTCTAAATTAGTCTTACAGTTTTGCCGCAATTTTTAGATCAGTAGAGTTAGGTGTTGTGTAAAAGTTGCTTTGTGCATTTCCAATCAAGTTTGTTCTGGTCAGCACTTCAGATTAGCTTTTTCAGTCCAGTTATATAGTTCACCACCACTAGATCCCATGGGTCACAAACGATTTCTAGAGTCTGGGAATTTGGGAAAAGTTTCGCTCTCATTTATAGCGGATTTTTTAACTGTGACTTTGCCCGCGTGGCTGCAAGGAACAGTGAGGACAATGAAAACGGAAAAGTGATATATGACAAAGGCACTCTCTCACAGAAATTTCTGAGTATGTTTGGTGAAAACAAAGAAGCCTTCGCTATCTCCCAGAAAACGTTTGATAAAAGGGTGCCTGCACTTCTAAAAATAAATCAACAAATGGCAGCGCGAAGACAAGTCCAAATACTTGGATCACTTCAATTATATGGCATGGAACTCTCTATCAGCTCTCAAAAAGGGATTACATTCAATCTCCAATTGCAAAGAATGTCACATTAATCATATTGCTTTCCAGTCGCTATTTCCTCTTAGAACAAACTGACTGAAAGGTGATGACCCAGTATCTGTAACTGTGAAGGAAGCAGCAAATTTAAGAATGTCATCTAAGGCTGTAAATCCCTCCACTACTTCAGTCAAGGACACTGCCAAGAACATTTTTTTAAAAATCAACCAGCCATTTAAGAACCTCTCCAACATGGATCTTGCAGAAGCCTTGGCAGAAGTACCTGAAATTGGGCTTACAAAGTCAAAAAGAGAGAAGAGAGGCTACAAGGCATATGAAAAATAAAACTGAGGAGCAGTGGTCAAAAGTTGACTGTGACAGTATGCTTGGCACAAGGCAGTCTTTCAGGCAGAGGGACTGGCAAAGAAAATCCCTCTACTTTGAGTCCACTGAGGCAAAGACCTGGTCCACCAAGAGGAAGGTGCTCGAGGAAGCAGGTCTGCGGAAGGAGAAAGGCCACTCTCCAGATCCAGCTTCAGTCACCTTTGATAAGGAAGGCCTCCTGCAAGAAGTAAATTCAATGACAAAAGGTGAAAAGGTAAGAATAAATTGTAGAGGTAAGACTAATATGATACATCCAATCAGTTGCTGCAGATCTAGGGATCAGGCTCAGAAACCTCTCCCCTCCTCCCCCTCACAATTTTCTTTTCAAAAACCCTGTAGAAGAATCTTTGCCAGGAAACAGAGAGCAAATATTTTAATCTAATTACAATTAATGATTATTTATGTTTTGTTACTTTTTTTCAGATTTAGTTTCTGAACTGTCTAGAAAATATGGGGCAGCAGAGAAAACCAAGGTGGGGAACATGGTGGTCAAGGAGTTCCTTTTTAAGAGTGGAGTGGATCTCAATAAATTTAGAACCACAAGAAAAAATGCTGAGCCAGCACCGCAGAGGCGGCTGAATCGAATATATGGTGGGCAGATCACAACACACGTTCCTCGGACTACTGCTGCCATATGGGAGACTCTGTAGTCTAAAATTATGAATGAGGAGTACTGTTAATGTTACACCCTGATGGCACATTAAAGGAAGAATATTTTATGGTACGTGGGAGGAAAATACCCTTGCTGAAGATCAGGAAAATCATTTTTGAGGAGGGTCTTGTCAGAGACCATTCAGAAGGTCACTACAATGCTATGGCAACCAAAAAAATTAAAAGTCGCTTAAGGGAGCTCGGAGAGTTGAAAGCTGCAGACACCACAAGAGAAGAGTTATTAGCACGCTTTAAGTTCCATGAAAGAACACGACATATCATGATCTGGTCTGACCACTCTAGTACAATGAATCATGGCCACATTCTCCTGACAGCAAATGCCATTTATGACCCCGCATTCTACTTCACCTCAGCAGAACTCCATGGAAAGGATGTACAACTGAAACTGGGGAACAGATTGGAGGTGGCTATGGGTGCTGTGGATGCACAGGAGCATCAGCCAACTACATCAATCATGTGGGGTCACTAAGAGCAACACTCATAACTATAGAAGAAAGAAGGAAAAAAGTGCTAAAAGAGCCAGGCTGGGAGAGAAGGAAGGAATGGTGGTGTACATCCCTTCAAGAACATGAGCAAAGACCTGGTAAGGGAGTGCAAAGGGCACCACCAACCCACTGATGGTTTGCTGAAACCTGCTTTAGAAGCTCAGTTGAAAGAGGAACTTAACGGCATTCAACGAGTTCCAGCTCTCAGTTTCCCTGCACAGATGACATCCATGAAAGAGCTGAACTTAGGAAGCTATGAAGTGGCTCCAGTAGAACCCCTTCATGACCTCGATGAACACAAACATTTTGGTGGCACGCAAATGAAGAGAGCAAAGAGATCCTATTTCATGACAGCAAAGGGCAGCCTGATTTCTAGCAGAAGGGCCACCCATGCATCACTTTCGCTCCTCCTCCCTTGAAACTGAAAAGGTTTACCTAAAAGAGAAGTGGGATGAATGCCTTGCCCAATCTTATTTCACTTTGCCAATCAGAAAGGTGAAAGTTTATGACGTGGATGGTGACATAGAATCAGAAGAATGCTACAGGGTTTTTATCAGTGAGCCAATGGCTGGAGGTAATCAAAATGAAGATGAGTACCCTGGTTAGCAAGCGTTTCCGTGGGGTCGGGGAGCAAAGAAAGACAGAAGAACAGGATTTTTGGTGTTTTGTCCACGCAAAAAATGGGGTGAGAGTCACTTTGCCCGAGCAAAAAATGAGTGAGAGCCAAAAGGAGATAGAGGTGGAAGGAAGGAAACACTTGCAGACAAATCCCTGGATTTTCAAAACCACAGTTCGCCAGCAAACAGAGCTTGTGATTGGCTGAGCTAGGCGAACATTGACACGTGTCTAAGAAAGGTCTTAAACTTCTGATATGAGAGCTAGAATCCAACATGGCGGAAGGGGAAGACACATTCAAAGCCTGTTTACGAAAAGCTGTAACTTTTCTCGCTGAACGAGGATTCAGTCGTGAACTTCGACAAGAACAAAAGTTTTCTGAAAAACAGCTCTTTACATGAGGAGATGTACTACAGGATTTGGCAAAAGTATGATTTTTTAAACTTTTAGCAATTGAGAGAAGACAGTTTTGTACTCGTCATCTGTCCTCTGAAAAGTAGTGTGAAAGATCAGATCAAGGAGGCCTCTTCAATGGGGCTTTCAGCTGGCTTGTCGTCTGACTGCCTACAAACAGACATTGAGAGTGGAAAGTACTGTCTCCTTTTCGCTTCTGCGGAAGAAGCACTTAACAAAAGCTTCCTTGAATCCCTCAAGAGGGAAGGCAACTAGCTTCACGACAATCTCGCTGCTATTGTGGTAGATGAGTCCCACACCATGAGGATCCTCATATGACTTTTTTTGGCGCCCAGCGGGATTCCTTAGTTGCTACGGATGCTCCGTTTTCAAAAGATGACTGACAAATTTCCTACTGTGAGAATTTATGGTAATTACTCACGTAATAAAAGGATGTAATTAGATGAGGTGTCAACCTTGTAAACTCAACTAAAATATGTGACAGTGAACAGAGACTCGTTTAATTAAAGTAAGGCTAAATTGGGACAATGCACGAACGAAACATTACCCTGATTCCACAGGTTTATTTGATTTTTTCCCATAAAAGGAGAACGAAATAAGATACAATTTACTACGCTTATGATCACAAAGAAATAAAGCTGTTGCTTGATGACTATATTTCCCTTTTTGAGCTAGAGTTGAACATGTTTTAGGGAAATTTGCGTGGAATTTGGAACCATGAACGGTCACGGAAAGTATATCCCGTGAATTAGAGATACCGTATGCATGGCCTCTCACGTTTGCTCCATATATCATTTTCATCCCTTTCAAACTGGCAATTTCTTAGGCTAAGCAAGGTTTCGCTGCTTGAAGCCGGAATATTTGTACTGTTAGACTTCTCACACAAGAACATGAAATCACAGGGTTATGGGTGAGCCCGCTTTTTTTGGTATGCGGTTCCCCATTTTTTGTACATGTAGAGCACCATGAACAACCTTGAATAATAAGTAACCTGAAAAATACCTTTTACTTCTGTACAACCGAGTAAAACTTCAACCAATTCTATAATGGAGTTAGAAATTTGCTTTGTGTGGTATATTTTTAACTATGTGGTGCCAAATTTGAAAACATATATGGGGTGCTTCAGCCTGCAAGTCATTTGTCGGAGGATGAGCAACTATGGAGACCACAAGCGATGGCGATGCAAATGATCTGTGTGTGCACCGAGTATTTTCCCCATTGCTGGACGCAAAGAAGACATGGTATGCACTAAATTTTAGTCTGTGTTGCGGTAGGTCGTCAATGTTTGGTTCTACAGAGTCTGCCAAGTTATTTTGTGATGAATATAAGCACTTACATTGTGATGAGATATTCGGAGAAACTGGAGCTCCAGCATCCTTGAGTTGGTTCTCCTCTGATGGTCGGCGCACCGAGAAAGTGCAAGTCAGTACAAACTTTGGCCTTCTGCTTGGAATCCTGCGACAGAAATCTCTCCGCAAAGTCCCTTTTCTCAAGACAGACCAATTTAAAGCGCTGGTTGTGTCAATAAATTCATCCGCCCTCGTAAGCCTGGCAATTGTGCCAAAATAAGAAAGCCCGGCAATTCAGCCAGGCCCAAGTATGAGGGTATTAAAGAGAGAAAAAGCCAGGGGGCAAGACCTCGCCCCCAGTACAAGAAAAGGAAAATTCTTGAGACTGCTTCCGAGCTCAAATCAGAAATCGACAACCTGTGCAACTCGAATGGTCAGTCTCTGAGTACTGTGCTTGGAGAATGCTGTCGCACCACAGGGAAAGATGGCATCCAAGCTCGCGATATTTTCATGTCAGTGATTGATTCCATGGTAAAGGAAAAAGGCATCCGTGTGGCATTTTCCAAGCTGATTTCTGAGGAGGCTTGGAACAAACGACTAGAGTCCATGAGAGTTCCTGATTGGAATTATCTACTACTAAAACTGAAGGCGAGAATTTCTGACCGTGGCTGGCAGGACCTGACGAACCTCATACCGTTAGGAAGGACAGGGGTAAGTTGAATTAGTCTTACTGACTCTCCTTTTTTTGTGTAAAATTTTTCATTTCTTGCATATTTACACCATATTTTCAAGGGGTTTCTAAATCGGGGATCAGATTGAGTGCTAAGGATTCATCCCATGATGAAATGAAAACTGATTGTTTCCTACTTTTCTTATCGGCATTTACTTGACTTAAATTTTTTAAACAGTTTCGTAATTTTCGCTCTTTAAAATATCCAAATAATACTTTAATGTTGTCAAATTGTTCAAAATCCACAGAGGAAGACTGATGTGGCCATCATACCACTGAAGAATAACATCGCCGCACTAAGGAACGGTATTTTTGAGGTAACCAGAACCCTGTTGGTTTAGAGAGTCTTCCATCTGGGAAACCAGGATTTGAAGTTGTCATTTGGGCCATTAGAGAAACGTGTCTTCACAGTTCTTTCCCAGATGAGGTTACCTTTAATCTGAAGATTGACGGACGCCCATTCTGTGGTAAGTAGATTAATCTGAAAGTTCTTGTCACATCAGTTTTCAGATTATGGTAATGCTCCCTAATACACATTTTGCTGAAAACGTAAAACTTATTAACAGAAAGTCCATGCAAGCACAAAAACTTAAAAGTATAAACCTGTTTTGTTATTATTTAATTATAATGATAATGGTAACAGTTTTAAGTTCCCCCAGGTGCTTTTGACAATATTTCTTTGAAGTAGCATTATTGGAATATTTATTTTCTACCACAAGCCTTCACAATATGCTGGTCAGATATTTGTTAGTAATTTCATACTGATATTTAGGAAAAGACCAAGTGGCAACAGGCATGGTTCCCTTAGATGCAAGTCATCTTTTGTCACAAAGTGCCAAGTAGGTTAAATTATTTAATAGAAGGCACTTCATTGCGATTATATGCTGATGACACAACTGCTTATGCGTCAGATATATCTCCTGTTGTTTTAGAATACACTATTAACTCAGATCTTTAAGTAGTGTGTAAATGGCTCCAGCATAATTACTTACAAATCAATGCAACAAAGACCCAAGCCATGGCCATTGGCCCAGTAAATTATAGATATACTATTAATCTGCAAGATAATAATATAGAGCTGACTGATGAAGATTCTTGGTGTCACTTTAGACGAAAGAATAACATTTAAGCCTTATATACAAGAACAACTCAAGAAGGTATGTGCTAAGGCAGCTGCCCTGCGCAAACTGTGTAGGTTTATACCACAAGATGTTATGATTCGCCTTTACAAAGCATATCTACTACCTCATCTAGAGTATTGTAGCCCACCCCTGTTAGGAATAAGAATTGACTCAAAAACAAGTTAGAGGACACTAATTACTATATCCTAAGGACTTTTCATACCTCATTAATATTCATTAGCCCTCGTGCGTATAAAATAAGCATGAGTTAATTATTCATAGTTGTCAGTTTTGCCTAACTTTGGTTGGAACCGTGTCAAGATGACCGAACCGGAGCGTCCGTCTAACGTGAACGACCCGTCGAGCGCTCAGCGAGTTTTGCAACCTCTTCAAGGTTCTGTTCAGCAAACCACTCCGCCGTCTTCGTCTTTATCTCAGGCTGGCGCCGGTACAACATCGGGAACAACTGCGAGCGGTGAAAATGTGCTCCAAAGTTCTTCACTGGGAAACGCCGCGGGGATGAATGTGCCGGATAACTCGTCGGTGAGCCTTGAGGTATATGTCCGCTGCAATGTTTTCCGTTTTAGTTTCGTATTTTATAGCTGGGGTTCGTCGGTATTTTTTTGGTTGCATCACGTTGCATTTTTTTGTTTATGTTTCTTTCCGGTTTCTCGGGAGCCGGTTTTAATTTTCGTGCTTCAAGCACATGATTGTTAATTTATTCCTTTGGACTCGCCGCGGTTCGGTTCCTCAAATGTTGGGGGATAGGTTGTTGTTTTATATTGTGTTTTTTCTGCTGTTGCTCTCGTTTATACTTATGAATTAGGGTTTGCAATATTTGGGAGCTGTTTCTTATTTTTTGTTCGGGACGGGAAAAATTAGCTATGCCATTGACACCTTTTTTCTTACTTGCCCCTTGGGAAGGGCGCGGGGCGTGTGGTCTCGGCCAGGGTTTGTTTCTGTTCTGAGCCACGAGGTGGCGTCAAAGGGAAATAATAATGGATAATTATTAAAAAAAATGGTTAGGAGCGATTGTGCAGCATGTCTGCTCTGAGCCATGAGGTGGCGTAATAAAGGAATAAACGGTCGAGGACCGATTGAGCAGCGTGTTTGCTCTGAGCCACGAGGTGGCGTGAAAAAAAAAAAGGAAGGAAAATGGTCAAGGACCGATTGAGCAGTGTGTCTGCTCTGAGCCACGAGGTGGCATGAAAAAAAAAAGGAAGAGGACCATTTGAGCAGTGGGTATGCTCTGAGCCACGAGGTGGCGCGATAGAAAGTAATAAAAAAAAAAAAAGCAAAAGAAAACGGTCGAGGACCGATGAACAGGGCGTCTGTTCTGTGTTTTTTCTTTTTTTTCCTGGCGTGAAAAAAAAAAAAAAAAAAACGTCGTCGGCCGATTGAGCAGAGTGTAAGCTCTGATTCATGTGGTGGCGTGAATGAAAAATAAGGGAAAAATAAAATAAAAAAGATGCCTTGTGCCGTGGGAATAGAAGGCGTTAGATCCATTTCAATCAGACCTCGTGGAGGAGAGGAGGTTATTTCGCTAGGTCACTTGGTGGCCGTGTGCTTTATTCTACGTGTTGTGAGAACTTATGCGAAGGTTCGTTGTAATTTTATGTTATGAATTTGGAATTGCATCAGGGTGTGAAATAATAAATTTAAAGGAATAGGATATGTGATTTCGAAGGATACAGTCTCAGTGTAAGTAGGGACTGGCTTAAGGATATCAAGGAGTTATGTGGCGTTCTCTCCTTTTGTTAGGTCCCGAACCCAACGGTCAGTTCACTCAAGAAGGAGTTGGATGAGTGGAAGAAGAAAATCGATTCATCGGCAATCGAGTGCGCGCTGTCTACTCTCCAAATGGTGATCTCGCGCCCAGCCGCTCTTTTTGATCCATATGCGGCGATCGCCGCCCTGGATGAAGTGGTTAATGTCACCAAGGAAAGAAAGGATGAAAGAGCTTTACGATTTGAAATAGTGCTGAGGCAGTGCCGTCCTTTATTAGGCAACCCGTGCCTTCAACAGGTGTTAATAAAGTTGGTGGCGTCCAAGGATGAGGCCGAGGTGGCAAAGGTTATTTCCAAGGCAACTAAGCAGCACGCGGCAGTAAGTCAACCTTCGTTCACTGGACGGACGCGTAGGCCTCCAGCTCCATACCAAAGGCGTGGCTCCAATTACAGCCCCAGGCCGCCTTCGGCGAGAAGGTGCTGGGTGTGTGGAAAGGCGGGTCATATTTCGCGCTCTTGCCCAGATAAACGTTAAGATTGTGAAATCATTGGAAGTTTTCCTGTTCTGGAATGGAAATCTGGATTGTCTTGATATTTGTATTGACAATAATAAAGTGTAAAGACACTATTAAATATGTGTTGTTTTATTTTTTTCTTTTAGTCTGTGGTCTCGAGGTTGGGAGAATGACCCCACAAGCGTTTTGCCTTTAGGCATGCCCTTGAGCCCGATTACTCGGGCTACGGTGGTCATTTTCTCCGAACTCGGATTTGCAGTCTCCATTTAAGTACGTCTTTTTTATTCTCTTTTTTTTTGGTGTTTTGGTTTTAGCCTAAGTCAAAACGTCTCAAGGGGGATACGATGACCTTTATGCCGTTAGAGGCGGAGGAAAGAAGCAAGCATGGCAAAATCCGATGGTTATCCTGGGAGGGTAATCCGAGTTCGGAGAAAATGACTTCAGAAGACGCTTGTTTAACCCTTGTTCAAGGCATTGTTGCGGGGGAAACTCCCAACTTACGGGATCTGTCGTTTCGGGATCCGGACTCCTTTCGTTCGGGTCAACTTCGTACTCGAATTGAACTCTGGGAAAAAATTTTGGCCGGGTACGAACCTGCGAAGGATGTCCTGGAATGGTTGGAGCATGGGGTGCAGGTCAAGAAGTTCATGAAGCCCTTTAAGGGATCTTTTATGGGCATAAAGTATGAGAGTGCGGAACCCCCTACTATGGTTTTCCAGAATCACTACTCCTGCAAACAGTTTTCGAAGTTTGTTACGGAAACAATTTTACAGCGTATTGAAACAGGGGCGATCCGTGTTTGGGGTAAAGTGGGTGAAGTGCCGCCGCCCCATCTCGTCCTTCCTATGACGATTGAACCGCAAAAGCCAAGGTTATGCATTGATGCCCGGTTTTTAAATTTGTGGATGGCAGACACTCCCTTTTCACTGGAAATGCTGGTTGGGGTGCCTCGCTTCGTGTATCCCAACTCCTACATGAGTAAGATTGATGACAAGTCTGGTTATGACCATATTTTGCTTTCTACTAGCTCTTAGCAGTTTTTTGGTATTGAGTGGCTGGGGTGGTGGCTCGTTGGAGTTACGCTTCCTTTTGGTTGGAAAAATTCTCCGTTTGTTTACCAGACTGTGGGTTTGGGTCCGACAAATTTTTTCAGGAGTTTGGGGGTCGCAAGTTCTCTGTATATTGATGACTGTTTGAATGGGGAACTGTTTGCTGTGAAGGGGTTTTGGTCACGCCCATTGTCGGAGAGGACATCGGAATACAGCTATCAATCTGCGGTGGCAGCTTTGTATATAGTCTGTTCGGTTCTTGTAAACCTGGGTTATTTTTTGGGCCTCTCCAAATGTGTTCTTGTACCTGTAACTAGGATTTGTTATTTAGGCATGATAGTGGATTCTGTAGCCCAGGCCTTTTGCATCCCTGAAGATAAGAAGATGAAGTTTGCTCAGCTACGCGAGCAGATACTTTTGCGTGAATCTACTATCCACTTGAAGTCTTTACAGAGGCTAATGGGGAAGTGCAATTCATTCTCCCTGGCTTTC
>OZ026598.1:26596696-26674196 GCA_964020085.1 Micromussa lordhowensis
ATTGGCGGTGAAATTGCAGATTTGCCTGTTGGTTGGAAATGGAAAGGAAACATTGTTATTACACATGTTGAAATTGAAGATGAAGATGTTTTGATGCCATTTGCCAATTTTTTTTTAAAGGTCGTGTTGGTAACATGTCGCCAATTTTCGCGCTATTTTTTTCTTGTTTAACGTTCGGCTGAGAAAAAAGAGAGACTGCCCGTAGCTAGTTTGTTGGTGGCTCCAAACTGAACCCACCCCATCATAATATAATACCTATGTTCATTTTGTTTTACGTTCTAGGCTTATTTTTAGGAGAGGAAAATAACTTAGTCTAAAACGTAACGAAAAGTTATTTACAAACATGATTGGATCAGTTATGGCTTAAGTCAGTTAATTACTTATTTTATTGAATGAAGGATCAAAATAAACGATTTTGGTTTCCTGAATTGCTTTTAAGTTCAAAATTTGTTGTCATGATTGTGGGTCCTCAAAAAGTAATGCTCTAGACTGACTACCACATCCTTATTATTTTTTTTTTTAAACCAAGGCCAAGAATGGAGATGACTCTCAACGCAGCATCAGCTAGGTCTTGGAATACCTTTTGGAAATACATGTAAAGGAAGCCATTAAGAGAGGAAGGAGGACAGTCAGGCTGAGATTTGCAGCTGATGGCAGGAGAATGAGTAAGACGATAGGCACTGTTATGGCAGTTTTTAACGTACTTGCCGAAGACAAGCATTCGTTTGAATACCAGTACAGTTTAACATTATACAATGGTAAGCACTCATTAAAATCATCTTTGGAATGTCACAAAATGTATACATGTATTCACAACCACCAACTACAACAACATTATTAAGAAGAAGCATCTTATCTGTTATGTCTTCACTGTACGATCCGCTTGGTCTGGCTGCGCCAATGATTTTACCTGCAAAACGGTTGGGACAATGCGATCCGTAGTGATCACCTGGAACGATGGTGTGAGTGGACTTGAGGTATCACTGGCCTATCTGATGTGAAGTACCACGTTGTGTAAAATCGCAGCACTTCAGCAAGGTTGACTCCATCCAGTTGCACTACTTTTCAGACGCCTCTGAAGAGGGCTATGGTGCGGTTTCTTACCTCCGTATGGCTGATTCTCAAGGTATTTTATTGGGCAAAGCAAGAGTCACCCTGTTAAAGACGGTCACAATGCCTCACCTTGAGTTAACCGCCGTCACAGTCGCAGTCAAGCTTCATAAGCAGATCAAAAAAGAGCTTACTTTACCAATTCACCAAGTGATGTTTTGGACGGATTCCACTATCATTCTACAGTATATCAACAACAGTCATACGAGGTTCCAGACCTTTGTTGACCGTTACATTTCGCATTCAAAGTTGAATATTTAATAATGCTTATTCACAGATTTATATAGGCGTAAGGTGCTGGTGCTGATATGATAATTACGTGCATTACGATTGGTAAGTGCGAATAACGGAGGTGCAGGTGTTGATGTGCTAATTACAATAGTTGTGCAACACCCTCTCTCTCTTAGAAAGACTAATAAAAAATAAATAAATGTACTAATCTATTAGAGTTCAGTTCATCTTGCTTGTGAGTCTACATAACAGTCTTTGAACCTTGACGGCAATTTACGAATTCTTTGTGAACGGCAAAGACCGCATTTATCAGCTCGAGGTGCTGCGCTCTCTAATTGCGTGTGTGAACGGCGAAGTCCACTCTGTAGTTCCATTTTCTCAGGGTTGGCTGGTTGTCTTTCTTGCTCCTGTTCAGAATGTGTGGATGCCACTTCAAGCTGGTCCATCTCAATGGTTTTTCTTTCAGCTGGCTCTGTTCTTGCTCCCTGGATTTGGACATGGTTTCGCCGAACAGGTCCCATTGCAGTCTTGACCAGGCAGGATCTCAATGTGGCCTGTTCAACTACCTCCCCATACATCCATGGCTGAGACTTGTTTGTAGGTCGTGGCTTCACAAACACTTTCTCTCCTGGAGTAAATGATTTCAGCTGGCCTGAAGCCCTCTTGTCATAATGGGCTTTTGATCGGCCTCTCCTTTCTTCAATGTTTCTCATTACAACCTGTCGTGATGCGGCTTGTGGAAGAAGCTGGCTTGTTGCTGCTGGGATGACCTCACGGAGTTTGCGAGACATGAGTCGCTGTGCTGGTGAGTATTGGTATCCCTGTTGTGGCGTGTTTCGATAGGCCAAAAGTGCCAGGTAAGGGTCCTCAAAGCGAAATTTCTTGAGAATATTTTTTGCTATCTTGACTGCAGATTCCGCTTTCCCATTTCCTTTGCTGTGATACGGGGATGATTTGATGCTAGTGAATCCGTATTCACGTGCAAAACGTGCGTATTCATGGCTGACAAACTGCGGACCATTGTCTGTTACGCATTCGTCGGGAATGCCGTGACGTGCGAAATTCCTCTTCATGGCTCGTATGACTGCGACGCCTGATATTTCTTAAAGGCTCAAGTTCGAAATAGTCACTGTAATGGTCCACAAGCACAAGGTAATTGCTGCCATCTAGTTGAAACAAATCTGCACTCACTCTTTCCCACGGCCGAGACGGTATGGTATGTGACTGCATGGGTTCCTGGGGCCGCTCACTTAGGTACTGAGAACACACACCACATGAGAAATATGTTTGCCTAATTGCTGTCTGCATTCCTGGCCAGTAAACAGATTCCCGGGCTCTACGTATGCTACTATCTGTGCCTTGATGTGCTTTGGTGTATCTTCTGCAAGAGCTCAGATTGCAGTGATGCGGGAACTATGACTTGATGAGATTTGAAGAGCACTCCATCATATACGGAAATCTCATCTCTGAAGTCCCAGTAGGCTCTGATTTCATCCGGTACTTCACTCTTTTGGGAGGGCCAGCCACCAAGCACCACTTCCTTCAGTGTCATTAAGGATGGGTCTTTCACAGTCTCCTCTCTGATCTGATTCATTGTACTCGGTTTGACAAGGTTTGGTGACAGGTCCATCTGTGAGAGATCCACATGAAATACATCGTACTCTTGCGTCATTCCGGGTACATCACTAAGAGCCGCGCGAGACAGAGTGTCGGCCATGAAGAGCTCTTTCCCCTTCTTGTACTGAACAGTAAAGTGATAGTTCTGAAGTCTCAACATCATTCTCTGAAGCCTGCACGGAGCTCTACTCAAAGGTTTCTTGAAAATGGTCTCCAAAAGCTGATGATCGGAGTGGACCATTATGTCCTGCTTTCCATATAGGTAATGATGCCATTTCTCCATACAGGACGCAATTGCCAAGCACTCTTTCTCAATCTGAGCATATTTTTTTCTGTAGCGCTGAGGGTGTGTGACATGAAGCAGACAGGATGGCCCTCCTGAAGTAAGACTCCGCCCATGGCGCTGTCCGATGCGTCTACTTGAAGGGTCACAGGAAGGCTGACATCATTAATAGCGCAACGCTGTTGTGGAAGTTGTGAGGGTCTTGGTCGAGTTGAATGCCGCCCCGTGAACGTCAGACCGAAGAAATTCAGTGTCATCCCTAGTCAGGTCCCTCAATGGGAGGACTGTTTGAGACAGGTTTTGGCAGAACTTGGACAAGTACTGGCACATTCCTAAGAAACGTTGCACAGCGGCCTTGTCTGCTGGGGTTGGCATTCCTGTGATCGCAGCTACTTTACTTGGATCAGGCTGAACTCCTCTGTTGGTAAGTCTGTGCCCCATAAATGAAACAGAGCTGGACTTGAATTGGATTTTTCTCACAGAGAGTCGAAGATCGTGATCACTGCACTTCTCAAGTAGATGAATTAGATTTCGGTCATGATCAATATCTGCTTCTTCTTTTTTATCGCCACAGCCATAAACGCAAATGTCATCTGCTATGTTGATTACCCCATTCAGTCCATCCAAAAACTCATGTTGTCGCCACTGGTATTCTTCCGGTCCTGAGGCAATACCAAAAGGCATCCGGTTGTAACAATAGCGACCATCTGGCCCACGGAACGTTGTTAGCAGAGAAGATTCTTCATCCAGTTCAATAGTGTGAAACGCCTCAGAAACATAAACAACGGTGAACACCTTGGCTTTTGTGAGAAGAGGTAGCCTCTCCTCGATTGTGGGTATGGTGTATTTGGGTCTTTTAATCGCCTTGTTTATGGTCTGGCTCAGATCGATGCAGATGCGAAGTTTGCCATTAGGTTTTTCTTTAATCAGCATATCGGAGAGCCAATCAGTAGGTTGGGTTACAGGCCTTACAATTCCTTCTTCGCAGAGCCTTTTCAGTTCCTCATTGACTCTGTCTAATTTTGCCACTGGAACGCGGCGTGTGGGGGCATGGACGGGTGTAACGGACGGGTCCAAATCGATGTGCATTGGGCTCCCAAGAGGTTTCCCACGTCCTGGTTTGAAAACATTGGAGTAGTGGTTCAGAATGTCCTCTGAAGTTAATTTGCCAAGTGCAGGCAGCTTGTACGTCTCATCCACTAAGAAGTGGAGGTTTGTCACCCGAAACATCCACCACCAGGAAGTCAATAGTGTGCATATCTGCCCTTCCTTTCACACACAAGGGTTACTTGACCTTTTGGTTTCATTGTTTGGCTCCCATACGTGCTGATTCTGCTTTTCGTCTTAGAAATCTTCACGTTCGGGAACAGCTGTTTCAATACTGAACTGGGCATGGTGTTACAAGTCGATGTCGAGTCAATTTGAGCTTTCACGGTTTTCGACTGTCCCCCGTGGATAAGGTGTAAATGAGCGAAAAACTTCTTTGCACCAATTTGCGTTGCCTGACAGTTCACAACAAACACCTCTTCAGCAGGATCATCACTGACGAAATTCGATTGCTGCTGCCATCTTCGCCCAGTTCGTGTCCCTCCTCTGCATGCGCGAGCAAAATGGCCAATGATTCCACACTTATTGCACCGTTTTCCAAACGCTGGACAATGCTGTTGATGAGGACTGGGATGGTCACCGCGACACCAGAAACAAGCCGCTGTTGAGGTGTCGGAGTTGCGATTCTCGGAGGTTGTCTTCTTTGTGAAGTTTACCTGTTCCTGCTGGATGCCTCGGGTGTTTTTCATTAACTGGTTTGCAAATGAGGTTGCTTCATGGCTTTTTGGCTACTTCAAAAACTTCTCGTAGAGTAACTTTTGATTGTGCTATGTCTCGATGCCTGTGACCTTTCCCAATCAGTTTTATGCGCAGAGGTTCGGATGTTACAGCCGATTTCAGTGCAGTATATAGACCCTGGTTTTTCAAACATGATTCGCCCGTGCATGATTCACCCGTCATGGTTCGACCATGATCACGTGATTTTGTCAAACAGCACCTGCACGTGGTGGGAAATGGAGGATAGTAGTTGTTGTGAGGTTGTGGAAACGGATACTAGTGAGGCTCTAAGCGAGGTGTCTTCCATAATAAGCGGGAGGCAGGCCCAGCTTTACGTAAAAATGAAGGAGGGCAAAGCGAAAGGTGTCCCAACGAACTGTTTTTTACCTGAAGAAGAATCCTTTAGCGCGTGGAAAGGGGCAATGCGACGTTCCGTAGCAGAAGTGGAATCTATTGCTGTTAGCGATGTCATACTCGACAAAATATATGTTGTGAACAAAAGCTCGCGGTCTCTGTCATTAACAGGCCTGGTAGGAGATGATGGAGTGTTAGCGGCGTCGCTGGAATACCCTTTACGCCAGAAGAATGGCAAAAGAAGTACCGCCATAATAAAGTTAGCCTGCGACTGGCACAGAAGGGGTAAGTAGCAACATTTGACTGGAGTAGTTAGATTTTTCTGACATTATTCGGTGGCAAACTGCGATTCCTTCAACGTATCCCCTTAGTTTTGAATTTTTAGTCTCACGAATGTATAAGTGTTGCCAAGCGCAGACTCTTGTCTAACTAAATTTGCGCCTATTCCGCGGGGCGACAAAAACATGTGCGTTTCATTTTCTGTGCTCAGCTACCTATCGCCGCCAAAGTACGACAATAAACCACACTTAAGTGTCCACAAAGCGTATGAAACGTTAGGTATGTCAACCCCGTACCCGTATTGCCCAATTTTCTCTTCTTTTTCAACACAAACAAGCCAAGAGCATGTCGCCTCTTCCTGTCAAAATGTAGTTTTGCACTCACCACTGATTTTCCCAGCGATAATTTCTCTCGTCTCCCGTTTAGTGTTTTCACTTTTTTTTTGTCTCCTGTGGTGAATTCAGTGAAAATACCGCCGAATTTTACAGCCGCCGTGCCTTTTTGCCGTGAAAAAAAAAAATGGAATGGTGGGTTATCTTTGATAAATTTCTTACCTTTGAAATTCTGTTGAAAATAATTTTTTAACTTGACATCTCATCATGTGCTAAATTATAACTCATCAGAGTTATAAGTCCCGTTATTCATTCTTTTGTTTAGCGAAAATCGTGATGGCATTGTTCTCGAATCATTAAAATGTTTCTTTTTTTACAGGATTCGCTAATCCCAGCCAATCATCTCCCCGCCTGCAAAATACCGATTGCACCCTTAACATCTAAGTAACTGCGGGAGTAAAACCTCCTTCGACAGCAGAAGGACCAGTATATACCATACACGATGTTTCTTCTCAAGCTAATCTTAATTCCATCAAGAAGTTGATCCGGCAACAAATCCCAGATGTCTGCATTAAAGCAGGTCTTTTTTGGCTCCCCAAGAAAGGAAAGCAGTGCCACGCCTTGTGCACCGATGTCGATTTAAACACAGCTAAAGATGAATACAACCAAGGGGGAACTGTTAAGAATTTACGACTGGCTGTGGCAACGATTTCCACTAAGCCCCTTATTTGAGTATTTCTATGAACAGTAATGATCATACTCTAAACTTGTGGTGCATATATTTGCATAAATTATTAAGAACTGTTGCTTTTCTGGAGTGACTTGAATCATTTGAATTTGTAACCATTTGTTTGAGCACTATTCATTTGGGTTTCACAACAATTTGTGTTGTCATGCACAGTTATCAAAAATCACCTTGGGGCAATTGCTGCTTTCTCCTACTGTAGTTTTTTTTTTCCCAAACATGGTAAGAAAGTTAAAAAGATAACATTTAAATTTCTGGGATACTGATATTCTCACTATTCACCTTGTTTGAACTGCAGAGATTGGAGAAGAAAATTAACAGTAGAAATGTATATAAGGAATATGAAATTAACTGTTCTAATGATGAAGCAATGTGGCCTTTGTCTGGGATGAAAACTATTGTATATTGCATTATTATTGTTTTGACATTTTGGATTGATAGACTTTATACTCTTGGGCAGTTTGTTTTCCCATTTCAGACCAGCTGATATTCTCTGATTACAGAATTTTTCTTCTATGTCTAACTATTGCAAAACAAGAATTCTAAAGAGTATCATCACATGGTCCGAAATGGGTCAAGAAAATAAGGTCTATTTCTATTTGAGGTGGTGGAAAATCATCAGCAGCAGTAAGGAGACCATGCCTCAAAATGAAAGAACCAAAAGAAGGAAAACATTCCCTCCAGCAGACAGTGACAGTGGTGCAAGTGATGATGAAGCTGCTTATCAAAAGTTTCTCAAAAGCAAAGGTGAAGGCAAACTTAAGCCAGGCAACAGCAATTGGAATACCTGTCATATGGAACTTCGCAAGACTCTTGAACAAGCTGGAACCCTAGATCGATATGGCATAAAGCATCTCAGTTTGTGGACTGATTTAATACAAGATGGAACACTGTCAGGATGCCACGAAGAACCTGACTGGACAAAGTATCTTCATGTGGTTCATGTAAAGAACCTACCGAAAGGAGGGATGGGATTTGTATGTGCAAGGGGACAAAATGATGTACTCACCAATTTTCTCCTTCAGCGTGAGGAAGACAGGAAGTGGGAGAGACAACAGCAATCTTCACTGCATGCTTTGCTGTTGTCTGCATTATCCCCAACAGTGAGACCACTTATTGGTGATGGTGCATCAGCTTGTTCCCCTGCAACTCAGTGTTCAAAAGAAAGCTCTGGAGGCAATCAAGGTCAGTGCACTGAGCAGAGTCTTCTCCCCACTAGGAGGCAAATCAAGTACAATACTTGGTCTTCACCCTCATGGTCCTCCAGTTCACCAGAGTCAATTAGAGAGTTGCCAGTAAATGGTAATTCTCCAAGCTCTGATACAACAGAAAGTGATGATTCAGAGCTCTTTGACTTTGATGAATGGGTAAAGGATCAGATTGCCTTGTGCAGAAGAATACAAAATTCATGATGAGAAGGGATTACCAGTAGTCTATTAATCTGAAGTAATTGTCCATTACTTGTCTTCTTAGGTTTGTTGTAAATGAGTGTTGAGGATGTTGAACAGGCATTGATAACATTGAAGCTGGGGAGGTATGTTCAGTCCTTTCAAGACCAGCAAATTGATGGTGCTGTGCTAGCACATTTGAACGATGAAGGCCTCCAGCAACTGGGAATGAATGAACAGTTGCATCGTTCCATTTTACTTGGATTTGTTTCAAAAAAGGCTATTGGCCTAGACACCAATTAACAAAAGGAAAAAGTGTGTTGTTCCAAAGTCTTAAGAGAAATAAATTCTGTTATTGTTGTGTTTACAGTTTCTTCCATCACTTCTGAAGGAAACATTTGTTACTTGTGGTTTAAAATTCTCGTGTGTGAAATCATAGTTTTCAAAATATCATCACTGTACTGTGGACTGTTTTATATAACTAAGTTGCCAGATCGTCTGGGTTCATGCCAGTCAGTAGTTACTCAATAAAATGTGTAAACTCAAATATTGTAATGATTTATTTGCCATTTGTATCTCAATATCTGTAGCCACTGTCGGTGAAGAAACTGCGAGCATCATCTGCAGTGATCTGAGAATAAGAATGAGGTTTTTGTAAAATACGCAACTACATTTGTAAGATGGAAACCCTTTTAGGAAATGTATGGATTCAGTATTCAATTTTTAGCTGATCTATGTCACTGGTAGACATTAGAAATATGTCCCTTTCCCAATTATCCTCAGAGGATCAGAACAGTGGAATTGTTAAAAGTATATTTTCCAAAGAAATTGAATTGCATACTTGCTAAAAGGGGATTCCCACTGGACCAGAGAATGCATTATCTGTATGTTGTGGACTTAGTGTCCACTCAATAGAAGTGACCAAGAGTAAAGACTCCACTGTACAACTGTTTGTGCAGTAGACAATTTGTTGGCTTCAATTTATAGGCATGCTTCAAATAGTCAAAAGGTGGAGAACTCCACATACATACATTTCTGGTGCATTCCTTTGGGGTAATTCTGGATCAGGTTCAGTGATCCAAGATCGGTTTGGATCATGGTGCATCAAAAGAACCAGTGAATCCATGACCAGAGTGGATTTGACGGTTCCTTTAAAGCACCATGATCCAGACAGATCAGATTTTTGTGTTGTGAAGGTGACGGAGTGCGGACGCATCTTTGAGTGCTCCGCCTTACTTCTTGAAAACCTCTTTAAAGACACTATTTAGCTATGCCTGTGACAGTAGCTTCTTTAAAAAAAGAAAATGACGGCCTCAAGGATGAAATCGCCGCCCTCAAGCGAAATTTAGAAGAGCTACAGCAGTCTACTAAACGACATGATTCGCAAGCTTCCAACACTGGCGGCGAACAAGCCTCCAACAATGGCGGCGAACAACAACCTACTTGTTTGATTTCAGACGCCGAGACTCTAAGCACCCTGGAGTTTTATGGGAAATCATACGACGATTTACGAGCAGAATCTGTGAATAGCCTTAAACAACTCTGGTCGCGCCTAAATTTGCCGTCATCCCAAGTTGAACAGATCGGAGATTCAATCGAACAACTGCAGAGGTATAGTTTCCAGTACAACATTAAAATTATTGGCCTTCCCGAAAGCGAGTTGCAAGAATCGGCCTCTAAAACTGTCTCCCTGTGTATCAATCTTTTCAAAGCCGCTGGAATCGAAATCTCAAATCAAGACATTGATATCGCTCATCGTATTCCTACAAGAACTGCCACTTCTGGTCCTCGACCAATTGTCTGCAAATTCACAAGAAGAATTGTGAAAGAGCAAGCTATGCATTCACGAAAGGAAGTTAGTAAAGTGCCGGCCACTTCGATCGGATTACCGTCCAGTCACTCTCTGGAAAACGTCAGATTATTTGATCACCTTACTCCCCTGCTTCAACAACTCTTGGCGGATTCAAAGAAATTTCAGAAAAGAAATGGCTTCAAGTTCTGCTGGGCCAAGAACTTTGTCATTTATCTTCGACGAACCGATGTTTCTCGCCAGATCCAAATCAAGTCCCACAACGATCTTGTGAACTTTGCAAATCAGGAGAATCTACCCATGAGCTAAGTACCTTCCTCAAGTTCCTAAGTAATTTGATACTCTATCATAGCTGAACTTAGTCGCTACTATGATGGCTGACGAGTCGCATTTGGAATCTTTCTTTCCATTTAATCATTTGGATGATAGTTCCTTTAATCTAGCACTGTATGAGATATCCCATGGCCCTTTAAACTTCAACAGCAATTGTCTTGAAACACTATTATTTAATCCTATTGAACAACCTGAGTTATCTAACTCACTTTCCAGTTATTTAAATCCTGATTATAATTTTATAGCTGGTCTGCCCTCAAGTAGTTATTTGGCTGAGGATGATATAAATAGTGGAGTAGCTCCCCTCAGCAACAAAATAAATTTTTCCATTATGCACTTAAGGTGGCCGAACACAGTTTTCAAGTGCCTATGCCTAATTCACCGTTACTTTTAAACCATTTATGCTTTTGCGCCCGTTTTCTGCAAGAATCAAGGTTAACCTCAGAAGTATTTATTCTCGCATTTAGGCAAGGGTGTGTGCTGTTGCCATGGCAATGGGGCTGGTTAAAAACAAGGCTTAAAAAATGTTTTTTGTTTATTTAATAAAAATCCAGTCGTTAGATTTTTTTCATCGCTTGCCCACTACGAATTGGCATTGAATCCCATCTGTCAACACTATTCTAATAAAATTTTGACATAGGCATTTTTCGTAATTCGCCTTAAATCGTTTTCTGTATTACTAAAAATTCCCTATGTCAAAATTCAGATTTTTCGCAATAGATCATTCAAGTGGGTTCTGAACTATTATTTTGCAAAATTTCTTGAAATTCTAACGACAGGATCGTTAGAAATCGGCAAGTTTGTGCCAAAGCAATCGGTCTCAATTTTTCGAGCTACTGCGCATGCGTTGCATTTAACTGGGTTCTTTCGGGAACAAACAAAAGCTGAAAATTGCTGGGTTCTTTGCATCGTTACCTTTTCCAACATATCTTTGTAAGAAAAGACTAAAGTCATCAATACACTGCGTTCAATTATAGAGAAAATAGCACAGATAGTGCGGGTGTTGAGTGAGTAAAATGATCGCTCTATTGACGGCATGTTTGTTGTTTTGAAATCCTCGTGCACGTGCTGAATTACATCAGCAAAAGCACGCGCGAAAACTGTGTTCGGCCACCTTAAATGCCCGTAGTTTGCTAAAAAATCTTGACCAATTGAATTTAATGCTTGGAAATCTCAAGAAGTCTTTCGCTGTGATCGGTATTTCAGAAACGTGGCTGACAGAATGCACTGCAGAGCTGGTTAATATCACCGGATACAGTTTTATTTCAAACCATCGCAAATCCAAAACTGGTGGTGGAGTAGGCATTTATTTACACAATGACCTCCAATACAAAATTCTTAGTGAATGCAAATTGTCAGATCCTGAGGTAATTGAGTCTTTGTTCGTGGAGATTACAGTTCCTCATGGGAAAAACATTATTGTTGGATGTGTGTATAGACCACCAAACCAAAACACGGCTTTGTTTCAAGACAAATTGAATGACATTCTTTCTTACATTTCTAAGGACAACAAACAATGCTATGTTATGGGTGACTTCAACCTTGACCTTCTCCAGTACAATCACCACACACCGACTCAAGAATTTATCGACGCTTTATTCTCGTTTGCATTCTTTCCTCTCATCTCCAACCCAACGCGCCTCACCTCTTACTCTGCAACTCTAATTGATAATATATTCACAATTAATCTTTCGCAAAATGTTTTAAATGGTGTTGTCCTAAACGATTTATCCGATCACCTGCCAGCTTATTTTTCTGGCCTAACCTTGACACGCGATGGAGAAAATAAAGCATTTATGCGCAAGTTTACTGACAAAACTTGCGCAAATTCAACGAAAATGTTTCAAACACAAACTGGTCCTCACTTCTCGATGAAGATCCCAATATAGCTTACAATAATTTTATACAGGAATACTCGATAATCTACAATGCCTGCTTCCCTTTAAAGGCCATTAAAGGGAAGCTTCTGAACAACCGCAGCTCCCCTTGGATCAGCCCTGGACTTTTAAAATCTATTAGCAAAAAAGCCCGACTGTATAAAAAGTTTATTAGATCACCCTCTTTATCCAATGAGCAAATCTATAAAACTTACAAAAATAAATTGAACCATCTAATTCGTCTCGCAAAACGTAAATACTATGATACTAGGTTCTCGAGTGCCAAACATGACCTAAGAACAACTTGGAAATTGCTTAATGAGGTGGTAAATAAAAGAAAAAGTAGAGCGCCTTTCCCCTCATCATTTGAATCTGAGGGTAAAACAATAACGGATCCCGAGTAAATTGCTGATAAATTTTGTAAATACTTTACTAACATTGGTCCAAACTTAGCTGGTACAATACGCGACGTTAATTGCTCTGTTAATTCTTTTATCAGTGATGTTAACCTTCCTCCTATCACCCTGAAACCTACCAATGCAGGTGAGCTGGAAAGCATTTGTAGCATGTTTGCCTCTGGCAAGGCCCCCGGCTATGACAATATTTCAATGCATGTAATTAAACACTCATTTCACTTGATCTCCGCACCTCTGACTGACATCATAAATCTGTCCTTACAAAAAGGCAGTTTCCCTGATAAACTAAAACTTACTAAAGTGATTCCAATTTACAAGGCAAATAATCCTAGTCTTTTCACAAACTACAGACCTATCTCTTTGTTGTCCAACTTTTCAAAATTTTTCGAAAAAGTAATGTATAATCGCATCACTGAATTCATCGAGCAATATAATATTTTATACCGCTGCCAATTTGGATTTCAGAAAAACTATTCAACATCCCATGCTCTAATTCATCTGATAAATAAAGTCTCTTCAGCAATTGACCAGCGCAAAACTACTGTTGGTGTTTTTCTAGATCTCTCCAAAGCTTTTGACACTCTTGACCATCAAATTTTATTTACCAAGCTGGAGCACTATGGTATCTGTGATGTGGCTCTGCAGTGGATTAAAAGCTACTTTTCCTGTCGTCAGCAATTCGTCCAAATTAATCAAACATGTTCGTCAACGCAGACCATTAAGTGTGGAGTTCCTCAATGATCCATCCTAGGCCCTTTACTCTTCATATTATACATCAATAATCTTCCTAGAGCTTCTAAATTATCTGAACTTCTGCTTTTTGCTGACGATACTAGTATCTTTTTCTCACACTCTAATCCTAAATACTTAGAGAATGTGCTTAATAATGAGTTACTAAATATTGATGTTTGGTTAAGATGCAATAAGCTCTCGATTAATACCCAAAAGACTAATTATGTTATTAGGAGAGGAGAGGAGAGTTAATCACAGTTGCTCTCTCTCGTTTGGAGGTCAGCCTTTAACCCAAAGTACTGTAACCAAATTTCTCGGAGTGTATCTCGACGAACACCTTACATGGAAGCATCACATAAACTTTGTTTGTAAACAAATTGCTAAATCAATTGGTATTTTATCCAGAACGCGTTTCTACTTATCCTGTAAGACTAAACTCATGCTGTACTATACATTAATTTACCCATATATTACTTATTGTAACTCAACGTGGTCGTCCACTTACGTATCTAATTTAAACAGAATTTATTTATTACAAAAGCGGGCGGTGCGAGCTGTTACAAATTCAGAATATCGAGCACATACTGCTCCTCTTTTTACCAAACTGAAAATTTTAGATATCTTCCAAATCAATACCCTCGATATTACAAAATTCATGTTCCGCTACCACAATAATCTACTGCCTCCACTTTTCCTCAATCTGTTTATGACAAACAGCCAAGTCCATAAATATGACACAAGAACAGCTGGTAATTATCGTGTGCATCCCTGTCGTACGAACATCAAAAAATTCACTATTCTTTACCAAGGACCTAGGGTCTGGAACTGTCTTCCTGCCTCTATTACCAATTTGTCTAACTTTCCTATGTTTAAAAGCAAAGTGCTAGAATTTTTATTAAAATAGTTTCCGAGTTAGTTTCTGCCGCACTCCTTCGCAGCATTTATCTTGCTTAATATTGTGATGCCGAGGTGGCCTCTCCTATAAGCCTTGTGGTTTCTTGAGGTCTCCTCGCCTAACAACTTGCTGTATATTATTATTATTATTTAATTATTAAGGTAAATAAATGATGATGATGATGATGATGGATCACTGATCCTGATCTAGATCACCCCAAAGGAACACAGCCTTCAATTACCTCTTCAAGAGCTCTAGCCATGCAGTACTTTGGATTGATTCTTGTGACATGTCTGTTTCTTTTTAGAAGTGCTTTAGCCAAAGAAAAAGCATACTCAATTGGGTTCAGATCTGGGGAATAGGGCCTACCAAAGAAAAAAAAAAGCTTTACTTTTAATTAATTAATTCACTATATGTTGTGGATGCAATGTTAGCATGAGGAAAACTCATTTTTATTAATATGTTCAAAGTTTGGTGCCTTGCTCATTTTTGAACTAGGGCAAAAGGCAACTCAATAATTTTTGGCCAATTAACATTTTGCTTAAAGCCACTAAGTGTCATGTATTTTAATATCTCTTCACATAAACTTTTCAGTGATCACACAGGTTCAACAAATAGCTTTGCTGGCCACAAACAGAACGCACATTAAACACATGAATTTCCTGTATACATACGGTAAGAATACTGCAATTCCACCTTTCTGGCGGATGATGTTGATGGTCCCATCAGAATCATGTATTCTGCAGTTGTCCATTACCACAACAGAACGTGGCTCTCCTAAGACAAATCTACCAATGGTGGGTGCAATGAAGTTCTCTAAGGCAAAGTTGAAATCCTCAGTATTGAATGCATTGGGTACAGTATGAGTAGCAACAATACCATTGATATCCATTGCAGCCACCACACTATACCTCTCTTCCCTAACAAAGTCTCAAACAACATGGGAACTGAATCCTGGCCGGAAGTGCCCCATCTCTCTCTATATGGGTGGAAAAACACTGAAATCTCAAACTTAGAAGAGAGGAAAAGATTCCTAGGAAAGGAAAGTCCAGTTAATTTATATTATCTTGGAATAATACAGGGTTAGACTTGGAGATAGGTAGCACATCTTCACCAATGCTTGACATAAGGGTACATTGTATTTCAACTTTTTTTTCAACGTGAAGATTTCAGCTCTATATGTGTTAGAACACGTACTTTAAATGTTAAGACATATATGCTTTAGAAATTCAAATAATAGAGGGATTTTACATAACCAGTGAAACAACATAAAAAAGGTACTGCTAAAATGGTCAAAACTAAACAAAACAATGGAATTAATTTGTTTACCAGTATGAAACTGTGTAAGAACTATTTCACAAGTTACGTAGCATCACTCCAAAAGAAGAGCAGAGACAAAAATAGATGTACAAAAGGTACATGTTAGTCAGTCACAGGACAACCCCCTCCAACTGCCACCCCTCCTGTCCCAGATATTCCATACCAAAATAAATCTCACCAAAAGTGGTGAAATCCACAACAAGCTTGCATCAATATTGCATTTACCTGTAACTTCTTCTTGTCTTTTGCTGTTTCATCAATAAACAAGAACATTTCCTGCGGTACATCACTTACGAAGCGACAGTAAATTGCTCTTGCTAGTTCACATCTTTGTTTGGCAATGATCCGCAACTGTTGAGTACAGAAGTGTCTACATAAGTTTCTTCATTTTTCCTTTCAATAGTATTGGCATTCATTAAATTTGGCCATTCCATTTAATCTCTGCACCCCCCCCCCCCATTGAGGTTAAGGGAAATCCGAGGGGGAGGGGGGAGTGGGTATTTTGTGTGTCGGCATCTTTGATCTTTGAATAAATCCTGAAGGGGGAGTGTGTCCGCACTTTGATCTTTTTTTCTTGGGGGGGTCAAAAGTGGGTGAAATATAAAGTACATCAATAGGGGAGGGTGCGGATAAAAAACGGAATGTCCCATTCTAAGCTTATCTGATAAGCTTATTTGCAAATAAAACTCGAGCACCTGTCAACATTATAAATCGGCATAGATGCTTCTATGCACTTCAGCAAAGTAAAGATTACAATTACAAGACTAGAGAAAATTCATTGACCTAAGAATCACCTTTTTATATGTAAATCCAAGGCGAAGTATCGACCTGCACATAGTTGCAATGCTAATCTGGGTACCTGTGATTATTTGAAACCAGTCTTGATACTCGTCCATATACAGTTCCGGCTTACTCTTTATCATTGCCTCCAGAATTCTGTTTTCCCTATCTGTTGGAATATTTGGCAAGAAATGTTTGAGGTATACAACCTTATTTCTGATTTACATGTCACCGCATAGAAGAAGCTCGCAGAATTTCACATGCAGGCTTGGATACTTATGGGACAATATTCTCTGCCTTCCACATCTTCTCCTCTGGCTTACATCTCCACGCTCCCTGTACAGCTTGCGAATTTTTGACACAAAGGCTGTACTTGTAAAAAGATACCGGGGCGGTCTCTCTAATAGAACTACCGTATAAATGTTGGTGATAAATCACTTGCCATCTTAAGTCTTCGTGCAGCGCTTTCATCGTTTTTGGTTCAGCTTGGTAACCTCGCGGTCGAATCATGACGGGCGAATCATGCACGGGCGAATCATGTTTCAAAAACCCGGGTCTATACACAGCACTGAAATTGGCTGTAATCCAGCGATAAACTGATCTCTCATCAATTCATCAGCGAAATTTTCATCTTCACACTGGGAAGCTTGATTGCGAATCCTTGTCTCCCAAGACGCGATGGATTCCTCTTCGTTTTGCAGCAAGGAAAGGAATTTCTGCCTTTCCCCCGAGACCCCAATGCTAACGCCATAATACTATTTCAAAGCGTTGATAACCATGTGTGGTTTGCTCTGATCCTGTTCAGATAATCCTAAACTGTATTTGTAGACTGCTCTGGCTGCAGGGGATAACGATGCTCGAAGACATGCCATCGCTTTCTCTGGTTTCGTCCACTTCGCTGCTTCTGTTTCTTTGGACAAGTCAAACCAGTTTTGCATGATACAGTAATCGATTAGGTCTTCGATGTAAACTTCCACATCGTGTTTGTCATCCCCTGTTGTTTTAAACTGCGGGAAGGGAGTGTTGGAGGCCATATCACTCATCAAACTGAATCTCCTGCGCAGTAAAATTTAAAACCAAGCCTGGCTGCCACCATGTTGACCGTTACATTTCGCATTCAAAGTTGAATATTTAATAATGCTTATTCACAGATTTATATAGGCGCAAGGTGCTGGTGCTGATATGATAATTACGATTGGTAAGTGCGAATAACGGAGGTGCAGGTGTTTATGTGCTAATTACAATAGTTGTGCAACACGTTCACATTCCACTGTTTCCTGATTAAAAAGAATTATTTTACAAATTCCAAGATTTATTGATTTCCCTATATTTTGCTCGCGAAAGCTACATATTTTTTAGTAGTTCGTGTCTGTTTTCATTTGAAGGCGTCCTTCCAACCTTAATTGTATGTTTCCCTCACTCAGAAGGCAAAGGAGAGCCATCATGTATTTTCATGATCCATTTCTTCATCTGTCAACAAGTTCAGCTAATTTATTGGAAGACTATGATAAGGAAAGAAAACTAAGATATTTCCTAATATTATGATGATCTAGTCAATACCAGCCAAAGCAAGTTATGTTGTTTTTTTTGTTTTAAAGTTTTTAATCATGGTTAGAACCAAGTGTAAGTAAATCTCAGAGTTCAAATTGCACATTTATACAATGATAATTTTATTGATAATACCTGATATACTGATAGTTCTTCCTCATGAAGTAATTTTTGTTGCACTGCACTTTCAGTCAATCAATGAAATGGACTGAAAAACACAAATTGGTGCTTTTGCAGCCATGGCTGCACAAGAAAGGAACCATTGAGAGAGGAGATGACTGGGAAAAGCTGGCAGTTAATCCTTAAATGCTATTCCTTATCAGCAATTCTGTGTTACTGAACAGTCTGTTTGTGACCACTATTCAACAATGGAAAAGAGGAGGAGGAAAAAAGTCAGGGAAGAAGACAGAGCCGCAGGAATTGTCCCTGAAGAAGACAAGGAACTAGATCAACTGTTAGATGAAACCATTGAACTCTTTGATGAGTCTGACAAAATCACAGATCAAAAAATAAACAGAACCAGGAAGAAGCAAAGAAAGCAGCTTCAGCAGTTTATGCAAATGAATGCAAACATGATGCAACAGCACCAACAACAAACCCTTGCACTTATGCAGCTAATGAAAAGGTTTGCTGAGAAGTGATGCTGGTCAATCTATGCAAGAGGTCATTTAAATGCGCAAAGAATTCACATCTTTATTAACTTGAGAACATTTTTAAGGAAGTTAGAAATTAAAGATTTATGATAATAATTATTGGTTTACAGATATAATTGTAAAGGAAATGTTGCTTTATATTGTTAACCTTTGAAAGTGACCGAATTGATGTTATGCCAGTACCAAAACCCTGTACATTTTAAGGTGGTTGAATGAACTGGGACTGAATCTTTATCAAGGCAATATGGCTTATCCAACTATAGATTTCCATTACTCTCTGTAAACATGCTCACCATTATTTGTTCTCATTAAATAGTTTGTTTTAGTGGCATTTATTTCACTTTAATTCCAACATGTTAGCCTTTCTCAATTGTACATTTTTTTATTAAAAAGCAGTTCAGTTTGTCAAAGGATCTTCCAGCCCTTCCTCTGTTGGGAATTGTATTCAGCGAGTTGTAGGCTCAGACTCCAAATTTACGAACTATTTAATGAACATACAATAAACGGCGAATCATAATGCCTAAAGACGGTGAAGAAACTAGACTAGATCAGTAAGAGCAAGGTAATTTAATTTTGGAGGTGCGGATCCAAACGGTAAATTTTGTAATGATAAATAAGGCCATCGAAATATTTTTTTTATATCCTTGTCTACAGAGGGCCCAGATTGGATTTGTTGTTTGTTACTCTTAAAGTCCAAAGCCTCAAAAATAATCCCACCAAAGTAAAGCAAATAAGTACTCTTGTTTTTGATGTAAATTGACTGACTAAAGACTGTTGGACTTATGCCCGTGATCCAATGGGGTACCTTAACTGAACACGTGACCTCGAGGAGTTCTACACTTAAGCCCGCGATATGGCCATGTGATAGTGGATATAACCCCAGCATGGCCGCTGCAAAAATGCAGGAATAATCCAATCCTTTATCTGGGCTAAGAACTAACAACTAGCTTAATGAATCCTGTGCCATTTCTACACATATCTCCAGGGTTACCCCCCAGGGATAGTCAGTGATGAGTGCATCATGTAGGTGTACCATACTGAAAATCTTTAGTTCTGTTATATCCATTCCAGAATTAATGTTTTGCACAATCTTAATTCAGCAGCATTTACTAAATAACTGCTATGTGCGTTTTGGTGTAGCGTTCAAGTTATACTTCTGTGTTACTGACCAAGAATCAGACAAAGGCAGTGAAGAAACTAGTTTTCAAAGTAGTGAGGAAAACAACGGTCATTCAAAAGTTGCCAACAGATTTCCTGTCATGTGGGGTAGACCTGTCATCTGTTTTAGTCTGGGCAATCAGAGAACAGCGACTTTACTCCTCAGACACAGAGTCAATGGAGTTTAATATCAAACTTGATGGAAGGCCTCTAGGGGGTATGTCAATAGTAACAAAACGTAAAGTAAGTGTAAGCTACACAGCTTCATTTTACATTCAGTTTGTGTCACAAGTTGGCCAAGCAGTTCTTCATTTAATAGGTAGTCTGGATGTATAATATTCAATCAATTGAGTTAATTAGCAAATATTCTTGACCTGCTACAATGTCAATGGGTAAACTTTTCCTGACAAAAAAGTCCAGTCGATGTGCAGTTACATGTCAAACCCAATGACTGATGCTTTTAGTAAATCCTGTTTATATAATTTTTTTGTTGTCGTCTTTTTTCCCAAAATGCTTAACTGGTCTAAAATTTTAAACTGCAACATAGGTAGAAGTCAAGTTGCTCCAGGGCTTGTTCCCATCAACTTTGAGAACAAGAGTTCAGAAAGTGCCCTTTCTGTTTATCCCGTTGCCATTGCTAATTGTAAAGAAAAAAGGTAATTCAAGGTTGTAATTGTCATATGTATGCAAATGTCTTACATAAAGCTAATAACAATTTGCTGTAATATGCAGTATATATGTTAAGTTTTACCATGATGGAAAAAGAACATTCTGTCTTCTTGTTTACTTGTCAGTTTAGTGATATGAAACCTTCAGGGAAACAAATTATTGTGATCTTCCTTAGTTGGAGAATTAAGTCCTATAGTTGCAGTCTGTCAGTCAAGGAAGCCACACAAGTATGCCAGGATTGATAACCTCTCAGATCATTCCCTTTTGAACAGTTTAAGTTTTCATACTTTTTTTTAGGGATCAACTTGTTCAGCTGATCTCAATTTTAAATGAACAAAAAGGGGAAATGAGGAAAAATGGAATCATTGTAGATGGTAAAAAATACCAGATCAACTTTACAGGTACGAGTACACTCAGAAGGAAATGTCAAACATACTTTTAGCAAATTATCTGGTTATGTTATAGAAAAGCATTTTCATTTAAGATCAGTGGAGGGAGCAATAATTACAAATTATTCCCTCTTGATACTGGTAACACAGGTGTTACAATCAGAACTCCAAACAAATTATAGTGCAGGTATGCATTGGAAACTGAAACTACCTCATCACACACATGTCTGTTGGTGTTCTGCTCAGTAATGATTTTATATAATGTTAAAATGTAGAAAACAAGGAATTAAATTTTGAGGAATTGAAAAATTGCTCAAGCTTATTAATAGCTTGGATTAATTTTGTCTTTTGCAGCTACCCTTGTATATAAAGCACTCCTTCTCTTGTTAAACAAGAGAGACGATGAAGACTTTGTTCTTGGTGGCAAGGGGTACAAGACAGAATTCTGTTTCATTTGTGATGCTGTAAGGGTATGTAAACACGACTTAATTGTGTAAAACAACTGTTAACTATTACTGTAATCTAAAAAGTTGCTTTTTGCCAAGTAAATATATACCATGTAACTTTGCCCGTTATAATCACTTGGGTCAAGAGATTATTCTTCGATGCATTTAAATGGTAAACCAATGTACCAATGTTCAGTATACTGTAATTACAAACTGTTCTCCACCTTGCTTTAATTTCACGGCTTAATTAAATTTGCATCTTGAATACAGTTATGGTAATTCATACCCCTATAGCTGAAATCTGTCAAGACAGTTGGTATATTGTGGACCTGGAGGGATTGTGTATCGCATGCAGCCATTTTCTTGGGTTGCCAATAAACTATGGTAAGCTGATTTTCCAGGCATGTTCCTGTCATGGAGTTGATCTGGATGAAACATGTTTGAATTGCTTAAGATCCAAAGCTAACATTGGCCAGTAAATATCCAAGTGTACTGTTTCTTAATCTCAAGAGGTAACCAGGCAGTGTTGCAGCTACAGAAGTGTCACAGTCCAGGGAAAGTATAGTTAGTATAGGGTTAGGTGATTTTATATCATGGCCATGAATTAGCAAAAGGAAACTGTATTTGTTGATAATAAGATCAAGTAGTGCTGTATTTTAGGTTTCAGCCTAGATCCAATTCTTTGAGTGCAACTTAGGTTTAACAGACCCAAAATAAGTTAAATGTTTCTTTGGTAAGCTTCAAAGACTCTGAGAACAGCGTACTATAGTAAACACGTAAATGGGAATGAAGCCAGTTCTGACATTGAGTGTGGAGGTCCATTTGATAGTCTCTTGTTGATGAACTAAGGTACAAAGGATGTTTTGAGTATAAAGTTAGAGTACCCAGTACTATAAAAATGTGTATATAGTAAATTACAGATGTAGTTATTGTAAAAATCGTATACATCTTATGTAATCATTTAAATGATTAAAATCAGTTTTTTCTTAAAAGATCTACAGGTTTCTATGATGACCTTCAGTTTCTGCTTGGAGAAGATATCAGCAGCATAAACCTTTGCTCACTATGTGAAACGCAAAATTGCAAGAAAAAAAATATTTAAAAAAATACTAGCTTCGCCTCAATTCAACATATTTAAGGCTGTTTTGCTCTATCTTGTTATTCATTACTATTATTATTATTGTTTTTATATTCCTCCTATTATACCTTTTATATTTCAATGTCTTAGTTTATTTATTACTTCTATTTTTCTACTGTGATGTATATGTGTTTGTATGTGTAAAAAGGGTAAAGTCTGCATACGAGCCTAGTGGCTCATCAGGCCGGAGCTTATCCTGGTTTCAGTAGCATGACGCGACTAGGAGTATTTCTACTCCCCCCTGGATGGGATGCTAGTCCATCGCAGGGTTACCCCCAGCATCAAATTCACCGGTACACATTTATACACCTGGGTGGAGAGAGGCACTGTGAGAGTGAAGTATCTTGCCCAAGAACACAACACAATGTCCCCGGC
Organism: Micromussa lordhowensis; assembly: GCA_964020085.1. Lineage (NCBI taxonomy): Eukaryota > Metazoa > Cnidaria > Anthozoa > Scleractinia > Lobophylliidae > Micromussa > Micromussa lordhowensis. Next base: position 26,619,399 of record OZ026598.1, read on the forward strand.
CAGGGCTCGAACCCAGAGCACTCGCACCAGAGTCGAGCACACTAACTACGAGGCCACCGCGCCCCTGTAATAATACTGGCTGGCCCCTGTTGTAATACTGGCTGGCTGTCCCTTTTAACTTTTTAGTTAATACAGGCAGCCAGACCACCTATATTTATCTCTATCTATTTGAATAATTTATCTGTATGTATGTAAGTTTATGGGGTAAATAAAATTGTTGTTGTTGTTGTTGTGAGCAGCTGTTAGGATCTTTAGGTTTATTTGGTCATCGAGTTGGCTCTCTTAACGAGTTGAACCAAGTGTTGTCTGACCATGGGCCTGAAAGCTGCAAGGGCTTCCCCTGTGTTATTGTGAAAGAAAAACCTAGGCAGCAAACAGCAATAGAAAGGAACAACATAAAAGTTGCATCATTTTCTGGTTGGTTGATTTTGTCTTTTTTTAATGTTCACTTTATGCAGATATGGTGCCTTTGATTGTCAGCTGTGTGGCAAATGATATTTGACTTTATACAGTTATTAGGCATGTTCAGCAAGTCTTCTTCAGTCAGACTGTAACGCTCAAAATCCAGTACTGTCTTTGTTCCTTTAACTAAATTGCATTTGCATCAGTATGTTATTCTGTCAGCTATATACATGTATTATATGTTTTGTCCTAAACATAATACTCTGGTTCATTTTACTAAACTAATAAGTTATTTGCTGTGCTGAACCATGTCTAATACAGGATCATTTGAGAGGGAAGTATTAAAACAATTTGATAGCATCGTTGAGAGATCCCTGCCTTTAGAGAAAGTTACCAGTTACTATAAGCAGTGTCCTGGCACAGCAAAGCAAGTAATTCTGGACTATGTGACATTTTTTGAAGAAAGAAAGATGGTAAGTCATAAGGGTTATATTTTATGTGTCAGTGTAATATTTCCAAATGCGGCTTGCTACATGTATGTGTGGGGACCAAAACATATATGTACACAATGTACAAACTCAACTGCATTAAATATTTGCAGCTCTTTTTTTGCTTTCTTTTTCAGTTCCCCAGGGACCATTTCCTCCTTTCAACCCAGTGTATTATCAAATTTTTCTAACAATGAGAAATTTTTGCCATTTTATTCCGTTTCCATTTTTTGTAGCTTCAAATGGCTTATTTGATTTTGAAAAGAACAAACAATTTCACATTAATATTTTTATTTGTTTCTGACATGCTTGATTGTGGAGTGATAACAAGGGATTATGGAGTCCATCAAGAAACAACCATGATTGAACAAGCCAATGGTAAGAGGCAGTGATAAATTTATATTAGAAACAGTTTGTCAAGAAACTACAAAATTCTGATTAAAAATTTTGTTTCATTAATAAGCAGTTCTGAATTTTACAGATTTTGAGGCTTTTCTTCTTAATCTTAAAACTTAATGGGAAGTCAAACAACAGAAGACTGAATCAAAGTTTCTGGAATTGTCTGCATTGTCCGATCAGCTGACAACAACACTAGGACAGCCAAAACCAAAAAAAAGAAAGAAGAATTCCAGATCAGTTCAGCCTTCACTGCAGGAACACCCTTTTGCCAGTTATGCAGCTGAACTTCAAATTGAATTTTTCAAAAAGGTACAGCTGTACAGAACTGAAGTTTAATGTTTTGGTTGAAATACATGTAGTTGTATTCTGTGATTGAAATACTGAGTTAAACTTCATTAAACTTTAGATCGCATTTAAACGTTTCCTTTCCTATTGTCCTATGGTACTGTTTGCCTCTTTGCAGATCCTGTATACAACTTTGTTGCATATGGTGTTCTTCAGTTACTTATAATTACAATTATTTATCAATTATTTTAGGTTTGTGCTGACTGGAGAGAAATTGCTCTGATACTTCGTGACAGGGTGTTTGAGGATCATGAAGAGGAGCATATTGATATCTATGATGTGAAGTTTAGAAGTGATACCTTTTCTTTTTGTCTGCTCAGTTGTTTCTTCTTCAAAACCAGCCTTGCTTTCTGAAAGCAATCCAAAATAGGGGCCAAAACTTTTATGCTGGCTAAGTTAGTATGCACAAATTATAAGAAAACTGCAATCATTTTATTGAAATTGCAGTGCAAAGAGTGGGGTTTCCTCTTGAAGTTATTTGGAATACACCTTGGTACAGGAGATTATGGCCATCTTGTCATTGACCATAGTGCAATGTTACTTCGTCGGTTTCGTTCACTATATAAGTACTCGGGGCAAGGATTTGAAGCTTCCCATAAGTTGCATCGTCAGCTGTTCTCCAGAGCCACAAATCATGATTCTACTGAACCAGGGCAGTCAAGTAAGTTAATACAATTTGTAAATACCTTGCCACAAAAAGTAATGATTAACATCGAAATTATTCTGACAATAAACAACATAGCTACCTTGATGTTGTAATCTCAACAGAAGAAGGCTTCTACATCTGGTTGGACACATTGGGAGGTTGCATGTGTTGCTCTAATTAAATAAATTATATAGTTTATTCAAACCTATTACAGTCATAGCAACTGAATTACAGGTTGAGTGAACAAGACACAAGTACACTACACAACAATAATGATTTATCCAGGCTTGAGGTTTATTCAAACCTATTACAGTCATAGCAACTGAATTACAGGTTGAGTGAACAAGACACAAGTACACTACACAACAATAATGATTTATCCAGGCTTGAACCTGATTGCTACAATTGGATGTGGCTGGAAACCAGTGAATACCAGTTCTTGGTCCAAGGAAAAGAAAGAATGGATTTTGAAAATTGACCAATTATTTTGTGATTTATTTGGTAGTGACTTTGTACCTTATAAATACAGTAAAGATAAAGGGATTGGTGTTGATGAAAGTACTATTTTCATTGGTATGATTGCGCTGAATTGGCCACGCGCGATACATAAATTAGCACGCGTTTTCTCAAGAGACCATCGTAATACCCATGGGTATTGAGCAGAGTATTTATTCGACCTCCACACTTGTAATTGCCCTGCTATGCGTTCATGCCCCGAGAGGTCGCTTCAGAGCACCCTTTTTTGTCTTCGTTTCCACGTTTCCGTCGCTGAGCCTAATTTCCTTATGGCCGAAGCTCCTGTTCCTATTCCTCCAGATGTTTTGGTGGCTGCTCTTCCCACTGCCGAAGCCGCAGCTGCAGCCGAAGTTCCTGCTGCCGGCGATAATCCGGTTGCTCCCGCTGAAGAGGTAAGCTGGTTTCTCTCGCTTTACTGTGGTTGTTTTTTGCTCGTTTCGTGGTCCACTTTTTAAATGTGTGGCGTGTGTCGCCTTTGCTTTCATGGCGTGTGTCGCCTTCTAAGTTTGTTTTCATGGCGTGTGTCGCCTTACAAGTTTGTTTTCATGGCGTGTCGCCTTTAATTTAGCCTTCATGGCATGTGTCGCCGTTTTTACTAGTTTTTTGGCGTGTGTCGCCTTCTAAGTTTCTTTCCTTGGCAACTGTCACCTTAAAATTTGTTTCCTTAGTGTGCGTCGCTAACCAAGTTTGTTTTTCATGCGTGTGTTGCCTTTTGGTATACTTTGGTGGCGCGTTTCGCCTCGAATTTTGTTTTCATTGGGTGTGTAGGTTCGTGTGTTGCCTTCAAGCCAATTACATGTAGTGTTCATCGGTAATTGAACAAAGTAAAAGCTTTTATTTATTCCAGATGATTTCTGGACATTTGTTCCTTTTATTTTAACACAAGTTTTTGGCAAAGGTTGCCTTCATGTTGGGTTTTCCCCGCTTATCCGTTCTTAAGTCGATTTTCAACAAACACAGTCAACCCTTGGGTTATACGCTCGATGTAAGTTGTTTCTTTGACATATATCACGTTGTCTTATACTTTACTTTTCTTGTACTCTGCCACTGTTGGCATATTTTATTTCTCGTTTGTGACTTGACTTTGAATATATATGCTTCTGCGGATCTTGTCTCGCTTTGTTCGTCCCTAAATTCTCAGTTCGAATTCTCTTCGCAAACAGCATGCTTTCTCCGTTTTAACGTCATAATTTGCACGAGATTTTATTTTGTTGGCTTTGCATTCCTTAGTGTATCGCTAGGTGCTGTTTTCGTTACGGTGACTATTTCTGACATACTTCTGCGGTAGTAATTTTATTCCTAATCGCGTTATGCTTTTACCAGGGATCAATTTTCGTTTCTGGGCAACCGAGGTCTAATCATTTTTTTTTCACATTTTTATTCCATTATTAACTACAAACTACAGCGCTATTATTAGGTGTCAATAACATTGATAATCACATTGTCATTTGATCTTTAGTATCACACTTAATATTACACTTACAGACCGTAATTAACTATCAATAAATAATTTCCACCTGGCCTGGAATTTTCTTTGCGTGTTGTTTTTGACGGCTATGTACTTTTCAGTCTTGTATTTCATATTAATTACTTCTTTAAAGGCAGCTATATCTGGGCTAAGACAACGTTTACGGCTCGTCCAGATATGCCATTTTGCAACAATTAAAAAATAATTTAGTAAGCCGCTTACTTCATCTAATTTACCTATCATAACATCCTGCAAGGAAAGTTCAGCATGTTTACCAGAAAGTGCAAACCAAAAATTTTTGAAATCTTTCCAAAACTGGTTAGTATGAGTACATTCATAAAATAAATGATTAACAGTTTCTGGGCTAACTCTACAAAAAGTGCAAGAATCGTCTTGAACATAACCTATTTTGGCTAGACGAGAATTAGTGAAAGTGATATCACTTAGGATTTTAAATTGAAAACTTCTGATAAACATTTCAGATGAGACAGTCTTCACTTTCGAAAACGCTTTAGTAACAGCTGAATCTGCTAAACCAAAGTCCTCCTTCAATTTAGCAAAGCCTCTCGAAACTTTTGCCTTATCCGAAACAAGCAATTCATAGAAGTGTTTATTTTTACACACAATAGGATTAATTTTTTTCTCCCCACAGTGAAATTCCAAAGGGCATTCTAGTTCGCTTTCAATCACATCCAAACTCTTCAGGTGGGCAGGAACAGCAGCACGAACTCCTGACCAGACTAAAAAATTTGAATGCTTCAGACCTTTACTTTTAGCACTATTAAAAGATTCTATATTATTCTTATTGAATTGCAAGTGGTTAATAAGCAGTATACCTGCTTTAATGTAATTTGAATAATATATTGTTTTATTATCTATCTTAATATCTTTGTTGTTCCAAATTATATTGTAAGATATAGATGGCCTAGTTGAAAAGGTGATTCTTAAGTCAGCCCACCATTGGAGAAGTTCTCTATAAAAAGTAGAAGTAACTTTACAGTCTTTGGCATCGTAATTACAACTAAATAGAAAAACCCGCCAAAATCCTCAAGCAGACATTTAATATAAGCTTTCCATGGGGACGAACCTCCTGAAAAAATTCTATTAAGCCAAGCTAATCTTGACGACTTAACATACGTTTCGAGATCTATTAAGTTCAAACCTCCGTATTTCAAGTCATTTACAGCTGCCTTTCTAGCTATTTTGTCAGTCCCTTTCCATAAAAAATTATAAATAAACGTGTTTAATTGTTTTATAAATTCTCCTGGAGTTGTTAGAACTGAGAACACATATAACATTTTGGGAAGCAGGAGTGATTTGATGATGGTAACCTTGCCAAAAAGTGAGAGGCCTCGGCAATTCCACAACGATATTTGTATTCGAATGTCTTTTAATTTATCATAAAAATTTTTCTGTAATTGGTCAGTATCATTATAAGTAAATACTATCCCAAGGGCTTTGACACATTTGCTCCACCTAATAGTCCCAGGTGTCGCTGTATTTTGTCTGCATGAGCCAATCCACATTGCTTCGGTCTTAGTATGGTTAACTTTTAAGCCTGAACAAATTGTAAATCGATCAAGCAATTGAAGAATGAGTTCTACACATTCGATATTAGGTACACTTACAGAGTAAGGTCATCAGCATATTGCACTAGCTTGAATTCTTCCTGCCCTATCATTATGCCTTGAATATCTTGTCTACTTCGAATAGTGACTGCTAAAATTTCGGCGGCAATAATAAATAAGTATGGTGATAACGGGTCTCCTTGTCTAACTCCTCTCTGTAATTCAAAATATGAAGTACAAATATCATTGTTTAATACACAACTCGTTAGGTCATTATAAAATGTTTCTACCCATCTCATGAGGGTGGGCCCAAAACCAAAAGCATCTAAGCATTTTAACATAAAATTCCAGTCAATACTATCAAACGCCTTTTCAAAATCAATAAACAATAATATGCCTGGTATGTTTTGTTGTTTTGTATACTCCATAACGTCTATAATTGATCTTGCCGCTTCACCAATGAACCTGTCCTTGACATAACCTGTTTGGTTAGTATGTATTATCTCTGGAAGAACTTTAATAATCCTTGCTGCAATTACTTTAGAAGCAATTTTGGCATCTACATTAATTAAGGATATTGGTCTCCAATTTTCTAAATAGTTTCTGTCTTTTTCTTTCTTTTCAATGAGTGTAATTAAAGCTTGCTTTTGAGAAGAGGACATTTCCTTATTGTCAAAGGCCTCATTAAAAGATGCGATCAAAAATTCACCTATTAAGGGCCAGAACATTTTGTAGAACTCTATTGGAATGCCATCGTTTCCAGGCGTTTTACCTACTTGAAAGGAACCCAAGATGGACTCGCACTCCTGAAAGGTTATTTTTCCTTCGCAACGTGAACTTAGCTCGTCAGAAAGTTTCGATATGTTTGGGTTTTCCAAAAAACTTTTAGCTTGTTCACTGTTCAGATTTACTCTTTGTCTGCTATACAACTTGCTGTAGAAAAGTTTTTCAGCATTCAGTATCTCAAACGGATCAGTCGAAAACGAACCACTGAGGTATAATTTCCTTACATGTTTTTTAATAGTTGCGTTTTTCTAGATTTAAAAAATATTTACTGCTCTTTTCACCGTGCTTGTGCCATCTTGCTCTTGCACGAACAACAATTCCTTCTACTCTTTCATCATATAATGTTTCAAGTTCATTTTTAAATTTGTCCATTTCTAGTCTTGTGATTTCACTGGGGTTTTCTTGAAATTTATTTAATGCATCTTGATACTTGAATTTAAGCTCCTCTTCTCGCTTTTTACGTTCTTGTGCTAGTTTTTTAGAATAAGTAATTGAGCTTGTTTTAATTTTAAATTTCAGCCAATCCCATTTGGCCCTATTGTCTGATAAATCCTTTGCATCATGCAACCAGTTTGGCAGTTCACTGTTTATCATATCTAGGTAATCTGGCCTGTCCAGCAAGGAAGTATTTAATTTCCAAAAGCCAGGTCCTTTGCGGCTCTCCTTAATATTTTCTAATTCTAGTATTATAGAAGAGTGGTCAGTTTTAATCGAGGCTACAATATCGACCTGTGTGACCAAATCATTTAAATTGTCCGAAATAAGCCAATAATCAAGTCTACAAAAGATGAAAGGAGAGCTTTTACTCCACGTGTAGCTGCGAGTAGTCGGATTCTTAATACGCCATATATCATGGAGACTAAATTCATTTTGAATGCTTTCAATCGAATTTATCACATGTTGTCGAGGAATTAGAATGCCACCTTTTTTGTCTACAGCCGGATCTAACGGACAATTAAAGTCTCCACCTACAATAACATTGCTATCACCGTCCAAGTCAATACCCCGTAAAGTAGTCGACAAAGCCTGACAAAAGCAAACAGCTTCTGCATCTTTATTCAGACCGTAAAGGTTTATCAGAAAATAATTTTTGTCTTTGATTTTTGCATTCAGCATTATTAGCCGTCCTTTTAAATCACATTGTTTGTGCTGAATAACAATGTCCAAACCACTCCTAATTAATACAGCGACACCTCTCGCATTGGTGCTCCCATGAGAAAACATAATAGAGGAACCCCATTCTTTTTTCCACTGACTCTCACAATTCTTTGTTGTATGTGTTTCCTGAAGAAAAATCAGATCTGCTTTTTGTTTACGACACCAAGTAAAAATAGCTCTACACTTTCTGAAATTGCCAAGGCCTCTAACATTAAGAGAAAGCAATTTAAGGCTATCAGGTTTCATTTTAGAATTGTTCATATGAAATATTTTGTATTGGTTGTTTAGAATATTTAAAAGTTATTGACAGCATATTGTTTAATTTAACATATTCACACCAGTTGTAAATTTGCAATTGGAAGTGTGGAATGTGGAAGTTTTCAAAACATGAAAAAACATACACAAAACCAAGACAGAACCAACAAAGACAAAACACACACAAACAAAACTTCGAAAGCGTACTTACCATGGCTTTGGCCGCCCGGTTGCTAGGTACACTTTTGCCGAGTAAACCGAATTTTCTTCATATATTAAATAGACATTCACTATTACACAAAAATCAATAAGTAAAATAAATCTCCATGGCATAAATGTCAACATAATCCAGGAGTAAAGCACTGTTCAATTATAACTTAGAAAGTTAAGCTTTAGGTAGGTAAAATGACTTTAAGCTGTCCGTTCCTTCCTTCTTATACAGAATTCTAGCCAGAACGCTCCATGGTATAAAGGCAAACTGAACTTCAGGCCTGGCTTTAAGTTCTTGGAGATAATTTTTCCTCAACTTCGACCGATCCTCGCGGACAGATTTTGAAACATCATCCGAGATGAAGATCATTGATTCTTTAAATTTGTTATCCTTTAACTTACTTGCCGCCACTTTGAGCAGGTTAACTTTATCAGTGTACCACAACAAGTACACGTGGATCGGTCTCGGCTTTGGCGTCTCGTTCTCAGATGGATTCCGTCTAAAACTGCTTCTGTGTGCTCGCATCACTTCAATTTTCCACTCTAACTTCATGTGGCGTTGCAAAAGTTCAACCTCAATAAATTCCTCCATCGAGACAAAATCTTTCTCGCTCTCCTCTGGAACGCCCCAAATAACCACGTTGTTTCTTTTGGAGCGGTTTTCTAGGTCGTCAATTTTCTCCTTCAAAACCTCAACCTCCGTCCAACTTAGAATTGGACTCCTGAATTTCTATATCCGTCTCCTTGAAACTATTCTTCAAGTCTTCCACATCCTTGATAATTGTATTTTGTGCCATCTCCAACTTGTTTAATTTGCTCAACATTTCATTCTTCGCTGTAATGAGGACGTCCATCTTGACAAGAATGTCATCCAGCTTACGCGAAGAAGAATGGGCTGATTCACTCGTCATTTCGTGTTTTCGCGCTTTAGACCTTGTATTTATATTCATAAATGAATCTAACTGGAGGGAAGCTTAAAACATTTGCAATGAATCGCTAGAAATGGAAGAAAATGCGGAGAGCTCGGAAAAGCCGTCCTACCCTCGTGGAGTCATGCGCATGCCACCGAGGTCTAATCATGATAATCGACCTCAATATCTATATCGACTTGTAATACTAATCAACTTCGATTTGTCGTGTTCAATTTGTGGTATTAGAGCTCGAAATTAATCGAGTGAGATATCCGCTAATCGTGCTCGGTAAACAAACCAACCTGGGATTTAAAGTCGAGCTTGGTCGTATTGGAGCTCGATAAGCAAGAGGTCCGGGTGGGACCGTCTATCGAGCTATATCGAGCTCGAGAGAATTGTATCGAGCACGACTGGATTTCTTTTTCGAGGTCGATTTGTAATATAGGGCGAAAGGGGACTGGTGAGGAGGAATAAAGACGCTCTCGAAAAAGGACTGGTATCTAGTGAGTAAAGGGGGCAAGTTTCTAAAGAAACTGTGGTGCTGCGTCGGTGGGAGTATTACAAGATAATTTGGTTTTATCAACTGGGTTGATAATGTGAATTGGCCACCGCATTCGCTCCGACGAAGGGCTAACGCTCGAAACGTCAGCTTCCGAATCTCTTTACGGTGGCCAATTCACATTTTCAACCCAGTTGATAAAACCAAATTATCTGGTATCTAGTGAGCCGTGGATCATACTGAATTCAACTGAACTTTAGAATGTACAAGAACAGTCGAAGAAGGTAGGAAATGTTTCGCATTTAGTTACCCTTTATTGATCAAGCTACTTCTCGTTAAGGGTTAGCTACTTCTGCCGTTACAACAGACCTTTTTCCATGTGTTAAACGATTATTTGGTCCACAGACTACGTGCTAATTAGATACATCATTAACAGGCATTGGTAAATTTCAGAGATGGTTGTGTCAGAATAAACTTAAACTGGTTTTATATCCATGTTAACCAACAACGCTCTTGCAAGTATACGGCTGTATATTTTTGTCATTTTTTCCACTCTAGGAAATTGGCTTCGCCTAATTCCTACACGTTAACAATCAGTGCAAGCCTAAAAGCATAGCTCCTGATTACAATAATTAACCATAACTGAAAAGAGGATTTTTCCCCTTTATCAGAAACTAAAAATGATGAATGATCGTTGAGGGTGGTAAAGGGTAGTTTCTCAATATGTGAATGGCCTAATTTTTTCCTGTGATTTATGAAATGGCTTGTTTTTCTTGTGAATTGTGATTTCATTAGATGCTGTGAACCGTGATTTTCTTAAATAATTCGCAGTGAAATGAGAAAGAAGTCTTTAAATCGTTGTGAACCATTATTCTTTGTGTCTTTTATTATTTTCGACATTAATTAACAAAACTGCGTGAAATGCCGATTTTATTTCCCGTGAATTGTGAAACTACCAATTTACTTTGCGTGAAACTTGATCTTGACTCCCCCCCCTTTACCACCCTCATCGTTCAGCATGTAGTTTCACATTTTTTTAAATTACCTTTTAGTAAACCATTCCTAATGAGTGTAACCAAGGTTTTAGAAATTATGGAGACAATATATCAAGGCCTTTCAAAGATACATGTACGATTGTGCAAGGAATATGTCAAAAGAAGATACATTGTTTTGACAGCTCTCAATTAATCATAACATGGTTGTCCAAGATCAATGATATACCTAAGATAATGGTGCTACTAACTTAATTTCCAAGGTATGGAACTAGGCGTACGATGGGTTACTCAATTTTCAAGGTATGGAACTTGGTGATCGGAGGGTTATCAAAATTTTCTAAGTTAGGGGCTCTGCCTCCCGTGCTCTGCCTTTGGCGCACAGGAGTTCTGCTATGAAAGTTCTGCATTCCCCAACCAGCTGTTTGTTCCACCACACATACAATTAAGTTATCTTAATTAATACAAAACTTATTTTTCAATCAATGTTTTTTATTTATTTCAACCATTCCTAGTCTGAACTATAACACAGATTTATCTAAAACTTTCACTCTATAAATGCTGAATAGGTTTTTTTTTTAACTTTGCAGTTGGATGGCAAACGTCTGTTCCATATGGTATTTGTAATTGGTCCTTCTCCTAAAGGTGCATGCATTTAAAAAACTGAACACTTCAAAATACATGCAAAAAAAATTGAAATTTAAATCCTAAATCTACGACAAGTTTTATTTATTGAAATTAATTCAAAGTCAGCCAACTCGACTATTTAAAATCGTCTAAATTTGACTTTCTGAAACTGTAAAATATTAATGGTATTTTTGGCATTCGACTTAGCATATGCAATAGTTTTTTGATAGGCGAAAAAAGCACACACAACTTTTATGTACTTAACAAACTGAGGGAAAATTGACCCTTCAATTGTGTTTACTGGGCGGTATGTTGTATGCACTGTTTACTTAAAGCAACTAAGTAACTGTAATTCCCAAATTTCATATGAAAGGAAAATTAACAATGATCAGTGTCAATAAATGGGAAAACAAACTGTAATAGATTTCAGACAAAACAATATTTACATGTAGATACTGGATTTTGCTCTTTGCTAGTCAGAACAATTCGATTGCATTTGATCAGATATATACACTTCTTAAATTGTTTTCATTTTTCCTTTTTGTTTTTTTTTTTCTTTGGGAACCTGTTCTCTTATCCTTTTTCCTTTTCCTGACATTTGTTCTCTTGGCCTGCTGTTCTTTGTCTTCTTTACCTCCTGTTTCATCTTCAACTTGTTCTTGAGCGTCTTCATTTTCTTTTGCTTCTTTATTTTCTTGTATGCAATCATCCTCTTGGTGCACGGGTTTTTTCACTTTTTTAGATTTTTCATGGCTTTTTTATAGTCCTTTGCTTTATTGTGTTTGGTCTCTCTGCTGGCATGTTTTCCCTTTCTTGTTTCTTCTGTTCTTTCTTTTATTTTCCTTTTTTTCCTGGATTTTTCCCTTTGTGTTTCATCTACAACAGCAACAACTTCATTTAGACCCTACATTAAACAACAATAAAAATAATAATCAGTTTTTTGTGTGTTATCTATTGTTAAGTCACATCTTGAAATCCATATAATGTAGTTTACTGAAAAGATATGTGGTTTCACATGTAGCTTCACACTTTCACTCTTGCATTTCTGTTAACAGCCTGGATGACACTGCCATAACAGTTTTGATATAGTAGCCGCTGTCCAGTAAGCTTCTCCTTTGTGATATGTGCTTCCTCATGAGGTTGTTTCTTGCGTTAGAGAAATGTTAATTTCCATGAATGTATTTTATCGATTAATGTTGTATTCATGTTCATAAAGAAATATGCTCCTTCTCTCCAAAAGGCGCTCACCATTAAGCCAACAAAAGTAATTTACTGCCAGCTGTCAAGAAATGGAATCATTACAGTTTTAACATATGTTTTGCATTGGGTAGCCTCACCAATATCAGTATGAAAACTCAAATTTTTCTTACCAACAACTGTGACAGACAATTTTTCTTCTTCGGCTTGTGGTACATTTCCCCTGAAGGAAACCTGCAAGTAAATGTAGGGAGGAGAAGTGTGCTGCTCAAAGGACGCTTGTGTAACTTGCTTTGGATGATGGAAACTCAGACAAGCTGTTGTATCCATTATTCAGGGTAAGTTACACATGAGTCCTTTGAGCAGTACACTTCCCTTCCATATTTTTAACACTTTGTAGATGTCACTTGCTTGAACTTGCATATTAATGTTATTGTTAATGTTAGAGTTATTGTTAGTGTTAGAGGCAAGTACCAGCAATGTGACAACTACAGGTACACTTTGTTGAAAAGGACTAATAATATTCCCACACAAATATGCCTGTATCCTTATGTACAACACACAACTCGTTCAAGTTACTTTACATTCGATGATATTCATTGTCCAAATCTTCTTAATTGCTTTTTTTCTGAAGCCAAAAAGTTCTGTGTTTTGTCTTGTTATTAATTGCTGGTTTCGTCTGGTTTTGTCTCGTCCCTAGAGAGATACATTAGTCAGTTTTCTCCAAGTGTCATGGCTCTTGAAGAGCCTCGTCCCTGGAGAGTCAGTCAGCTCCAAGTAGCGTGGCTCATGAAGAGCCTCGTCCCTGGAGAGGAGTCAGTCAGCTCGAAGTATCATGGCTCGTGAAGAGCCTCGTCCCTGGAGAGGAGTCAATCAACTCCAAGTATCGTGGCTCTTGCCGAGCCTCGTCCCTGGAGAGTCAGTCAGCTCCAAGTATCGTGGCTCTTGAAGAGCCTCGTCCCTGGAGAGTCAGTCAGCTCCAAGTATCGTGGCTCATGAAGAGCCTCGTCCCTTGAGAGGAGTCAGTCAGGTCCAAATATCGTGGCTCTTGATGAGCCTCATCCCTGGAGGGTCAGTCAGGTCCAAGTATCGTGGCTCTGGAAGAGCCTCGTCCCTGGAGTGATTCATTAAAGTCAGTCAACTCCAAGTATCGTAGCTCTTGACGAGCCTCGTCCCTGTAGAGTCAGTCAGCTCCAAGTATCGTGGCTCATGAAGAGCCTTGTCCCTGGAAAGTCAATCAACTCCAAGTATCGTGGCTCTTTCCAAGCCTCGTCCCTGGAGAGTCAGTCATTCCAAGTATCGTGGCTCTTGATGAGCCTTGTCCATGGAGAGTCAGTCTGCTCCAAGTTGCATGGCTCATGAAGAGCCTCGTCCCTGGAGAGTCAGTCAACTCCAAGTGGAGAGTTAGTCAGCTCCAAGTATCGTGGCTCATGAAGAGCCTCGTCCCTGAAGAGTCAGTCAGCTCCAAGTATCGTGGCTCTTGACGAGCCTCGTCCCTGGAGAGATCCAGTAGAGTTGTTCAGTTAGTCCACGTAAGTCAAGCTAGTCAAGTGATGTCAAGTTGGTCATTTAGACTGCGCGACAGTCTTTTCCGTTTCCTTTCAGGCAAATGGGAGTCGCGCAAGACACAGACTGAGCTAACAAAATTTTTGTAGCAGGGGGGAGGGGCAGGGAAGGAATAGAAAAGCCTGCTACTGAGCCCAGACATTTTACCGAACGCCCTAATTGCTGCTGCTCCCTCGGGGCGTTAACTGTCACATCAACTGTCACACGAGACCCACTATAATCATAGTTTACCCTCCTACTCAGTTTATTCCATTTCTTTTCTGTTGATGATATGCAAATATATTTACATGAATGTTTGGAGGAATAAAAAGGAATCACAGTTCTGTCAAGAGAAGAAACAAACCACTTAAAGCGGTTTTTCACTTATTTAATATCACGAAAATAACTAGGTTCTCGTCTATAAACAGCTAGGCGCGCACTTGTGATGTAAACTGCACATTACAGAATGAGGAATGAACACTGAGTGCATACGGCTAAATTCACTTTGGCTTTCCTCAATGTATTTATAGCAATAACTCGGAGTGATCATTAATAGATCTCACCACCTCAAAGCCAAATCTGGTGGAACGTTTTTCTGGTAAGTTCTCATCAGTACCAAATAACTGGTATTAATACATACAGTGTTAAAGAGTAGCAATAAACACCCATCTGTTAGAAGTTACAGTTACACATAGAGTAATAAATTACATTAACTTACAATTCACTTTGATCACATTAACCAACTGAAAGTTACTTTTCCATGCAATCAAGCAGAAAATTATATAAACAAATTATGTAAAAAAAAATCAGTTTTTGCAACTTTAAGAACGTATTGCGTATGATCATAGCTGCACGGGAAATGGACATGCATTTTACTATGATTTTCTATGACCTTTTCTTTTTAGTAATACCAAAACGTAGCTTTGTAATTCCACAGATTTGCATGGTTTACTTTAATACATAATTTTACTTTCAACACAGGTGAGAGCCTGAGAAATGCCACCTTACACGAGGTCAACGATGTCCTAACACAAGGGACAACATCACTGCAAGGCCTCAAAAATGAGTGGTAAGATTACAGCAGAGTAATTTTCATGTAGCAAACCACACCGTACCTGCCAAAATCTAACTGATAAATTAATAGCAAGTCTAAGCTGACATGCTTGCTTCTTGTGCCTGTTTGCCAAACGTTTGAGCCATTAATTGGCCCTTTGAACGATCCGGTCGCATGGTACAAAATCAAACATGCTTGTGAGCAAGTTGCACAGTGGTACTTCCAAAACAAAGCAACTTGTACCAGTCCACCTTGACCTGCCTTTGTTTTGGTAGTCCCACTGTGTAACCGTCCGAAAGAAATCAGCTGCTGGTGTACAATGTAGCTGCTGATGTTGTTGCGCCTTAACATATATACTTTCATGTAACATACCAGTGATACATACATTTTTCTGCCAGGGAAAGAGTTCAAATAAGAGCAGAACAAGAGCGTGAACTCGAGCAATCCCTTGCCAGTGACAAGCAGGTAAATGCTAAACTATATTGATGATTACAATATTAGATTCAAAAATCCACAGCTTATGCGTTTTTTTTTTCTGTTATAAATGCCAGCAAAAACACAATAATTGTATAATATCCCAAATGAATATTATTTTCTGCTTTATCAGAAAGAACAATCCGGTGCACCATCAAAATCAGGCGATGACAGAAATGAGGACTATGATGTCAAAGCCCGCAGGGTATGTCACAGACATTCAAATAAAAAAGATAAACAATGTCTTTTATCTTACCAAGAAGACATGCACAAACTTATTATTATGCAGGTAATTTTGAATAGTAATTGGAATTGGAATTATTTCGAGTTATAGCAGAGGATGTAGTTGTGCTTTGCTTCCTTCTTCCAAACTTCCTGGAGTGTTCAATTTAGTTAGATTACAACTCTGGTTGTATGCTATATTGATATTCTTAGCCGGTTACCCTTACACAGACCTACAATTGTGTAGCCTGGCCCATGCAAGTGCGATGGGGAATTTAAGTAACCACAACAACAAAATGTTATGACACATGCCTTGAATCTGAATTTGGACACAAAGAAATATTACGTTTGGAAAAGAAAATTCTTAAAAAAAGACGTACAAGCAGTTCTTGTTCTCTAGACAAAACAGAATGTAATCATGTCATGTTGTTGTTTTTCAAATGAGTTTATCCAGAAATTTAATGCATGAGCAAATCAATTACACTGCTTTGCACTTTGTTTGCTTAATGAAGTTCTCATTCCCTTTGCCATGTCGGTTTTCTCTGTTACAGATCTAGAGGCAAGTGTTCAATCTTTTGGTGTGATGTTGGCTTACAACACAACCATAAAAGAAACACAGTCATTTAGACACAAACCTCATCAAAAGAGAGATTTAAAAAAATGGTAAGGGCTGGTTAAGATCGTCGGTTGTCAGCTCTCTCTCACATAACAGCACCTCCTGCATCCTGTCCAGTTTGTGCGATGACACTAGAGTAGCAAATTTGAACCATATGGTAGTCAGATAACAAGCGTACTGTACAAATTAATCTTTGATAAAAACAATTAAGACTGATGAAGATTTCTTTGTTTATTGTTGAATTCAACAATGTATCAAAAGTTGGCTGGTGTGTGCAATAAAATTGTTCATATCCTTCCACATGAGCAATAACAAGGGACACTTGTCTTTTGAATTATGAACTGGACGAAGTCCTGATATGTAAAAGGTTAATATCACTGGCTGAGTTCTACAGTAGCTTTCACATTTAGATTATGCTGATATGCTCCTATTTATTTCATTTTCTCTGATTACTAAACTTTTCCCCTTTGTCAAAAACTATGTTGCATGGTAAGAATCAAAATTAAGTTAAATTCAGCATACCTTTCCCATTCTTCAAATCAACTGCACCGAGTGGACATAGATCCTCCTCAATAGCCCCAACTAAGGGCGCTTTCCATTTGTGAGAACTGACCGGCCCGGGGGAACTGGTTCTCATAGGTCCAAATGGTAAGCAACGGGCCAGTTTGGATGATTTCGCGCGCGAGCCTTGCGTGGCATACATGCAATAGCTGATGTAAACAACATGGCGGACTTGATGGCGAAAATTCGCAACACTCCGCCAAACTTTTTCACTGACTTTCTTTCGGCAGAAGAAGAAGAAGCTCTTTTTGGGGAAAGTACAGAGGAGGAGGATTTTATTCTTATTTCAACAACGAGCATTTTTTCTCGTCGGACTTTGGTTAGAATCTCAGAATTTTTCGAAGAAACAGTTCCGCTTTATCATGGCGATGTTTTCCTTTATATTTCCTTGTTTTTGGAATGGACAGTGGAGGCTAGAATGAAAGAACTACAGGACTATTTGAATTAGAATTATCAGCAAAGCAATTTGGACTGAGAGGTAGTTGTGGACAACCCTCAGAACACAGTCAACAGTAAGCTTATAAATTCAAAACACAACGAGTTTATTTAGGTCTGTCATCACAAAGTTTATTCACAACAACCTGTTCCTACATTTAAGAGAAAATTCAAAATGCGCAGTTGCATTCGGTGTGTGTTCAAACCTGACAAACTGTCGATGAATGACGAGGTAAGAGTAAATATAAACTTGTCAGTATTTCGTTGGGCAATACATTACAATGCTGCCTACAGATTGAGAAGGGAGGCAAACTAGCAAGTAAGTCGAAAATTCCAGAAATGTTCACACACACGGTAAGCACAACACAATTAGCATATTAACAATAAAATTTATCTTATTATAATTCTGGTAAGCTGAAGTTAATTGAAAATAAAAGCTTAACTTCAAAGCTAGGGAATTAAACATAAGCTTACGCATACCTTACGCTCGGCAAATTTTACTGGCCGTTGGAATTATCTTCGGATCAGTTCCAAAAAATTCTTCCAGCTCCTCAAGTCGCACTCTTTCCGGTCGTTACCAGTTTTGTCGTTGTGCTCCTTGACTTTTTTATACTTCTCCTCCAGTTTCTTGCATTTGTTGGAGCATTGTTCTCCCGTAACTTTCACTGATGAAGTTAAATTAAACTTTTCGGCAATTTTTTTCCAAGCCACGTTTTTGCGGACTTTGCCTTTTGCGAACAGATCGTCATTTTCACGTCATAGTGAAATTAATAATTTCGTACTTTTTGTCGACCAAGTGAGTAATTTCGTTTCTTCATCGTCGAGTTCTGCAATAAAAATAATTATATAAGCTTAAGCTTTTAAGAGCTTAATGTTTTACATACCACCAGTATGGCCAAAGAAAGCGTGTTTTATTGTTTTTCGCACGTAAAACCTATATCTTAAAGGAAGTGAAGAAGCCTACGCCATGTATTACAATGTGATAAAACACTCCGGTCATTTGGGAACACTCGAGAAATGTAGAAAACACTCACCTGCGGCTCGTGTTTTCTACATTTCCCTTGTGTTCTCAAATGCCCGTCCTGTTTTATCACAGTGTAATACATGGCTTAGGCTTCTTTATTTGTTAATTAATGGACAGCAAAGAAAAAAACCTGGAAATGACTTCAGATCCTTCACAAGGCCAGCAAAACATATTTTTTCCACAAGCGATTATCTGCTTCACTATCTTCACTGCTATAAATTTTGGAGTTGGAAGCATCTTTGGCTCAAAATATGGCTCGAGAGCAGCCTAAACCCATATTGGTCTCTTGGAGGGAATAACATCAGGAAAACACAACCTGGCTGCCGAGTACTGTTCAAAATGGTGCCAAGGATGTTGAATTTTATGCTTTTTTGGAGATGAAGTTCATGAGGAAATAATTATTTATAAAACAACAACACAATTATTTGCATAAACTAATAACACTATTGATATACTCATTGTTGATACCTTGTTGCGGATCAAGTTGTACTTCAACTATGTCATCATCGCTGTCTGCTAAAATGTATTTTAAATTAGAAATAAGCACTAAATTTTAGGCATTTAAATAAGAAATAAGCACTATCCAGTACAAGTTTGCAATGGCTGTAATATATTGTCTTATAGATGCTAGAACATATTGTAGAAATTTAAATAATAGAGGAAAAAAATACGACTACCAGTACTCTTTAAAGTTAAGTGTCATATCTGAAAAGAATTTTTTCACCTTTTTTTGCCATTTGTATCATCTGATGGACACAATAAACCAACGAAACAAAGCATAGTGAATAACCAGTCCTAAAACATCGAAAGTCATTTTCAAAATCCCAAGTCCTAGAAAACTAAACAATTCTTAAGCGGGCATACGTCTACATCAGTTATACAAGAAGAATGGATGACATACCTGTACCTATACATGTAGCATGACAGACCCAGATCTTGACTCTTACCTACATTTCTTGGTGGTGTGGTCATTGCTGTGGATGCAGAGGGGAGCATGGCTTGGGCCAGAGGTGCTGCTGCAGGTGAATGGGTGGCTGCCAGGGTGATCGTCGCGGAAGGTGATTGTGTGGCTGGGAGAGTTGACGGAGATGCAGATGTGGACGGTTGTGTGATTGGGGGTGTAGATGGTGCTCCAGATGTGGACGGTTGTGTGGAGGATCCATGTATTGATGGTTGTGTTGCTGAGGGTGAAGATAATGTTCCAGTTGTAGGTGGCTGTGTGGAAGGAGGCAAGGTCAGAGCTGGGGTTGTTGCTGCTGCATCAAAAGAATGAAATTAATCCAATTGAAATCGTTCTCTATTTGTATATCTCATAGATCTCATATATTGGCCTGAGGCCTTTCCAGTATGGATACAGCTCAGTGAGGTCTCTTCACAAACACAAGGCCCAGCTAAGTGTTTTAGAAATTCCAAATTTTGTGATCTACTTCAAAAACTATACTGTATATCTATCCATTGTTACCCTGATATTTAGTTTCAGGTCGTTTCGGCTAAGAAAATTGGTCGTAAAATTTAGCCAAGTTTGTATCAGATATATAGACACTCATTAAACATTAATTTCTTTTGTATTTTGTGCATGAATTATTAAGGAGTGCTTTTAATGATGCTTATCCAACATAGATTTCATTTGCACTGGTCTTGCACTTTGCACTGATGTTAATACACTTTTTGCACTGGTGTTACACTTGAACTGCACTGCTTTCAGCAATGATAACCCAAGTAACTCTACTACAACTGAAATCAATCAGCTTTAAGATCATGTTATTATCATAAAATCTTCTACAAACCTGGATTGGGTAGTAACAGGAAAATCTTTTTTTTTCTCGAACCCCCAAAGAGGTTCATTATTTGTTCACCATTTTGCATCCCAGTTGCCACCTTCTTCATGGCATGCCCTCGCTCGTATGATGCAATAAACTCTAGACTGTTTGAATGGAATATTGAGGACACAGTCAGTGCACTAACTATACCCAGCGATTTCCTTGTACTGTAAAATGAATTTGTACTTGAAAGTTCAAGTCTTGAAAAAAAATAATAAAATAACAATGGTACTTTGCATGTTTTAATTAAGCAAACAATTTAGTATTTTCAAAACAGTGTTTTGCTGTTGTTTTGTATTTAATTGATTTCCATTATGTCATGGGGTTAGCCAAAAAAAATCGGAATTTATAAAATCTGAACATATACTATATAACACATGAAACGATGGAACTTTTGTTTAAAGTTTTTATTATCTTTCAGATAGGGATGACTATGTTGGAGTCGACACCTTGACTCAATTTCTTAGTTTGAAGTGCCTGATAAATTTCAGCCAATCGCCTTACTTCTAGTTTTTGTATATTTATGGTCTAGTAACTATATTGTGTCTAATAGCATCTTATCCCACCTTCCTATTTTATTTTATTTTTTTGTAATTACGTATAAACTATTCAATTTATTTGTAAAAATAAAATGTTTGTAATTAGATCTTGATGGACTTACCCGCTAAAACTAGCACTAGCTATCCGCAGGTCAGTCAATATGTTAAAGGTAAATTTAACATAAATAACGATTATTGTTGTTGTTGTTGTTGAATGGTTTCTTTTTTCATTTTTTTTTACTTTTTATTATTCGTTTTATTTTTTTTCCTCTTTTCTTTTCTTAAAAATTAACCAAAAGGCAGCGTTTGCGGTGTATTCCCTGTCAACAAATTTATTATTACAAGGTGGCGCGGCGGTAAGGATTCACTTAGAGAATATGGCAAATATAGCAATGGTCGCCTTTACTCGATAACAATCAGGTAAAATACTAGTACCCAATCTACCTCTCAGGCTACTCTTGCTCCCAAAGCTCTGTGACATCACGTCCTCTTGCATACGCTCACAAAAATATTAAGAAATAGCCAAGGTATTTTTATGGTTTTCTTTAGTATCTCCAAATGTTTATTTCCTTCTTACATGGCGCACGCCCAGCCACCAAGAATTTAACCGTGATTGCTGATTTGGCAATTTTCAGGCTATACGGCCACTCCCCACCCACTATCAAAACTAAGAGATGACAAAGAATGTTGCCTCTATTTGAACAAGCGTTATACATTGCTATTTGCTGGGATTGTTTCATCGTGCCTGAGTATTAGTATTGTTTAGCCTTTACCGCCATATTTCACTAATGCTTGCGCTGCTGCCAGGCACGCACGACATTTTGGACATGGAGATCAAGTCACTTCCACAAGTAACACTTTCACGAATTCTTAGTGTAATGTTCCTTCAAACCTACAACCATTCCCCTTGGATTTGCCCTTTAGTCATCTTAAGTTTAGTTGGCTAATTAAACCCTATCGGCTACTTCAAACTATTTTTTCGTTTCCCTTTCGAAATAACGGGGTTAAAAAATATAACATGTAGTGAAGTGCAACTTTTAGCGGGAGCGATCTTGCATGTTAGTATTGTGAAGCGCTTGCAAATATATAAAGTACATGCAACCTTGCAAATGTCAAACTCACCCGCTAAGGTCTTTCCCATTCAGTAATGGAAAGGTTCTGACAAGGATGTCGCCTATCTCTGTGTCGGTATTGTTTTTCGTGAAGGAGATGTCCCCAACACGCCTGGCGTTGGTAAGCCTGCTCATTTTGGCATTACATGGCACTGTACTCCGTCTTTTTTCCAGAAAGACAACAGTCCTTTGGAAGGCTCGCTTACTATGACTCATTTTGTGTGAGATGAATCACAAACACACACAGCTTCAATCTCTAAGTATCTTCGATGTAAACACGAAAGCACACTGAAAGGCACGCTGTTGTATGTTCGCACGCTTGGGGGATAAGAAAACTGATGCCACTTTTAATCGCTTAACAAAAGAATACTAAACAATAATTGGTTACTTCGGCTGCCACTTTTCATGATCGCTTAAGTGTCACAAAAGAATACTGAACAGTGATTGGTTATTTGAGCTGACACTTTGCACCTTGATTCGGGAAACAAATTATCCTCCAGAGAGTTTTTACATTGGCGGAATGAGAGCTCTTTCATGGATTTGAGCCGAAAATAGGGGCGGAAAGCACTTATTGCCGGTTTTCACATGACGTTACTAAAATTCAAACCACATAACTATTGATCCTAGTGATATATTTTACTTTCATACAAATTGTTGCTCCGAATATATGTGATGATACCACGCTTGAATTTCTAAGCTTTGGCGTGACGCGGCATTTTCATGACGGCTGAGAGAGCTGTCATGTTGGTTAAAAAGTGACTTATTATTTGGCTATCTGAACAGTTTTTAAAAAAAAAAAAAACGCAAACGCTGCTTTTTATTGATTGACGGTAGCTAAAAACGCATTTGTCGTTTTAGGGTCCGCATGTTATTGAAAGGCGCAGTAACTCGAATTACCTTTTGCTTAAGTAAGACGCTCTGATATCGCAACATTAAGAAATTGCATAATCTTTGGGGAAATGTTTCTAATGCAGACCACAGATACACGTGAAGATTTTCCAATACTTTTAAAATTATTTTTGAAAAAAATGTTTTCTTTTGTTACCGAAAGCTAGGCATACGATTAACTATTTACGTGCGGCTGAGAGTTCGCGCCAACAAAAATCTTGGCATATGACAATGAATAGCAGTGAGTAACTGACTGGGATGGTTTAAAATACTTATAATAGTTGAAAAGAAACAATAGTGCCATTGTCTTGGTGTGATTGTTTCCCGAAATTTTTTAGCCTGCGTAGCAAGCGTTTCCGTCATGGGCACCCAACGGATCATTTCGGTAAATTATCTGTCACCTCGAACTTTCCTGATATGAGAAATTTAATGTCTGTTGTTTTCGGATTGTTAAAAATGTTGTTTTGGGTACCGAAAAAATGGTCAGCTATCATTTTCGGAAAGGTAATGAGACCTAAGGTTTTCGGAAAATGGACAAGAAAGTCTTAATAAATTCGAGAATACTCAACTTCCCCTAGGATAACCGTACAGATAATTTTTTTTTAACACAACGTAAAATTAACCTACAGCACTTCAAATGTACTCCAGTTAGCCTAAAACAGCGTTAAAAAGCATTTAAGAGAAAACGTTCGTTTTTCGAAAATGCGGCGAGAGCCAAAATTAAAAAGAGAGGGGCTACTCGCTCCATTCTTCGCATGGTAATTCTTTGCTCCCGAACGCCAAGGAAACGCTTGGTCTGCAGGCTAGTAAAATTATAATTTACTTGCATGTTGCATAACACACAATCTGTTCGCACTTCACTCTAAACTCCTTCGGGGATATTTTAGTTTTTCATAGGTGATGATGTCACACAAGCCGCTATTGTCAGTTACCAATCCGCAGCACAATAGAACTAGAAACAATAGCCGATAAATCAGACGCGCGCGGATAAACGCAGTGAAGCTCAGTAGTGACTGTCAACCTTCCTTCTTCTAAGCGCCGGATTTTCCAACATGTCTGGGTTAAGCGATTTCAACTGCGAGATTGTTAGAACTAGAGAAGAATCTAAGCGCCCAGAAGATGAAGTGGACCACAGTCTGCTATGCCCAATATGGTGAGAATTTCCCTTTTTATAGTGTGCTCTTTTTTTGGTTTTGATTTTACGTTGCCTCTTCGTGATATATCTGTCCGACAGTCGCAAACACAGAGAGTACTATATTTTTGATATCAAGTCGCAGTTTGAAGAGGTCTAGTGTTTTAAACGGCAACAGACTTGTAGAGGGGTGAATAGGTTTTCGGATCGTCAGATTTGGCCTTAAAAAGAGCACGGAGTGTGAATTTCTGCGGTAAATCGAGCGGATTGCGAATACACAGTGGATCGTGGAAGGACATTGGGTAGCCTAGGTTAAAAAATTTTATAACATTTCTGTACGATTTTATGAACGTCGTTTCGATTTTCGCGCCATAAAAACTAAGGGTAAAGATACCAGTCGCCATCTTTATTCCCACCAAGGATTCTGGTGCAAGGTTACAAAAGACCTGTCCTTGGTCCCGTGGGACCAATAAAATTCAAATCCACTTAAATTATTTTACAAGTCCGGAACCGCATTGTTTAAAAACTTTCTGTGGCGCACTCGTTCTTATACACCTTAGTTTTTTTTTTTTTAATGAAAAGGAACCTAGTTTATAAGAAGTAAGTATATTTTAAACTAATATCTGAGGCTGAGATTGTAGAATGTGATCATTTGTGCCAAAAATCGGGGTAATGTAATTAAATGTTTGTATATAATTATTTCGTATTAAAATCTTATTTTCTTTAAACGGAAAAACTTGCCAAAACATTTCGGGCGCTGGCTCCTAAATTATTTCTAAGGCATCCAGACACCAAATAAATTGGAAAACGGAAATGTCATGCGCTATTATCAAATATATATGTACTGCCTAAAATCTCGAGATATGTTCCTCGATTTGTTTCATTAACTTTATAGCATTTTCTGGTTGTCGTGTTTGTCATAGCCTTAATCTTCGTCTTTCTTTTCCTTTTTCCCCTCCTCTATCTCAATATTCGATTCTCACCCCCTAATATTTTTGCCATCTTATACCAGCCAGGAGTTAATGAATGAGCCTGTCTCGTTGTCCTGTGGACATAGTGCTTGTAAGGCTTGTTTACTGAAGAGTATCGCCAATGGAAGGAAAACCTGTCCCCTCTGCCGAATGATTCTCGACGCCTCAAATTTAAACCCTAATATCGCTGTGAAAGCGCTGATATCAAAAATTAATCTGCGGTGCACAAATAGCGGCTGTTCATGGACAGGACAGCAAAGCGAAAAAGAAAATCACTGGGGCACCTGCCCATTTATGTTAGTGGAGTGTCCTAATGGTTGCATCGGGGACCATCAGTGCTCTGCATTAGACAAGCACCTGGCGACCTGCCCTTATGAGAAAGTGTCCTGCATATTCTGCAGAGTGGGAGTGCCGAGATTTCGTCAACACACTCACGAGGAAAACTGTGCACAGGGCCCTTTGCTGTGTCCGCTTCAGTGTGGAGAGAGATTACCAAGGTAAGTTTAACTGTACACTAGAGGCAAGTGCATTCTCACTGCTCAAAGCTATCTACGGAAGTAATAAAAGTTGGTACAAAATGCTTGGTAAACAATCGCTTTCAGACCAGACGAATCGATCAAATATTTGTCAAAAGTGTCACGATCGCCGCCACTGGTGTAGTGAACAAATTCATTTGCTTGTTTACAGGTCACAGATCCACTTGCACCTCGGAGACTGCCCTAGGCGCGTAGTTAAATGTGATGTAAAGGGGTGTAACAATTACTACGCTCTTGGCGGTAAATATAATCATGACCGGCAATACCAGGAGAGTCATCAGGTGAGGCTGAAGAACGAGGTGGAGAAACTAAAAGACAAGATATTCAACAAGGTGCATGACCTTAGGTTGGCTGTAGATAATGAATCAAATCGACTCAGTGCCCCGTCAAGCTATGTAAATGTCTAAAAATTGTAGTTAGAAATTGAAATTCGGCTGTGATAACTTCTGATACTGTAATAGGCCTCTTGCAACAGTTGGTCATGTGACACATGCTTTTCAAAAAAACACACTGATTTTGGCAGTGCATAATGTTATCAAAATATAAAGAACATTTTACAGGTAAGCGTACACAACATGAATAAGGTTTCTTTAAGCTTCACAGAAGTTCGAAATTAGAAGGATTTGTATAATGACTCATTGAGTCATTCTCTAGTAGTTTTTCATACAAATCGTTATAATTTTGTATGTTTTCATGATGCCACAAAATCCTTACCTTCTAGAATTTTTCATTCTACATGTTTTTATCCAGCCTTCCATTTCAAAATAATTATATTCTAGTAGCTTTTTTTTATGTAGTCATAAACTGGATGGAAAAGGTAATTTCAGTCGCTTCTATAAAAAAACGCGGAACTTATAATGTTCAATAAACCTCGACCTTCCATTCTGTTGGTCTAAACGTTAGTGGTCTGCCTTCTTTCCATTTCGGAAATCCTTTTAGCTGTAGGTAAAAGTTAAGAAATTATCGATTTAGATATAGTAGCAGGGCAAAATACGATATCAATAAAAATAGTCAATGATTGTCCGCAAACCAAACTAAGACAGTATATTTCACAAATTTTTAGGCTGACGAAAACGTGGAAAGAGTTCTCCGCAACAGAAAAAGTTTTAAGTGGACATTGAAACTGGAAGACCTTCCGGCAGGCAAAAACGCGGCAAGTCCTCACTTCAACATTGGCCGTGTTATGTTTAGATGTATTTGGTTGAGGACAGCCAAACCTCAAAAGATGGTTATAGAGCAATTGGTCGGCTCTACACCTCTCACTACCTCAGCAAGGTAAGGATCATTTTAGCCATTTCATGATTTATCAGCAAACATACATACAAAACTTATAGACAGACAGACAGACAGAAAAAAACACACAAACCAGATGATCAGGTGTCTTTTTCTTTCAAGTTATGGTTGGCTATGATAATAACAACTTCAACGCCAACCAAGACATTCCACTGCGATGTAGTCATATAATCTTGCAATTATGTGTATTTTTAACTGAAATACGACAATTTGTTCTCAGATTAGTTTTAATTCGGGATGGTGACGTGCTGAAAGCATTCCATGCGCGTTTTCCAGCAATGGTAACTGACGGGCAGATGGTCGGCGCTGAGGTGGATTTCGGTGACCTCGTGAATGACCAAGAAATAACTTTTAAGGTCACTATCGCCATCTATAGTTACATTTAGCTATCAAGTATATACAATGGGCGGCAAAAAAAAAATGAGACAAAGCAGCGTTAATGTTCTGATACCCCAAGCCAGTGTTTTGTAGGTCGTGGTCTGTGCAGTCTTGTTTCCAATACACTCGATTATCGAATTTTGCCACTAAGCGTCTCAACACTTTTGCAGCTCATTATCTGCTAACGTGAACTAGTTTTTGCCGAACTGGTATACTTCTTAATTTAGTCAAGGAAAGATCAAAGTCCTTATCGTAAAAAATTGACAGGAAAATCTGGCACGGGTAACCATCAACATTAAATGATCTTTGTTCCAAGGTTAACAGAAAAAGGAAGTAGTTACTAAGTGTTCTAACCATGCTTTTTTAAACAATCATCTATAGCTATTTAGCATAAAAAATTAAGCAACTCCACTTGCATCAAGATTTAGAACTTAAATAAACAATTCAATTTTCATTTGACTGAAATGGGAATTACTTCCGTCCACATATAGTTCCCAGCATTGGGGTCTGGCTAGCCGCATTGCACCTTTCCCAAGAGAAAATAGCCACAACTATTTGTGTTTGAATACCAGCTTTTTAAATTTTATTTTGCTGACCAAATTAAGTCAGGAAAAAATGTTACGTGAAACGCTTTTCACTTTTCATTTCTGTTGAAGTGGAAGTCTTCGGAGGTTTGCCTGCGAACCTTCGTTGACTCCTTTAAAAAAGACTACCAATATAAGCTTTCAGATCTTAAATGAAAGAAAATGTAGAAACAAGCTACGCGAACACGGAAGTAATATCTGTTTTCAATTCTGTTCTCTTTTATATTTAAAACTTGATAGAGTAAGCGGTGCCTTACATTACATTCAAATTAATTTAACCTTATAATACCGTATGTAGGTGCACTATCTGGATTATAGTGTTTTAAAAAAAGATTTTATCATCATTACCATTATCGTTATTGTACCAATCATAATTAAGTTAACTTCTATTTGATTAGCTGAAAAAAAAAAGAGATTGCTAATCTTAGTTAAATTTATAAAATTCAGTGTTAAATGGTGACTTGACTGGCCCGCATTCTTTGCTTGGCATCTTCATTGACTGGCATTTTCTTTTAATGAAATGATTTACCAGACATTACAATGTTACTGTTAAGAAGGAAATAAATGTATAGTTCTTGTTTAATATAAAACAATCGCATGATCTTTCTTGTCCCTCTTTTCCGCTTCTTCCCCTGTCGATAGTCATTATTTGTAACTTCACAACTCTCGATTGTGATTGGTTACGAGCTCGCGCGTGTGGAATACAATTCGTATATGTAATCAAATGGTTTTCTCGTGAAATTAGGAAATAATTTCACGCGCGTTTTGTCAAAACTCTGATAATTTCCCGAGCCTTTAGGCGAGGGAAATTATCCGAATTTTGACAAAACGCAAGTGAAATTATTTCCTAATTTCACGAGAAAACCATTTGATTACCTTTTAATATCGTGGGTGACAAATTAAGCTCGAGTACTTTATCCAACTGCTCAGGTGGAATCATCTCCGGGTTTTTCTCAAGGCTATTTTCGTCACACCAGTTGTCAAAAATCCTAACCCAGTTAGTTGTGCTCTTTTGCGTATTTAAGTTTTCTGCGGCTTCTTTTAATTCCGTAACTTCTTCGTTTGTAACTTTCTTGAATCTCGACGCCATCTTGGCACTGATCGAGCGACAGATGTTGCCATGGCAATTTTTTTTATAATTTCACATGTGAAATTATAAATTAATGCTGAAATTTCGCGCCAAAATTAAGGAGTAATTTGTCACCCATGATATTAAGGTAGTAATTATTACCAACTCAGCCAGGTACAAAATTACAGTCGAACCTCCCATAATTAAGCGACCACCCAAAATGTTAAGCCTATGGGAGGTGGTCACTTACGAGTGCTTACACTACACTGAGAGTCAAAATTTTGTCTCAGGGTATGGTAGAAGCAGGTTTAAATGTCTTATTCATGTGAAAAGTCAATTTCGAGGAGAAAATCCGGGAATACATTAATGGTACAACACCTTATTATCCAATTGCAACTAGTGTTGTTTAAAGGGCCAAAAAACATTGTTTCGATCAACCGGGGCCTGTTGTTTATTCCCGAATTAGAATTATCCATCAATTTAGAAGTCATGAATCTGAATGAATGTATAGATTTGCAATGGGGGCCGCGCATGAACTTGATCCAGTGGCTACAAGGGCGTTCTCTGTTGGCCGATCCACTTCGGTGTGCACAATGTAACGAGGACATGGTCTTAATACCGAGGAATGGCAATCATGTTGATGGATTTCATTGGTAAGTCGCATTTTCACTTAAATCAAAGCTTGGGTTCAGGGTACATTAAGTGTAGGTTACGAAGAAAATCTTTGACGTGGCCACCCTTAAAACTTTCTCTGCGTATTAGTGTGCGATTGGATTGCAAATTTATGTCATTAATATTTGCTAATGCTGGCATATTTATGCTAATCTACGCAAGGCGCATTTGTATGACTTCTCTCGCATTTCCTGGCCGATAACTAACATCTTGTGCAGAAATTTTCCTACCCCGCAAACTTTAGAAAGCCTTGGCGTTTCTTCAGCGTGAAATTCTTACGGAATGCACTTGGGAAGTTTGGAGAACGCTCAAGAAGCAAGAGTTGTTCTCGGCTAACGCCTCGAGCAACTCTTACGCTTTTTTCGCGCTCTTCAAACTTCCCGCGAGCATCCTTAACTCGATATACACACAGCTAAAAGCACGAACCAATTCTTTAATGGTGTACCGAGTGGTAGCAAATTGATGCAAACTATATCCCAGTAGCGATGACATTTATGTCCCTATAACTTCACTTAGATTTGTTCGTGTACCGGGTCAAACCATCCCCAGATCTTCGGCAATCTTCGGACATCTCTACAGAAAATGTTAGAAAACGTTCGGACAAAATTTCGAACAATCTTCAAAAGTCTTCGGAAAATCGAAAAAAAGTCGTTATGTATTGCAAAAATTTTACGGAGTAATGAATTCTCAAAAGATAATTTTTAAATTTTTAAGTTCATATGAAACACGAGAAAGTACGGATGGAATGAAACCGTTGATGACATTTTACCTGGGAAATTGTCTTTGGTGTCATTTCTGGCAAATATCTCAATCTTCAGCTTTAAGAAACAATGGGAAATGGAAAAGAAACTGTCACATATTTATAGATCAGGAGTTCATGTATGACCCCATGAAATGTCCTGAGCGCATGGTGCCTGTAAGTTCGTGTAGCACGTATAGTAACTGTAGCGCGTGTAGTAGCTGTAGTAGCTGTAGTATGTGTAGTAGCTGTAGTAGCTGTAGTAGCTGTAGTAGCTGTAGTACTTGTAGTAGCTGTAGTAGCTGTAGTACTTGTAGTAGCTGTAGTACTTGTAGTAGCTGTAGTACGTGTAGTAGCTGTAGTATGTGTAGTAGCTGTAGTAGTTGTAGTAGCTGTAGTAGCTGTAGTAGCCGTAGTAGCTGCAGTAGCTGTAGTAGATGTAGTACGTGTAGTAGCTGTAGTAGCTGTAGTACGTGTAGTAGCTGTAGTACGTGTAGTAGCTGTAGTAGCTGTAGTACGTGTAGTAGCTGTAGTAGCTGTAGTACGTGTAGTAGCTGTAGTCGCTGTAGTACGTGTAGTAGCTGTAATACGTGTAGTAGCTGTAGTACGTGTAGTACCTGTAGTTCGTGTAGTAGCTGTAGTACGTGTAGTAGCTGTAGTAGCTGTAGTTCGTGTAGTAGCTGTAGTACGTGTAGTAGCTGTAGTACGTGTAGTAGCTGTAGTACGTGTAGTAGCTGTAGTACGTGTAGTAGCTGTGGTACGTGTAGTAGCTGTGGTACGTGTAGTAGCTGTAGTACGTGTAGTAGCTGTAGTACGTGTAGTAGCTATAGTAGCTGTAGTAGCTGTAGTACATGTAGTAGCTGTAGTAGCTGTAGTAGAATTAGTAGCTGTAGTACGTGTAGTAGCTGTGGTACGTGTAGTAGCTGTAGTACGTGTAGTAGCTGTAGTAGCTGTAGTAGCTGTAATACGTGTAGTAGCTGTAGTACTTGTAGTAGCTGTAGTAGCTGTAGTAGCTGTAGTACTTGTAATAGCTGTAGTAGCTGTAGTAGCTGTAGTACGTGTAGTACGTGTAGTAGCTGTAGTACGTGTAGTAGCTGTAGTATGTGTAGTAGCTGTAGTAGCTGTAGTACTTGTAGTAGCTGTAGTAGCTGCAGTACGTGTAGCAGCTGTAGTAGCTGTAGTACGTGTAGTAGCTGTAATACGTGTAGTAGCTGTAGTACGTGTAGTAGCTGTTGCACGTGTAGTAGCTGTAGTAGCTGTAGTACGTGTAGTAGCTGTAGTAGCTGTAGTAGCTGTAGCACTTGTAGTAGTAAATCGCTTTATTTGCATGACTGCAAGATTTTACAGTATTGCAAAAGCTAATTAATTAATAACAAAACAAGGTTAATAGTGATATTGTCCTAAGTCACTTTCATTAGCTAATAGGAAAGTATCACGAATATTTGTACATGAGGAAATGAACTTCATTACTAGCTTATTTACACGATGATCATTAGAGTTCATAAGTAGTTTTATGCTTTCAGAGGTTGATTTCCTTTCAAAGTCAGGTATTATCTCATTGATTCGAGTTAAGAAAGTCTGCCTCTGAAAGGAGTATCTGCTACATTGAAACAAGAAATGAGATTCATTTTCCACTTGATTTGACTTGCGCAATGGGCATAATCTGTTTTCCCTTGGTATATGATCTCTCTGGTACCGACCTAGTTCAATCATAAGTTTGTGATTACTTACTTTAAACTTCACTAAATTTCGGCTTTCATTAAAATTTCTTAGCTGGTGTAAGTAAACGGGTGTAGAGTATTCATCTTTAAAAACTTTAAAATTCTAATTTCTTTGAATGTTCAACAGTGTGTTGCCAGAAATATATATATTTCTCCTTCATATAGGTTGAATATCGCTTGACTGTGTCATTGTCAAAAGATTCAAGACCTACATTAGTTGAATGGTATTGTTCGATCATGTTTATGAAATTGGAATAAAATCCCGAATTATTAATAGAGTGAAGGTTCTTCGACATGAGGAGAGCTTGTTTGACTATAGAAGAATCATTTTTGTTGTTTAGATAAACAAAATATTTCATAATTTTTTGATTAATTGGGACAATTAGTGGTAATCTTCCTAGTTCGGCTCTACACGCTGAGTTAGAGGCCTTATTGTTTACTTCTAAGTAGCGTTTACAGAATTTGAGATGAATTTTTTCTATTGCGGAATTGTCCCATTTTTTAAAGTCCTGTTTAGTGTACATCCCCCATACCTCACTGTTGTAGCTTAAAATCGGGAATATCATTGTGTCAACAAAAATCTGTGATGCGGTATTGGGATTTAGTCTATGAAGAAGTGTATGTTTTCGTATACTAGAGAAAGCGTGTAGAGCTTTTTCTTTTAAGTGTTCTTG
The DNA here is from genome assembly GCA_964020085.1 of Micromussa lordhowensis. NCBI lineage: Eukaryota > Metazoa > Cnidaria > Anthozoa > Scleractinia > Lobophylliidae > Micromussa > Micromussa lordhowensis. Next base: position 26,651,925 of record OZ026598.1, read on the forward strand.
TGCAAGAGTAAAGTTTCCTGTTGGAGTTAGACGTGTACCTAAATAGGTGTATTCTTGAACAATTTGAATTGTTTCGGTGCCTATTTTGAAGTTTGTGTCAACAGATTTCCTTTGGCGTTTTTGAAATATCATTATTTTTGTTTTCTTTGGGTTGATTTTTAACATCCATGTTTCGCAGTATGAAGAGAGCGCGTTTAGACAATTTTGTAACCCTATTTTGGATCTTGACAGGATAATCAAATCATCTGCATATAGGAGTGAGTTTATTTTGGTTCCATTTGGAAGAACGAATGGATCAGACATCGTGTCTTCGAATAAATACGGCATATTGTTTATATATAGGTTAAATAAAAGGAGACTTAAAATACATCCTTGACGTACACCTCTTGAGTATGAGAAAGGTCGAGTTTTGTTTTCTCCGATTCTTATGGAACATGTAGAGCTGCAATAAAGGGTTTTAATCAGGTTGTAAAAGTGTCCTCCGAGATAGGGGCGGGGACATTTTCGACAATAGTATCGTCCATTGACTTTAAACAATTCCAAAACGATGCATTGTTGGGATTGAGATAAACAAAATATTTCATAATTTTTTGATTAGTAAGTAAGTAAGTAAGTAAGTAAGTAAGTAAGTAAGTAAGTAAAGGGTTTAATAACAGCGTTTCCACATAGTGGCTCTTCATCTGTTACTAACTAAGTACATTGTACAATCAAATTAAACATATTAAATATTTACAAAATTTAGAATAGTTAAATAGTAAAAACATTCTAGTATATGTACACTTAAAAACTTAAACTAATTTAAAATTACTGTAGGCGTGTCTTCGCCCGGTTTCTTAAGTATTTAAATAAACGCGAGTTAAAAATATTAAAATCGTCACAGGTTTTCAGTTCCTTTGGTAGATTATTAAATAAAAGGGCCGCGGTGTCTTGAAAGGTCCCCTTTTCTAACGGAACGTGCAGTCTAATACAGTCTGATGAGCGCAGCTCTCTACGTATAGGGACTCGTTGTAAGTTCAGATATGTTGGCCACTGTTTAAAATAGAGTGCTTTAAAGGTCAACTTCAGCAAATTAAAATCCCTTCTTTCATCCACAGGAAGCCAATTTAGCTTTAAAATGTCTCCAATGTCATTAACATATCTGCTATAAACAAAACTTGCGGCAGCAAACTCAATTTTTTGAAGGCGCTTCAGCAAGTATTGTGGCAGAGGTGAAAAGACAGAGTCACAATAGTCGAGTCTTGATAATACTAGTAATTCTGCAAGTCTCTTTCTAAGGTTGAAGTCTGTAAAGTGTTTAAGCTTACGAAGTGTGCGTAAGACTCCATAAGAGGCATTTGCCACATCCTTGACATGATCATTCCACTTCAAGTTCTCTTGAAGTTTTACTCCCAGTAACTTTATTTGGGATAAATTGGGACAATTAGTGGTAATCTTCCTAGTTCGGCTCTACACGCTGAGTTACAGGCCTTATTGTTTACTTCTAAGTAGCGTTTACAGAATTTGAGATGAATTTTTTCTATTGCGGAATTGTCCCATTTTTTTAAGTCCTGTTTAGTGTACATCCCCCATACCTCACTGTTGTAGCTTAAGATCGGGAATATCATTGTGTCAAAAATCTGTGATGCGGTATTGGGATTTAGTCTATGAAGAAGTGTATGTTTTCGTATACTAGAGAAAGCGTGTAGAGCTTTTTCTTTTAAGTGTTCTTGTGCAAGAGTAAAGTTTCCTGTTGGAGTTAGACGTGTACCTAAATAGGTGTATTCTTGAACAATTTGAATTGTTTCGGTGCCTATTTTGAAGTTTGTGTCAACAGATTTCCTTTGGCGTTTTTGAAATATCATTATTTTTGTTTTCTTTGGGTTGATTTTTAACATCCATGTTTCGCAGTATGAAGAGAGCGCGTTTAGACAATTTTGTAACCCTATTTTGGATCTTGACAGGATAATCAAATCATCTGCATATAGGAGTGAGTTTATTTTGGTTCCATTTGGAAGAACGAATGGATCAGACATCGTGTCTTCGAATAAATACGGCATATTGTTTATATATAGGTTAAATAAAAGGAGACTTAAAATACATCCTTGACGTACACCTCTTGAGTATGAGAAAGGTCGAGTTTTGTTTTCTCCGATTCTTATGGAACATGTAGAGCTGCAATAAAGGGTTTTAATCAGGTTGTAAAAGTGTCCTCCGAGATAGGGGCGGGGACATTTTCGACAATAGTATCGTCCATTGACTTTAAACAATTCCAAAACGATGCATTGTTGGGATTGAGATAAACAAAATATTTCATAATTTTTTGATTAGTAAGTAAGTAAGTAAGTAAGTAAGTAAGTAAGTAAGTAAGTAAAGGGTTTAATAACAGCGTTTCCACATAGTGGCTCTTCATCTGTTACTAACTAAGTACATTGTACAATCAAATTAAACATATTAAATATTTACAAAATTTAGAATAGTTAAATAGTAAAAACATTCTAGTATATGTACACTTAAAAACTTAAACTAATTTAAAATTACTGTAGGCGTGTCTTCGCCCGGTTTCTTAAGTATTTAAATAAACGCGAGTTAAAAATATTAAAATCGTCACAGGTTTTCAGTTCCTTTGGTAGATTATTAAATAAAAGGGCCGCGGTGTCTTGAAAGGTCCCCTTTTCTAACGGAACGTGCAGTCTAATACAGTCTGATGAGCGCAGCTCTCTACGTATAGGGACTCGTTGTAAGTTCAGATATGTTGGCCACTGTTTAAAATAGAGTGCTTTAAAGGTCAACTTCAGCAAATTAAAATCCCTTCTTTCATCCACAGGAAGCCAATTTAGCTTTAAAATGTCTCCAATGTCATTAACATATCTGCTATAAACAAAACTTGCGGCAGCAAACTCAATTTTTTGAAGGCGCTTCAGCAAGTATTGTGGCAGAGGTGAAAAGACAGAGTCACAATAGTCGAGTCTTGATAATACTAGTAATTCTGCAAGTCTCTTTCTAAGGTTGAAGTCTGTAAAGTGTTTAAGCTTACGAAGTGTGCGTAAGACTCCATAAGAGGCATTTGCCACATCCTTGACATGATCATTCCACTTCAAGTTCTCTTGAAGTTTTACTCCCAGTAACTTTATTTGGGATAAATTGGGACAATTAGTGGTAATCTTCCTAGTTCGGCTCTACACGCTGAGTTACAGGCCTTATTGTTTACTTCTAAGTAGCGTTTACAGAATTTGAGATGAATTTTTTCTATTGCGGAATTGTCCCATTTTTTTAAGTCCTGTTTAGTGTACATCCCCCATACCTCACTGTTGTAGCTTAAGATCGGGAATATCATTGTGTCAAAAATCTGTGATGCGGTATTGGGATTTAGTCTATGAAGAAGTGTATGTTTTCGTATACTAGAGAAAGCGTGTAGAGCTTTTTCTTTTAAGTGTTCTTGTGCAAGAGTAAAGTTTCCTGTTGGAGTTAGACGTGTACCTAAATAGGTGTATTCTTGAACAATTTGAATTGTTTCGGTGCCTATTTTGAAGTTTGTGTCAACAGATTTCCTTTGGCGTTTTTGAAATATCATTATTTTTGTTTTCTTTGGGTTGATTTTTAACATCCATGTTTCGCAGTATGAAGAGAGCGCGTTTAGACAATTTTGTAACCCTATTTTGGATCTTGACAGGATAATCAAATCATCTGCATATAGGAGTGAGTTTATTTTGGTTCCATTTGGAAGAACGAATGGATCAGACATCGTGTCTTCGAATAAATACGGCATATTGTTTATATATAGGTTAAATAAAAGGAGACTTAAAATACATCCTTGACGTACACCTCTTGAGTATGAGAAAGGTCGAGTTTTGTTTTCTCCGATTCTTATGGAACATGTAGAGCTGCAATAAAGGGTTTTAATCAGGTTGTAAAAGTGTCCTCCGAGATAGGGGCGGGGACATTTTCGACAATAGTATCGTCCATTGACTTTAAACAATTCCAAAACGATGCATTGTTGGGATTGAGATAAACAAAATATTTCATAATTTTTTGATTAGTAAGTAAGTAAGTAAGTAAGTAAGTAAGTAAGTAAGTAAAGGGTTTAATAACAGCGTTTCCACATAGTGGCTCTTCATCTGTTACTAACTAAGTACATTGTACAATCAAATTAAACATATTAAATATTTACAAAATTTAGAATAGTTAAATAGTAAAAACATTCTAGTATATGTACACTTAAAAACTTAAACTAATTTAAAATTACTGTAGGCGTGTCTTCGCCCGGTTTCTTAAGTATTTAAATAAACGCGAGTTAAAAATATTAAAATCGTCACAGGTTTTCAGTTCCTTTGGTAGATTATTAAATAAAAGGGCCGCGGTGTCTTGAAAGGTCCCCTTTTCTAACGGAACGTGCAGTCTAATACAGTCTGATGAGCGCAGCTCTCTACGTATAGGGACTCGTTGTAAGTTCAGATATGTTGGCCACTGTTTAAAATAGAGTGCTTTAAAGGTCAACTTCAGCAAATTAAAATCCCTTCTTTCATCCACAGGAAGCCAATTTAGCTTTAAAATGTCTCCAATGTCATTAACATATCTGCTATAAACAAAACTTGCGGCAGCAAACTCAATTTTTTGAAGGCGCTTCAGCAAGTATTGTGGCAGAGGTGAAAAGACAGAGTCACAATAGTCGAGTCTTGATAATACTAGTAATTCTGCAAGTCTCTTTCTAAGGTTGAAGTCTGTAAAGTGTTTAAGCTTACGAAGTGTGCGTAAGACTCCATAAGAGGCATTTGCCACATCCTTGACATGATCATTCCACTTCAAGTTCTCTTGAAGTTTTACTCCCAGTAACTTTATTTGGGATAAATTGGGACAATTAGTGGTAATCTTCCTAGTTCGGCTCTACACGCTGAGTTACAGGCCTTATTGTTTACTTCTAAGTAGCGTTTACAGAATTTGAGATGAATTTTTTCTATTGCGGAATTGTCCCATTTTTTTAAGTCCTGTTTAGTGTACATCCCCCATACCTCACTGTTGTAGCTTAAGATCGGGAATATCATTGTGTCAAAAATCTGTGATGCGGTATTGGGATTTAGTCTATGAAGAAGTGTATGTTTTCGTATACTAGAGAAAGCGTGTAGAGCTTTTTCTTTTAAGTGTTCTTGTGCAAGAGTAAAGTTTCCTGTTGGAGTTAGACGTGTACCTAAATAGGTGTATTCTTGAACAATTTGAATTGTTTCGGTGCCTATTTTGAAGTTTGTGTCAACAGATTTCCTTTGGCGTTTTTGAAATATCATTATTTTTGTTTTCTTTGGGTTGATTTTTAACATCCATGTTTCGCAGTATGAAGAGAGCGCGTTTAGACAATTTTGTAACCCTATTTTGGATCTTGACAGGATAATCAAATCATCTGCATATAGGAGTGAGTTTATTTTGGTTCCATTTGGAAGAACGAATGGATCAGACATCGTGTCTTCGAATAAATACGGCATATTGTTTATATATAGGTTAAATAAAAGGGGACTTAAAATACATCCTTGACGTACACCTCTGTAGTACGTGTAGTAGCTGTAGTATCTGTAGTACTTGTAGTAGCTGTTGTACGTGTAGTATCAAAATAACACCCGTCCTAAATAACTTTTAAAATATTAAAATTGTTACTAGTAGCTACTCAGTTATACAGGAGAAATGCTGCCGTGGCCTTTAAATGCTTAGCATCCCGTGTATCACAGCACCCCTTCCTTCTAAATTCATGAAGCGAGAAGACATAAGGTGGTGTACCACAAGACGTTCATAGATGCTTAAAATTATTACGGTTACCGGTCAAAAAGCTTTTTATTACACACCAGTCAGTATTTCTAACTCTATGGAAAGTAGAAAGTGGAAAGTAGCAAATGTGGTATAGTATTTTATATATTCTTAACTATTAGTGAAAGTAACTTTTTAGGGTGGACTTTTGTTGTTGCCATCTTATTTTTTGTTGATTTACTGATTTAAAAATACTATTGTGTTTTAATCCTTTTCAGAGGAAAGTCAATAAAGTATGTATGTAAGTATGTATACCATATGGTCTGCACGCCTGCTGATAGAGTGCTCAATCTAGTTGAAGGTAAAAAATAATTATAATAAAAAGATAAAAATAAATTAAATTAAATAAATTAGGGGTTACAGAAAGGAACGCGTGGAGTTCGGATCCTCAGGATATGTGAATTTTAAGTCTTTTTTTGCACCGATTGTTTCCCGAGACCTTCGCTTTATACTTAAAACGCCATTACATATGCAATCCAATGCTGTCGCGTTCAGATGAAATAATGGAAAACTATGCATATGTAGAAGTTGAGGAAAACTGACTTTCTTCCCTAAGGGCATCCAAAACCGTACTAAATTCGCTTAACTGGGCCATGCTCCTGCTTTTACCCTCTGTCATTTCTTTATCTTCCCTTATTCTAGTCAATTATTAGTAATAGGTTATTTTCATGTTATATAAGCCACCTTGCAGTTCATTCCTGTATACAAAAATTCCAACAACAAAAAAACAGTGATACTTTCTGAACATACTTAAGGACGTTCGTGACCAAAAGTTCCCACGCACATATTTTTTTTGAAAACTTGCCACGCATAAAGGTACTTGTATACTATTGCCAAAAAGACAAAAAAATTGGGTGTCACCGACTTCATTTTGGAGAGAACATGCCCCGACAGATACCCTAAATCTGAAAAATTGGGCTTCGTTAGCTGATAAGTCCTCAGTGTCTGTAAACCCCAAAATATGCAGGTATATACAGGTGCTAGGCCCGCATGTGCCGATTTCGTTATAAGAAAACCATAAAAAATTGGGCAAAACTTCGCAAAAAAGTACTCCATTAGTGCTTGATTTCAATAAGAGCAAGCCCTCCAGTGAGGGCTCTCGGGGGAAAGAGGTAGCACTCCGAGAGCGACAGTGTTCACGGGCTAGTATGTGGCATTATTATATGGAATGGGAACTACCGAATTCACGAATTTGATTGGCTGACATCGACATTGAAAGTGGTCTAGATTTTCCAATCTAGACCGGCATCTAGATCGGTAATGTTTTGGGATGAAAAAGTTGCAATCTAAAATGCAAGATGTATCGATTTTTTTTCTTTTTAAAATTTATGGCAGTGCCAAAACGTCTCATAAGAAAAGAATAGAAAAGATAAGAAAATTAAAGAGGACGGGAAGACTTCGGTAGAATTAAGTTCAGTGTTCGCAAGCAACATGTCGGTGATACATTAAACAAATCAAACTTCTTTTGCTTGGCATATGATAAATATGTTATTAACAGAGTTAGTTTGATTGTATGTGAGAATCTTGACCTCGGTCGTGTGTTCAGACCTCACTTCGTTTGGTCTTTACTTTCGACCTCGGTCAAGACTCTCCCATACAGACCTTCTTCTCGGTTATTAAGATTTAATCCGATAAAATATTTCACACGTACGCGTGTTGCTTTCGATGAGACATTATATACGACACTATATATAAACTGTACATAATTGGAAAGCTTATAAAACGAAGACTGCGCCCGAATATGTGTATTTTTGTTGTTGTTGTTGTTGTTGTATTGGATGGATAAGGGCTTAAAAAACCGCAAAAGCCAATACTCGCCATATTTGAAATACCTTAAGAACTATCATGTCAGCTCATACAATCATCCAGTCTGCAAAATGTCAATCAGAGCGTGTCAGTATTCCTTTTGTTTTTTGGTAAAACTCTAACAACGGAGACAAGTCGCATAAAGAAATATCACTTCAACACATGTTTCTCGTCCAGATTTCTATAAAAAAAAAAGAGAGCGGGCGGGCGTTTTTTTTTTGTTATTTATTATTTCCTATTGCATACTTTCTTTACACATTATTACCTTAATAGAACGAAACATCAGATATGGATTAAACACAAGTTTATTTAATTTTGATACACACAAAAAGTTAACAGTGAAAATTTACATTATTTTGGTGTGTACTCAGCAGCAATGGGCTTTACAAGTGACGCCTGTTGGGTTTTGCTCATAAAAACGTTGCTCATAAAAATTAAAAAATTAAGCGGGCGGGGATGATAAACGTTTCTTTTTTTACTTGGCCTTCTATTTTTACATTTTGGGTGTTCGCTTACGTTAGGTTCCACTGCATCATTAAAAAACTAAATTCCTGAAAACAACTTCATGTTCGATTGGGTCGACCTAAACATTCCAGTGTATTTACATCACAAAGTAATGATTCTCGATGTCAGATCCTGGACACTTTCAAGTGAACAGATCTAAACAGTAGTGAGGTTGAGCATGACGTTTCCGGCAAACGGCAAAATTTTTGCTGTTTACCGGCTTCAGCTCTGTGTACAGTGGAGCTTCAGTAGAGTAAAATTATTTGCATTTGCAATGAATCGTTGGAGACCTTACTACATTTATTTGCGTTATATTTACGGATTATAAGAAACGAACTCAAAATCAGAAGTCATCTTTGCCGTTTGCCGTTAACATCATGCTTAACCTCCCTATTTGAGTGTATTTACTTCGCAAGGTAATGATTCTAGATGACAGATCCTGGACATAACTTCACTTTCAAGTGAGCCGATCTAAACATTGCAGTGTATTTACATCGCAAGGTAATGATTCGTGATGACAGATCTTGGACATAACTTCACTTTCAAGTGAGCCGATCTAAACATTGCAGTGTATTTACATCGCAAGGTAATGATTCGTGATGACAGATCTTGGACATAACTTCACTTTCAAGTGAGCCGATCTAAACATTCCAGTGTATTTACATCGCAAGGTAATGATTCGTGATGACAGATCCTGTACATAACTTCACTTTTAAGTGAGCCGATCTAAACATTCCAGTGTATTTACATCGCAAGGTAATGATTCTAGATGACAGATCCTGTACATAACTTCACTTTCAAGTGAGGCAATATTTACATTTTAGTTTTACCACATATGAACAAAAATCGTTGCTATCGCTTTGCTCTTAGGTTCTTATATGGGGGCCATAGGTCGGCTCCAAGGGTCACAGATACCGACTATAAAGCCATGTTGTTAAATTCATTAAAAAGATCTAAGTAATTTTAGCACTTGTCACTTGTGATCTGGTACATGTCCAGTCAGCATGCGTCTGCTGGTACATAATCCAACCTGCCATCCGATGCTCTATCATTCTCTGCGCTCTTGTAACTAGTCAGGTTCAGTTATACGTAGCAAAGATGCCAAAAACTAAGTATGTAGAGAAAAACAGAAGAATGTGCATTCGAAGTAAAGAGAAAAAAGACGGGAAAACGGTGAAGACGATCAAGGCTGGCTCAAATTTTACTTTCAAACCAATCGTGCAAGTGCTCGGGCCCAAAAACGGATACATTATTCTTATCAAGGTGTTCTGCAATGAAGCAGAAAGGTGAGTGTTTTCAGATTGTTTTACAGCATATTGTAAAAGTATAATAGAATGCTCAGTCCAAATACCAAAACTACTAAAAACGTCAATAAAACTCCAAAATGTCAAGGAACAAGGCAAATGCTATGACTGAAAATACCACAATATGACCGCTGAAATAAGTTCAGTTCGGAATTTTCGTGAAGTTCTCGGCCTAACCAGGGCGCTTGTATGTAGGGCGGTGAAAGGAGCGGGCCCGAGGAAAGAGGTCTGATGCAGTAGATTGGACTCTACTAAAACAAGCAGATTCAGTGGAACTTAGATTTCTAAAGAAATTCCACGAGACTCCCTTCTACATGTCTTAGCAACTTCTTTAGGCGCATTGTTTTCTCTCAGGCAATAGGGAAAGGTGTTATTTTTTCAGGGTTGAAAACAGGACTACGTATTTCACTCTGGTATCGCCGGTTAATTTGTGCATTTCGCAGAATAATCAGAACAACGGATAATCATGACCAAAAACTGCTTTGGACCAGTTCGTTATTGTTTCGGCTTGTTTGGTGGGCAGGAAAGACTAACGCGTACAACTAGCTAATTTGCATTATATAGCGCGTGTCTTTTGTACAAAAAGTCCGACGAGTCCGTGTTTCTAATTTGTCAACTTAAAATCTTGTCAAAGTATTTCGCCCTCTTTTGTGCTGAAATGATGCGATAGTTTTTGCCACCGCTATAAGGTTACTGAGATCGCGTTTTTTTCGACAGAGTGAAATTTTATCCTGCGAAAATGATAGAGACAAGGAGTTTTGAGAACCCAAACAACAAAATAAACAGACATATACGTATTGCATTTTGGGTCTATAGCATCAAAAAGGCTTTTGAAAATACGCCACTGGTGGCTCAAATATAGAGAAAGAAGAGTTGATTTCCGGTTCGTTGAGAGGAAATTTTTGGTAGCCATAAATCTGACCGGAAACACGGAAGGAGCGCTCGTGCTGGTCCTTCTCCGCATCACTGGACTGCCCGTTTCACTGCCCGGCCTTTTTCCACCCTGGCCTAACCGTTCCAGCCGTTCCGTTGCTAACAATCCATCGACTTTTGCTTCTTGTCCTGACGCGACTTTGCCGGACAAGGATGGTCAACAAACTAAATGGAAATATCATAGCCTGCGTCGTAGGCATACGTACGGAAATTTTTTGTGGGAGTTAAATTTCGCGGATTTCGCATTTTTCAGGTTTAGCGAATTTGGATTTCGGACTTTACTTGTGGGAATAACTTTTCGCGTAGTTTATGTAAAGTGTATTAGACAGTAATAAAGATGGAATCCATATAGTTGTTTTCGTTACACTGTTTCAAAAGTAAATTTTTGCTGAATTTTTGTTGGAGGGAGTTTGTTCTCACGGGTTTTAATTATCATAGATCAATGAAAAATCTTCGCAATTAGATACCACGTAAATTTAATTCAACACGGTTACTTTAAACATAGTTTTTTACAAACATTGCTTATCAAAATTCGGCATTAAGAAAAAATTTCACTGTGCCGTTTTTGAAATATAAGCGCTTAAAGCTAAAAGGGTGTTTTTAGCAGGTCATAGTGTTGCTATGGTAACGTATTGTGTCACGAAAACGATACCAATGTGTTCATCGGTGATTGGGTAGTGTTCTGATACCATGATTGTATTATCAATTGATAAAGAGTGGTAATAATGAACTATCAAAATCTACGTCTTGGAAAGTACTGGAAACTTTTTTGAGCCACCTTAAAAAACTTAAATTCGCGCGCCTACAATACCGCCAGCTACACAGGCTAGGAAATATCCAAAAATAGGAAACTAACAATACCGGTGAGATATGTCATAATTGAAAATGAAATTAGGCCTCGAGTTGTCCCCCTTTCTCTTTGTCCGCCGTGCGTGATGCAAATGAAAATGGTTGCGTGAAATCATTTCACGCGGCCATTTTTTTCTTTCGCGTCTCGCACGACGGAAAAGAAAACAAACATTTCTGAACAGAGCAGTGGAGGAATATATTTGTTTACATCGAAGAGCATGTCGTTCATTGTACTTACACCTGTAACTTTCCAGATTTCAATCAAACGGCAATGTGGGTGGAAAGACTCTGGTAGTGATGTTGATGAAATTAAAAATTCACGTTATTAATCTTGCAGCCCAAGGCAGAATTCCTACTGATTGGTTCTAGGCAAAGGTTCTTAAATTCTAAAGCGAATCCCATTGCAACAATTATCCAGTTTCCGATAAATCAAGTCTCGACTATAAAATAATCGAGGGTGTACATATTGATTTAAAGTACCCATATCATCAAAATTTTTATTTTCTTATCGGATTCTATATATCACCCAATGAACTTTTACGAAAGAAAAATTTGATTTGGATAAAATGCAATCTTTTTTAGAAGTTTTAAAGACGTTCAAATTTGCCGCCATTTTGGTTCACCATCCGCACCAGTCTTCCCTTGGCTTTGAATGAGTTGTGACGTACATTAAAATTACACGTGATTTCAGGCTTGACTCATCTCGCTTGTTTTACCTTTGCAAATTTAACTTAGTAGTTCATACAAAGTGGTGGAAAAGAGCATTTTGCATGGTCTACGAAGCTAAATTTGTACAGGTAAAACACGCGAAATAAATCAAGCCTCAAGTCACAAGTTCCTGAATCTACATCACAACTCTGAGCATGTCGATCATGTGATCAGCAGCACGGGTAGACCGCAAGAAAATAGGATTTTCAGGTCTTTAAACTAATTAAAGACTCATAAAAAGATCGCTTTCTATCCAAATGGAAAACTTTTTTCGCCAAGGTTCATTGCATGAATTGTAGGATCTGATGAGAAAATAAAAATTTTGAACGATGTTTCTATAAAACGATTGCTCCTATCAGGTATTAGGTTCCATATATTAACACTCTACTTTCGATCTCTATTACTACAGCTCGGTGTGGGGTTCCTGATTTCCGAGTTTATTTAAAAGTCTTTCTCAAAAGGTAAAAAAAAAAAATACAAAACAATGCTGCACGTGTCATATCATGCTGTGCAATCGGTATTCTTTATATGGGTCCCATACAGCCTTAAAATCCGAGACCACGATAGTTCTCTATTTGGTTGCTCGATCAGATAAATGTGATGGGTGTAGTCTGTCTCATCCTTTTATTTCTTTTCACTATAGGTATAAAGCTTTCATACCGGCAAATCCTAAGCGAGACGAGTTCGTACGCTATGCTAATGCAGCTCTCCAGAAACAAGGCCATGGTGGTCTTGTGTGTTCACTGAGTGAGGCTTTGTTCAAAACGGTTTTAGTTGACAAGATAAACAACTTCCTAGGGAGCGAGGATTACGTGTCAGATATCTTCTTTCACTGCAACGACAATCTCGCTCCCTTTTCCAACCCCGAAACATTTTGAGCACTTCACAAACATTTTTTTTTTCTAGAATTTGTAAACAAAGATGCTGATCCTTGATAATAAATTGTTCCTAAAGATGTTTTTTCTTTTTAATGAAATCAGTTAAAGAATGTAACAACTTTTTTCATGGAACGTAATAAATTCATTTTGGGTGTTTAGGTACATGTTGATTTAAATGGAAAACTTTTGGATCGAACTGAACACAAATTTGTGTATGTACCCTCAACAACGATGGACTGTGCGGAAGTGAACGTAACGACACCATTCAGTGACCAGCCTTTGAAGGACATCTTACCAGTAAGTACTATACATGTATCAATGTACAGTTCTTTTGTAAGACCGATTGGCGGATCAATACCTTGAGCTAGGGGAGGGTGTGGGGCATGGGGTTGCGTTCCTTGCCATGCCAGCTTTTACATGTATTTCTTCTGTTAGGGCTTTTTTTTTGCCCAAAATAATGTGGGCCCGCCCATTAGGTCTGCCACTCACACCAGCTTCTTTTTCATCAGTGATTTCTTGATTAATCTTTCTGAGAAATTTAAATAAAACAATCACTTTTTCTTTCTAAAATGCTAGTAATATTTTTATTTCTATTACATCATAGATTGCCCAAGTTGTATTCAAACAAAATTTTGGAACAATGGTGCTCTCCCTAGCATGCGTGTCTATGGGTTTACACGCAGACTACATAAGGAGCACTTTTGACGGTTGTCCTGTCTCCGTGTTTGTGGGCAAATCAGGCAGGGGGAAAACGTATAGCCTGAAGATGGGACTTGCTCTTCTTGGTAAGTTGTTCACAGAACTTTGTCTCAGGCTTAAAATGTATCATGTGATGAGTTTCAATGCAACTCTTGGAGGTGAACAAAACTCCCCGAGATGATAGCTTCAATGTCTCAAGGGGGAAGCCATTAAGTGTTTTATACCACAAACTCAAATAAACTCTTCAGTAGGCATTGAGACCCTAGAGGGGGATGAAGGTGCAGATGAGTTTAATCCCTTTATAGGTTTCATAGGTAGACTAATCTTAAATTGGGTATGCATTTAAGAATAAGATACGTTTTCAAAAGAACATGAACAAAAGATCATCAGAAGCCTTAAACAAATTCCTATAACATTGGTCTTAACTAGATTAATTATATTAAAAGGCTTTCCTGAAATAGTGTACTGATTAAAGGAACATGTCAAAAATGGAATATGAAACTTTTGGCCAGCTGGTCATAAAATTAGATTAGGGAAAAGTGAAACTTTTACTGAGAGTACCCCAGTTGTTTAAAATTTAAAGTTTGCATGATTAATATCGGTATTACAAGTGTCTATTCCCAAGAGCAAACAATTCAGTGAACAAAAGCTTAGTTACTTACTCTATAACATAAAGTCCATACCGAAGGGGGGTGGGGGGGGGGAAACTGGTACTCCCAGAAAAATTGGGCGTGGTTTTTGTGGCCCCAATCCAGGTAAAAATAAGATAAATAAGTCCGCACCACAAATTATTTCAAATGTTGGACTTCATATAAATGCGAGTGTCACTGTTTGATAGGCATGCTGAAACACTGCTGCACGAAGACATCCTCCAAGGAGGCAATATTGAAAGCAGGCAGTGTTAACTCTATGGGCGTGTTCATAGACGACCCACAAAGCATTGCCAGTCTCAGCGATGTTTTTGTGGACTTCTACTCAGGCTGTGCAAAGTCAACCATAGCCCGAGGAAAAGAGGCAGTGCATTCTGCACTCTTTCTTACATCAAATGAAGTTGTGAACGGAACAGCGAGGTAAATTGAAAAACATTTTGTAACACATTTTTTTTCCCACGCTATACTTTCATGGGCAGGCATAATACTAAGAAAAAATCTCACTACAATTTTCAAATGCAACCAAAGTACTGAAAAATTATGTTAAGGAAGCCCAAGAGTTTTACACTAATGTTTGGCATGTGAGGGAATATTTATGAGACGAGCAAATCAATCACTCGATCAAATAAGAACGTCATAAAAATTCCCTTGCATTGCAAGGCATGCAATTAAGGCAAAGTTAATGTTTCCACAGGTAAATTCTGTTCGGTTTAAAAACAGTAGACATTCCTGGGCAATTAACCCAACATGGGCCCTCAAATACATTTAATGAATTCAACATAAACCATATATGATTGCTTAAATGACATATTACACTTTATATCTCGCAGGGAAATCAGACGGATTGTATACATACCATTCAGTGGTGAATCTATAAGGGGGATAACACCAGACGAAATTAGGGCGCACATGGAGTACAAGCGAAAACTAAATTCAGGAGAGCTCTCAGCATCCATTAGCTCATTAATAGCATTGGGAACTCGCTTTGCAACAACTGGGGTGAAAGAAGTCACTGATGAGTACATTGCCACTGTTGCCCCTATTCTTACAGGAACAATGAGTGATGTAGTTCCCAATTATGCCATTGTATTGTGGTTTGCTAAGCAGGTACGTCAATTAAAAATTAATTGTCATAACTGTCAATTTTTGTTAAACAATTAAGCTTATTTGCATCAGGCTCAGTGAATATTGGTGAATATTGGTGAATATCAAGAACTACAAAAGGACAGACTTAAACATAAGAACAAACACAACATGTTTGTTTGCATACAGGTGTGCTGCAGCTGTTAGAGTTTTTAAAAAGCTCCCTATAGTTTTACCATTGCATGCCTGCATAGGACGAAAGCTCAAGTAATCTGTGCATGCACAAATGAAAACATCTGCAGTGTTTTTTTACTCAGTCTTATATTATATATAATCTCATTCTACGGACACTTCCATTTTACTCGAATTTTACCAGGTAGCCAGAACACTGTCTTTCGGCTATTGCTGCCTTATGTATTAAAGCATATATAGAAAGGAGATTAGAATAAACCTAAAAATACTATGGGATATTCGTTATGCATAGAGCAGTAATTTCATCTTTCATTATTAGATGCATGGTTACCAAAGAGGAACATATAACAAATAGAGATGTAGCCTGCGTAGCAGCCGATTCCTTTCCTTTTTCAGGCCGTGCAGAGATCGAACAAGCGAACGAAAAGCGGGCGAGCGAAGGAGCACGCCTGGGGTGAGCCAAAAAATTGGGGGGAAGTAGGAAGGGGGTGAGTAAGAAGGGGGAGGGGGTGGCGAGGAACGGAACCGCCTGCCTTTAATCCCAAACATTTTACTGAACTCCGTTCGCCCACGAACGGGGAGCAATAGTGCAATTTGATTGGTTAGTAGCCCGTCAATCAAACATTGACATGAAAATTTTCACATTGGTACATAAGCGACATCCGGAATACAAGAAATAAAATCAAAAATATGGCCGAGTCCGTGGGAGCTTTCGAATTTTATCTATGGAAACTTTGAAATATCTTTCGGAAAACGGTAAACAGATCGATCTCAAACCGGAGCAAGGAACTGCCATAAAGAATTTAGTTCATGGACAGGATGTCCTTGCAATTTTAACAACTGGTTTTGATGTAAATAAAATAGACAGGCCAAACACGACTCCTTCGGTTCGTGCCATTTGTACATTTGCCGTTTATTTTTCGGTCTTTCGACCTTTCTGTCGCTTCACTCTTGTTTATGAAGGGCATTTTGTATTGTGTTATAAGGAGAAAACTAGAGCCGTTAGATCGTACTAAGGCAAATGTTAAGAGGTCATAGGTCTGCATGATTTCCGCTGTTATCTGTGTGTTGCCTCGTCGAGTTCAACACCTCTATAATTTGCCATGTGCTAGTGTATTGTTTTGGCTCATTTCTATTGCAAGATTTGTTTTTACCGTAGTTATTTACCTATAAGCCGACCTTGGCTATAAGCCGAGACCCTAAACTTAAGAGACGCGATGATGGCCGAGAGCTTTCGAAAATAAATGGAAAAATCTCGGCTATAAGCCGAGACCAAAGTTTCTTGCATTCTAAGAAATTTTTGCTGAATTTTCCATGGACGCAAGCGTTCCTCTTAGGAAACATATTTTTTAAAATTACGAGTGCAATAAAATCACACCTTTTAGAAACAATGAAGAGTGTTTTATTTATTGTAAACAATTAGCCAACCAGCGGGTTCGTGAATACTAATGTGATCTGAATGTACTCTATAAAGTGAAAAAAACTCTAAGTGAATGCCAGTAGACGCATAGTCACAAACAATTGCTTACCATCAATCGCTTAAAGTCAATAGTCAATCGGTCACGTTTATATGTTCATCACGCCAAAAGCTCGTCGTTCATCCTACAACATGGCTTTCAAGCTCAAATTTGTTGCCGAAGCCGAAGCTGTCGAAAACAACTCGGAGATCGCTCGCGAGTATGGACTAAGTGAGTCCATGGTCCGTCGCTGGCGAAAGGATCAGGTCAAACTATTCAACCGCGAATTGAAGATGTCGGCAAAGCGTACAACCATGGGTCGCTTCACTCCGAAGTTTCCTGAGCTGGACCAGCAGATACTTGAGTGGTTTACAGAACAGAGAGAACAAGGTGAATAATTGTTTGAGTTAAATAATGATTGTTTGAACCACTTTTGAGTTGCAATCGTTTGTGACAAAGCGGATAATTCGCAACACGAGCTATCACACGCATGTGAGTTTCTAGAGCGTGGGAACGGACGCTTCCTATTGGTCAGTTTTAGATGTTGTGATAACACTAAGTACCGGTAAACAATGTTTTCGCCTTCTCACATGTAATTTTTATTTGGTTTGATAGGTTTTGCCGTTAGCGGATTGATGCTTCGCCAAAAAGCAAAAGAACTGTCTGCTGATCCTGGATTCAAGGCCTCGCTTGGCTGGTACCAAAACTGGAAACGACATCACTCTGTCAGCTTCCGTGCAAAAACAACTCTCGCCCAGCGACTGCCAGATGACATGGAAAAGAAAGTGGTGCAGTTTCACCAGTTCATCATATCAGCCAGGCAGCGAGTTGGATACCCCTTGTCTCGCATCTTCAACATGGATGAGACGCCGATGCGGTTCGAACTTCCCTCATCGCGTTCCCTTGAGTTCACCGGCAGCCGAACAGTTCCTGTTAAGACCTGCCGAGCAGAAAAACGTAGCTTCACCATGGCACTTGCTGTTGCTGCAGATGGAACCAAATTTCCACCGAAGGTGATCTTCAAAGGTGTCCGGACTCCGAGAGACCTCGTCGTTCCGAATTCCCTTCGAGTTTCCTTCCACAAAAAGGGATGGATGGACGAGTCAGGCGTAAAGGAGTGGATTCGCCAGTGTTTGCCGAGAACCCAGAATCACGAACAGTCACTGTTGGTGTGGGACTCCTTCCGAGCTCACTTGACAGAAGATGTTAAAGCAGCCCTAAAACAGCGAAAAATCGATGTTGCAGTCATCCCTGGTGGCCTGACCCCTGTCTTGCAGCCGCTCGACAAATGCTTGAACAAACCGTCCAAAGACAGCATCCGAAGGAAGTACTTGGCGTGGATGATTAGCGGACCGTTTCAGTACACTCCATCCGGAAAGAAGAAGGCGCCGACAAGAAACCTTGTCCTTCGATGGGTGAATGAAGCCTGGCGAGAGATCCCAGCAGAAATGGTCACAAAGTCTTTGAAGACTTGTGGCATTTCAAATGCTTTGGACGGGACAGAAGATGACGAACTCTACGCTAAAGAGGGACAGGAGATAGACGATGATGAGGACAATGAGTTCGAGACCGAGAGCGAAGGCGAGAGTGACGGAGATGGCGAGTAAACTGTATTGTCAGTTGAAAGCTTTAAACAAAACGGCTCCACCAATTCTATAAAAGTTTAATGACCAACAGTTTTAATTTGTGTTTCTTGTTTATTGTGTTTTATTACTGGGAACTTGGCTACAAGCTGATTTCGAAATTTGCGTGACATTTCCTTTGGTTTTGACATTTGAGAAAAAATAAAATCGATCAAACTCTCGGCTATAAGCCGAACCCCCTTGTTTGGACTTTATTTGGCAGATTGGCTCCACCAATTCTATAAAAGTTTAATGACCAACAGTTTTAATTTGTGTTTCTTGTTTATTGTGTTTTATTACTGGGAACTTGGCTACAAGCTGATTTCGAAATTTGCGTGACATTTCCTTTGGTTTTGACATTTGAGAAAAAATAAAATCGATCAAACTCTCGGCTATAAGCCGAACCCCCTTGTTTGGACTTTATTTGGCAGATTGGAGTCAAAATTTCTGAAAAAATAGCTCGGCTTATAGGTAAATAACTACGGTAAGTCTCCAAGTATTTGCTTTTAAGGGACAAAATATGACATTTACTGTGGATGTGTTGCTTTCTCGCATTCTGTAGTGTGATGCCGGGCCCGGCTCACCCCCTCCCCCTACTGCTTATTTTGCCACTCTTTCGCAGTTTTCCTCCCGTTTGCGAGCGTTTGGAAAAGGAAAGGAAACGGCTGCTATGCAGGCTAATAGAGATTGGAAACTTTCAACTTGTGCAATACAAAAAAATTATTTATTATGCTATGCTCATCCCAGATCGAAGTGAAATTAGGGTTAAGGAAACACGGCAAGCTTCTTTGAGAACAGATTTTTATTTTTCTGTGGTAATGTAATTTCCGTCGTCTGCTTATCGCGATTCAGCAGTTGACTAGCGGTGGAATGTGTGGCATAAATCAAAACATTATAGTTTGTGTATGAAAAACCACGCTAGCTTGAACGATGAAGGAAAAAGAGCACAAATCAAAACTTCTGGGTTAAGCGTTCCACCATTGATTTTACTCACATTTGACAGAAATCCAAATTTTTTTTTAGGTGAAGCAGCTGCCGCAAAATGAATCTCTTGTACTTTTGTTCAATTCAATCTTCCAAACTGGGTTAGACTCGATCACTGACGCCGGCGACCTTTTCATCTTTGTCGGCTAAAAAAAACACGCAAAAATTTGAAACCGCAACCGGAAAAAAAGGAGAAAATATTTAGTCAAACCGATTGCGGTGAGAGAGGTAATTGTCAGAGTTTTGACACATTAAGATCTGAAGTAGACAAGATACCAAGAGACCAGAAAAGCATATGTAAACCCACATGTTTTCCGAAGACAGGATAGCGCGATCGTATAAAGAAAAATAAATATTGTCCAGTTGAAGCAGTGCTCATATCATAACCATTAAGGTGGTACTCCTACTTTTTATTAACTTCAGTCAGAGCAGCAGTTTCTTGTCGAATGGTGTATGAATGAAGGCCTATTAGGAATGTCTGGCGATTCGAAGAAGAATGGCTTGATCAAACTATGTGTGTAGAAAATTTTCATAAAGCCTTGTAACAGCAAAGGATAATAGTAACCTCTTCCGTCGATATGGTGGTCCGAAAATTTCCCGCGTTTTGTTCCAATTGATCGTGTTTCAAACTTGACTGATCACGATTCACTGACAAAAGTTGACAGTTATACTTCTGTGATTCCCATTGTTTAGCTATTGTTGACTGTTTAGATTGTGTTACATTTCAGCTTGCACCGGAAACAGCGGCCGAAAAACCTCAATCTTGTACACCCTGATAACTCTCATACGATCTCTCGCCTCTCTATAGCCTGAGGAGCTTTTTCTACAGTAAATTGCAACCAATCAGAATGGCTGGATTTTACAACGTGCCGTTTACCAATGTAGCCCAGAGGCCGTCTTCAGAAAGCCTGTCTGTTACTAACGCAGACCCAATGGAAAGTTTTATGGATATTGCAAGGGCGATTCGTCATTGCACATACTTTTATATGAAGGTCAAACCAGAATCGTGTGAGGTACAACCTCTTGGAGAAAATAAGCAATTAGACAAGGATATGAATACATACTTGATTCACTACAAAGGCATGACACGTCAAAATGTAAGTCAAACTAAGTCAGATTAAAAATATCTGTTTATAAAAACAGCAAATTTTCTGAGGAGAAAAAAAGAAAAACAAGTATTTCACCTGTAGGATCTCCGGAAACAAAAATATGTTGGCCAATTTAGTAGAAGATGTTGGCAATTGGTACTGGATATAGAGGGTGGTGCCACCTGCGGCTCTTCAAGCTCCAAGGCTTCTCTTGTTATCAACACCTACTTCTTTAGGTGGCTCAACGCATCAACCCCAGAAGAAGAAATCTACGAAAATCTTTTGGCCTTAAAAGCTGGCGAAGTTTCAGTGAAAGATTTGAACACACAGAAGGTGACGCCATAAACTCACTTTCTTGGACTTCTTGGTATTCTTGTGTAACTTTTTCAGTGTCTGTTTTTCTTAAATGTTGTTTAGTTGTTGTGCATTATCTAAGGAGCATTTTTTAATCAGACCGCAAGGGCTGCTGCACCCGAAGAAGAGGGAGACGGATCAATAAATGAGGAGTGAGAAAAAGAAAAAAAAACATTGGTAAGTACTGTCAATCTATTGTTAGATGGTGCAAAAATAAAATGACTCTTGATTTTGATCAGAAATGAAATGGGCAGCAAGATCTAGAAACTGCACGATTTAATACTTTTAGGTAGGGGGTTAACAAGCAATTACAGTCAACACTAATTAAAATTAATGCAGTGTCATCTATTTAATTTGACTAAAACTCGCTTGTGCTTTACCCAAAGGGATATTGCATTATAAATGTATTAAACGCTTAAACACTGGTGCAATAGGTCGACCTAGCAGAAGAGCTTAGAACGACTCTCAAGAGCGAAAGGGACCTCAACAATACAAATAGCAACACGGTAAGAGTCCCTGTAATAAAACACAGTTGACTTAAGTCGTATACTTTCAATAAAGTTTGTGAAATACTAGTTGGCTTAACCAATGGATTGCTCTAGTTAATAAAGGGTACGCCATAAGATACCTGTCTGCAACGACACAAAAAAGACCCCTCCTGAAAGCGAAAAACAACGGTTTGTTAGTTTTGAAACGGTCGCTCTTAACGTAATAAACGTCGTTTTGGATCAACACGCTGTTGCCGCTGTATTGACATTGTATGCTTGTGCATCTGAGTTTGGAAGGGCTCCTAATCTGACCTAAGCACCGCTATCCTGTGACCCTTCAAGGTCACACGGTTGAACCATGCAGGCTGTACGCAAAATTGTCAATAATCATTCAAATAATTTTGTCTGTGTTTAGCACAAAAAGCGTGAAATGGAACTAAACACGAAACTGAAGCGTTTGGAAAAGGAGGTAAAAGACGGAAGAGAAACTACGGCTCGGATCAGAATTGCATTGTCTGATTAAGTACGACAATTGTATTTGTGGTCTTTTCACAAGATTGTGATTTTCTTTTGTAAATTTGGTATTATATATGTTATATTATATTGTAGCGGATATCGGAATACCAGTCCCTAAAGGCGGAAATGGAGGAGCAACTCCGGCGAAGAGATGATAAAATAGCATCATTGTTGAAGGTACAGGGATTTGTCACTGTCCGACTGATCTGGTGTAAAATGTTCTGAGTACAAATGGATGTCATCTTGACTGCTCTTTAGGTCAATGAGGACATGAAGTTGGAATTACGTCATTGGAAGAGCTCGTTCATTCACAGGGAAACTTTGGGGGAAGAGGTAATTCGCTCCTAGTAATAGCTAAAGCTTACATGTTAAAACATTGAATGATGCTCAT